>JAMPIV010000311.1:0-600000 GCA_024509875.1 Oreohelix idahoensis | reverse complement strand
GTCCTGACAATGATCCTTTTACTCCCTCACTGAACAGAAGCATATGCCCCAAGTGGCCCTTGCAGTTCACCTGGGTCTCCAAGGAGACAAAGAAATAACAGGCACATCTGTTGAGGTGACTTATATGAAGTTGTTCATGGGGCTAGCAACCTCATCATGTAAAAAGAAATTGCCAAAGAAACCACCACAGCAAACACACATGAATGATTTAGTCCAGGCTTCCTGCATTGAGAAAAGCTGCAGTGGTTCTATGCTCCATCAGGAGCAAAAGGGGAAATAATGATATGCCCTAAGTAACAAACAAGTATCTTGTTATGATTACCAATAAATGTACTCATTTTTGCCAAGTCACTAGAATGTTCAGTCAGTTATTAACAAATACTGTATCTTTCATTACCAATGAGCAGAAATGAACATAGGAGTTTTGTATAAGACCCTTCCTGCATCTTATAAATCACTGCCCATACAGACATACATAATCTAAGATATATAAATGTGTAACCTTGTTTGACCGAGAGTGCAGCAATACTGTTGTAGAAAGAAGACAGGATAACTGATTCATCCTCTGGACACATTGAGATATTCTGTAAATGACAAAAGTTTCAAGAACTGTGAACATCATTATTGCCTTGCATCTGAAATCCCCTGAAATGTGGCATGTTTAAGTGCATCTGTGACTGCCGACTGTAGATAAAGCACTTCCCAAGCCAGAGAATTACAACTAACCTAGCACTGCTTAGTGAGATCACAAATTATTAAACTGCAAACATTCTATTTTTTCCTTTAAAATTGTAAAATGGTCAAAGATGACAGACTTACTGACATTCTATTTTTTCCTTTAAAATTGTAAAATGGTCAAAGATGACAGACTTACTGACATTCTATTTTTTCCTTTAAAATTGTAAAATGGTCAAAGATGACAGACTTACTAACATTCTATTTTTTCCTTTAAAATTGTAAAATGGTCAAAGATGACAGACTTCCTGACATTCTATTTTTTCCTTTAAAATTGTAAAATGGTCAAAGATGACAGACTTACTGACATTCTATTTTTTCCTTTAAAATTGTAAAATGGTCAAAGATGACAGACTTACTGACATTCTATTTTTTCCTTTAAAATTGTAAAATGGTCAAAGATGACAGACTTACTGACATTCTATTTTTTCCTTTAAAATTGTAAAATGGTCAAAGATGACAGACTTACTGACATTCTATTTTTTTCCTTTAAAATTGTAAAATGGTCAAAGATGACAGACTTACTGACATTCTATTTTTTCCTTTAAAATTGTAAAATGGTCAAAGATGACAGACTTACTGACATTCTATTTTTTCCTTTAAAATTGTAAAATGGTCAAAGATGACAGACTTACTGACATTCTATTTTTTCCTTTAAAATTGTAAAATGGTCAAAGATGACAGACTTACTGACATTCTATTTTTCTCCTTATGGAGACTGGAACCACCACTGCACCACTCACATGCCTTTACAGTCATGGTTTTTGTAACAATTTGTTTTACATGACAAGGTTGCCAGTCCCATGCTTAACCTCATCTTTGTATGACATGCCTGATGGAATCAGTAGTCCTATTCTTTTTTCTTGTTTCAAACGAGACCCCCCCCCCCCCACCCAGAACTACACGGGGTAATTTCAATATGTACATCTAAAAACTTAACCAAAGCTTTGACAGAAAAGCATACAATCATGTTCCCACATTTTCATAAATAATTTACCTTAAAAAATAAAATTAAAGACAAAATATATATTTAACAGATATCTTCTTCTTCGTTCACCCTCAGATGTCAACTTGAATAAGTTCAAAGAAAGCAGTGGTCAGCCTGAGGCTGTTGATATCTCCGTAGATTTTCTCCAGGAATGGTACTGGTGATGGCCATATGCAGCATCTAACACTGAAGATATTTGTAAATATTTATCCATGACACCGTCAACTTAAAATCCAAGGTATTGTAAAGAACAAAATTATAATCAAGAAATGGAGGATAGTGGATTAGAAAATCCCCTTTAATTAACACCACAATCCTCAAAGAACAGCTCATCTAGACTATCACTTCCAAACTTCATCTACATATTTCTCTGACACATAATGTGATCAGGTGCTATAACAAAAATCCATAGGATAAAATCAGACAACAACCAATACAGTTGGAATGTAAAGAGAGTGAAAGTGGTTAGGAAATACCCTATAGGGGACAACCAAATAGTACAACCAGATATGCCTTCAACTGGAATCCACAATCCACAGGGGAAGAGAAGACTGAGAAGGTCAAAGAGATGCTGAAAAAATAATAGAAGAAAAGGAAGTCAAAACAACCACTGCATCACAAACAAAGTTAATGAAGATGGCCAATAGCAGAAATCAGTGTTATGCAACATCAGCAGCATTATGTTCCATGGGGAATGGAATGGAGCGGACACATTATGAAGAAAAAAAGACATTAGAAGAAACCTGTTGATAGCATTACACGGCAGTCCTTGTTCTGGAAGCCCCAAGGTAAAAGAGGTAGAGCATGATCAAAAAACACAAACAGAAGAGAATCAGAGACAAAACAGGGATAAAAAAGACATGGAACGACCTTGAGTTGATAAGACAGGAAAACTGTAATAATTAGCTGCCTTCTGCAGTGTCTACCATCTTTCTTCTTCTTTGATCCATAACCACCAACCGTCAAAGCAGTCAGTGTCCATCACACCTGGTGGCATCTTGTAGGGCAGCAACAAATTGATTCCACTTTGCTCGGTCGGTGGCCATCCTTTGTAGTGCCCCAAATCTGGTTCATTCTTTGCATCTCGGCCTCCACCAAGTTAATTTTGGTCGGCCTCTCCTTCGCTTTCCCTCAGGAGTGCCTACCATAATGGGTTAGAAATATTAATTCATAGCTGATTTGTATTTTTAGAGATATCTTTCTGGACTTCAATATTAATTATAATTATATTGTTACTAGCGAGGCAGTCCCGTTTAATAGCATTAAAGAAGGTTAAAAACTAAAGTGATAAACCAGAATTTACTGAAGGCCTATGCTCCTCAGGGAGGTGATGTGGAATGAATAAATAAATAAGCCAATCCTTAACAGTGTTGTCGACTCGCATACATGCCAAGTAGTACGGGTTACCCATAATCTGAAAAGATTTTTCCTGTTTTCAGATGTATACAGCCGTACATACTTTCCACACAGAAAAGATAATATTTCTAAAATGATATACTGAAAAATAACTTTGGTTGAATAAAAAGTCAAATCAGAGGCACATCTCCAATCCAACCTGCAAGTCTGGAAGGAAGAGCTGGAGAAGAGAGGGATGGTCATAAGCAGCACTAAAACAAAATCCATGGTGATATTACGAGAAGAAATAAGACATCAGATTAAGCTGGGAGAACAGGTCCTGGAGCAGGTCGACCACTTTAAATACCTCAGAGCTATTATAGACCAAAAGGGAGGCATCAAAGAAGAGTTGGCCACTCGAAAAGCAGCAGCTGGGAGACTTTTTCAGGCCATAAATCGAGGATTCCTCAGCAAGAGAGAGGTTGGTAAGAAAACGAAGATGGCTGTATACCGCTCCACCTATGTCCCAGTCTTGACATATGGATGCGAGTCATGGGCAATGACTACAACCCACAAAAGCCAGATCCAAACCTCAGAAATGAGGTATCTGAGGAAGGTGGTTGAAGTAACAAGAAGAGACATGGTCCGCAACCAGACGATATGTCAAGGCCTAAAATCCCACCCCCTGCAGACCCAAGTAGAACAGTCCCAACTAAGATGGTTTGGCCATGTCTGCAGAATGGGAGAAGATCGGCTACCACAACAAGCATGGGAAACAAAGAGCCAGGGATCCAGACTCCCAGAACAACCCAGAGTCCGCTGGGAGGACAACATTAGACAATCTTTGAAGGACCGAGGACTAGAATGGAACCAGGCCAGGAGGAAGACAGCCGATAGGATAGTCTTCCGAACCTCTACACCTCACGGTAGAAGGGGAACGACTAAGTAAGTAAGTAGAATAAAAAGTCAGTAAATAAAATAGTAAATGTACTAAAACATATATTAATGTTTTTTATTATTAATTGTAGTGATCGATGTGATCGTTCAATAAAGCATGATTGTGGCTTTAAACAGTGTTAGATCTAAAATGAGGCTAGACTCAGCACTCGACTTAAAAGCTATTGTTAGGGACTTGCGACTCGACTTGAGACTTGTACTAAGAGACTTGAGACTCATTAGGAAAGACTTGACGACAACTCTGATCCTTAATGTGTACAACTCTGATCCTTAATGTGTACAACTCTGATCCTTAATGTGTACAACTCTGATCCTTAATGTGTACGACTCTGATCCTTAATGTGTACAACTCTGATCCTTAATGTGTACAACTCTGATCCTTAATGTGTACAACTCTGATCCTAAATGTGGAACACAAGATGCCTTGGGCCTCATAATCGATGGAAATCATCACCATTATCATTTTCCTTTTCACGAAACATGCAGCCATTACTATATCTGGTCCTCCTTGCACGAAGTCTGCACCAAACATGCACAGACTCTTGCGCTCACTGGTTTCTGTAGCAATTTTTTTAAACGATGAGGTTCCCAGCCTCGTGCATAACCTCATATTAGCCGCCTTATACGACATGGCTGAGTGGCCCTATTCTTTCTTTGTCTATTCAGAGACCCCCGAGAACAACATGAGGCCATTTTCTGTATTGGCAAAAACATATTAAGAATCTTCTGGACATAAATCTTCATCCGTAATAGAACAGGCCAAACAGCTACTGACTTATGCATGGGAAGAAGATAAAGACAGAAAGACGATTCTAGTACAGAGTAACGGCTGTGTAAATTATGCTATTACTGCTACAGCTTGACCAAAGTTACAAGTCAGGTTGATGATACCTGAATCAGCTGGTTGAGATAGACAGCATCATACCTGAATCAGCTGGTTGAGATAGACAGCATCATACCCGGACAAGTACTGAACATAGTACCGCTGGATAACCTCATTGTACTTCTTGACTAAACCTGGATTTACAAGAAAACATGGTTTACAATACAGTCCTCATACTTATTTGAATGTTAACATAATAAACAAAAACAATTTAATACTAAACCTAATGATGTACCACTGCATACATTAATATGAGAGAACCAATATGAAACACTTACAAAATCAACAGAAACTCATCATCATGTTCCTTTTCTCCTCAACTTCTGTTCATCAGTGTTATACTATCTGTGTCCACACTTGTCTGACTGCACACCAGTATTTACATGTCTGTACTGGTCTTTCTTAACTGGATTTTTTCAGTTTCCAGATGTTGCCAAATCACCATTTAAAAGTCCACAATCACTCAAAATAGCCCAAAGAAACTTTTGATGTAAAGAATATTTCGGTTTTCGGGTGTTCAGATAAACAGATGGGTTTTAGAAAGAACAGAAGATGTGCAGATCATATATTCACCATCAGGAACATCATAGAGCAGTGCTCAGAATGGCAGAGACAGCTGTACATTAACTTTGTTGATTTTGAAAAGGCTTTTGACAGCATACACAGGGACAGTTTATGGAAAATACTGAGGGCTTATGGAATTCCAAGCTGCATAGTGTCAATCATAAAAAGCCTCTATGCCAACTTTACGTGTAGCGTTGGGCAGAGCAACCTAACCTTTGAGGTGAAGACAGGAGTACAACAGGGATGCCCCTTATCAACCACTCTATTTTTAACAGTCATATACTGGGTGATGCGCCAGACAACAGAGGGCAGTCCAAGAGGAATAAGATGGACTACATTTTCTACATTGGAAGATCTGGAATATGCAGATGACATTGCACTACTAGCACATTCACATCAACACATCCAGGAAAAAACGGATAGACTTAATAAGTATAGCCAGCAGGTGGGCTTGAACATCAATCTAAAGAAGAAAGAGGTCATGACGCTCAATGTGAGCAACCCTGAGCCCATATCAGTAAGGAATCAGCAACTGGAACTGACAGACACCTTCACATACCTAGGATGCATAGTAACACCAGATGGCGAAGCAAGCAAAGACATCAACAACAAAATGAACAAAGCAAGAACAGCCTTTTTTATTTTTAGTCTAAACAACATCTGGAAGTCCTCTCAGTTCAGCACAAGCACAAAATTAAGATTATATCAGAGCTGTGTGCTTTCTGTGTTTCTTTATAATGCGGAATGCTGGAGAGTTACAGAGAAGGAAATGTTGAAATTGTCCTCTTTTCACACAACATGCCTAAGAAAAATTCACCGAATCTTTTGGCCGAAGACCATCACCAACCAAGATCTGCTTACTCGGAGCAAGCAAGAGGACATGCACACCATCATAGCAGGCAGACGCTGGAGCTGGGTTGGCCATGTCCTCAAAAGAGACCCCGATGCCATCACAAGAACAGCTATGCTATGGACCCCAGAAGGAAAACGAAAGAGAGGCCAACCAAAAACAACTTGGTGGAGGACTGTGGAGGCTGAGATGCAAAGAATAAACCAGAGTTGGGGCACTGTACGAAGGATGGCCACCGACCGAGCAAAGTGGAATCAATTTGTTGTTGCCCTACAAGACGCCACCAGGCATGATGGCTACTGACTGCTTTGATGATCGGCAGCTAAGGATCAAAGAAGAAGAAGAATTCTAACTTTACATGCAGTGTTGGATTGAATAATCTAACTTTCGAAGTGAAAACAGGAGTACGACAGGGATGCCCCTTATCAACAACATTATTTTTGACAGCCATAGATTGGGTGATGCGCCAGACAAAAGAGGGCAGTCCAAGAGGAATTAGATGGATGTTTTCTACACTGGAAGACCTGGAATATGCAGATGACATTGTACTACTCTGTAGTGGATTTTGATGGTATTGTATGGTTGATGTTACCTAGTGTGATGTATGAGGTCAGCTGTGAAGGCTCCTGAGATAAATGTAGATGTGAATTACAGAAGGCCCTTCTTACTACCACTTACGACCTCACACATATCTTTTTTTTTTACTAATGAATGTGGCTACGTTAAACGTCTAGGGTACTGATATGTAATGTGTTGTGGTAGATTACACACACACACACACAGATATTTAAGAAGTCTAATAATATTAATAAAATTTATAACACACTGAACTAACTCAGGTTGTTTTAGTTTTTAAAGTTAAATCTTTTGATAAATTTATTTTGTTCTGAACCAAATGTTTAGTTGGTCAGAACATAAGAAATATTATGGAGTCATAAATGGAATGCAAAATCATATGACATAATAAAATGGAAAATGTGTACTTAATTAATTCAAATGACTGGTTAATATTAATTATATTAAGAAAGTCCTAGGAGAACTTATAACTAGATATGCTGTTGGGGTGGTGTCATCACTCCCAGTCTATGACTGCCAAACATTGTCCATTGACTTAAGGGATAAATACATAGTTTAATTTCCCCAATGTTATGTCTTTATTTGATGGTGAATGAGAGATAAATTAGTTGAAAATTTCGTTGGTGAAAGTCCAGCAGGCCAGATATAACTTATCTCGCCTGCGTCGATCCTGTACAGGAGTCTTGTGGCCCCACCTCTCCGTGCTGGGGGCAATATACGGCTGCTCTGACACAATGATAGACTGCACTGGTCCACACTGGTGTATATTACTACAGCATTTGACACCGCTTTGGTGCCAAATAGAAACTCACAATTCTGAAACAAAAGTATTGGTCATGTGTCAGAACTCTACCTCCTGAGCCACTTCTGCACACAACACTAAACAACAA
This sequence comes from Oreohelix idahoensis, assembly GCA_024509875.1. Taxonomy (NCBI): domain Eukaryota; kingdom Metazoa; phylum Mollusca; class Gastropoda; order Stylommatophora; family Oreohelicidae; genus Oreohelix; species Oreohelix idahoensis. Next base: position 592,222 of record JAMPIV010000311.1, on the reverse strand, counting down.
CACCACAGACTGGGTCAGATCTCTCTGACCACACAGCACATCTTACCCAGTTGGTTTCACATAGTACTAGTCCCCCAAGACTACATTACATCTGAGATATGTTCAATAGCTTCCTGCTATTGAATAAGATAGGTGATATGTTCCACTGATCTCAACACTAGATCTTTTTTTCATAGTTTTATTTAGGCGTTCCTATATATTTTCTTTGTATGTATGTCTCTAGACCCTGAACTTGGGCTGGGGATCTAGAGCGAACACTTACTTGTCGTAATCATTTTTATGATATGGCAGTATCAATCACTCAAATTATTAAAGTATACCAAATAAATATTGTTCATTCTTACCAGAATTCAGAATTGAGAACACAGTTACATTTGCTAGCAAAACTCAGCTGAGCTGCTGGCTGTATGATGTCGTCCCACTATATATTTGTATTCTTCTGGAATCAACACCACTTATTAATATAAACTGCGTCTCTGAACAGACTTATGTCAAATGGCAAAATTTCACCTCTCTGTCCCGCTACTATAAAATGCGTTGACCAATCGCCGACTTCCCCCCTTGCTTTCAAATTTACAACCAAAAGTCACTTCAGTCAAATCTCAGTCAAGTATGTATTACGGTCTGTTAGTCCGTCTGCCTCTACTTGTTTTTTCATAAAAACACGCTTGGTTCTACATGCATTTCCTACACGAATCTGCTGCCTAAGTTATTTTTAGCTACAATGCTCCACCACATCCCCTCTCTTTAATTACAGCTCGATTTTTACGTTTGCCTGCTCAAGGCCAAGATTTTGGAAATTTTTAGTGACATTGGTTAACAGTGCAGTCGCTCGTCTGATATGAACAATACAGTCTTTTGTCAATATCTTCTTTATTATCTATCTGTCTGTATAATTGAAAGCATATTATTTCTCTGCTCAAGATGGGCTATCAAACTAGCTAGGTTTCATTTTCATAACTCTATTATTAAGAAAAAACATATTTTTTTTCAAGTTTAGTTTTTGAAATTTGTTCGAGAACCTTCTCTCATGTGTTTTGCTGCGGCATTCAAATAAAGACCAAGTATCGAAAAACGTCCAAGAAATGACTGTCTCGAACAAGAGCTAAGGTCCTTTTCTTGTCCATTTCCTTACTTATGTCAACTAGGGACGTGAATTTTTTTCCTTTCACCCCCAATTGCGTCTTTTTGCCGTTCGAACTTCAAACACGTGTTCAGTCATATTTTTCCTTTTTTGTGTCCTCCGTTCTCTCCCGTCTACAAAGGGTAAATGTTTCGTCTGCACTTCTAACTCGTTAGTTTTAAATGGCGGTGCGAAAGGCTGGCATGGGCGAGCATGTCTCCTAGTATCTGACGCATTATTTTTAACCCTACATTTCATCGTTAATTTTGGAGATATTTTAACGTTGTATCATGGTGACATCATCACACACTCGCACATTCACATCAACACATCCAAGAAAAAAACCGATAGACTGAATAAGTATAGCCAGCAGGTTGGTCTGAACATCAATCTGAAGAAGACAGAGGTCATGACACTCAATGTGAGCAATACTGACCCAATAACAATAAGGAACCAGAAGTTAGAACAGACATACACATTTACTTACCTCGGATGCATAGTAACACCAGACAGCGGAACAAAGCAAAGACATTAACAACAGAATGAATAAAGCGAGAACAGCCTTTGCTGGTCTCAGCAACATCTGGAGGTCTTCCCAGTACAGCACAAACACCAAATTAAGACTGTATGAGAGCTGTGTACTTTCTGCGCTTCTCTATGCTGCAGAGTGCTGGAGAGTAACAGAGAAGGAAATGTCAAAGCTGTCCTCCTTCCACACAATCTGCCTAAGGAAAATTCTCCGAATCTTTTGGCTGAATACCATCAGCAACCAAGAACTACTCATTCGGAGCAACCAGGAAGACATGCACACCATCATAGCTGGCAGACGCTGGAGTTGGGTTGGCCACGTCCTCAGAAGGGACCCTGATACCATTACAAGAACAGCTTTACTACGGACCCCCGAAGGAAAGAGAGGCTGACCAAAAACAACCTGGCAGAGAACTGTGGAAGCCGAGATGCAAAGAATGAACCAGAGTTGGGGCACTGTACGAAGGATGGCCGCCGACTGAACAAAGTGGAATCAATTTGTTGCTGCCCTACAAGACGCCACCAGGCGCAATGGCCACTGTCTGCTTTGAGGGTTGGCGGCTACGGATCAAAGAAGAAAAAGATAAACAGATATGGACGTGTATTAGTTGTCTTTACAGATATGGACGTGTATTAGTTGTCTTTATAGGTCTCAATTGGTTTCTGCAGCAATTCGTTTTACATGACGAGGTTGCCAGTCCTGTGTACAATCTGAATACAATACTGCTTCCTAGTTATCACAATCTTGTAATGGACACACACACAAAAACAGTAATCTTGTACGTAATTTACTGACTTAACTTGGACACTCAAGACTTTTATATGAATTGTACATAATGGATTATAATTTCTTCCTTTCTATGGGTAGGTTAAGCGGTCACAAATTGCCAAATAGCAATGTATTTCTTGACTCAGCATGAACAAGCCAGGTATCCCATTGATTAGTCTCCTTTCCTGTTTACTTCCCCCACCCCCAAGATGTGTGGGTTAGCTGAGAAAATACAGCATGTCTATGTATGTTTCCGTACTTCAGTATCACATCATTTGGGTATATTTCAATGTTTTCAACCCGCATAAGTTAACCACAATTATGGAAAGTTTCTCAATCCCATATCATGTTTTATGGATTTCTTTCCTAACAAATATATAGTTTAATGACTAATGTTTAAGAGTACTACAACTAAGACTACATAAATTGTAAATGAAGAAAACTCTTGAATATCAGCATGTCAAGGAAAGCCATACCTCTCAACTCCTCCATGTAGAAAAGCAACTCTGGAAGTTGTCTGAAACAATAATTACTAGATTAAAAAAAGATAACCAAACTTAGTTAACAACAAGTAGATAATGTATAAATTCTCTATGATATCATCGGCCCTCATCGTAGTTCTTCTTCTTCTTCTTCAAGTACCATGCATTCTGGCACTGGTGATCATGTCTCTCCACAACTTCTTGTATCTGTTCACGTGCAGTAAATGATCAGTTCAGTTTTATTTCTTGTGAATGATTCTCAAGTATATATTTATTCTGTGACATGATATATTCCACACAATGAGAAAACATTAATACTTTGCACACAGATAAAAACCACTCCATATTTTCTCTTTTCACAGTTCAGATGGAAGTCTTTGATCAAATCATGCCTGTAAACAGCTCTTTTTGCTGTAAACACTACTAGACATCCATTTTAATATACCTGAAGAATGCAAAGGTCAACCTCTGGTTGCTGAAACTTCAACAGACCTTGTCTTGGACCAGAACTGCTAATGCCCATATGCCCTTTCCCTGTTCCTCAGGGGCTGGGGAATCCTGCAGCAGATGTTAGGCAGTTATTTTATCAGTTAAAGTTAGTTGCTTATCCTTTACAGGACGTGGCAATCAACCCCAGCTTTTATTGGCTGTTTGTGATTTTTCTAGGCAATTTTTTCATTCAGTAGTTTGCCATTGCTTTCTGAACGGTACGGCACTTATACCATTGTTAAAAATCCACACAAAGCAATCTGCTACCAAACCGCCTGCAGCAGGTTTCGAACCTGGTATATCTGGATTATGAAACTGCGTTCATATCCATTAGGCCACAGACGCCGACAGTACCACAGGTGCCGACAGTACCACAGGTAAATTCATCAATGCCTCCTACCTTTAGCTTAATCATCAGATGGCATCCTAATCCACTATTGCCTGTGTGATGTCTGAAGAAAGTTACTAATTCTATTCTGTCAAGCTTGGTGATTTGTAGGGTTTCTATCTGGCCTCAATGTTATCCCCCCCCCCCCCCCCCCGTTCTTATATCTGCTCTTGACAAGTCTCTTGGCCTCTTCCTACTTTAAGCATGTGTTAGTTTCATCATCTCATTTTTCACTCCTTATGGAGCATGAAGCCACCACTGCAGGTGGCCCCCTTGAGGAAGCCCATACAAAAAAACCTAACTCTTGCACAGGTGGTTTCCGTAGCGATTCATTTTACATGATGAGGCTGCCAGCTTCCCAGGAACTATGCAGAACTTGTGTTGATCTGAACAGCAGTTTTTCACCCTTCTTTGCCAGCATGTCAGCATCATCAATCCCAGGCCTCACCATTCCTGGACATGCTGCAGTGACATGGGATCCACTATATCACAACATTTGAAATGGCACCAATATAGTTTGCAGAAGTTGCTCTTGGGATAATTTAGACAGTTGTTTCTTCTATTCCTGGGTGCTGCTATTACTAGGTGAAGGTGAATTTCTGGCACCTTAAAACCAGTATACTCTGGATAGATAAGACTCATTAATAACTCATCTAGGAGAAGGAAAACTTTTTTTGAACCACCTGCATCCAAACCGGGAATATCAGGCTAAAAAAAAAGCTAACCTGACAAAAATGCATACTGAAATCAGATGCGCTGGGCACAGGCCTTAAGAAACAATGTACATAAATTACCTTACAAAAGAAGTAAACAGTGCAACCCACCTGTCATAAAAGTCCTCAGGAGATATCTTGACATTGTGTTGCTTTGAGGGTGGGTTAACAACATGTCTCAACAGCCATAGGACTTCATCCCTGGCTAGAGACAAGCCTTGGAAAACATACATGGCCTGCGGACATTGGTAGCCAAATTACAAAGTCAATACTATACAAATACAAACCAAGCATTAAAAAGCAATAAGCAAAAGGAAACCCTAAAAAAACTGGTAATAAATAAATGGAATCCCACCATTATATATTAGTAAAAAATTAGCAATATCTGCAATAAATAACTGGAAATGTTACAAAATCCTAAACATATAAACCATGTACTATTATTTATGTTATGTTTTTATTTGTGAATGTGTGAGTCATTAAGTTAACTGGACATGATGAACCATCAAGTTCACTGTATATACTGAACTGAACTGGATGTGCTGAAACTAACTGAATCTGCTGAACCATTCTTGTCATCAGTTCCATGTTGGTGACCTTGTCACATCATTTCAATCAACATTATGATGGTTCACAGAATATGCTAAACTGTCAAGTTAACGGGATATGCTGAACCATCAAGTTAACTGGATATACTGAACCATCAAGTTAAATGGATATACTGAACCATCACGTTAACTGGATATGCTGAACCATCGAGTTAACTTGCTATGCTGAACCACTGTGAGATGCAAGATATGGTCATTACCGACTGCCAAGACCAAAATTCAATCAATGTTCTTTAGCTCCACAAGGAACATAGGCCTTCATCAAACACATGACAAGTCTGTTTTTCAGTCTGCCTCTATTTCTTTTACCCTGGGGATTAGAGAACAAGGACTGCCTTGTAATACTATCAAATGGTTTCCTCAATGTGGGTCTAATCCATTACCAGCGTCTTCTCATCTCTTGTTCTACTGGTACTTGTCATCAGATCCACATTGGTGATCTTGTTACACCATTTTCAATCAACATTTTGATGGTATTGATGTTGTTTAACTAGTACTGCTGAGCTTCTCGCTCTTTTGCAGCCAATACCATGTTGAAGACTCCATTGTATTATCTACACTGTAGATCTAGACTTTTCTTGTGGCTTTTCTGCCATTCCGAAACATAATGAGATGAAGTCATGTGCTCCAGTTTCTTCAGCTTGGCTTGCATTTAAAGGATCATCACATCTGGTCCCAAGTTAGGAGGAAGAAGCATGTGGTATAACGTATATTCCCTGCCATCCAAGGGGGCTCTCCAAATATGCTGAGCTAAAATACTGTGCTCTGGTTCAGGGCTCTCCCATAGAATTATCATGTCCTACACAGAGCCACTTCTCAGCTTCCCCCTGCCTATCACGAGTCTATAGTGAGATCCTCCTGCATGCAGCCAACCAGGTAAAAGCCAGATTTACGTCAAGGGCTCAGGTGACTCCTCCAAGCTTAGTGTGCAATGCTGGGTTCTCAACATGTTTCACCACAGGGGGAATCCATGAAGTGCATGGATGATTTCAAGAGTCAATGAGGGTGTAATTAGCCTCACAGACAGAAGTTCACTTCCAAATCTGTATATTATAGCAGAGGTTTTCAAACTGTGCGTCGCGGCTCCCAGGGGCATCGTGGCCCTTGGCTAATGGCATCGCGGTGGCTTGGGAAAAGTGTTGGGCTCGATATTATGAGCCAAGGTCCATCAATAGATATAGATCTTCGTAGTATAGAGAGGAGCCGCGGTGATTTATGCACAGGTCAAGGGAGCCGCGGACCAAAAAAGTTTGAAAACCTCTGTATTATAGCATTGTGCATAGCTGGTGATCATATAAGGATGACTCCAGATATGCCTCCATTCATGTAAGGTAAAGGATCCAGTCACACGCCCATTGAGGCATATTGGGAATATGGTGTTAGGCCCATATTTTCTTGACCATCAGCACAGTAGAGGTGATGTGATCAGCACCATGCCGGCTGCCTTGACCTTCCCAGAGTTGCTCTGGTACCCAATTTTTGAGGCTAGGTAGACCCCGGAGCCGTTTGCAGTCTAAAAAATCCCACCTCAACTGGGGATCGAACCATGGACCACTGAGCTAGGAAGCCAGTGCACTAACCACTGCACTGCAGTGGCTCCTCTCCGTTCATGTATGAGGTATAAATTTACTTACTTAGTCCTTCCTCTTCTACCCTGGTATAAATAGAACATAAAACTATATACCACAAACGAATAAACCATATGATGGGCACATTAATTCACTACTGATATCCAATGGTAAGTTTTTCCCATAATATATGGAGTCTTATGTTGCAAAACTAAGTAAGGGAGTAGTTGTCTGCAGTATGGCTGGACATATGTGGTCTCAAGTGCAACTCTGAGCTGGAGTTATACACTTCTGTACTCACACACACAAGCACACACAAACCCAAAGAGACAGTAAAAAATTCCAGTAGTAGTATTTGTAGCATCATGAGACTGAACAAGAATGACATCTCTTGATTTAAACAGTCACCTTTGGTCCAAGGAGGCCTGGTTCTTCTGTGAATACTAGAGTTAAATCTCTCAGGGTGCTGCGCAAAAATTTGCGTCTTTCTCTGTGTAAAGCTGGTCTGAGGACAAAATATATAAATTTATGTGTAGGATAAGACTGAAAAGTGTATGAACAGGACAGTATTAAAACATGTATGAATAAGACAAAAAACTTATGAGACCAGAGCAAAATTGAAAAAAAAGTATGGAAACAGTTTTCTCTCTTCACATTAATCCTGTCTGTACTGTGTCAACTCCATCTCATTCTTATAATCATGGTAGACAGTCTTCAATCTTACTCTTGCATTTATGTTTTTCTTGCTCAGTTTCTAAGAGTTGATCTCCAAATTCATTGAAATAGCCTCAAGCTGACCACTGCTTTGTTTGAACATATTCATGCTGACGTCTGATAGTGTACGAAGAAGAAGATCTCCAAATTCTTTATAAAATTTTTTTGCAATCAAATCCTCAGAAAAACCTTTTCTATTTTCCGATTTGAAAAAAAAAGAAAGTGACACAAAATGACTGAGTGGCAAAGTCAATGAAATAAGAAATTTCACTATAACAACCACAAACCATTTGAGTGGCAAGGTAAGAGATATTAGAAGCATCACTATAATTTTCGTAAAAAGTTCACACGGGAATAGACTTACGCATTTTGCAACGCTTGAACCTGAAGATCTTTCAGCTCATTCACTCTTTTATGCTGGTGCTGAATTTGTTGGCTAGAATGTAAAAAAAATATTTTAAAAAATGTTGATAAATCAAGGGCTGTGGGAAAGACAAAAAAGCACAACACATATAAAACTCTGACATCACTGCCGGATCTGGGAATTGTCCAAGGGAAGGGTGATAAATCAGAATGATAAGCCACCCCCCCCCCCCCTCCCCCCCACCTAGCAATTAATTCCAGTTAAATCCCACGTTAGGATTGGGGGGGGGGGGGGGGGGGTAGAAACAGAAATACTGTAGCGGTTGATATGAAATAAAGGTTTTCAAAGTCCCAAGGGAGGGGCGGTCGCCCCGTCACCACCCCCTTGGATCCACAAATGTATGAGATACTGAGATACGATGACAATGTTGACAGTACTTAGAACAGTTCACTCATTCATTACCCTTTAGCTTCTAAAGAAGCATAGGCCTTCAACAAACTCATGCCGAGCCTTCCTGTCCCACGCCATCAGCACAAGGTCTTTCCAGGCTTTCCTCATCCCTTTATGTCTCTGGTTCTCTTCTCCCTGTGTTTTTCAGTGTCCCTCCCTGGTGAGACTTTTTTTCAAGCCTAGAATGTTGTCGTTCTCAGTGTGAGTAAAATGAGTTGTATTCATCCAATCCCTGGACCAGTGCGACAAATGGTGTGAGACAATTCAAATTTATTTATTAAGATTGTGTGGCAACAGAACATCCAAACTATGGAAACAGAAAACACATGATGCAAATAAAGAAGATGTCTACCTTTCTTGTCTGATGAAGAATGTTCTAGATGATATACTACTTCATAACAAATGAATCATCATTTCCCTTTTTGCTCCATATGGAGCACAAAGCTACCACTGCAGCTAGCTCCTTTGCAGGAAGCCTGCACGAAAGTATCCATGTGCTCGCGCAACAGTGGTATGTGCAGAAATTTGTTTGACATGATAAGCCAGCCAGACCCATACACAACCACATATTAGTTGCCTCATAGGACATGCCTGAGGGAGGAGTAGTCCTATTCTTTCTGTTTCCTCAGAGATTCCTCCCCTTCCCCAGGAACGGACATGGGGAGAACAAAAGAATGTAGTTGCAATATGAACTAGTGTACCTGAACATTAAATGTAAAAAACAGTGTAATTCATTCGTTATTCTTTGTTGCTCCCTGTCAAGCATGGAGTCATCAATACAGCTGGCCCCCATGCAGAAAGCCTGTACCAAAGCATTCATTTGCTCTGGCAGCATTTGTTTCTTTAGCAATTTGTTTGACATGATGAGGTTGCCTGACCACTGCACAAGCTCATATTACTGAACTCTTACGATATGCTTGAGGAAGGATCCCGTTACACGTCCATTGAGGCATATTGGGACTATGGTGTTAGGCCCATATTTTCTTGATGTAGTCAGCATAACGCCGGCCACCTTAACCTTCCCAGAGTTGCTCTGGTACCCAATTCATGAGGCTGAGTCGACCCCAGAGCCGTTTGCGGTCTAAAAATCCCACCTCAACTGGGGATCGAACCATGGACTAGCGAGCTAGGAAGCCAGTGCACTAACAACTGCGCTACAGCTGCTCCATGCTTGAGGAAGCAATAATCATATTCTTTCTCTGGAGCCGCGCTAGCGTAGTGGTTACAACACCGCTCTGGCGACCGGGTGATTCAGGATCAAACCCGGGCCACGGCATTTGAGGATTTTTCGTCGACCGGGATTTGGACTGGATTAACTCGAGACCTGGCGAGGACATTTGGAGGAGTGTCGTCGACCAGGGACTGGCGGCTCCTGAGCCGACCCAGCTCTAATGGGTACCTCCGAAAACGGCGAGTATCTGCCTGAATGGCGAGGGACACTTGTCTCTGTACAAGAAAATAGGATACTCACGTAAAAATCAATGTCAGGTTAGACATTAAAAATAACCTGAGATTTCGCCTCGAGTATTAGCAGGCGTACGAAAAAAAAAAAATATTCTTTCTCTGCCTCATCAGAGACCCCCCCAAGAACTAGACAAGGCAAAGAGTGTAATATTAGAAATAATTAGGCATGCAAGTTTTGGGGTAAATGATTTTTGTGTGTGTTTTAATCTTTATACCTACAATAACTTCTACACCTATTGGTAGCAAGATTTACTATAAAGCAGTAACTTTATAATGAAAGAAATGTCAGTGTTAACCAACAGATCAAAATACTGCTCGTTATACAAGAGGGTGATTGAAATGTCATTTCCTCTTTTTACATTGTTTTTTTCACTCCTATACATCTAATTGCTATGAAACAAACTTCAAAATAAAGAGAATTACCTGCCATTTTAATATAAAAAAATGCTATGTCACTTTAACATTACAGCTCTGTGTGAGATCCAGTCAGTTCGATACACGAGTTCATAGCAGGCATCAATTTTGGCTATCTCTTGTAACATCAGTTTATTGGTCACCTTAGATTTTATTTGATCTAATTTTGTTTCTGGAAATAACTTATTAGTTAAAAGACCGCTTTTCTCCTTGTTCTGACATTTGTTTTACGTATATCCAATAGATACAAGTGATGATATAAGCATTTAAAAATGGGAAATGACTTTTCAATCACCTTGTATATACTAAAATTTCACACCCATATACTGAAATTTTACACTCATATTACTGAAATTCACATCCACATACTAAAATTTCACATCAAAATACTGAAATTTCACACCCAAATACTGAAAATTCACAAAACATATTGTTGAAAATCTCAAGAATGTTTATTTATATTAGAAATACAATGAGTTTTTAATTGTATTTTAAAAAGTAATCAAAAAATAAAATAATTGCAACAAAAACAACAACCAGACTTTTATAAACGGGTGCTTGCGTAGAATAGAAGGACTGAAATGGTATGACAAAGTCACAAATGTGGAATTGATGACAAGAACCAGACAAGTGCCAGTGGAACAAGAGCTGAGAAGAAAACTGGTGACGGATAGGACACACACTGAGGAGACCTGTTGATAGCATTACAAGGCAGTCCTTGTTCTGGAATCCACAGGGAAAGAGAGGCAGAGGTAGACCAAAAAACACATAGAGAAGAGAACTGGATACATAGGTGAAAATGATGAGGAAAACATGGAAAAAACTTAAGCGGATGGCACAGGACAGGAAGACTTGGCATGTGTTTGTTGAAGGCCTATGCTTCTCGGGGAGCTAAAGGGTATTGATTGATTGATTGAATGGCCAGTGTGAAATATGAGGAAAATACTTTGGCATTAGATATAACACATACTGAAAAAACTAACTGACAGCGGACAAGGCAGTCCTTTTTCTGGAATCTCCAAAAGAAATACAGGAAGATCCAAAAACGCGTGGAGTAGGGAATGAGAGACAGTCCTAAAAAAAGGATAAAGAAAGCATGGAAAGAACTTGAATGAATAACACAGAACAGAATATCATGGCATGAGTTAAGTGGAAGAGCAAAGCTCCACATGTAGTTTCAGGGTATCGAAGATGACCTTCTTGACACTGTACTTAAGTAAATATGTTATTAATACACTTAAATTTAATGACTGCGCATATGAGTACCTACCCTTTAATCTCAAAGAAGCTGATGATGTATCTGTGAATGTGTAGGACCTCATTGCGACATAGTGTGATGATGTAACTACTCTGTAAAGCTTGCTTCCAAAGATCCCAGGCTGGAGCATCTGCCAAATTCTGGTAGCACAGCATCAACCCAACTGCAAGACCAAATGGAACAGTACTTTTTCTTACTGTGTGATCAGCTTTATTCCTGGTGGGCTTGTTCTACTATGTGCTTGTATTCCACACAAAGACACACACATCTGTCGGCTCGATTTTTAATTTGTTTAACAGGTGGTGTTTGAATGGTTGGTTCTTAGTCTGAAAATTATCCCCTTATCTCTTCTTAGCAAGGAGCTTCTGTTAAACCTTATTCTGGGTGCTTACTATGCTATTTTTCTTTGAAGCTTTTTTTTTAAATTAATGCTATTATTTCTTCATATGAAATTTTGTTTCCTCCATCTTTAGCAATTTTTATTTCCACATGAAAAAAAGAAAGAAAGAATAGAACCTCAGCTTACTTAGGCATACCATAAGAGGAAATACACGTAACAGTATTTATGGGCTGGTGACCTCAATATGTAAAATAAATTGTTACAAAAACCAGCGAGCACATGAAGTGCTCTTGAGTAGGCTTCAAACAATGGCCGCAACTGCTATAACAACATTTCTTAAAGAGCATAAAAGGAGAATATATATATATATAGTGTGTGTGTGTGTACATGTACAGGTGTGCACAAACATAAAAATATTTAATTTAATGTAAGACTCTACCAAATATCAGCCCACTCTCAAGTTTCTAGAGCATCAAGAAAAATAAAAGATTTGCAAATTTGTATATAACTTTCCTAAAATGTTCCAAACCTGGAGAAAACCGTTCACCCTAACACTGATTTCTTGTACAACTCTGTGTAATCTACCAAAACATTATGTTCCCCCTAACATTGACATATTGTACAACGCTGTGTAATCTACCAAAACATTATGTTCACCCTAACATTGACATCTTGTACAACTCTGTGTAATCTACCAAAACATTATGTTCACCCTAACATTGACATCTTGTACAACTCTGTGTAATCTACCAAAACATTATGTTCCCCTAACATTGACACACTGTACAACGCTGTGTAATCTACCAAAACATTATGTTCACCCTAACACTGACGTCTTGTACAACTCTGTGTAATCTACCAAAACATTATGTTCACCCTCCACTGACATCTTGTACAACTTTGTGTAATCTACCAAAACATTATGTTCACCCTAACACTGACGTCTTGTACAACTTTGTGTAATCTACCAAAACATTATGTTCACCCTAACACTGACGCCTTGTACAACTCTGTGTAATCTACCAAAACACTATGTTCACCCTAACACTGATGTCTTGTATAACTCTGTGTAATCTACCAAAACATTATGTTCACTCTAACACTGATGTCTTGTACAACTCTGTGTAATCTACCAAAACACTATGTTCACCCTAACATTGACATATTGTACAACTGTGTAATCTACCAAAACACTATGTTCACTCTAACACTGACATCTTGTACAACTCTGTGTAATCTACCAAAACATTATGTTCACCCTAACACTGACGTCTTGTACAACTTTGTGTAATCTACCAAAACATTATGTTCACCCTAACACTGACGTCTTGTACAACTCTGTGTAATCTACCAAAACACTATGTTCACCCTAACACTGATGTCTTGTACAACTTTGTGTAATCTACCAAAACATTATGTTCACCCTAACACCTTGTACAACTCCGTGTAATCTACCAAAACACTATGTTCACCCTAACACTGTTGACTTGTACAACTTTGTGTAATCTACCAAAACACTATGTTCAGATCAGAAGAAAGCAGCCCATCCCCTACCCAAAAAAAAAAAAGGGCCAACTTACAGATAATCCACCTCTCCATAGTGTCCAATGAAAGGTACTCACACTGAATCTGTGAGAAGACGTGACATTTTTGTTTTAGTTTCAACATAAATTTTTCAAACGAAAATGTGAAATGTGTCCTACTGTGTGAAAATGATAACCTAGATAATGAAATAAAAATTATCAATGCGGTAACAGATTTGAATACACATGTGCTTCCACAAGAATAGAAGGATAACAATGGTATGAAGAGTTCAGCAAAATTAATGGGGAAAAAAAACCATACTATAGTGAACAATGTACAGGGACCTTCTCCTTCAAAATGGGAATTACCACTGACGTATGCAACTTTGCTAGCTGATCAGATTTCACACAAGTCCAATGAGCAATATTGTTTCTCCATTCCCCCCCACTAAAGCATGTCCATTACATCTGCACCACATTATATAAAATAATTTAGCAAAAGTGTAATAATATCTCAAATAATTTGGTTGTATAGAATGGAGGGGGGAAAATGCCACCTTCTGGTTAACATCTCCTTAAATATTCAAGATTAAGAAATAAGCCCTGCAATATATGCAACACTATTCTTCCTCTTTCCCCAAGGCCAAAAAAACTTGATTATTTAAGTCAGCTGTTCTCCACTTTAATGTGCTGTTAAGCTAAATGGAGCCTTTATTTTAAACCAAAGTGGTGGTATTTAGATGGTCAGAATATACAGCGGACAATGTGCTCTTTTCTGTTCAAACATGAATATTTTATGCACTAATCTAGCACAAATTTTCTTGAACTTCTATACTGGTAATTCATATTCCGATTATGGACGGCTATTTTTGTCCGTTTCAAAGAAATCAGCTCTTTCAATATGTAGCTATCTGCTGAGCATGATTGTGTATGTGGAGACATCATGTGATCTTATCTGAATACAAATGGAAACATCCACTTTATTCCTTATCCTTATGTTTCTCATGCAGCATAGGCTTTCAAGAATTACTGTCCATTCCCTTCTGTCCTGTGCCATCCTCTCAATGTCGTTCCTTGTTTTCTTTATTGTTTTCATTTATGTTTCTAGTTCTTTTCTCCATGTATTTTTTGGTTTCCCGCTATCTCTGTTACCCTGGAGATTCCAAAACAAGAACTGCCTCATAAAGCTTTCAACAGGTTTCTTCAACATGTGCCAAGTTATAATCATTCTTTAACAAATGTATAAGGCAATCTCACTCAAACTCACATTTTTCCATCTGAGCTTCATGACTTTCTGTGACAAATGTCATAAATTCATACGAGGTAAGATTTATTTTAAACATGACGCACCATATCAGTGACTGGAACACTAGCCATTTTGGCAGGCTCTGAGAGTATGGACAGAACCTGAAGGTTCCTCAGCACCTCTGCAGACAGATTACGTCGAGGATAGACTTTGTGCAGTGACATCAGAGCTGGCATCAAGTGCTATGAAAAGAATGGAAACTATATAAACATGGATCCATATAAATAGCTTAGTGATAGTGTTTAATAAATTTTGAAACAAACAGCTCTGTTCATTTACATTTTTAACTAGTACATTTTTATGAAGCTGTGACTATCCCTTCATGTTAACATAAAGTGTAAAGCTGTTTTAAAAAACATAAAAGCATAAGTAAATATGTGCAATTTGTATCCTTTGCAAACTGAACAATATGGATATTGTAATTATTTGCTTATAACTGGTAACAGCTACTTCCAGTGTTTTGCCGACACCTACAGGGTGAAGCTGGAGTGTCCTCTCCAGGGTACGAGCTTGGGCACAGTTGTATGGAGATCAAGCAGTTGCCCATGCAGCATGTTCCCCTCTCCATGCAGCCGGTAGATCCAAATGAACGGCAGTAGCCGATACAGTTTGGTACCAGCCATGTCGCAGGAGTTGCCAGAATAATGTTGAATCAATATTAGACTGCATTAGGGACTCCGACTCTGGATTTATCCTCAGGGTTTACTCCCGAAGCCTCTCCCATAAACAGATTTTCCCGCAAGGCAGCAGTGGTTTGAATTCAGAGTTTAACCTTCTCTTAGACATGCTACCAACCAAGGATGATGAGCCCTATCTGCCTGAAGCTGCTGGTTTTAAGGCGCCAGTGACTCACTTTAGCCCCTTTACCAGTCAGTGGAAACAGTTCCGCCAGGCTCAAATTGAGCCATACATGAAGGCCAGGAGCTAGACTTGGTTGTCAGAGGTTATTTGAGGCGTGTGCCATAGAAGCATTTATCTGCAGTGAGAGCTTTTCCTCACTACAACTCCCGGCAATTATATGCTTATATATTATAACTTGCACTGGCTTCCTAGCGCAGTGGTCTATGGTTTGATCCCCAGATGAAGCGGGAATTTTTTAGGCCACAAACGGCTCCTGGGTCGACCCAGCCCCAAATGGGTACCAGAGCAACTCTGGGAAGGTTAAGGTGGCCGGCATGATGCCGACCACATCACCCCTAGTGTGCCGACGGTCAAGATAATATGGGCCTAACACCATATTCCCAATAAGCCTCAATGGGCGTTGTTGCAGGTGGAACTTATGGAAGGGGAAGTAATCTTTAGAATGTTTTGAACATATTAAATTTCGAGTTGCAACGCTTGATTAAGCGGATACTTGTTTGACTTTAGGATAGAATTATCTTTTCCTATTTTCGGGTGACAGAGTACAGATAAGCGTGTGAACGCTGTTTAATGTATTTATTCTGTACTGTTTTGAGTCATGTGAATAGCTCGCTAGTCTGCATGTGTTATCGAGAACGGTGTTCAAGACAACCGAATCTCGTGACGGGTTTTTTGGCGGGACTAGTGTGTGATTTGGGGAGTTGTGTTTTGGGCGTGGACCGTGTAGGTCGAGTCCCAGTGTTTTTGGATAATGTATGCCTACGTAGGATTTGAGAAAATGTCGACTTATATATTTCGCTGTGTGTACAGCCTATGTGATACACTGCAGTGAAGATTTGTTTAGGCCATATGAACCTTATTATAGCTGCCGTGTGATGCAGGCTTTGCTATGTATTGAAGTACTTTTGTAGGCCATATTTTGAAGATTAATGAAGCTGCCGGGTGATGCAGGCTTCGCTGTGTATTAAGGTACTTTTGTAGGCCGTATTATGTTTAGCTGCAGTATGAAGATTTGTGAAGCTATTAATCTATTATAAGTCTAGGATTAGAACAGTCCATATTATATATTAACTGTAGATTGGAAATGTATTAAGCTATTAAGATATTATCAGTCCAGGACTAGGCAAGGACGTATTAGGTATTAATGCCCGGGAAATTATGTTATAATGATTAGTGTTTGTGCTAGCGAATGCGAGTACATTTATGGCCAGTAATAACAGTAATAACATTTCAGACTGAAACCACTTTTGTTACATTTATGGTGGTTTACAGTCAACAGGATCTTCAGACTGAAACATCTACATTGACTATTCGCGCGTCGATAGCCTAAGTGGCGTATTTTTTCGTATCATTGGATATCATTTAAGATGTGCCTGAGTGGCGTATACGATTAAGAAATTGTTACCTCTACAGTGATATGTACTTGAAGCAAGAGGATAAAGTGAATCAAATTTTGTCCACCAGACCATAACATATCTAGAGGATCAGTCACTACAAGTTGAAAATAATACATATGACTTGCACGTGACAAGAGTGTAGAACACTTGACTTTGTTATAATTGACCTTATGTAGGCGTGGCCTGAATCTCCTGTACTTCAGAACTGTGACCTAGTTATTATCTGCCTGGGTGGCGCAGTTGAGAGACAACGCTCGGTTTAGTTGGTAGAAGGCAACTTTACAACAGTAGCAATTGACGTCCTATTTCGTGCCTATAGACTACAACAGCATCTGCAGTGGTCAAGAGCGTTCAATTAGACTTGGACAGTATTTGTACCAGCATTTGTACGGGTTGTGACAGATTTCTGCAATATTCGGGTTACCTGTGCCAGTGGTCACCATCACAAGTTCAAGACGTTATGATACACGGAGTTGCCGTGTACATTTCAGACTACAGAAGAGTCAAGAGAGGCAGTGTGTGCTGTATTATGGTTCCTGTCAACTTGTGCATTGTTAAGCACATATCATATTGACGAAATTACCTGAAGAGAAACGAATCAAGTTGCAGTGCTTTCCCGCAGTGGAGGTTTTAGCAGTCTATGTGATATCCAGTGTCGTGGCGGAAAAGAAGCGGGATCATTGACAGATAAGTGATTGTGTCTTGTGTAAATTGTGTCACTTCATATATGTCGCTAGGCCTCCCTAATTGCTCATTTTGTTATTATTGTTGTTTATGTCTAATTTGACATATGATTAAGATTTGATGCATAGGTGTTAATGGCTGTTGACATATGTCGATTTTCCTGATAATGATGTGACTTGATAAAGGTGCTATAAAAAGGAATTGGTGATACAGAATTGAGGAATAAGCTCATTTCTTGACAAATAGTTAACTTTGTGAGCTGGAAGGGTAATTGTCAAACCTTTTGCGACAGTAATTTGTCATAACTATAAGTGATTACTATATATATAGTTGATTAAGTAAGTGAATCACCATGGATCGTGATATGTACCCTACAGATATAAGGCCTATGTTGGAGTCTGCATTGGTGGTAGGTAGAGATGGTAAGGGATTGAGAGGTGCACGACTTGGAGAATGGATAATGGATGATTTTTTGATTAATGTGTCAACATCCCTGGAGTTATTTGCTGAACACAACTTTAAGTTTGTTTGCAATTTGGTAATGGCCAAGGATTTGGTGAATTTGCTACGGCACCTTCGTGTGTTTTTTGCACAACAGTATACTGAACTTGAACACGGACATATAATGCAAAGCATGTTCAAAATAATCCACAACCATACATCTGATGAGCAGGAAAGGGAATTGAGAATTGAGAAACAAGCAAAAGTAAACAAACAAAGTGCTCTACAGCAAAGGGAGAATTTCCTAGAAGGTGTTGCTAAAGAGAGCGAACTACAGGCAACTGTGTATAAGCTTAAAAGTGAGATACTTGAATCAAACTCAGAACTTTCTAGTGCACAAGCTACATTAAACTCAGCTTTAAGCAAAGTCCAAGACTTGGAAACTCAGATAGGTAATCTCACGCGGGAACTTCAAGAACAGAAAGAGATGTATGAGAAATTGAAGGTTGAGAGAAATGTCTGTGAGAAAGACTTATAAAGATATGCTTCAGGATGTGTTGGATGACAATGATAGTCTCAGTCGCCAACTGAAAGAAAAGAGTAATGTATCCTCGGAGAATATGAATGAGTTAAAGGCACAAGCTGCTCAAATACAAGGACTTCAGGCTCAAGTGGCTCGACTTCAGCCACAGATAGAAGAGGTTCAAAAGATGAGATTGAGGAAACTAGCGCGACAGAGGAAAGCAAGCAAAGAAAAGGATGAAAAGGTGAAATTAGAAGAGTTAACTATGGAGAAAGAGAAGGTCGCTAAAATTGAAAAATTTGCTAGCAGAAGAAAGCGACAAAGTTTTGGCTGTTAAGGAGTTAAATAAAAGGTTAAGTGAAACGATTTCACTTAAAGATAATGAAATTGCGGAAGCAAGGGAAAGAATATTTGGCTTACTAGATATGGTTTTGAAAAACAAAAGGTGCTCTTCTGTCAATGTTGACAATGATAGACAGAAAGTTGCGAAAAGTCAGCACCATATACTTTTTGCTCAGAGAGATTCATTCATGGTAAAGATAGATCTTTCGTGGGTAAATACAACTTTAAAAGTTCTAATATTACTGATAGTTCCAGTGATAATTTCTTGGCGTCAGACCAACAAAGATTCTAGTGTAACAGGCAGTTCTGTTGGTCAGGAAAAGAAAAGTGATAAATTTTCAGGTCAAGACTCATAAGAGCAAATATTTCTCTACTACTGGAAATACTCAGAAATTAATAGCGGGTGTTGAGACTATTACTACTTGTTCCAAAGATGAAACCCATATGCGGAACAATAGAGATACGATTGTTTCTGGCAGTTATCAAACTCAGCACAGTCAGTTTGAAACTATTGGCAAAGATATTCCCATAGGAGAAAAGAAAAACAGTTCTAGAAAGAGAGATAACCCCAAGATTAAACAGTACCAAGGGAGATCAGTAAATAATAATTTTCCTTCTCCTAGATACTGTAGACAATTTAACAAATCTCAAAGTTTTGATTGTAAGAATGTTGGAAAGTATGATAGAGATAATGAAATTTCAAATGTTGCTTTACATCACCAGAGTAATTGTTCCTTTAACAAAAGACTAAAGTCAATTTTTTTAAACAAGAACAACGGTAATAATAAGTAATTTTGATCATAGAAACAAATAATAAAGCGCAATTGTTGCTAATTTTATCAGCTGTTCAACATGAGCCCAGAGTCATTTATAATCAAGGTAAACAGAGTAAAAATAACAGTGGATGCTTGAATTGGGCCTGGAATAATGTGCCCTGGCTCTTGTTTGTTGTCGGAATAACAAAAGCGTAAGATACATTCAAGGTCGGTCATGTTGTTTCCCCAAAATTCTTGATAACATGTGATAGATTAGTTGACATCGTGAAAGAGACAGGGTTTTTACACAAGCCGGTCTGGGTAATTGTAAATGTGATTTCTACGTTTTCTCATAAAAGTTCATAATATTGATTGAGTTCCAGGAAAATTCTTGGGGGTCCTCATTTGGGGTGAGTTTGTAAGAGGCTATCGTTGGTCGATAAAGATCAAGGCTTCTGTGACATATTGACGGTCAAAACAATAGGTGGAGGGTAAAGCAAATCTTTCCGTTTTACTGGAAATTAACCGAAAAACTAATAGCTGAGGTTGAGACGATTTAAAACTTGTCCAAAAAAAGGCAACCCATGAGGTGCAATTTCGAGATACTGAAGTCTTTGAAAGGCATTTTCTAAGTCTATAGCACTCAGTTTGAAACTATTGGTCTGATTCAGAATATATTTTTTTTAAATAAAGAAAAACATTGTTCTAGAATAACTTTTTATTGATAATTTTTCTTAATTTTAAAATAGTACATATGTTTAGTTGTTTTTGAAAAAAATAATTTTTGTTTGTAGATACTGATTATTATCTAATTTTAAAATCTCTTCTGCATCATTCAAAGTTTTTTGTTGTTCAGTATTGTGGAATTTGATGATAGAGATTAATAGCTTTTCAAATGTTTGCTTTACATCACCAGAATAATGTTCCGCAACAAAAGACTAAAGTGATAATTTTTAAACAAGGCAACGGTAATAATAAGTATTGTGATCATAGATCAAATAATAAGCGCAATTGTGCTAATTTTGTTCAACATGAGCCCAGAGTCATTTATAATCAAAGTAAACAGAGTAAAAATAACAGTGGATGCTTGAATACTATTGCCTGCTCTGCTTGTTGTTGTGAATGTGAGACTTTGTTTCAGCGTAAGGCAGCGGCGACATTCAAGGTCGGTCATGTTGTCCCCAAGAATTCTATGATATCTACATGTGATAGAGAGAGCTAGTGACATCGTGAAGAGACCGGGTTTTTACACAAGCCGGTGTTGGGTAATTGTAAATGTGATTTCTACGTTTTTTTTTCATTTTTCAAATTTCACTATTGAGTAAAATGGAAATTTTCATTTGTATTTGTTGACAGAAGCTACGTTGCGATAAGAGTCAAGGCTTCTGCGACATATTGACGGTCAGAAATGTGAGTCAACTTTCCGCTCGAGTAGTCAACCGAAACCTGTCAGCGTCAAACTAAAATCTGAGGGGTTGCTTTCTGAAGGTCAAGCATGTTTACAAGAGAGTGGGAGACTTGGTGTCTGATTTATTTTTTTTTTTTTTGTGAAGATAGTAAATATTTTTGTATTTTATATTAGTACATGACATGTTGTTGTTTTGAAATAACATATAATTTTGTTGTAATGATTATTTCTATGCATCATTTGATTGCCATAATTTTTTTTATTTTTTTTTATATGTCTGTATTTTGATGATGTATTAATACATTTTTATGCTATTTTTATATATTATTGTGTTGATAATGTGTAGTATGTAATTATTATCCTTTATACTACTCTGTTCAACTTAGAATTTTTGCAACTGTGTTGTTTAGGATAGTTTTGTACATGATGAGATTGCACAAACTCATTTATTGTGTTGATGTAGTGGTTACTTTTAGATAGTCCTGAGTGTTCGTTATTCACTTAATTTATATTTTTCTCATGTTTTGATGTCATGATTAATTAATATATAGAACATACAGAGAAGATGTGTATTATCTGGTATGTTGTGAAATGTAATTTTGAAAATAGCTTGCATGTATCATACATGATCTTGTATTTGGATTTGTTAACTTTTTGTGAAACTTCGATTTTTCCAGAACTTGATTTTCTTGCCAGTCAGACATGTAGATTATTTTCTTAGCAGATTATTTTTAAAAAAAAAAAAAAAACTTATTTTTTTTTGTAGATATTTTTTATAGAACCTTTTTTATATTTCATAGTAATAACAGATTGTAGATTTATTTATATAGATGTATATCTTATCGATTTGAGTAAGAGATAAAGTTATAGCTAAATAGCATTGTACGGAGCTGAACGTAATTGTCAGCAGAAAGAACTTAAAGGATAAATTAAATTTACATGTGTTGATTTAAAGGTTTCTTCGAGATAGGATTTTTGTTTTATATTTCACTCATTTTGTTAAAATATTGATTTCATTATTAGGCTTTACTTAAAGTATTACTGAATTACTTAAAAAT
Organism: Oreohelix idahoensis; assembly: GCA_024509875.1. Taxonomy (NCBI): domain Eukaryota; kingdom Metazoa; phylum Mollusca; class Gastropoda; order Stylommatophora; family Oreohelicidae; genus Oreohelix; species Oreohelix idahoensis. The sequence continues at coordinate 570,252 of JAMPIV010000311.1, read as the reverse complement.
TAAATACTGTTTTTTATGTAACTTATCGAGAAAAAAAAAAATGTTTGGACGGTTCTGGTGAAAAAAATGGTTTTTTTTTTTTTTTTTTTTTTGGCATTGTAATTTTTTGTTGTGTGTGTGCCCAGCATTTGACTTCGTGATATCATTGATATGTAGTTTGATTAGTTCTTGTAAAAAGTTGTTTTTTATTATGATGTATTTTTTATTTTTAGCGCTTGATTGTGCGTTGGTCGTATTAGTTATAGTAATGCTATTACTTGTTTGTTCGATGCCTATAATTTATTTATTTTCGTTTTGTATAACTCTTGTAACTTGGTTAAATTAATTATTAGGTTTTGTTTAGTTGTAAATTATTTTTTGGTGGTATTAGTATAAATATACTTTGATTTTGTGTTGTGCCTTTCGATCATGTTTATATATTTATTTTTGAATAGGTTATCTGATCAAAACAGTTATTAGTATATACTGTTATTGACTTTCTTTGCGTTCGTGCCTTTGCTTTCTATCTGTCTTTGGTAACTATTCTTCATTTCATTCCTCCTTTTCTGTTGTCTTTTCGGTATGGATTTCATATCTTGTTTATACTTTCGTACCTCATCTTCGTTTTACTTGATTCTATTTGTATACTTTGTCTTCTTTCAACACTTATACCTCTATTCTTTGTATTGTTGGAGTGGTTATATGATTTGATATGATATATCTACTTATGATAGTTGTATTTATTTTACATGTAATTGTCCAACTTAATTATGAGTATATGGTATTGTTGAGTTCTTACTTTCCTTTTTTTTTACAGATCATTCTTCTTTTGATTGATCTTGTGTTTTCTCTTTCGATTGGTTGTTTTCGGTTTGGTTTGTACTAAATATACGTAACTTAATTTTGGAACTGAAACTGATCATATTTGTATATTTAGCTAATTACTTTTTATACTTAGCTGATTATGCTGTATGCTTTAATTGCTACTTTACACTTTAATGCTCATATTTGTTATAGATATAATTTTGATTTAAAATAAGATATTTTTGTAGGCATACGTTAGAGCTTAATTGTCTTCTAAATTTTTCGTTTTTGGGAGTTAATTTTTTCAAAAAAAATGATAGAATCATTTTTTTTCCCGGAGCGGGTGGTAACTGTTGCAGGTGGAACTTATGGAAGGGGAAGTAATCTTTAGAATGTTTTGAACATATTAAATTTCGAGTTGCAACGCTTGATTAAGCGGATACTTGTTTGACTTTAGGATAGAATTATCTTTTCCTATTTTCGGGTGACAGAGTACAGATAAGCGTGTGAACGCTGTTTAATGTATTTATTCTGTACTGTTTTGAGTCATGTGAATAGCTCGCTAGTCTGCATGTGTTATCGAGAACGGTGTTCAAGACAACCGAATCTCGTGACGGGTTTTTTGGCGGGACTAGTGTGTGATTTGGGGAGTTGTGTTTTGGGCGTGGACCGTGTAGGTCGAGTCCCAGTGTTTTTGGATAATGTATGCCTACGTAGGATTTGAGAAAATGTCGACTTACATATTTCGCTGTGTGTACAGCCTATGTGATACACTGCAGTGAAGATTTGTTTAGGCCATATGAACCTTATTATAGCTGCCGTGTGATGCAGGCTTTGCTATGTATTGAAGTACTTTTGTAGGCCATATTTTGAAGATTAATGAAGCTGCCGGGTGATGCAGGCTTCGCTGTGTATTAAGGTACTTTTGTAGGCCGTATTATGTTTAGCTGCAGTATGAAGATTTGTGAAGCTATTAAGCTATTATCAGTCCAGGATTAGGACAGGCCATATTATATATTAACTGCAGTGTGGAGATGTATGAAGCTATTAAGCTATTATAAGTCCAGGATTAGGACAGGCCGTATTAGGTATTGATGCAGTGTGGAGATTATATACTATGATTCGTGTTTTGCTGTCGAATGTGTGTCATTTATGTCATCGTATCTGTGTTGTAACGGAATAAACAGTATCGAACTGTTCCAGTCGTTTGCAACCCTTCTTGACTCCTGCATGTACCCTTATGTACGTACTGTGGTGTGCGAACATATCAACACACACCCAGGTCAACATTCCAGACACAGTGACAGGTCAGCAGCACACATATATTGAATTAGCCTGTGTGGCGATGATATAGACCAAACCACTACACTCGCAACAGTGGGTGTAAACAGACTATATAACATTAACGTTTAATTACATTCAGTGAGAAATCAGCAAATCTAGATTGTATCAGTTGATGGTTTACAGTCAAGTTGGAACCAATACAGAAGAGGTTACTGCTAAAATATGCGGTTACAGGCGTGTAACGGGTTCCTTTTTTTTTTTTATATTATAACTTAAAAACTAATTTTGTTACAGTATATTCTGTTTTGCCCTGCGTAGCTCACAGGGCCTGTGAAGAGAATAGGACTACTGCATACTCAGGCATACCATACAAGGTGCCTAATATGAGGTTGTGTATGGGGCTGGCAACCTTATCATGTAAAACAAACTGCCACAGAAATCAACACTACAGGAACCTGTGAATGCTTGGTGCAGGCTTCCTGCAAGGGGATTATCTGCAATGGTGGTTCCATGGTCCATAAGGAGTGTAAAAGAAAATAGTCATGAATAATATTCTGTTCCAGACATGGAAAGACCTGGAGCTGATGGTCAATCAATCAATACCGTTTAGCTCCCCGAGGAGCATAGGCCTTCAACAAACACATGCCAAGTCTTCCTGTCCTGTGCCATCCGCTCAAGTTCTTTCCATGTTTTCCTCATCCTTTTCACCTCTGTATCCAGTTCTCTTCTCCATGTTTTTTTGGTATACCTCTGCCTCTCTTTCCCTGTGGATTCCAGAACAAGGACTGCCTTGTAATGCTATCAACAGGTCTCCTCAATGTGTGTCCTATCCATCGCCAGTGTCTTCTTCTCAACTCTTGTTCCCCTGGCACTTGTCTGGTTCTTGTCATCAATTCCACATTTGTGACTTTGTCATACCATTTAAGTCCTTCTATTCTACGCAAGCACCCATTTATAAAAGTCTGTAGCTTTTTTATTGTTGTTTTCCATGTCTCTGAGCCATACAATAGGACTCACTTGACATTTGAGTTAAAGATTCTTATTTTAGTGTTGGACGATTTCTCTTGCTCTCCATATGTTTCCCAATGCAATGAAAGGAGCTGGTGGTGCAGGACAAAAAACTTGGCATAAGTTTGTTGAAGGCCTATGCTCCTTGGGGAGCTGATGGGTGATAATGATATTCTGCTTAAACAGGTATCATAAATATCTAGACAGTTTAACATTTAGACAGTAATAAAGACAACTTTAATCTATGCACCACACGACACACACAGTAACTGCCTTAAGCTTCTATTGGCAGGAAAAAATGTGATTACAACATATGCTAAAGGAACAGTAATTAAATACATAAAACCTAAAACACCACATTATCATTTTCCTTCTCTTCTTCTTCTTCTGAGTTCAGTTTGTAGTCATGCTAAATCTGCAGGCCTGTCGCCAGGACGAAGTCCACAGTCTTTACCAGGTCAGCGCGGCAGCCCCATAGCTTCTGCTGGAGCTCAGCACCCCTTGGCCAGGTCGCACGTCACGGTTCATCGTGGGATTTTCCTTCTCACTCATTATGGAGCATGGAGCTACCACTGTAGCACATGCAGCTGTGGTTTATGTAACAATTAGTTTTACGTGATCAGGTTGCAAACCAAATCTTCCTCTTCACCTTTCAACTCTTCAAAGTTCATAGGCCTTCAACAAACGTACGCCAAGTCTTCCTGTCCCGTGCTGTCAGTTCAAGGTCTGTCCATGTCTTCTTCACCCCTTTCATGTCGGCCTCCAGTTATTTGGTCTTTCTCTACCTCTCTTACATTGGGGATTCCAGAACAAGGACTGTCTGGTAATGCTATCAACAGGTTTTCTCAGTGTGCGTCCTCTCCATCTTCAGCCTCTTATTCTCATCTCTTGTTCCACTGGCGCTCGTCTAGTTCTTGTCATCAATTCCATATTAATGATTTTGTCCTACCAATGCAATCCTTCTATTCTATGCAGCAAGCATCCATTTACGAAAGTCGGTAGCTTTTTGGTTGTTGTTTTTGCTGTTTTCCATGTTTCAGAGCCATACAATAGGACTGACTTGATATATCAGAGTTGAAGATTCTTATTTTTGTGTTTGACTTGATTTCTATTGATTTCCATATATTTCCCAGTGCAATGACAGCTGTAGGATATCTAAGAAGTCAGCCAAATAGACAACCTCATATCAGCCACAACAAATGACATGTCTGAGGCAGCAACAAGCCTATTATTTCTTTGTCTCATCAGAGACCCCCATAAACTATACAGGGCTGAAATACCAGAGCAACTCTGAACTACCAGAGCAACAACTTATTCACAATCTAAATGACTTACCCTTGAATGTGGTACAAACTCCTCTGCCAGTTTCTTCATAGGTGGGTCATACTCCAGACACATCTGTCCTAAACGATGATAGGACTGGTCACTGGTAAAAAGAGGTATTATAAAGTACACAAAATCAAAACTGATATGCTTAACAAGATTAAAGGTTTTTCATGCTTTTATGTAAATTATATATTACTGATTTTTCACAGGGTGCACTGCAAATGATTGATATTTAACACGCAATATCAAAATTCATCGCTACATAGTCTGCAATTGTTTGTATCAGGTAAGTTCAAGCTTCATGAATCCTGAATAAAGTACAGATTTACAAATTTAAAATTTGCCTGACATGAGTGACAAACAAAATATTTTATTCACAGAAATGGAGAGAAAGACCAAGAAAAGGATGGCTTGAAAAGAACTGGCTGAAGGTCTATGCTTCGTAGGCAGCTGAAAGAAGTAGAAACTTCCTTTTTTTAATCTATAACTTCAGCCATTACCTCTTTCCATGCAGGAACTCATGTGCAGAGTTGTAGAGAGCCAACACAATCTTCCGGTCATCGACCTTTGACATCAGGATCATGATAGATACATATGTTACAATCAAATCAAGGTAGTTCTTTGTCAGGTCATAGTTCAAAGTCTGTGGACAAAAGGATGAGAAAGTTACTACTTCTGTGGACTAGGAAAAACAAAACAAAGGGCTGGAGTATTAGGTTTTGCATATCTAAAAACATGATGATGCCTTTGTTATAAATTAGTAATTACCTATTTTATGAGAGTTTAAGTTTTTGTATTTTCAACTTAACCAAACAGAAAGCTCTTTTCATCATTAACCTGCTTTCTGTCACATAACTGGGAAGCAGTAGTTATCCACTGTAGTGGTATTGGATGGTAGTTGCCATGATGATGATGGTACTTTCTTGTCACACGACCTACACTTAATTTTTTTTTTTTATGAATGTAGCTGCTAAAGTGTCTGGTTATGATGTGTACTGTGGTGTGATAGTTATAAATATACCCATAGATATATAACAAGACTAATAAGATTAACAAGTGTTACAATACACTGAACTAACTCACGTGTGTAAAGTTTTTGATATAATTATATTACATTTATTTGTTCTGGATCAAGTTTTATTTTGACCAGAACTTGTTTTAAAAGAAGGATTTAAAATTTATAAAAATTATGCCTGGAATGTTACATAATAAATGCAGAAGTGAACATATTTAAGTACTAGAATAGTTAGTTTTATTAAAATGTTCTGGTAGTCAGCTACTAAGGAGGATATTTATTGTCTGTGCTGTTGGGGTGGTCTCATCACACCTGTCTATATTGACTACACAGTGTCCAGAAAATGGTGGGAATTTTTATGGGGTATCTGCAACTAAATGGGGTTGGTGAATATCCAGCAGACCAGAGGCTCACTCATCTGGTATTTGTAGCTCTGGTGCTGAATTCAGGCGGTCCCACCTCTCCGTGCTGGCGGGCAATAATGGTGGTCTCTGTCACAAGGACTGCACAGATACACTTGTGTAAATCACCACCCGAATAGATACTTCTTCGTGGACGACAGAAACTCGCAGCTCTGCAATCAAAGTATGGGCCATGTGTCAAAATCTATTCTCTACCCACGTCTGGACACCACACTGACACACCAACCACATTATACAGACAGGTCAGATCTCTCTGACCAAACAGCACAGTTACCATGGTGGGTTTACATCCGATAGATCCTCCCAGACTATAGATTCTGAAAAAATAATTATTAGTTTTCTACCCTAAAAGAGGATAGGTAATATGTTTCCTTATTCTCAACTCTTGATCGGTCTTGCATAATCCTTGCTGGTGTTTAGGTACATTGTTAGTCCCTAGACCCTGACTTGGGCGGGGGGTCTAGAGCAAAATCCCTACTTGTTTGTAAGGCTAGATTATGATATGGCAGTATCAAATCACTCGAACATGAAACAATATTCAAAATATATAAAGAAATAATTTCAATCTTACCAGATTATGAATAATTAACACAGAAGTGCTAGCAAAACTCAGCTGAGCTGCTGGCTATAGGATGGCGTCCCTAAATTTAACTCACTGTCTTTCATATGGGAAAACACCACACTTTAAAATCTGTGTCTAACACTGAACAATTATTGAAGAATGACCCCAAATGCGCTCTAAGCGCTAATAATATGATTGTCTGTGGCCAATCACTGCCGAGGTTTATTTTTAATTTCAAATTTCCTCACTAAAGTCATTTCAGTCAAGCTTCAGTCACGTATGGATGGTTATCTGTTAGTCTGTCCGTCTCTACTTGTGTTTCTACAAAATTGTGCTCGATTTTTGACCCAACCGTTCTCTCCCCTTCAAATTTTTGTTGTAAAAAGTTATATTTAGACACAGCTTCCACCAATGTCCCTTCACTTCTATGCTAAGTAAATTTGAACACCTGTGTCCCCAAGGTCGTGTTTTTGTGTGCAAATAACGATATGTTAGATTCAATGCAGTCTGTGGCTGATGTAAACTACACTGTCTTTTGTCATTATTTTCAATATTATCTATCCGTCTGTAAAATTAAGACCATATTCGTTCACTGCTCAGAATAGGCCATCTGGCCAGCTAATTTTTATATTCCTAACATTAATATTAAGAAAAATTTACTTTTTAATTTTTGTAATTTTTTTCAGACATCTGCGTTCTTCCGCTCAAATTCAAATCAAGCGCTTGGTATCGCAAAACGTCCAATTCCGTACCTCGTGTCAATTTGGGGGACTTGAATTTTTTTTACTTTCATCCATTTCCCCCCCCCCCCAATTGCGTCTCTTTAGCCTTTCCAGTCATATTTTTTTCCTTTTTGATCCTCCGTTCCCCTCCGGTCTAGCAAGTCAAATTTATGGAGGGTGATGACCCGCGGTCTAGGCGATCATGTACATCAGCAGCCTACGCATTATGTTTTTATCCTTAAATGTTATCCTTGGAGGAATTTTACCGTTGTATCTCTGTCAATTTCACTACACATCTCCCCACCTGAAAACATGCCTATGGCAAGTTCCAAAACCAGCGATACACATAGGTAAAATTACTCCTCACGTCTGCCATTACTCTAATTTTGATCACAGGGGTGCCGACTGAGGAAATCTGCACCGACATTCAATTTGCCTGGGATATATTGGATACTAAACTGATAAGGTTGAAGCAATAAAGACCACCTCAGCAATCTTGCGTTTTCATGCTTAGCCTGAGACAAGAACACGAGAGGCTGATGATCCGTCTCCACCACAAATGTCCTACCATACAGATAGATTTGAAACTTCTTTATTGCCCAGATTAATGCTAAACATTCTTTTTCGCTTGTGGAGTATCCTTGTTCCGCCTTATTCAATTTGCGGCTTGCATAAGCGACTGGTTTCAGTTCCCCATCAGGTGAAGATGATCTTTGCAACAAAGCCCCTCCAAGTCCTACATTACTTGCATCGGTTCTTAAGACAAAGTCCTGTGTCAAATCAGGCAGTTTGAGAATAGGCTTGCTAGTGAGTTTTTCCTTTAACTCTTGGAACGCTAATTCACATTGTGCAGTCCAAATAATTTTATCTGGAAGTCCCTTGCGAGTCAGATCAGTCAGAGGAGCACAAATGGCGTTAAAATTTTTGATGTATTTCTGATAAAATCCGCATAACGACACGAATGATCGCACGTCCTTTTTGGTTTGCGGCCTAGGTGCTCTCTGCAGTTTTTCCAAGTTCTTAGGATCAGGGGTCATATTACCCTGATATACAGTGTGCCCCAAGAATTCCAACTCTTTGCATCCAATACAACATTTTGTTGGCCTAGCAGTTAAGTTCGCCTCCCGAAGTCTATCAAACAACATCTCCAGAGCTTCAATGTGTTCTTCAAATGTCTCTGTGGCGACGAGAATATCATCCATGAAATTCGTGATACATGGGTTATTCAGGGGGTCCAACAATTTTCGCATCATCCTTGAAAACACACTCGGAGCATTTTTCAGTCCGAATGGTAGCATATTGAATTCATAATGTCCATCCGAAGTGCTAAAAGCCAAATAAGGTCTCACTTCAGGCTTCACTGGGATCTGGTAATAGCCTTTACTAAGATCCACTTTTGAAAAGTATTTTGCCTTGTTCAGTCTGGCAAATAGCTGTTTTGTGTCTGGTAATGGATCCACTTGTCCTTCTGTGACAGCATTCAGTTTCCTGTAATCTATGCACAGTCTGTGTTCCCCAGACGGTTTCCTCAACAAAACGACACTAGAACTAAAAGATGATTCACTGTGCGAAATAATCCCCTCCTTCAATAAATAATCTATTTCTTCCTTTAATGCCTTCTCCTTCGCGAACGGAATAGAATAGGCTCTCATACAGATTGGGTTTGAGTCTACCAGTTTCATGTCATACTGTAGCAAATTTGTATGGCCTGGTTTATCTGTTAATACATCTGTATGTTCCTCCAGAACTTGTTGAACTCTCTCCCTCTGGTTTTTAGTCAGGTGCTTACTGACTTTTACCTGTGCTGCTGTTTCACAAGGATGTAATGGGTATTCATGTGAGGTGAGTGGTTCTTTTTGCATCTGGGTTGCAATAGCCAAGGTCAATAAGGGGGTGCTTTCCTGGAGTGGTCTGTCCAGATACTTCTTTAACAGGTTTACATGATAAACTTTTTCCTTCCCCTTTTTGTCAATTTTATAGTTTGTTCTAGACACCTTCTCTAGAACCGTATATGGACCTTGCCAACCAATTTGTAATTTATTCTGGCTTCCCGGTAGTAGAAGCAGCACCTTCTCTCCGACTGCCAGTTCCCTGTCCTTTGCCTTCCTATTAAAATATGCTGCATGTTTCTTCCTGGCTTGTTTCAAATTATCATTTGCCAGTTTCCATCCAGCTTTCAAACGAGTGGTCAGTTCGTTCACATATTGATACGATGAGGTAACAGTCTCTTCTGCCTTCTCATCTGTCCAGGTCCTTAATAAAGTTACATCTGGATCTTTAATTTATCATACTTATTTTTCATGGAACTCATCTGGTCCCGTCCATTAGAAGCTTTATAATGAGGACTTTTCTTCCTAGAATCATCACTCACAAATCGACCACTACCAATTTTTCTCTGGGGTTTGTCTCCCCACTTAAGATTGTTTATGAGAGATCTTCGCTCTCTTGTCTGTTCCTCCAGTTTATATAAGTCTGACCGAGGGATTGTCATCCTATCCTGGGTTAAATTTCTTCTTTGTACTCTTCGCATAGCGGCCATGTTAATCCATTCAAGTGAAGACTGGGTGTGAAAAGGGGGCTCCCATTCCACTTTGTCTACCCGTGTATAATTAGTTTTCCTTTCAGGCCTAAAGTTGCCCCGTGGCGGTTCTAGGTCCTGCACATATTTTCCCTTTGTGGGTGTTCCCTCATGAAATACGCCACATGCTTCTACAAAGTTTTCAACATCGACATTTACGTCGGGCCAATAGTATTTTTAGAGCAATCTTTTGGCAGATGGTACCGACTTTCTCATGGTCACCATCTTTTCCAACATGTAAGCTCCTTATCAAATTTGCCCTATATCTCTTGGGAAGAACTAACTGTCCGTGACCAGTGGATCTAGTTCCTGTCTTCCTGTATAATAATCTATTCTTCATGAAATATTCCCCCTTGCTCGGAGGTGTGTGGCATTTGGGCAATTTTTTAAAACAGGGCTTGAGTGTCCTATCCTCAGCCTGCGCCTTCCTCATCTCCTCTGGATGAGCGTTTATAGGTTCACCTTCTTCCTCCTTCTTCTGTGACCTGGTCTGCACTGTCGCCATGATCACAGGTTTCTCGGGATTCCCCAAGAAGACGTATCTACACCCCAATATCAGAGGGTAGATTGGTTCATCTATCACTGCTGCTCTGATTTCTCCTTCCACATAGCGAGTTTTCACCGTTATCCTTGCGATGGGAAGTGTCATGAGTGGTATGTCCTTAGTCGCCCCTTGTATTTCCACTGTTTCTGTGGTATACTGACTTGGGTCCACTAGGCTAGACTTCACAACTGAATCATAATCCAAACCTGTATCATAAAGGCACCTTATGGTGACCCCATTACAAATAACATCCTCACAAACTGGGGGGTGATAAGGTTCCTGTTGTCCCTTAGGATTAACCTTTAATCTTTGCGTCCCCGACTTCATTGCAGCAATGTTTGAAGGTTTCCTTCTACAAAATTCGGTGTTATGGTTATCCTTCTTGCACCATTTACACCATCTTTTTCCTTGGTTCAACGGTTTTCTTTCATTGAACTTTTGGTCATTGAACTGTGAGTTTCTGTCGCGATAGTCATTTCTTGGCCGCTCAAAGTTTGTCCTACCTTTATTTCCCTGCTCTCTATTATCAAATTTATTAAATTGCTGTGGAGCTTTAAAATTGTCTATGTGCTTCTTCTTAGCACCACTTACCTCTGCCTGGGCTGCCTGATACCTCTCAGCAACATTTAAAATTTCCCCCAACTTCTCTGCACCTTGTTCCATGAGAAATTTTCTCATGTCTGGAGCCATGGACTCTCTCAATTGTTCAATCATGATCATTTCTTTAAGATCTTGGGTCTTCCCCAGAGCCGTCCATTTCTCCAAATAGGTTTCTAGTCTGGCAGAGAATTGGTGGTATGTCTCCCCAGACAACAGTTTGGCATTTCTAAATCTCTTACGATAAAATTCACCATTCTTCTCGTACCTTAATAACAAAGCCTGCTTTAACATGTCATAATTGTCTTGGTCTTCCCTGTTCATTTTGGCAAATACTTCATAAGAAGCACCCCTCAATCCCTGTGATAGCTTTAAACTCCACCTCTCTCTCTCTAACCCATATGTAGTAGCTAATAACTCAAAACGTCCCAGGTACCCCTCTATGTCATCGTCTTTCTCAACAAAATGGTCTAAATGAAACCCCATAGCTGAGTTTGAGGCTCCCATACTGGGCGTAGCATCTGAGGCAAAAGGGCTGGCACCATTTTCAGGGGCCGGGCCTTGTAATTCCAGCTCCCTTAGTCGTAATTCGTGCTCCCTCTGCAACCTTCTATCTTCAGCCTCCCTTTCGGCAGTCAACCTTTTTTTCCTCTGCCTCCCTTTCGGCCTTTTTATCTTCTGCCTCCCTTTGCTGTCGTTTTTCTTCTGCCTCAATCTGCAGCCTCTTAATTTCTCTATCAGCCTCAATTTGTAACCTCTTCTCTTCAGCTACCTTTCTATCTTCCCTTTCAATATATTTATCACATTCAGTCGTTACGTATTGAATTAAAATTTGACCATCCATCCCCATCTCCTTCGCAGTGAGCACAGCAGCTGATCTAAACTTTGCTAGCTCAGCCATACTTTTTAGACAATATAATAATATATAAGCTAAATCTCTAACCAGTAAATACACTAAGTACTTCTAATTACTATAGTCTAACTAATTCTAACTAACCAGTTAACTAATTAATTATTACTGGCTGTGAAGATTCACCAACTTTTATCTGCAGGGACACTTTTACTTTTAAAGGAAATTTTACAATTTATTTCCCTACTTTTATTTCTCCCACCAGGAGATCTTAATATTACTGTTGGGCTAATTATCCCGGGACAAGACCCCAATATATGTAGTGGTATTGATGGTATTGTATGATGATGATGGTACTACATGTAAATTGTATGAGGCCAGCTGTGAAGGCTCCTGAGATAAAATGTAATTGAGAATTGTCAGAAGGCCTTTCTTGCTACCACTACGACCTCACACTTAATTTTTTTTTTTTTATGAATGTAGCTGCGTAAAGTGTCTAGGGTTATGATGTGTACTGTGGTGTGATAGTTATAAATATACCCATAGATATTTAACAAGACTAATAAGATTAACAAGTGTTACAATACACTGAACTAACTCACGTGTGTAAAGTTTTTGATATAATTATATTACATTTATTTGTTCTGGATCAAGTTTTATTTTGACCAGAACTTGTTTTAAAAGAAGGATTTAAAATTTATAAAAATTATGCCTGGAATGTTACATAATAAATGCAAAAGTGAACATATTTAAGTACTAGAATAGTTAGTTTTATTAAAATGTTCTGGTAGTCAGCTACTAAGGAGGATATTTATTGTCTGTGCTGTTGGGGTGGTCTCATCACACCTGTCTATATTGACTACACAGTGTCCAGAAAATGGTGGGAATTTTTATGGGGTATCTGCAACTAAATGGGGTTGGTGAATATCCAGCAGACCAGAGGCTCACTCATCTGGTATTTGTAGCTCTGGTGCTGAATTCAGGCGGTCCCACCTCTCCGTGCTGGCGGGCACTAATGGTGGTCTCTGTCACAAGGACTGCACAGATACACTTGTGTAAATCACCACCCGAATAGATACTTCTTCGTGGACGACAGAAACTCGCAGCTCTGCAATCAAAGTATGGGCCATGTGTCAAAATCTATTCTCTACCCACGTCTGGACACCACACTGACACAACAACCACATTATACAGACAGGTCAGATCTCTCTGACCAAACAGCACAGTTACCATGGTGGGATTACATCCGATAGATCCTCCCAGACTATAGATTCTGAAAAATAATTATTAGTTTTCTACCCTAAAAGAGGATAGGTAATATGTTTCCTTATTCTCAACTCTTGATCGGTCTTGCATAATCCTTGCTGGTGTTTAGGTACATTGTTAGTCCCTAGACCCTGACTTGGGCGGGGGGTCTAGAGCAAAATCCCTACTTGTTTGTAAGGCTAGATTATGATATGGCAGTATCAAATCACTCGAACATGAAACAATATTCAAAATATATAAAGAAATAATTTCAATCTTACCAGATTATGAATAATTAACACAGAAGTGCTAGCAAAACTCAGCTGAGCTGCTGGCTATAGGATGGCGTCCCTAAATTAAACTCACTGTCTTTCATATGGGAAAACACCACACTTTAAAATCTGTGTCTAACACTGAACAATTATTGAAGAATGACCCCAAATGCGCTCTAAGCGCTAATAATATGATTGTCTGTGGCCAATCACTGCCGAGGTTTATTTTTAATTTCAAATTTCCTCACTAAAGTCATTTCAGTCAAGCTTCAGTCACGTATGGATGGTTATCTGTTAGTCTGTCCGTCTCTACTTGTGTTTCTACAAAATTGTGCTCGATTTTTGACCCAACCGTTCTCTCCCCTTCAAATTTTTGTTGTAAAAAGTTATATTTAGACACAGCTTCCACCAATGTCCCTTCACTTCTATGCTAAGTAAATTTGAACATCTGTGTCCAAGGTCGTGTTTTTGTGTGCAAATAACGATATGTTAGATTCAATGCAGTCTGTGGCTGATGTAAACTACACTGTCTTTTGTCATTATTTTCAATATTATCTATCCGTCTGTAAAATTAAGACCATATTCGTTCACTGCTCAGAATAGGCCATCTGGCCAGCTAATTTTTATATTCCTAACATTAATATTAAGAAAAATTTACTTTTTAATTTTTGTAATTTTTTTCAGACATCTGCGTTCTTCCGCTCAAATTCAAATCAAGCGCTTGGTATCGCAAAACGTCCAATTCCGTACCTCGTGTCAATTTGGGGGACTTGAATTTTTTTTTACTTTCATCCATTTCCCCCCCCAATTGCGTCTCTTTAGCCTTTCCAGTCATATTTTTTTCCTTTTTGATCCTCCGTTCCCCTCCGGTCTAGCAAGTCAAATTTATGGAGGGTGATGACCCGCGGTCTAGGCGATCATGTACATCAGCAGCCTACGCATTATGTTTTTATCCTTAAATGTTATCCTTGGAGGAATTTTACCGTTGTATCTCTGTCAATTTCACTACAATCACTCGCCCTATAATTCACTTCTCTTTACTCTAATGAATGAATGACACACATTTTAAAAAAAATCCAATTACTTCAAAGGATTTACCCACCTGTAAATGGGTATCTAATTCTGCTCTTGAGTTGGAGAAGACGATGGCAGTGAGGAAGGGAAATGGTCACCTCACCTCATAAAAATAAATCTAGCATAGTGAAATCTCTAACACTTCACTCCCATACGTCAGTATATACTGTGGGATTACCTTTACCTTTTAATTCAAATGATATGTGCAAGCCTTAACTCTTAGTATACAAGCTGCCTTTCATGACTACCATTACAGATTTTGCAATAAATAATTTATTTATAAAGATAACATAAGTGTTATATATCAAAATGTGAAGAAATGAAACCCCTACATCATGCACGTAACTAAATTGATCAGTGGTTTGAAACATGCATTCAGCTATAAATTTTCGCTATTGACGGGGATCGATCATCGGCCTCTCTAGAAGGCCGCTCGTTTACTAAGAGCTAATCTTTTCAATGCAAAGTTAACAATAAGGATTAAAATAGACAGCATGCAGTTAACTAACATGAGAAATACTCAACCAAAGAAAGTACTTGATCATGAAGAAAATAACTCAATATTAAATTGTAAATAAAGTACAAGATAACTGAGTAAACTTACAATGTCCAGCTGAATTTGACAAGCATCAATGGTGGTCAACAAATCAACCACATGGTCCTTGATTTGAGTTACAGATGAGAGAAAATAAAATTAGTGACACCAAGACAGATAATACACAGTTCGTTCAATAACTCATTACCTTTCAGCTCCCTGAGGAGAATAGGCCTTGAATTAATTCACACAGAGCCCTAATGTCCTATCCTGTCAGCTCAAAGTCCTTCCAGGTCTGCTTCGCCTCTTTCATTTCCATCTCCAGTTCTCTTTTCCATGCGTATCTTATCTTGCTTACCCTGGAGTTCCAGAGCAAGAACTTTATTGTAATCTATACTCATTGAAGTTTTGTCAACTACAGGATGAGGTAGCCAACCCCTCCTTAGCCATCATTTACAACAGGATTGGTTGTTTACAGTGATACAATTCTTTGCTTCCCCTTCAGTCCCAGTAATAAGCATTGTACAAAATGCAGTAATGAGTATGAAATTAAATATGTGTTAATTTTAGGACAATTTATTTAATTATATGCTGTGTCACTAAAAACAATAATAATCACTGTCATTTAGGCTAATTCAAAAATTTCTGACATGACATTTTCTTCCTTTTTTTTTTTCTATGACATGCTTAACTGATTCCGTACGCAAGATCTAATAATAGATGCAAAGGCCGAACGCTGTAGACGTAAGATCTTTTAAAAGACGCTGATTTATTTCATTGTTTCTTTCTATTCTGATATTTTATACTGCCTGGAATTTATCTCGAACGGAAGTAAACACAAAACTGGGCAAATTTCAACAAGCTTCAACGTCTTTTATTTGCGTTTGAACGGATTTTTTCACATTTATCTTCATCTTTAATCGTGTTTTGTCGTATCAAGAGAGCAGTGAAACTGTATTGTGATAACAATTTATGTTACAAGCCTTACGTAAGTCGAAAATTTTTGTTCAAAATTTCAAGTTATCTTTTTTCCGTGTACATGTTATCTGTTATAACATAAACATAACATAAAATTAGCTAGAAAGGCATATGGATTTATATTGTTCATCCAATGTACTTTAATTTGATATATAATATGTTATACTTAACTCATGATTAGACACACATTGTAAGTAAACGTAAATTATGTATGTGTAAATTTTTGGGGCTTAAAAATAATTCCGTCCAGAGCTGAAAATAATTACGTACGGAAAGAGTTAATGTCTTGCAGCGAAACTATTTTCAGAATGCGTTCAAATGTACTGTAAAGCCTTAATTATATACTTATTTTTGTATTTAACTTAAAACTCACTAATTTTACACCAATCCTGTTACACTACCTTCAACATGAGAATGTCCACAAAGGTATGATAGTACAAGGACAAGCCTTTCAAAATATATCAGAAAAAAAAACTAATTGTGCAAAGCTAGTATCTTTGTGGGATTCTAGCACCACAGTATTCATGTGCTTATGCAGAAGTGGTTTCTATAGCAACTTGTTTTACATGATGTTGCCAGCTCCATGCACAACCTCATATTAGTTGCTCTTACGATTTTGATTGGCATAGTGCTGGCCTCTCACAGCAAAGGTACTCGGTTCAAAACACAGTGGCATCCCAGTCCAGTCTACGCAGCTGTAAATGGGTACCTGACGGGTAACTTTTGAGTTAGGGAAGACCAAGGCAGCAAGAAAGAGAACTGGTCACCTCACCTCTCATAGCTGGACTTAGTATAATGAAGTCTCTAACACTTCACTCCCTTACAGCCGTATCTGCTACGGGTCTACCTTAGCCTTTTTACTTTATGAGATGCTTGATGGAAATACGACCTACAACCAAAAATGTCATGCCTTGCTGACATTACACAACAAATTTTAGCCGGCACTAAAACAGATCATGTGCTCCCATTGTGGTGGTTAGACTCCACTCAACAAATAAAATTATGAAAGCAATGAGAGAAGGTAAAAGGTAAAGGTAGGCCTATAGCAGATACTGCTGTAGGGGAGGAAGTGTTACAGACTTCACTATACTAGGTCCAGCATCGAGACCAGTTCCCTTCCTTGCTGTCTCTTCCTTCCTTAACTCGAGTGCAAAGTCAGTTACACATTTACAGCTGGGCAAACTGAAGCGTGTCGATACCGTGAATCGAACCCAGCACCTTTGCCGTGAGACCATGAGAGTAGGTAGATCAGCAAAATAGAGAGCTAACAAAACATGTGGACTATGAGCAAGGGGATGACCATGAAGCAGATGGACAAACAACTGGGCCTATTTGAACATTCCTTTTCCTATAATCATCATTTTCTCTTTCACTCTGCACTTCTTTAATGCAGATCTAAAAAAATATTCACAATTGTATTCTACTCCATCAAACAGCTCTACCTGTCTTTATCTCTTTCCCCATTTCTTAATCTTCTCTTCCGGTAATAAAGTTAAAAAAGACCAATTTTACTTATATCAGTGTTACAAAAGCATTCCATCAGATCATAGTATATATATATAGTGATCAAACATTCCCTGGCATAAAAAGCACATGAAGACACTAGAACTTCACAACAATTTTTTTTTTTTTAAAGCAAACAAAACAGTAAATGGATAGCACAAAGAGAGAGCAAGGAGGGGGAGAGAGAGAGAGAGAGTAACAATCTCACAGTGAAGAAATCACTAACTCTCAAGAGCAATTCTAAAGTTGTCTTAGCAAGGTCAGTTACAAACCTGACTTGCTTTGCTATCATAAAGTGGAAACTTTTTAAGAAGGACTTTGTCTATAGCAGGTTGTAAGTTCTTGTCATTCAGAAAAGGTGGTTTGTTTTCTGCACTGCCCAACATCTGAAAAAAAAAAAGAGAGGAAAAGAAATATACAGAATAAATTAGGGAAATGAGTATAATAATAATTATACACAATGGCACTAAATTATTCATTTGTATTCATGGAATTCATGTTCTTGACTTATAGATGCAAGTCATTGGCAATAACTACAACTCACAAAAGCCAGCTTCAAACCTCAGAAATGATGTATCTGAGGAAGGTAGTTGAAGCAACAAGAAGGGAAATGGGCTGCAACCAGATGATACGTCATGGCCCTGCCCCTGCAGACCTGAGTGGAACAGTTCCAGTTACAGCTGAATGTAGCTGATGGTATAGCATGGCACTCTCTCTGGCTAAACTCTACGCCTCAAGGTGGAAGAGGAACAACTAAGTAATCAGAAATTTATATGTAACCGCACTTTGTCATTAAAAATTAATGACATATTGAAACTTGTTCTGAATAAAATAAATTATAAATGAAGAAAATCGATCAGCCTCATTTTCTAAATAGGCTCTGACAGACATGTCAAGTCTGACCTAAAATGTTCCCAAGTGACTAATTAGCAAAATAAATATAGGCAGAAATTGTAATCAAATCAGAGGCACATCTCCAATCCAACCTGCAAGTCTGGAAGGAAGAGCTGGAAAAGAGAGGGATGGTCATAAGCAGCTCTAAAACAAAATCCATGGTGATATCACGAGAAGAAAGAAGACATCAGATTAAGCTGGGAGAGCAGGTCGACCACTTTAAATACCTCGGAGCTATTATAGACCGAAAGGGAGGCATCAAAGAAGAGTTGGCCACTCGAAAAGCAGCAGCTGGGAGACTTTTTCAGGCCATAAATCGAGGATTCCTCATTAAGAGAGAGGTTGGTAAGAAAACGAAGATGGCTGTATACCGCTCCACCTATGTCCCAGTTTTGACATATGGATGCGAGTCGTGGGCAATGACTACAACCCACAAAAGCCAGATCCAAACCTCAGAAATGAGGTATCTGAGGAAAGTGGTTGAAGTAACAAGAAGAGACATGGTCCGCAACCAGATGATCCGTCAAGGCCTAAAATCCCATCCGCTGCAGACCCAAATAGAACAGTCCCAACTAAGATGGTTTGGCCATGTCTGCAGAATGGGAGAAGATCGGCTGCCACGACAAGCATGGGAAACGGAGAGCCAGGGATCCAGACCTCCAGGGCGACCCAGAGTTCGCTGGGAGGACAACATTAGACAATCTTTGAAGGACCGAGGACTAGAATGGAACCAGGCCAGGAAGAAGACAGCTGATGGAATGGTCTGGCGCTCTCTCTTCCAAACCTCTACACCTCACGGTAGAAGGGGAACGACTAAGTAAGTAAGTAAGTAAGTAAGAAATTGTAATCAAAGCTCACAACTATCAGCCCAGTTTACATCCAAGTCGCACATCAGGCATACCTGAGAACTCTCTCTCTCCATCCAATCTGATCTCTCATATTACTGTTTTGGCTTCTCCAATGTCAGGGTTATGATTATCATTAAAGAGTAATTTTCTCTCCCTGAATTCTAAGCCTAAGTCCAAAATATAAATTCTAACACTGAGCCAGTAACCATTTTGTGGCATTTTGTTATCTTTCAGCAAATAATAAACTGCCACAAATCTCAAAACAATAATGGCTAATTTAAACCCAATCCTTGCCCAATGGGCTGATCACCTGTTGGCTTGTCACACCGATTACGGAAACAACGGCAGATGGATCTATTTGTTGTTGCCCTAAAGACGCCGCTAGGCGTGATGGGAAACTACAACAGAGAAAATCAATCTGCTGTTGCCCTTAAGACGCCACAAGGCGTGATGGCCTCTGACTGCTTGGTCGGTCTTTGGCTAAGGACGGAAGAAGAGAAGAAGAAACCCAATCCTTACCCACCGGGAAGGTTCTTTCAAATATAATTATTGCCATGAAAAACAAAATGGACTGGGGGGATCCCAATGCTAAGGTAGTTATGGTTAAGCTGTATCGTGAGATCTAATTATGGACGACAAGCAGCACAAATGTTGAAAACGACTCTGGCTAGGTTATCATGGTAAAGTAGCAGTATATTTGTTAGGGTATTTTTGTTAGTGCATATGAAGATGTCATTTTTTGGTTTCTGTAATTTTTTTTTTTAACATATGCTTTGTTTTGTCTTTAACATACATCGACTTGCCCTGTCTTTGATGTGCTATGATAAGAGGATTAGACTTTGATCTGCATTCTTATTCAGTGTTGTAGGGTATTTTTGTTTTGCTTCTAATTTTATTTTGTCCATGTAGCCTATAAGTTTAACAGTATTGGTGATAGCACACATCCTTGTCAAACTCCTGTACTTATATCAATCGCATCGGTGAGGTCACCAGTTCTTTTTTGCTACACTTTTGCATGTATGGTACAAAGCTCTCAAGTTATCTGATAGACGACCATGTACTTCATAGTCTTCTAATACTAACTACTCTATAATGATAACCTTAACTATAACCCTGAATTGACCTTTCTCAAAAATTAAATGTGTGAAAAAGATTGAGGCTGTATGTTAAAAACAAAATGCAACAGTTGAAATGAAGAACAATGGTTAAGGTTCCTAACTCTAAACTGGTTGAAATGAAGAAGTGTGGGACACATATCTGATTTCGTCCAAATGTATATCAATGTAGGCCTACGGTAAATTAAGCCACAAACTTTGCTTGGGTTAGAACTAGCGTTAGTTTTAGGGCTAAGGTTCCTAACCCTTACCCCTTTAAGATCCCTGTCTGTGATGGTTATCTATTGCTTTGTGAAGATAGTGTGGGACACAAATGTATTTCAATTTGTCCGTTTGCAGTGAAGAGGAGATGGTTTGCAGTGAAGATGGTCCTTCAACCAACCAAACCAAACCCTTTATTACTATATCTCTGAATTCTTATTTAAGGCCATATCGATGTGGGGGACTTAATTGGCCATTTATGTGAAACTGGACATTTGTCCATCTATGCTGAGTTATTCAAGGCAGACCCTGAACTAGCAGCAGAACTATTAGAACCACTATTTGCACAAGTCTGGGAAACTGAGACAACACTAACAGTGTGGAGTAAAGGAATAATTGTCAAATTGCTCAAGAAGGACGACCTTGCAGACTGCAACAACTGGAGAGGAATTACTCTCCTCTCAGTTCCTAGGAGATGATAGGAAACTCTTTACAGAGCGATACAACAGGAAGCAATCTGATCATCAGAAGAAGTCCCCCCGTCCGACAAGTGTTTCGGCCCTATATACTCCTTTACACTCTAAGGGGGGCGGGCCCACTTGGGTCATGACTCCCAAGCCAAATACTAGGCAGAATAATCATAGAAGATGCCTTTAGGATTCACTTCAAGCAGGCCTTTGACAGGGTGTGGAAAGATGGCCTCATTGCAAAACTTGCGAGCGGTGGAATCCAAGGCAACATGATGAAATGGCTCCAGTCATACTTGCATACCAGGGGAACTAGAGTCACTCTTGACGGTCTGCATTTGTAATTTCCCCTACACTCTTCCTAGTTCACAACAATGACCTGGTGAAAGATCAAAAGCAGTTGACCATAAACTGAGGAAAGAACAAGCAAGGGTTTTAGAAATTGTCCCATAGAAGAACAGAAGATGTGCAGATCATATATTCACCCTCAGGAACATTATAAAGCAGTGTTCAGAATGGCAGAGACAGCTATACATTAACTTTGCTGATTTTGAAAAGGCTTTTGACAGCATAAACAGGGACAGCCTATGGAAAATACTGAGGGCTTATGGAATTCCCAGCTGCATTGTTTCCATTATAAAATGCCTCTATTCTAACTTTACATGCAGTGTTGGATTGAATAATCTAACTTTCGAAGTGAAAACAGGCGTACGACAGGGATGCCCCTTATCAACAACATTATTTTTGACAGCCATAGATTAGGTGATGCGCCAGACAACAGAGGGCAGTTCAAGGGGAATTAGATGGACGTTTTCTACACTGGAAGACCTGGAATATGCAGATGACATTGCACTACTCGCACATACACATCAACACATCCAAGAAGGGTGGAAAAACTCCGCATCTGAAAATGAACTAAACAAGGCCAAAAAGAGAACATACTTCAGTGGTACAGTTGTGGTGTACCCGGAACTAAGTCACATACTTTGAGAAAAAGAGAAGCTTAAAAGAAGAGAACAGAACCAACCCAAAGACGACTATCACACTCTCGACCGGCAGGGACAGATAACTATTTTTCGACTCAGGACAGGGCATAACAAACTGAATAAACACATGCACAAGTTACGATTGTCTGCTTCACCACTGTGCACATGTGGATTAAACGAACAAACTGCTGAGCATGTTCTAAAACCCATTATAAAATGCCTCTATTCTAACTTTACATGCAGTGTTGGATTGAATAATCTAACTTTCGAAGTGAAAACAGGCGTACGACAGGGATGCCCCTTATCAACAACATTATTTTTGACAGCCATAGACTGAATAAGTACAGCCAGCAGGTTGGTATGAACATCAATCTGAAGAAGACAGAGGTCATGACACTCAATGTGGGCAATCCTGAGCCAATAACAATAAGGAACTAGAAGTTAGAACAGACAGACACATTTACATACCTACGATGCATAGTAGCACCTGATGGCAGAACAAGCAAGGACATTAACAACATAATGAATAAAGTGAGAACAGCCTTTGCTAGTCTCAACAACATTTGGAAGTCTTCCCAGTACAGTTCAAACACCAAATTAAGACTGTATGAGAGCTGTGTACTTTCTGTGCTTCTCTATGGTGCGGAATGCCTGAGAGTAACAGAGAAGGAAATGTCGAAACTGTCCTCCTTCCACACAATTTGCCTAAGGAAAATTCTCAGAATCTTTTGGCCGAATACCATCAACAACCAAGAATGACTTATTTGGAGTAACCAGGACATGCACACCATCATAGTTGGCAGATGCTGGAGTTGGGTTGGCCACGTCCTCAGAAGGGACCCTGATACCATTACAAGAACAGCTATGCTATGGACCCACGAAGGAAAGCAAAAGAGAGGCCGACCAAAAACAAGTTGGCAGAGAACTATGGAGGCCGAGATGCAAAGAATAAACCAGAGTTGGGGCACTATACGAAGGATGGCCGCCAACCGAACAAAGTGGAGTAAATTTGTTGCTGCCCTACAAGACGCCACCAGGCGTGATGGCCACTGACTGCTTTGACGATTGGCGGCTATGGATCAAAGAAGAAGGGCATATGTCCCACTGGATCTAGAATTAAATTATTTAATGTTATAACCGGTTGAAATGTAGAATAGTGGGATGTGCTCTTCGATGCCATTCAAGTAAGTCGCACACGTCATTAGGGTTAGGAATAAGGTTAGAGTTCAGGGTAATATCGAAATGAACGTCGCTGAAAATTTCAGCACAGAATATTCACTTGCTGTTATTGCGTTATTTCCCTTCTTATTCTGTGCGGAAAATTCAGCGACGTTCATTCTGATATTACCCGACCCACTATTCTTCAATTCAACCCCTAAACCTAACTATAGGCTATCCCCTGATTCCTACGTCTCTGATTTTTTATTACGGCTGTATTAATGCGGGAACTTAATTGATCGATAGACATTTGGGCGAAATCGGACGTACGTCCGTCAGCTTCCTTGCAACTGCCGAGTTATTCTGATGAGTGGTCAAAATATCTTACCTTTTTAATGTTATAAATCCTGGTTAACATGCCGATGCCTCTGTCATTCAGGATTGTTAGCCTTTCGGCCAACTTCTGCTGTGCTGGCATCACGGACCGGGCCATGTTAATTTGAAAAATGTACTGTCCTCACAGATGAAACAATGTATATCGTAAATATATATCTATGATGTTTTGCTCGTTATGCAGACGCCATTTTACTTCCTACTTCCGGTTAATACAACAGTCAAATTAAAGACAAAAGATAATAGAGTCAAACAATATTTAACACGAACAAAGGTTAATGTATAGTAATTGAAAATGTGAAGGTCCGATGCTGTTCTTACAATGCATATGACTGTTGACGGTGAAAGACAATTAAATATCTGTTAAAGTCAGTTATATAACTGGAACCACCAGGCCTTTACACCCCTTAATATTATTATTGTTTGGATTTTCTGCTTGATTTTGTTCGGTTTTATCTCGTTTTTGTTTGTTGGATTTGTTTTGGGTTTTTTTTTTAAACATACAAGCATAATTAGTCATTGTGATTTGCCCTTTTTACAATGATTTGACAAGTGTGATGCCACTTTCCCATATCGGTAGTTCATATTATTTGGAATTTAAAACAATATTTATCCTAATTATAACCCATCAGAGGTTGAACGGGATATTTTCATCATTAATATGAAAAATATAGCAACAAAGAAAAAAAGATAAAAGATATGGAGCTAAAAATGTATCAACCTTGAGCATTTCTTGATGAAATACTCTCGCTTTAGAAGTCAATAATAAAGACCTTGTTAAAACTGAGAATCATAAAGTGTTATATATATTCTGCATTTCTGTATGGAGCAGAAACATGGACGATGAATAAGCATTTGGAAGTAAGAATTGAGGCTCTTGAAATGTGGATATATAGAAGAATGGGGCGTATCTCATGGAAAGAGATGAAAACAAATAAGGAGGTCCTAGAAAATCTAGGTATGAAAAGAGAACTAATGAGGGAGGTCAAAGTTCGGCAGCTAAAATACTTTGGCCACATAAAAAGGCATAACACCTTTCAGAAGACCATAACAGAAGGGAGAGTTGAAGGCAAACGTGCAAGGGGAAGACAGCGCTATAAGTGGGAAGATAACATCAAAAGATGGACAGGAAAGAGTCTATCAGAGTACACCACCAAGACAAGAGACAGAAGACGTTGGAGATCCATTACAGCCAACCTTCGTTGTGGAGATGGCAACTGATGATGATGACGAATAAAGACCTTGACAGATTCAGTCATGGCAGTGTAACTGTCCAAACGATTATTGTTTTGCAGCACAGCCATGCAGTAGCCCTCTGTTTTCATTGACAAGGACATACGCACACACATACATCACATACGAACCTAGGGAACTGCATAATTTAGTCAAACAGTGTTTTAACAAGAACAAAAGTTAATATAAAGTAATTGAGAAGGTGAAGGTCGCAAGATGTTCTTACAATAAATGTGAAAATCAATTAAATATCTAACTGGGAACAACAGGCCCTTGATAATTATTTTTGTTTGGTTTTGTTTTGTTTTATCTGTCACATAATTGGGTTCGCTTTCTTTTCCTCTCCGGCAGTATTGTTATGCACTTCTTCTCCATAATAATTCGTCTTGTCTGTTTACCTGACCATCCCTGCTGAGAGAGTAGACAGGTGATGCAATACTGACCGAACAGTCGTGTTGGTAAAATTCTCGTGTACCAAACCTTGACCGCGCCGGATTAGCACGACGTACGCCCAGCACGTTTATTTAGCGCTGATATGGCTATTGTGATTCACTAATTACTGTCGTAAAGAGTCACAGCTCCGATGATTAAACGACGGTCGGTGGTGTTTGCACAACAACGGGGAGATAAATTACCCGTCTGTGGGCATATTACAGACATGCACATGAAAGACGGAATGTTGTAATAACTTCTGTACAGAAGTGTTACAAGGACATTATTTGTGATAATGTAGGGAGTTGTAGTGCATTCGTTATCGCGAATCGACGGATATAACAACTCCTTATACGGAAAATGACATTTTACATAACATGCAGAATTTTCCTATGAGGACAGTTTTTGAATAGACGCCATCAAATCACGCATGATTGTAACTATTGGCCGGCATTCGAAATGTAAACATAACAACATTTCTTATTGGAGCATTGTCTAAGAGTAAACAACAACGTGCGTGGGACGAAAGTTGTAATATAACCTGACACTTTAGTCGGTCGAAAGCACTGTGAAAATTTGCCTAGTCAAGAAACAACCTGACATGCCAGAGTTAAGAATAGAATCAGAATTCATTTATCGGACCGGACATGTTGGAGCCTTTTGAGGACTTAAAAGCCCAGGAAAACTCTACCATTATTAGCAAGGAAACCGGAATCTGAGACACGGAGTCAAAGTGGGAACTTATTGTAAAGTAACAACACCCAGAACACGTGTAAGAGGCATCTTCAACAAGTTGCCTTAGCTATTTCTCTGAGCCAGCAGTCTGTCTGTGATTACAAAGTCAATTTAGGGTAAGTTGTATATCTATAATTCAATGTTTTGCATTATCAACACGTGAAATAATATTTATATATTGACATGTGAATATTAATATGTGAAAATTGCTAAGTGGATGTCCAAGTCATTTGAGGCTGGTGACTGCTTTGTGCGAGTTTCTTATAGAGAACTGAAAGCAGAGATGGAGCAGGAAGCGAATGATGAAAGAAATGATGTACATTTTATATTATTAACCTTTTCAACCAATGTAAAGTTAAATATAGATCTATTCAATTTAAATATAAAGAAAGTTTTCGCTCAATGGGATTAAGATTAATTCTCATCGAGGGTAAGTTCTGATATAGATGGGATGTCGGAATAGGAAGAGGGAGACACATTAGTATGTGTCGGAACACGGAATACTCGAGAGGGTATTTGTTCTCTTCTTTTGTGACGCTAGTCGGTGGTACAAACTGAGGGTATTGTCTCTGGAACAAGTGAGGGTATAAGTGACCTGAAGTCGACACTAGACACCAGCATCATATACAATAATAATAAGAGAAATTTCGCTGAATTAACTCAGCTGGGGGCTTAAACGAGCTAACGAATTATAAGAAAACCCTATCCTTCACAAAAGTTGACGGCAGATACTGTAGTTAACATTTGCTCAGCCTCATGCAGCATTGTTCTCGCTTTTCTGAATATCTTGTGAACATTACCTCGAGGTACAAGCATCCTTATCCTTCAACCTACAACTCTGCCACGAGTAATATTGTGCGAAGGTAGACACCTTTGAAGACCCACATTAGTTACTCTGAGTATTGGCCACGGTTGGACCACTAATGCAGATCTAAGGGGAGGCAACCATTGACATTATCTCGTTTTTGTTTGTTTGGGGTTTTTTTTAACAAACAAACAAACTTGGTAATTTCAATTTGCCATATTTACAATGATTTGACAGATGTGATACCACTTTCCCGCATCGGCAGTTATTCATCTTATTTGGAATTGAAAACACATGTGATGCCACTTTCCCGCATCGGCAGTTATTCATCTTATTTGGAATTGAAAACACTATAAATCCTAATTATAACCCATCAGAGGTTGAACGGGATATTTTTCATCATTAAAATTAAAAAAAACAAAAACATACGAACCAGCGTCGAATGGCATAGTGGTTAGAGTGCTTACTTCTCGGGGCAAAGCTACTGGGTTCGAAATCTTGTAGCATTACACTCCAGTGTACCGATGAATGGATACCTGACTCTACTTTTTAATTGGGGAAGGCAAAGGCAGCGAGGAGGGGACCAATCATAAAGCTGAGACCTGGTATAGTGAAATCTCTAACACGTCATTCCACTAGAGACCTGGTATAGTGACATCTCTAACACGTCATTCCACTAGAGACCTGGTATAGTGAAATCTCTAACACGTCATTCCACTAGAGACCTGTTTTAGTGAAATTCTTATAATCTTTGTCTCATTATCTGAGTATTTTCAGACCCACTTTCTCGTTAAGTATTCATTCACACCCTATCTTTCATCTGGTTACGGTTATCGGACAGAAGAGCCAGGTAGATGGCAAAATCAGCATTGTCAAGCTATTAGCTGAGGTTGTTTTCATAATCCAGTCATAAGTCAGTAAGTAGATTTTTTAAAATAAAGTATCCCGTTCAACCCTTGATGGGTTATAATTAGGACATTCTCTCACAAGTACCTGCACGTGTGCCTCGTGAGCTATGGATGTAGATCATGCGCTCCACCACAACGTGTGCGTCTCATACAATTCAATCAGATTCCTTACTCGCATGCAATGATCATTTCCCGTCAGACCACGATGGATATCCAAAACTAGTCCAGTATTCTGCCCTCTGATCGTTTGCGTTTCTTGGAAAGGGGGAGCATCATACACATGCAACATAATCCACCACAAACCAACAAATTGCGGCGTTTTGATTTTACTCTAATTTGAGGACGGGGGGGGGCGCGGGGGGTTGGGGGGTGTGGAGGGGGGGGGGGGGCGGAGAGGTGGCGTGCGCGGTTGTGAGTGGGCGGGGTGTCAATATTTGAACGAGTCAAGATGAGTTAAAACAATCAAGAATTAGGAAATTATTGGTGTACTTAGGATTTCAAAGAAAAAATACGACCTGATAATTTTTCATCTATTTTGTTTTTAAGGACGTAGTACTTCTGAGGTGGCACCACGCACGGCTACTACTCAGCTTCCCGCAATCAAGATGCACCACGACATCTCCTCCTTCTGATCTCGCTTTGTCACACTCTATTCCTACTTAACCCAGAGCAAAAGGAATCTCCCAGCACCCGTGCAATTCGAACTTCGCGCGACAGAGCGACACGGAACGACACCCTCCTAACAGATCAAAAGGGTCACGAGCGCGCAGATAATTCCAATCCAGTGGTATAAGGAGCAATTCACCAACATACTATAGACAATACAAATTTATTATGATGGTAGGTTTAATCTAATTTTTAAAATTTTGGCCATAGACAAGGACAAGCTGTGCCTATTGATAGGCCATACTCATTTTTTAACTATTAAACGATATTCCGAGACAGCCGTTAATTTTTTAACCGTGCGCAACTAGTGCCACAATACAGCCCGCAAAACCACCTGGAACTTACAACAATTACACTTTTCTTTCTCCTATGCGCTCCCTTATCCGAACGGACAGTGTTTAGAGTGCGATCACCGATCTCACAGACCCCAGGGCTAGAAACCAGGGGGAGTATGACATGTCCTGGTCAACAAGACCACAGAAACACAGTCCAAAAATATAAACAAGTTCACCATGGCAACTGAGATAGTCTGAACCTGGTTCACCAGGACTAGATACTCTAATGGCAGGGGGACCGGCATTTCCAATACCCAAACATAGTACGGCTTCTTCTTGGTCCTCTCTTCCACCCCTGCCCACCCCTGCGCCCAGAGCAAGCTGCACACAAGGACACACAACAACGCACCACATGAAGAGATTGTTTCATATCCCAAATACAGAGTTAATCAAAACCAAATGCGATTAATGAGTGAATGTTTTAGTGTTGTTACACGGCCGTATCCCCCTTCCCGAAGAAACAATCAAACAATACAAAATAAAAAACTAATAAAACCACAAACAAAAAACTAACAATGAAGTCTCTCAAAGATTAACAGCCCATGGGTTGTATAAACAGAAATCTGTGAACAAAGGGGGTGAGAATATCCAGACTGGAGGATTCCGAGAATAAACATCAAATCACACCAATTATCTGCCATCAGCCATTGGAGCGACCCCATCCAGAAACCTACCCCTATTCCTAACGCTCACCACCGCATCAACTAGAATCCTTATAAACATTAATATTATTAGTTGCTTATTTATTATATCTGTGTTACATATTAGGTTGCAATTCCTGTATCTAGGTCTCTATCTATTCTCAACAAGATCCACCCTGTTCCCGTCAGTATGGATTTAAATTGCGTGCCTGAAAATAATCTTAAAATAGCTGCTTTTATTTCACAGTTTGTTCTACTAAATTTTCCTACATTTTAAGTAGGAAATCACCATACATACTATTGTATTTTCTTTTCTACGACACTCTGCCCAGTAGGGAGGTTCCTTCTTTTCTGAAAATATCGCCCATTCTTATTTGCATCTAAGAAGTTTATTCTTTATATTGGCTAGGAAATCTATATATCCTCTAGATACCTGACATTTTTGGTTGAGCCTTGAACAATTTATATTAGAATATGCATGCCTGCCCTTCAACTATCCATCCCACCTCTACTAACCATTCCTCAGTTTGATATTCCTTTTTAATTAAGCAGTATTGATTTACTCATCTCCGCATTTTATTTGGTTTCATATAATTTCTCCATACTTTTCGTTAGTGCTTCTTAATCACGCCTCTGGTTCATTTCCATCTATTTCCACGTGTGTAAGGTACCAAGCATCAGAAACAGAACATCCTTCTGGAGCAAGGTAAGTAATTATGCCGAGTAATATCTCTTCTGCTAATGATGTTTACTGCAAATCTCGTGTAAAGTTTTCTTATAAGCTTAGAATAGCAGAAAGTGAGACCAGTAATCCTGTCGCAGTTTATGAGGAGAGAATGCTGAGAGTGGTATTACCCCAGAGCTTACAGAATATCATGACCATAGCTCGGTCCGATAAAAACATGACGAAATAACTGATTAATAATAATAATCCTTACAAACCATTGCCCACATGTGTAACATAAATTCCTATCCCCAAAAAGATTTACCAGAGCTTATCAGAAATGAGCGAACCAGCACTTACTCCGTCGTTGAAAACAGTAACTATATTATCTATTAATATCTTGTATATACATTTAATCCCTTACCCAACCACCATTTGCTCCCATGGGATACAGTAGAAAAATCCCAATATCCCCAATCCTGTGTTAAAGCTCCTTAGACTCCTATCAGTGAGTACACTGTTAATTACTTGACCTTTGTGATATTTTGGTTGAAATCATATTGGTCCCTGGCTTTGTTTTATATTTTTTTAATATATAGTTAGCCGATGATTGTTTCAGGTATGATTTAGAATTAATTATGCTGGGGCTGGCCAAGTGGTAGTCTGTTATACATATATGGTTTTCTTGGCAGCTTCCCAGGGTGATTCCAGGCGGTATTTGGTATATTACTAGCTCTTATTTATTGTACTATATTGCTCTCTTCTCTCTCTCGTCACCTCTCGTCTCTCACATCCGCTCTCGCGGCCCCTAGTGTCTCTATCAGCTGTCCCATTCGTTTGTTACGAGCTCTCCTCATTCACACATCGTTCCTCTCGTTCCCTCTATCTCTTCCTCTCTCTCTCTCCTCCCACTCTGATGACATTCATATTAAATGTATCTACTGGACGTCGTTGGGTGTTTTTGAATTGTGTGTCGTAGTCATTATTTTTCATTTCTTTTATTTTGTGGTTTAGTTTTTTTTTAAATTCTGTACTGATAATCTCGTATTGGACATTCTGTACTGTTCTTTATTGTCCCTTGTCATTCACATTTGTTCGTTGATGTTCAATGGTAAATATGAGTTGAGAAGACAATATATTGTTTCTTAAAATATATAATATAACAGAAAAATAACTTTGATCGAATAAAAGACAAGCCAATAAAAACAAGGATAGGTAAAAATACTAAAACCTAGATATTATCTATTGTATATATTAATTATTTATAGTGAACGGGTGTAGGATTCGTTACATTAAGTGGGTGATTTTTTGTGTTATTAACAGTTATTAGATAAAAAATGAGCATGACCCTCCGGAGCCACATGAGCCATGAGGGAGCTGTGGTGTTAGGACGTATGCCACTGAAAAACGACATTGAGACGATGCACAAAGAACATGTATAACTCACGTTCGACAAAAGACGTCGAACTGAGAGACTTGAGACTCGTGCCCACTTAGATTCGTTAGTGGGCCGTACCGAAATAACGTAACGCAATTTACATTGACACATTTATCACAATATTGAAAATCAGCAAAAGTGCCTTCTGTTGCTTTACATATTTATTGGTTTCCTTGCTGTTTCTTGTTGTAGAATAACGTCTAGCTTGTGATATAACGACTACCTTTCAGAACACAAGTGCGTATCCTTGAGGCTTTCATTGTTTTTATTCATTTACGAAGTTATCTAAGTGTGTGTTACCAATTGTATTTGCTCTGGCTACAGTAAAAAAAAAAAAAAAATGTACCGACCGCTGCACACCAGACATCCTGCCTTCTAAAAAATCTGCACGACCTCTGGTAAAAACAAGGAGAAGACCCCATTTACAATGTTTTCGTTTTGTCTTGCATATACACACTTATGTATAGTGCAGAACCACAGGTCTTTTATAATTTGGACATGCGCCCTAATATAACCTGACAAATCATGGTCCTAGGGTTGAAGATGGCGCGCCTGAACAAAAAATGATGGCAAAAATTCTTGTTTTAAAAAGAATAAAAAAATGTTGACACTTAGAATACAGGCATAGTGTAATAAAATATATAATGTACATTAAATATAATGTTTAATTTCGATATTAAGAAGTTAAAAAATTAATATGCGTTCTATTTTAGCAATAGACCAACGAGTGTTTAAATGATCTTAAATCTCTCATACAGTCTTACATCATACAAATTGCATTTACTTTGGATAACAGTGTGTCCAATAACTTAATCAAGCGAAAAATTGTAGAAAAAACACAGTCGTTAAAATATATGGAATAGAAAATTCTCATCTAACTAGATAAATCACATATCAACAACACGAAAGCTTGCGGTATTTTTATTGTACAATACAATTGTTTGAGCTGGAATTCTGAGGAACCATTCGAGTCGTCGGGTACGTGGAAGGGAAATATGCAAATGGAGAGGTATCGAAATGTATGTCCCTGGGGTTTCCCCCCATATCAGATTAAAATAGTAGAATCGTGAAAAAAACACAAACCGGAAATTTTTCAACATTTAAAAATATAAATTTTCGAGCCGGACACTTAATTTTTAGAAGCATAGACAAGCAGGGTGACAACATCCGGACAGCATGAGCACCCAGTTTAGACCTACCGTGAATTTTCATACATAAGCATAAACTAAGTTTGGACATTTTATTTTTTTTTAAAATAAAATGAAGATAAACAGAAAATACCCCGTACCAAGAAAGACCTCTGATGGGGGGGATAAAAAATAGGGATGATATATTGATTTTCGAATTTCAAATAATATGTATAAACTGCCGACATGAGAAATGAGTGCAACAGCATAGAAAATAGTTGGTGAAATACTCACAATTGATATTCAAAGGCCTAACTATTAAAAATAGAAGAAATAAAAATAACCAAAAACAAACAAAATCAAGAAAGAAAACAAAGAACAAGAAAGTAGATATGTAATAAAGTTGTGCGCAGGGTTATGTCAATTTGAGGCCCTGGTGGGGATTTTCTAGTTTATATAAAAAACAAGAACATTGTGTTACCAGAATATTAATTGATTTTCATCTGTTATAAAGTCCCATGCATAGTTATAAAGTAACAGCAATCAGACCTTTCAACATTCCCCCCACTAAATAGTTATCAAGTGTTTCGGTGTTAAATATTGTTTAGACTATATTAATGCCAGTTCCCTAGGTCTGTCTATTCTTAAAGCACCGGCTGTTCCTCTAAATTTATAGGGCGAAAGGTATGTGATGCCAGCAAATAATCACAATATGATGGTAATGAGCCTCCAGTAATGTGGGTCCTTCCTCTTACACTAAAACAAAGGAAAATGTTCTATTTATTGTCTTTGGTGAAAGACATCCTGCACAGTATAGGTATCATCTATTGATTCTAAACAGATGAAATACCCTTTATTTCCCCCCCCGAGCAGATAGTCTGAGAACTATTTTCCTTTATGTTCTCACGGGGAATTTTATTCAAATCCTAGATATCTGAATATTTTTTCTTGGTGGAGCCCCTGAAACATCTTAGATGCTGTCTTTCCTTTCAGATTTATATTATCCCACGTCTGGGGCGTATTCCGATTCATCTGTTTATAAAATCTTTACTCAAATTAAGCTTTTAATTTCTGATTTTAACTCATGCTCTCCTGTACATTTATTAGATTTATATTTTTATTTATCATATCTACCATTCTTGTCCTTCTTACTATCGCTTCTTTATTCATCAAATTTCCTTCTATGCAACTCATAGTTGGAAGGGTATCCAATACAATATTAATGAAAGCTTGACGAGAACAGAGTGACCTCTGGAAATACTAAGTATTGTAGTAGAGCCAGAAAAATTCGGTCCACTGTCTATTATACTCGAGGTGCATCTACTACATTCTCCGGTAAGTTTATTCTAAGTGCGATGGTTGTAATAATTGTGCTTTATGGCGAGAGAGAGTCAGAATAAACTGTTATTAATTTTTAGGCAGGGAGGATAACAATAGAGTAGCATATATCTAGTGCTTTTAGTATTGCCCCCAACTCAGCAGAGGAAAAATGGTTATATGTATTATCGCGTGATGCTATATTCCATAAGCCAATTTCTCCATATTTGAAAAATAATATATTTCCTATGCCCGAATTTGCCATCCCGGGGTCCCTTGGTACGGGCAACTGTTATACCAGTAAAGCCCTTTGGTCCATTTTTGATATTTTGTTTGTATAAATTTAATGGCTGTGATTTTTTTAATATTTTCTAATATAAAATTTATGTTGTTTACTTAAGTAATATTCTGCTAGGTGGGTAGTGCCCGTGTTGGTGGTTTTCTTGATCATCCCAGGTGAGGTAATCACTGGCTTGTATTCACGATGTACAACTTGTTTATTAATTGATATGTAATTAATTTACCCGAGAATGGACGATTTCCCCTCATCTAAGTTTGGATTAGTTGCTGTTGAAGTCTGCTCCAGCTCAGTTTTCACATCAAACCAAACCGATGATTCTGGGGATTTCTTGAAATCCTTAAACCCCATTAAAAAACTTGGCGTTCTCAGGTCATTTCACCCGAATGCGCATAGACCGCCCACCCATTTGAGCAAGTGCACACATACTAAGTAGGTCGATATGCCAACCGGATGTTCTTCGGTCACGATTTAACTCTCGTGGCGAATGTCATGATCCGGCGGGTCTTAATTTGTGCGGATCCCTACACGATGCGTGGTAGTTCCCCAGTTTGTAGCCTACTCACGTTATCAATTCAATGAGAATGTACAGAGAGCAAAGTTGACAGATAGACTCTTGTGGGGATTGCTTTCTTTCTGACACATTGCGACCAGCCCCGAGTAATAAACTTCTTCGTTTACAACCAGCAAGTGTCTTTGTTTAAACACATTCATCCCCTCTCAATACCATAATCCCTTATAACCCCCCCATTTGGGCTAACTTGTCTACTGACCATATTGGCCCTAGTTTACGTCTTCGTTTATTATTTACTAACTCCGCACAGGCCCTATGGGCTTTCGCTTTATTTGGGGGGGCTGTGATCAAACATCCGTTACTTAAACCAACCAATGCCGTTCTTTGCTGTTTATCTCCCTCTACGATCTACTAGACACAAGTATTTCGGGCCTTTGAATGTTCTTTGGCTTACACTTGCTAACAGGAAAGTTATATAGGTGACTGAGTCAATAAATATCTGCATCGTTTCTGGGACCTACACCCCATAAAAGTGGAGTGGGAATTAACACCACCATTGGGACCCTTTTTGGGTTGGCCGTATGACTTTTCACTATTCACTCTCGAAATGCGATAAATCCATTTGTATGTTCTGTGGGTCGATTTCCCATGAGTCTATCACTTTTATTTTTCTGTTGTCTAGTGGTCATTGTTACTTAAACTTTACTACTTAGGATAGTCCTTGTGCTCCCTACTACCGTGAGGTAGGGTAGAGGTTTATGGAAGAGAGAAGCGATCGCAGACTAACTCTTATCGGCTGTCCCTTATTCCTTTCCTCCTGCCTGGTTTCCATTCCTATCCTCGGTCCCTTCAAAGAACAAAAATATGTCTGAAAGTTTGTCTCCCCTCAGACCACTGGACTTGGGTCGTCCCATTGGGTCCCTGGATATCCAAGGCTCTTTGTGTTTCCACCATGAAGCTTGTCGTGTAGCCGATCAACTCTCATTCTTGGTAAGTCCCTGTCTGCTCTCCTGGCAGACTATGCCCAACCATCTTAGTGGGACGCGTTCTACAAACTTGGGGTCTGACAATGTGTGGGGATTTTAGTAGGCCCTGTGAACGTATTGTCTGGTTGCGGAACCATGTCTCTATTCTATTCTTGAGGTGTTTGGATCTTGTCTTGTTTGATGGGTTTGTAGTCATGTGCCCCAGTGGACTCGCAACCATGAAGTCAAGGAGGTGGGTGACGAAAGTGTGGATAGGCGGTATAGCCAGCCATCTTCCGGGTTTTCCTTACCAACCTCATCTTATAACTCTCTCTTTGCTGAGGAAATCCTCGATTATAAACTTACTTACTTATAGTACGTTTCCCCATTCTAACGTGATGTGTAAGAGGTTTGGAAGAGAGAGCGCTCAGACTATCCTTAACAGAGTGACAGCTGTCCTTCCACCTGGCCTAGTTACCATTCTAGTCCTGCGATCCCTTCAAAGATATGGTCTAATGTTGTCCCTCGACAAGCCCAGCCGGGACTCGGTCCTGGGAATCCTTGTTTCATAATAGTTCCCCATGCTTTGACGTGATGTATCCCGATCTTTCTCCCCAGATCTGCAGAATGGCCTAACCATTCTTAATTTGGGACTGGGTTCGTTCTACTTGGGGTCCCCGCAGGGGGATATAGGATATAAAAGATGTGCCGTTTGACGGTTATCGTCTAGAGTTTGCGTCACCAGATGTCATGTCTTCTTCTTGTTACATCTTCAACCTCACCTTGCCTCAGATACCTCATTTCCGAGGTTGTGATCTGGCTTTTTATGGGATTTATAGTCCCATTGCCCCATGACTACGCATCCATTGAATGTCAAGACTGGGACATAGTGTTGATGACAGCCGGTATACAGCCATCTTCGTTTTCTTAGCGCAACCTCTATCTCCTTACTAACTTTACTAAGTCTGTTACCCCGTTCTTACTGGTGAAGAGTAAGGGAGGTGAGAGAAGGGGAGTTAAGATAAGGAGGTGAGGAAGAGGGACTAAGGGGGATTCTGATCGGAAGGGGGAGTGAGAATCTCGGGGAAGGTGAGAGAGGGAGTAAGAAGGAGGGTAGGAGAAGGGGAGGTGAGAGAAGGGGAGTGAGAGAAGGGGGACTGTAGGAAAAGCCAGTGAGGAACCTCTGAGTTGAGAAAGGGAGAGGTTGAGGAGAAGGGGAAGAGGAGGTTCAGTTAATACATGGTGAGGAGTGCATGGATAATGGGGTTTCCGAATATAATTGTGTTCTGATCTTCTGCTAGACAGTGTTCTAATTCCATCTTGTTCTTACTGTTCTAACTTGGGGATCGTGAGATAAGGGTATGTTAGGCATAATTTAGTCGTGAGTATAAGAGGTTATCGTCCCTAGTGATATGTGCGACCATGAGTATAATGGTAGTTGAGATAAGGGGAGTGAGAACCAGGGGTCCCTGAGAAAGGAGGAGGTCAGGATTAAGAGGTCTTAGTATCTGGCTTTGTTATGGGTGAGTAGTCATTGCTCCTTTTCTTATATCTCGCTTTTTCTTATCTTCTGCCTATGCGTTCTTAGATCTGGACAGAGTTACGTGAGTCAGATGTGTATGAATTTACGTGAAGGTGATAAGAAGCGTTCTTTAGTAGTATAAGGTTATATGTATTATCATTTTGAGTGCGGAGAATGGGTATCTCTTGATCTTAGGGACTTCGTATCACTCGTAGTTTATGTTTATGGAGTTAAGAGAAGTCTCCCAGTCTGATAGCCGAGGAATCGGTTAGGCCATAAGGGTTATTAGGATATTAAGTGCCTATTCCTGATTAGTGAAGAAGGGTCTTAGGTGAGGAAAGAGATGATTTAGTGAGGAGAAGATCGAGTCTCGAGAATATTGCTTTATAAGCTCTAATTTTGCGGATATTCTCCTTGTTCTTAGATATCCCGTGTTATTATCTTCTTTCGCCTTATTTGTTATTGTAGGTATTCTTCCTTGTGCGACTTAGGTCCTTCTGCGCTTTTCACTTAGTACTTCTCCTTGTGTTCTTAGGTCTTGCACCTTTTTCTTGGATGATCTTAGCCTCAGTGATCTTATGCACTTCAGGCAGCTTTTATTATCTACGCAAATGTTTTCATTAGTCTCATGCACTTCGTTCTTATACTTCAGACCATCGGTTTCAGTATCGCACTGAATACTCTTTGTCATTGTTGCCTTCTCCTTTTCTTAGTCCTTGATCCTTGTGTTTCCTCATAAAGGTCTTCCTCTTGTTTCTTAGTCTGTCTCTTGCGTGATCTTATCTTCTCCTCTGTTCTTATCTTCCAAACCTGTTCTTAGGTTCTCTCTGGGTTCTTAATACTTTCTGGACTGTGTCTAGGACTTCCTCCTGTCCTCACATCTAGATCTTCTGCAAACTCGTGATCTTAGAAGCTCTCTTTTCTTAGTCTTTCATCTTGCTTATCTTCTCCTCGTTTTCGTAGTCTTCCCTTGTGTTTCTAGTCCTCTCAGCTGCTTGCTTATCTTCGAGTGGCCTTTTCTTAGCTTCCTCCTGCTTCTTATGGGCTTCGTCCCGCTTTGCTGATCGTCTCACTATAATCTATACTTCTCCTGAATCCACTTACTTATCTTTTTCTGATCTTCTCCTTTTTCTTATCTCTCCTTGCGTTCTACTCGCTCAGTACCTTCATTCTGTCCCCTCGTGTCTAGGACTTCATGATTCTTAGTTATAAGATGCTCCTTATTGTGACTTATAGCTTATCCTTTTTCTTATCTTCTCCTTCCTTATCCAGGTATTCTATTGGAGTATCTTCTCCTCGTGTTTATGCAAATCTCCACGTGTTCGTATCTTCATCCCTCATCTTAATCTTCCTCCTCGTCTTAAGCTTCTCGAAATACATTACCGTGTCGCATCTTCGTAGGTATCTCTTTTCAGATATTCTCCTTTTCTTTTATCTTCTTGTTCCGATGACTTAGTCCATTGATCCTAGTTCAGTCCATCAGGAAATCGATCTTCACCTAGGTCTTCAGGGATCTTTTTCTATCTTGGACCTTTCATACTTCTAGAGGTTTTCTTGGGTTGGTGGAGACCCTTGCCTACTCTTTCTCCTTGTGTTACGTATCTTCTCCTTGTGCTTAATCCTCGGGGACATTTTCATCTTCTAGCTTTGCTCGTAGAAGCTTCTCCTTGTTAGTAGCTTAAATCTGTGGAGGACGCTGGAATGTTCTATCTCTCCTTGTCTTACAGTCTCGACGTGTTGGCTCCTTAGGGTAACCTGAGTTCCAAACAATTGCGTATTAATCCATATCATTTTTTTCATACGCTCTTTCATCTACACTTTCTTTATTCTCAAAAGCTCTTTTCACTCGTGCTAATAACTTTTTTCGATAGTGTGAAGATTAGTAGTGGTCAAAAGTTGTAAAACCGTAAACAACCCTAACAAAAATGCGATTTTGAAAAGGTAGATCCGTACATCAGAATCCTGGGCCTCTTCAATCCTCATATTTTTGGCAAGTCTTAAGAAGCAGTAACTTTGATATAACTTGCACACCTTCATTATTATCCTTGGGCTGGAATTTCTCAAAGCCTTAGAAAAGGACGTGCAGCATAATAACAACATATCGCATCATCAGCTTCCATCTCCACAAGGGCAAGGTTTGCATGTTAATATATCCTACAACGACTTAACCCACATCTTCAGTTTTGTCACACACCCAATTTCGACTAAGAAGTAACCAGATAATGATTATCTTTTGATGTGCAGAAATAGAACAATTTACCTGCCTAATATATTATCTAAGGGGGGGAAAATTATTTATAAACACAGCCTTAAAAAGTATAGTACAGGCATACCTCAGAGATGTAGGTGATTTTTGTTCGTCTTTCCAGAAACCACCTGCAATATAAGCATTTTGTCAACCTCTTTTTGGCTTTCCCAGTGTATATTTCCATGGAATGTCCCCTAAAAATCATGTGTTCCAAAATGTCTATATCCCAGTGCTATAAATAGCGTGCCGTCACACCAGGTTCTTTCAATAAATAAAAAGGGGGCTTAAAAACCAAAAACATATTATTTTTGTAAATTAAAATAATTTATTCTTCTTTTGGCTAAAAAAAAAAAACTGCTAATCACTTCCATCTCTGAGCAATTAAATCAGCGAATCGTAACACTTTGGGGGGTTGCCAAAAATCATATCGGGGAAGAAGTCTAGGCTTTCCGAAACTTACAACTAAATAAATTTCCCCCCATATTGATTTAATAACATTTGTATCACTTTTCTTCATAATTTACTGCCTACCCAAATTTGGTTTAAAAAAAGCGTCCTGGTACATGCCCTGTATCCTTACAAAAATATCAAAGACGGCCCACTTTTGGCTCATTACATGAAGAAAAACGCGTAATCCCCCCCCCCCACCCCCCCCACAGATGGATCCAACCTCCACAAAGAGGGCTGAAAAATACTGAAGAAAATAAAGGGAAACTCACGTAAAATCAATGTCAGGTTAGACATAAATGATAACCTGAGATTTCGCCTCGAGTATTAGCGGGCGAACGCAAAAAAAAAAAAAAAAAAAAAAAAAAAAAAAAACTGCAGAGATGGTGGCATTACTAAAAGCATTAGAAATATTCTCTTATAACCCTCCCAAGAAAATAACAATTTTAACTGACTCTCTTTCAACAATTCAAGCCCTAAGAAACTTACAAGAATGCAGAGGAGACATTTCTGGCTACTACATACTTATATTCCAGAGGATGTTCAGTCTTAATAGCTTGGATTCCTTCACATGTTGGTATAGAGGGAAATGAAAAGGCAGATAAAGAAGCCAAGAAAGGTAGATATGATAAAAATCTAATACATGTAGGGATGAGTAAATCAGAGATTAAAAGTTTTATTAAAGAAATAACAGATGAATGGAAAGCAGAGTGGGATAAAAATCTAAAAGGAAGACATGCATATAAGATGTTCAAGGCTCCAACAAGAAAATGTCAGATATCTAGGGAATTGAAAATTCCCAGTAATAAGAAACTTCTCAGACTACAGTGGGAAAAGGCTATTTCAGAATAGAAGAACCTTATTGTGCAGAATGTCTTCAAGACAATAATACAGAACAGATTTGGTTAAAATGTAAGAGGCATTAACAAATGAGAATCACAATATTACATTATTTGAAGGCATCAAATTTACCTATAAATATAGAAGAGGTGTTCAGAATAGATAGACCTAGGGAACTGCATAATTTAGTCAAACAGTATTTAACAAGAACATAAGTTGATAGTAATTGGGAAGGTGAAAGTCTGATGATATTTTTACAATACATATGATGTATGGCAAGTGAAAGTCAATTAAATATCTGTTAAAGTCAGTTATATAACTAGAACCACCAGGCCTTTACACCCCTGCTCCTAAAGTTTACATTTGTTTGGTTTTATCTCATATTTGTTTTTTTTTTTGGGGGTAACATACAAGCAAAATTGGTAATTTTGATTTGCCATATTTACAATGATTTGACAGATGTGATGCCATTTTCCCGTATCGGCAGTTATTCATATTATTTGGAATTGAAGCAATATATATCCTAATTATAACCCATAAAAAAAACTCTCATTTCTTTCTCACAAGCCATAACCATAAGGCACATCTTCCATTTCTCGTTACTAACTTTTTCATTAATATCTCCAAGCATCATATCTGTCTCATTAGATTTGTGCATGAAGCATCGCTTTTACGTTTATTGATTTAAGTACTATCCGCTTTTGGTGCGTACTTATAAAATTATTATCTAGGGGTCTGCCATTCAGTTTAAATAACAGGCCTTGAGCTGGTATAGCCCATAATCTCTTCTGTTTTTGCTCTTTAAGCATCTAAAATTATGCGTACTCCTCTGTCATGTTTATTTCCTCCAGAATAAATTATTTTGCAGTTGTCAGAATATTTATATGTAACATGCTTCGATATATCACATTTCACATAATCCTAATAAATTTATATTCATTCTTTCCACTACCATCTTGGTGTTTCCTAATTTTCCATCCTGCATATCGTCTTGACATCCGATATTCCTGTCGTGGAATATTCTAATCCACATATATAAATTATTAGGTAAATATGAAGCCTAACAAATAAAATTAATAAAGAAAAGAGCAATGGTAAATAACAGTGCTGTCACAAAGAAGGTACTCGAAATCCCCCTTGTTTTCTACTTCGTCGGCAAATTGTAACGCTTTCACGTTGATATTAAAGGCCTTCTGCAACATACACGCGTTTCCCAAACACACAATAAAATGTGCTGCCTTTCTAAGAAAAACCTTGAGATATGCAAGTTGACCTAAATTTTAAATTCCATTCATGTCTTTTTCTACACTATGTTACCAAAAACAAAAGGCAGATGGACTAAAGGATAGCGAGAAGAGAGAGGGGCGAATAAAGCCGAACGCATGCAAAATTAAACACGCGTCTCGCTATTAATGCCACCCCCAACCCGCGTCGCGCGATACACAATTACTACTATCACGCGTGTAAGACTACAAGCACTAACTTTTTCGGACGGACAGTGATAAATTCACTACCCTTCCCAGAGTTAGGTTTTAAAATCATAAAAAACGCTTATTAGGAAAGATAACATTATATGGGTTTACGTTTGAAAACATTACAGTACCCAGACAGCACATCTTCGAAACAGGAGGTAGAAGGAATTGCATATTTTGAACGCAGCCACGTAGCTCTTTTAAATTTTGATATTTGGGTTCCTTAGGGCTTGCTGACAAAGAATATGTAAAACGTTACGCAGATAGTCCAGGAATTAATAAATTATAACCAAAATAAAATAGTGGGGATGCCTGACAACATGGAATCATTTCTGCTCATAAAATTTTTTTATAACGTGTTTGAAAAAACCTTACGTTACAGAAATAGCCTACCATGTAAACTCCAAATTGATTGGAGCGCAACAAATGAAAGACTAACCACGATTGGTCGGGCTATAAATACTATCTTTCGTTGTTAGGGGAGACGTGAAAAGGTAACATTTTTTCAAACACTTGTCGAAACGGGGCCTCATTGGCTAGACTCGCTGATATACTCACTTAGGAGCGTTAGTTCGAGACCACTAGTGCAAATAATCTTGATAAAGCAACAGTGCGTTGAAGCCAGCTCATATTTGTGTTAAATAAAAGCCTGGAACATAAGCAGATGGGAATTTGTGCCAGTAATTGTGCCAGAATTCATTGCTAATCAACGTATCTGTGTTTATTTCCATGAATTGTGGTAAGCTTGAACCATTCAGTATCTTTTAATGAAAATTGAATGTAAATTGTTAATTTATGCCTGTATATATATATGTGTAGTTCAGTGGCAAACAGGAGATAAAGCCTATAATGCTCCAGCCTGAACAGAGGGTGTCGGAGGGAAGTAAAACGGCATGGAATGGCCAAATAGTACACTGACACCTGGATGATTGATTAGACAGAAATAATGCTGGAAGTGCAGAGGCGTGGTAACCATTAGGAGGTAAATACTGGTATAAAGTATTTCAGATGAAGCTGACAGTTGGCCTAACGCTCTGAACTCAATGTTTGTGTTGTATTGTGCTCAGTGTAGAACTAGAGTATCAATTAGTTATGAAGTAGAAGGTACATCCTTCTTGTTTTCAGGGACCGTGGTCTTGATGGTACTCAGCAGCACCTGGTCAGAGCTTTGCTGAATCCAGAGTCGGACAGCATACTCCTTGGTCTTTTTAGCTATCAGTGTGGTGTCTCCAGAGCCCAGGGGAGAATTCGAGCAGAGGAGTCCTTTCCTGCCGCCATCACGCAAGATAAGCTGATTTGGCCAGCTGAGCTCAACATTATGTCCCCTCATCTTGAAATGACTTTGTAAAAATAACATTCAGAGGGGAATTTAATTGTCTTAATATCATCAGGAACTGAGAACATCTCCAATATACTAGTCCCAAAAAGACAAACTATTGAAGTCATGATGACAAATACCAACAGAGCTTGAACAAAACAAAACCAGTATTACCTCATATTACCACTACACACAAACTGACACACACATAGGATATATTTTTAATAATAATATATGTCACTACAATATTCATATTGATAAAGTCTGTACATATACTTGTAATTAAAATTGATTGTGATTCCTGGTTCCTTTGTATTTGAATCAGGACACATATACCTTTATGATAACAATGAATACATATTGTTATTTGAAAAGTTATCAGTGACTCCTTTAAGATATCCTTGTAGAGTGTTATATGTATGTGAGTGTCACAGTGTTGTCAAGTGTAGTGGATTAATTAAATTGTTTATCTGTCTGTTGTTGTGACTTACACTTCATCATACACATACCCTAGACACATAACGTAGTCATCACACTATTCCAGAATAATTCTGACTGAGATATATATATATATGTGGCAGCAAGTAAGGTTATATATAATACACTACTCTTATTAGATATATATATATACCTTCACAGCTGATCTCAGTCAGTACACTAAGTCCCCTATAAATATTTATAACATCCCACTTCACCACATATATTGGGGTCTCGCTCTTGGGATTTTGAAACTTTCCCTATTAAAAATATTGGGGGTAATTCACTTCAGGGAATATAAGAATTAAAAGGTATCCTTGGGTGGAATTAAATAAGGTTGAGCTCACGGTGCCTGTGTTGTCCATTAGATATATATTTAGAGATTGAATTGTTGGTTAGACATTGTATAAATTTACCTGATAGACAATGGCGGACCTGGCCAAATTTCGATCTGCTGCGGTTCAGACTGCAAAAGAGTTAGGATTAGATGGGCAAGTTATGGTTGCCTATGTCACAACGGAATGTGACAAATTTATTGAAAGCGAAGAAAGAAGGTTTGAAGCCGAAAGAAAGTTAGAGGCTGAAAGGGAAATTAAGAAGTTACAATTTGAGGCTGAGGCTGAGACTAAGAGGTTGCAGATTG
Organism: Oreohelix idahoensis; assembly: GCA_024509875.1. Lineage (NCBI taxonomy): Eukaryota > Metazoa > Mollusca > Gastropoda > Stylommatophora > Oreohelicidae > Oreohelix > Oreohelix idahoensis. The sequence goes on along the minus strand of JAMPIV010000311.1, from coordinate 525,847 downwards.
AGGCTGACAAAGAGGCTAAGAAATTGGAAAGGGAAGCAAAGAAAGAAAGGCAGAGAAAGAGAAGAGAAATTAGCAAGAAAGGCTGAAGAGAAAGAGAAGAGAAGAGAAAGAGCTGCAGAAAGGGAAGAGAAGAAATTAGCTGCAGAAAGGGAAGCAGAGAGAAATTAGCTGCAGAGAAAGGGCAGAAAAGGAGGAGAAAAAGATTACAAAGGGAACATGAGTTACGACTAAGGGAGTTTGAGTTTCAAGGCCATGCTCCTGAAAATGGTGCCAGTCCCTTTGCCTCTGATGCCACTGCTAGCCAAGGAGCCTCAACCTCAGCTATGAATTTTCATTTAGATCATTTTGTTGAGAAAGACGATGATATAGAGAGAGCTATCTAAATAGGTATGAACTATTAGCTACCACGTATGGGTTAGAGAGAGAAAGGTGGAGCTTAAAGTTATCTCAAGGACTTCGTGGGGCAGCTTATGATTTTTTTGCAAAAATGAGCAGAGGTGATCAGGAAAATTATGACATGCTAAAGCAGGCTCTTTTGTTAAGATATGAAAAGAATGCAGAATTTTATAGGAAAAAATTTAGGAATGCTAAACTACTGTCAGGTGAAACCTATCACCAGTTCTCTGCACGAATAGAGACATACTTGGAGAAATGGACTTCTCTGGGGAAAACCCAAGATCTTAAGGAAATGGTCCTTATAGAGCAATTAAGAGAGAGTCCATGGCTCCAGACCTGAGAAAGTTTCTCATGGAACAAGGTGCAGAGAGGCTGGGTGAGTTGCTAAATGTTGCTGAAAGGTATCAAGCAGCTCAAGCAGAGGTAACAGGTAATAAAAAGAAACAGGTGGATAACTTTAGGGCACCACAGAACTTTAATAAATTTGATCCTAGGGATCAAAATAAAGGTAAGCACCAATTTGATAGGCCACGGTATGACAATAAAAATAAATTCCCACAATTCGATGAAAGGAAATATGATGAAAGAAAATCTTTCAACCAAGGAAAAAGGTGGTGTAAGAATTGTCAGATGGACAATCATGACACTGACCGTTGCAGAAGGAAACCTGTGTATATGGCAACCCTTCAGGTCAGGTCGACCTCAAGACAGGAGGAGGATATTATGTTAGATACCACTCCAGAAGAGATGAGGAAGGCACAGGCTGGGGATAAAACACTCAAGCCTTGTTTCAGAAAATTGTCAACTTGTCATACAACTCCAGGCAAGGGAGATTTTTACATGAAAAACAAGTTGATGTATAGGAAGACTGGCGCTAGATCCAAAGGGCAGGAACAACTGGTACTGCCTAAAAGATAAAGTACAGACTTAATAAGGAGCCTACATGTGAAACCAGATGGGGACCATGAGAAGATAGGTACCATCATTCAAAAGGTGGCTCACAATTATTATTGGCCCAAAGCAAGATGGGACATTGAGAATTTTGTAGAAAGGTGTAGCATAGCACATGAGGGAACACCCACAAGTGGGAACATGGATCAGGACCTGGACACGCCACGGGGCAAAATTAGGCCTGATAATAAAAAGAAAAATAGATTTGATAAAGTGGACCAAATGGAATGGGAAGCCCCTTTTCACGGACAAGCTTCACTTAACTGTTTTACAATGGCCACTATTCGGCGAGTGCCAAGATATGTCTTACCCCAGGATAAGCCGAAAATCCCTCATTCGGGCTTAAACAAACTGGAGGAAGAAGATGTAGAGAGGAAATCTCTCATCAAGAATTTTAAGTGGGGAGAAAGCCCCGAAAGAAAAAATTGGTAGCGGTCGTTTTGTGAATGATAATTCTGGGAGGAAAAATCATCACTATAAAGCTTCGAGTGGAAGAGACCATACCGGTGCATGGACAAATAGGTCCACACAATTAAAAAGGTCCATATGTAAAGATGTGCTTTTGTTAAGAACGTGGACTGATGAAAAGGCAGAGGAAAACATTACATTTTCATACCAATATGTGAATGAGCTGACCACTCGTTTAAAAACTGGCTGGAAACTTGCCAATGAAAGTTTTGAAACAAGCCAGGAAGAAACATGCTGCCTATTATAACAGGAAGGCGAAAGACAGAAATTTGGCTGTGGGAGAGAAAGTACTGCTTCTTTTGCCCGGGAGAGGTCCAGAATAAAGTTACAAATTGGATGGCAGGGTCCATATACAGTTCTAGAGAAGGTGTCTAGAACAAATTATAAGATAGATAAGAAGGGGAAAGAAAAAATCTATCATGTGAATCTCCTGAAGAAATATTTGGAAAGAGAACATCAGGAAGAGACACACTTGTTTACCTTGTCCATCGCCATGGAGATGAAAAAGGAACCACTTTCATCATTTGAATATCCATTACACCCCTGTGAGACAGCAGCACAGGTGAAAATCAGTACACATTTAACGAAAACTCAGAAAGAGAGAGTGCAACAGGTTCTAAATAATCATGCAGAGGTGTTAACAAGAACAGAACAGACCGACCGGGCAGGGCAAAATAAAAACCTATTTGGAATATGATGATATGAAACTTAATACTACCCCCCCACACCTGTCTGTGTATGAAAAACCAAAACCATATTTTCCCGAATTTTCCGTTTGCTAAGGAGAAAAGCTTTGAAGGAAGAGAAATTAGACTATCTGTTTAAATTATTTGAAGGAAGGAATTATTTTCGCACAGTGAAAAAATCTTCGTATCGTAGTTTCCCGGTGTTTGTAAAGTACTCTTAAGGAAGCCCTCTGGAGAACATAGACTCTGTATAGATTACAGGAGACTGAATGCTATTACAGAAGGACAGGTGGATCCATTGCCGGATACAAATCAGCTGTTTGCCAGACTAAATAAAGCTAAATATTTCTCAAAAGTGGATCTGAGTAAAGGATACTATCAGATTCCAGTAAAGCCTGAGGTTAGACCATACCTAGCTTTTAGTACCTCAGAAGGACACTATGAGTATAATAGATTGCCATTTGGATTGAAGAATGCGCCTAGTGTCTTCTCTCTAGAATGATGAGAAAATTATTGGATCCTCTGAATAATCCCTGTATAACAAATTTTATGGATGATATCCTTATAGCAACAGAAACATTTGAGGAACACATTGACTCTCTGAACATGCTGTTTGATCGACTTAGGGAAGCAAATTTAACAGCCCGACCAACCAAATGTTGCGTTGGATGTAAAGAATTGGAATTTTTGGGACACACAGTTTATCAGGGAAACATGACCCCTGACCCAAAGAATTTAGAAAAACTACAGAAAGCCCCGAGACCACAAACCAAGAAGGACGTGAGATCCTTTGTCTCATTATGTGGTTTCTACCAGAAGTATATCAAAAACTTTAATTCCATATGTGCACCGTTAACTGAATTGACACGTAAAGGACATCCAGATAGCATTACATGGACACCACAATGTGAAATGACTTACCAAGAATTGAAGGAAAAGCTCACAAGTAAACCCATTTTGAAATTACCTGACTTAAGTCAAGAATTAATAGTAAGGACGGATGCAAGTAATATTGGGTTAGGTGCAACTCTACTACAGAAATCAGATGCATTGGATGGGGAATTAAGCCCAGTGGCATATGCTAGCAGAAAGTATTTGAATAAATGCTGAAAAATCAACTACTCCCAAACTAGCGAAAAAAGAAGCAATAAAGAAAATTCAATATTTTAAAGTCTATAAATTCATGGGAAATATGGCAAGTAACGCATTTAAAGTTTGCAAAACTCAGTCCAAACCAATATCTTCAGCACCTTTTACAAACCTTATATTTCAGTTCGTTCTTCTAGCACAGGCTAGTGCATGAGAACACTCCAGGTTACTCCGATGGTCTTTACTTTTTGCGCTCCATTATAAAGCTTAGATTTTGCTTTTGTTAGCTCCATAACGCATATAATTTTAAAAAAAAAAAAATATCCTTAATTGAGTATATATATCTGACTGACAAAAAAAACCACCAATTTGGGAGCGGGATTTTTTTTAAAAAGCTGCCGCCATCTCCGTGTGATGGTGCGAGATGACACCGTATAACCAGTGTTATAACTCGGAAACGCCCCAACTGAATAAATAATAATAAAGATTTGTTTTCTCTATGTGAATATATGAAAGAAAGGGGAACTTGTGACATATAAATGTCTGTTTTAAGAGGGGAAGGTGTCCATCGTAGGAACGTATTTCTAATCCACATATATGGAAATTATTAGCGGTTGTCTTAAATATAAATAGCATAATAAATATATCATATTAAAGTAAATAGCAGAATGGGAAAGCAATGGTAAAAAGAAACAGTGCTGTCTGACACAATGACAGTATGTACTCGAAATCCACCCACCTTGTTTTTCTGCTAGATGAGGTCTGCATGCAAAAATTGTAAAAGAACGCTTTCACTTGATAGTAAAAAGCTATGGGATCTGTTTACTCACCCGCCTTTCTTCAATGAAAATTTGTGCTGTATTTAAAGAAAAACATGATTGAGATATGCAGATTGGTACTGCCCTTAGAAAATTTTAAATCTCCATTCCCTGTCTTGATTTCCCTAACTATTCAATTATTATCTAACGTTACCTCAAAAACGAACGGCACAGATGGACATGGGATAAAACGAATCTAAGAGTAGTAGGAGAAGGGGGCGACATAAAATAGGAAACGCATTGCAAGAAACGTAGCAGGCACGCTGTCCTTTTCATTGCGCGAATACATATGTAATACCGAGTTCGACGCGATATGGACACAATATTTACAGTACTAGGAGTTATATCACGCCGCGGATTACACTAAAAGGATCACGGTAGGAGATCTAGTGGAGTGGGTGACAGAACTAATCAACACGCTTTTTCAGAAATGCTGCCATCACGGACAGTGAGATAAAATACACCGTCACTTTTACCCTTCCCAGAGTTAGGTTTTATAAATCCATAACAAAAAGCGTCCTTATTAGTTAGAAAATGATAACATTATATGGGTTTACGTTTGAACACATAACAGTACCCAGACAGCACATCTTCTAAAACAGGAGATAGAAGAAATTGCATATTTTGAACGCAGCCACGTAGCTCCTTTTAAATTTGGTGATATATTTTGGGTCTTTCCTTAAGGGGCTTGCCCTGAGACCAAGAACTAATGTAAAAACGGTGTTAGGGCTTAACGGCTATAGTCCCCAGAATGAAATTGTAAATTATATACCAAATGTAAAATATCGTGAGTGGGGATTCAGCATGACTAGCATGGAATCATTTCTGCTCATAAAGTGTAATTAGCTGCATTTTTTATAACGGAGATTGCCCAAAAAAATGTAAAGAACCGTTACATTATGGACAGTAAATAAGCCTAAGCCATGTAAACTTACCAAATTGATTGGAGCGCACTACAAACTACGATTGCTGCAGACTAACCACGATTTGTCGGCTAGTTGATAAATAGATTCTACGCTTTCGTTTGTTAGGGAAATGGAGACGTCAAAAGGCATGTAACATTTTTTTCAAACACTTGATTGGATGCGAAACGATGAAAGATGCTAACCGAATAACCACGATTGGCTACGACCTTATCTCTGGATAGTGACCTCACTTGGTCTAGTGTTAGTATTCGAGACTGAGACCACTTATTGCATAATAATCTTCATACTTAGTTGTATTCTCTAAACGCAACAGTGAGCGGTTGAAGCGCCAGCTCATATTTGTGTTAAATATAACGAGCCTTAAGGAGGGTGTTATAGCAGTAATGAGTAACGGAATTTGGTGCCAGTCTAATTTGAGCCTTGAGAATTTCAGTTCATTGCTATCCAACGTATCACTTGTGGTATATATATTTCCAATTACACATGATCATTGTGGTAGATCTTGAGATCCATCGTGAACCATTCATTAAGTCTTTTATTCAAAACAACGTTGAAGTTATGTAAATTGATTAATATTATGTTCTGTAAATGCCTAAGTGTTGACGCTGGAATTATTGCCTAATCAAACGGTATGTGTTTATCACGTGGATGGGGGGGTGGGTGGTGTAACAGTATTACGATACCATTTAGAAGTCCCTTATGAAAATCTGAATCGTGCTGTATAATGTTAGCTTCTGCCATCAGACCGCGGTATAAGTCATATGTCCGTTTAGGTACAAGGTGGTAAAACGTGCAATGGTAATGTGCCAAATAGTAACACGTGCTCAGCCTTGGAAGCAGATTGGTAATTGTAGGTGATTTAGAGAATAACATGTGCTGGAACCTGTGAGCACTGAGGCGTACGTTGACCAATATAACACCTGGAGATGGTACATAACTGAAGGATATAAAGAAATATCCAGTAATTCATAAGAGGGCGTATGAAGGCCAGTTACAGTTGAGCTCGGTGTAACGCACTGTAACTCAATGAAATTTGCTAGTGATGATATATACTGTTATGGCCTCACGATGTACCTACGAAAACGCAATGATTATGCAAGTCTTGTGATACAGAAGTTAAGAGAGTTACATCCGATTATACTTGAGATTATCAGGGACGGTGAGTGTCCTTCTTGATGTCAATGGTACTGAGAGCGGAGCACCTAGATGATACTGAGCAGCACGCTTGGTCAGCAGACTTTGCAGGAATCCAGAGTCGGACAGCATACTCCTCTGGTGTCCCTTTTTAGCTATCAGTTGAGGTGTTGTCTCCGGAGAGCCCAGAATGAGAAATCGTCGAGCGGCAGAGGAGTCCTTTCCTGCCGCCATCACACGCAGGTCCGAGGTAAGCAGATTTTGGCCAGCTGAGGCTCAAACATTATGTCCCCTCATCGTTGAAATGAAACTTTTTATAAAATTAACCATTAAGAGGGACGGAATATATAATTGTCTTAAAATCAGGAACTGAGAGGAACTTATCTCCCAAATGAGACTAGTCCCCTAAAAACAAACTATAGTAGAAGTCATGATGACAAATACCAACAGAGCATTTGAACAAAACAAAACCAGTATTACCTCATTTTAACTACTACACAACAACATGACCACACATAGATAATTGTTAAATAATATATATGCAGTTAAATAAATACTAATATAAAGTCATTACTAAATCATATTGGTAAAAATTCAGTAACATTGATAACTTGTAAATTAAAAGATTGATGTGAGATTCCTGGTTCCCTTAGTAGTTTGAATCAGGACACATATTCATTCATGACCATAATGAATAAGCATATTTGTTTATTTGAAAAGTTATCAGTTGCCTCCTTTAAGACGATATTCTCATAGAGTGATTATATGTATGTGAGTGTCACAGGGTCAGGTTTAGTGTCTTAAGACCGTGAGTTGGAATTAGACTAGTGTTCAAAATCTGTTCCTATTTGTCGTGTATGTTGGTGTACTTACACTTTCATCGATACGCCATAGCCCTAGACCCACATAACGTATTAGCACATCACACTTAATTCCAGATATAATATTTCTGGACGTGAGATAATGTATATATAGATATAGTCACGGTTAGCGCAAGTACAGGGTTTTACTCTAGTAATAATTTTGACATCACTCTTAATAGATATTAGATACCTCTTTCACAAGCTGATCCTCAATATCAGCTTCACACTAACAGACCTCCCTATAAATAACAAGTGTATGTGTTGTCTATTGTTGTTATGTGTAAAACATCGCCAACTTTCACGCACAATACCTGTAATATAATTAAGTGCGGACCAGCAGCTTGCGTGTATGATGTCCAGGGAGTCATCCACATCAACGTTGTGCGACTTTTTGCTATGAATGGATAGTATTATATCTTATTTAATTCATAGACTACAAAGGACCAGTATAAAATAGATTGGGTGGTCCTTCTTACCTGTTCTTACGCTTCTGTCAGTTTGTGTATGTGGAATCTCTTTCCTAGGACTACAACACAGTAGTTAAGTCAGACAAACCAGGGCACACAAGAGAGGATGATGGGCTATACCCTTGCACTAATCTCAATCACAACTGTCTTAGTCACACATTGTAGAAAGCTTTAGAGGGTGTTTGGAGGATTGTTTAGGAACAGTTGTCTTGTGCCAAAGGCTAGCTCCATCAGTTTCACTACAGACAACAGGCCTTGTTTTTTATGGCCCACAGTTGCTTCTCGTTATTTTCTTGAGCTTGTGCTTCTATCCTAGTTAAGCGACAAAAAAATCCCCCCTCGGTCCACCTGTGCCCCCACAAAATTAATCCCGACAATCTGGCTGTCCTATCAAAACATGTCTGTCTGAGTCTTATAGAGAGCTGACGTTCAATTTTAACATCACCTTTCTTAAGTTCATTCAGATTCACAAAGATGCTTTTATGAAACATTTCATTTGACAACTGTTGATTTTCTCCATTGTTCCATAAATATCTCAGCTCAAGTATTACAATTTCATCTTCCTCTTCACTGGCAGACAATCATCCCCCATGTGTCTGGACATACCAAAATGAAAAGGCCCAGCGCAACTATCAATTTGATTACAAGTGAAGTCAGGCAAATTTTTTTCTTAAAAACTATTCATTTTAAATGTAGACAAACAAACTATCACTTGCAGAAGTTGGATGCATATGAAATAAGGGAAAGAAGACATTTTCTGAATAAAATATAGATGATAAATGGTAAATCACTAAGATTAAAATATAAGGATTGATGACCGTTAAGTAAGATGTGTTTTTTAATGTTTATTACATGAGAAACGATGGAAGACATGCGTCGGTGCATACACAGTCACTAACCAAATGTATGAGATTTTAAAAAAAAAAAAAAGACATCAAAATATACTTTTATTCACACTCCTCTTTCATGGAAGATAAAGTCAAAGAAACACTATTATACATTAAGAATTAGCTTAATCTCAAAAGGGGTTAGAGAAGGTCTATGTTCATAAATCAAAACCAACACCTCCCTCGTTAACATCTGAGGATTCTTGTATGACATGTTCCGTAACAATTTTTTGTTTTCGTCATCCCGATTAGTGTACTATGAATGTTCGTCACGGCTGCCCAATTTTTTAAATATGATGAAAGAGGATGGTAAATTGCTTCAAACTGCAGGCATCCCTTTTGAACTCTTCCTGGCATGTAGTAGTTATGGCCGAGATCTGTTATAGTCCGACAAATCATACCGATATCTGAAACTGTAAAGTCTCCTGTTAATGTCCTTTTGTAGCTCTGGACCAATGGGTCAGAAAACAGACTGCTGCCTCAGTATGAATTCCACTCCCAACGAGTCTCTTTTTTCTTTATTGAACCAATAGTTGGCCAGATAATGAATACATTGTTCCCCTCACCACGACGCGTCATTATACCTATCTAATCCAGCAAGAAATCCGTTATTACTGTTACTATATTACCAAAACACAAAATAACCACTAAGTCGTTAAAGATGTAGATGAATCGTTCTCATCGATTACACGTCCCTGTTTACTCCTTTTTCTTTGGAGCAAGAGGAGGCCACCACGGGCAGCGGGTCCCCAAGGCAAGGTGAATGATACCGGCTCACCAAGTAACGTGACCATAGTTCTTTCGAGGCCGTGGTTTTCTGTAGTAATTACACTTGTAACATGATGTGCGGGGTAGGATTGTGCAGGCCTCTTCTAGCCACGAAATCTCATATTGGTCCCCCCCTTTACTATCTCAATTACTTCCTGAAAGGGATGAGCATTAAGATCCCTATTTATTTACTTTCATCATGCTCTCCTACAGTGCATACTCATCTACCAGTATACTCTTGGTCATAGTGGCCAAAAATGTTCCTGAAGTCAAGCAAATCAAAAAATGGGAACCAACTTAACAAAGCTGCTCAACCTATTTTTACTACAATGGCAACCAAGACATAAAAACATTTGTTTGGTTGAGACAAGAGCGATTGAATTTTATGAACAATTTTAAAAACACAAAACAAACAGATCATTGTCAAACAAACAACAGAGGAAAACAGTAATTGGAGTCAAAAGAATTAAAGAGAATAATTAAGATTCCATATAAAAACAAACAAAACTCTAAAAACAGAATGAAGCAGGTAACAATAAATTCTCTCCAATTTAAAAGGATATAACTTTGAAAAAAAAAAATAAACATACACCATTTATAATACAGGATAAGAGAAGACGTGAGAAAGACTTTGAAACGTGTAACTCTACAGGGAATAAGAAGTGCACATGGCTGTGTTCATCTACTGGAATGAGCTTTTGTAAACGTTGTAAAACACAGGTATTATGAGAAGTGGCTTGGCGTTGACTATCATTACTGAAGGTCAGTGTTAGCTACACATTGACTGTAGCTTAAAGAATATTGTAGCAGTGAATCTATAATTTACTGTAACAGAGCTCAAAGCAAAAACTGTATAATCTTTAGTAACAAACCCATCATAAGAGCAAGACTGGTGAGAATGTACCAATTAACTTATATGATGTGATAATAAGGTGATCATCAGTCTTTAACAGTTATACAAAGCAACCTACTTGCTTCTCGTTATTTAACTTTCACACACAACCAATTGTGCCTGTTATACTGCTTGTGAGGTCTGCGCGAGTCAGTATGATAATCAGCACATCACAGTCCCCTTGCTGTTGATTGCAAGTATGTGAAAGACAAACTACTTATGTGTACAAAGAGTACATGCATAGCGAAGAATTGTACCTCTCTTTCATCATCAAAATTGGTAACTTACTAGCTATTAAATACAGGCTGAACAAAACATACCAAAAACCTATTATTAAACATTTGCATTTTTGTGTCTTTCCCTTGAATAGTTAAATTACTTTTAAACCATTGAGACAGGACTTTTGGACTGGACCTGAAATTGGCATGTGCTACAGGTCCGGTGCATTCTGAATTCTGGAATCTTTTTTCATCATTACTGGAATGCATGTTTTACATCAGTACAATGTTCGATGGACACACGAGATTTAAGATTCAATCATGGTGTTTCTACTAGACTCCTTTATAAATAACAAAGTAGATATAAAAAAATTAAAGTAAATGAGGTGTTCACGGTGCGCTGGACTAGAAAGGAAGAACCATCCAACAGGAAAAGAAATATAGAGTGGATAAGCTTACTGGGAATCAAAACTAATGGACCATGCCAAGGAATTGGCCGCCATCGCCATTGCTTGAAAGGGTAAAATACGTAGAAAGGACGCCCACAGCAATTAAGTATCCAGAAACAAGTGTGCTTCATTGGGCCAGAGTCGCATTCGCACGACCGACTAGACAAATACACAACTAAATCTAATACGTGTATATAAAGCGACTGTGTGTAAATCGACACAGACACACATTAAAGACATCATATCACTTATATAACTTTCAATCAGACCAAGTAAAAGATCAAACAAAGGCCGAAAAGTATCTTGCATCTATGATAAAAAGTGATGAGAAAAAAAGTCACCTAAAGTTTATTGTATTTAACAATTCATATTGATCTCAGGTTTTCCATCCACTAGTATATTTATATAATGAACAAACCGAGCAAATTTTAGTCACATGTATAGAAACAAAAACACATCTTTTCTAAACATAATAATTATGTCCAAAATTTTGGATCACTTTGCATGTCTTGCATGACACTAAGAGTAGCTTAAAGCTTGATGGTTTACAGCACAGTCGAGCGCTCAACTCGAGGGATATCCCAAAGCCATACAGGGCGTCAAGGGAGATTAGGGTGGTGGACCAATCTTTATGGAGAGAAGAGCTCTAGACCTTGCCATGTGGACCTCTCGGAGTGGCAGATGGAGCAACATGGCACAAGCATAAAGATATGAAGGAGATAATTCCATGAAACCGTACCGATTCGTTGAAACCAGATGCAACTGGTGAACCTACACAACCTATTACAAAAAAGAGCAGGTGTATTTTGAGATTTCCAGTGTGAAATCCACAAATTAGCGAAATAAAGACAACTAGATACAAGTATCTAAGACTATCTACCACAAAAAACTGGATCACTAAGTTTTAAGAACTAGAATGAAAACCAATATTGCAAATGATGGTTAAGGAGGATTTCTATTAGTTATACTCCATCTTCCTACAGAAACCCTGATCTTTAAACACAGGTCTGTACCACAGCTGTACACCTACGCACTGGCATGGATGGTGATATTCTTTTTTGTCATGCCCTTTAACTAATGCAATCTCTAGTGCCTTTTATTACGTATGTCCTTGCCATACAATCTGTTCCCCATTCTAATTAGAACGGAAGTGAGACAGGGATGGCCCTCCTTGTCTCCATCTATCTTTTTTCTTACTGAGCAAATAGAATTGTGGGTTAATGAAAACATCGATACACACAACAGAAAGGATGGAAACCGAGTGGAAATCTTACAAATAAGGCTTGAAAAGTCTGGATATTGGCAGATGACATGGCTCTTCTGTTATCCGCCGCTATAACCATCATAATCAGATGCAAGAACAAAATATGTAAAATTCTCAGATGAGGGTAGGTGCGCAACAAATGGGCCCCAGTAGAAAATACAACTGGAAAAGACAAAGATAAGAGAAAATTAAATGCAAGAGAATAGGATAACAAGTTTCCGAACTCTTGAGAAGAAACACCACTATAGGGGATTGTAGGAATTATTTTACACATAACGTTGGTGCAGTAATAAATAGACAGAAACGTACATGGTGTAGGACAGACTCTACGGTGGTATCGCCAAAAATATAGGCAATACACAAAAAATGCATAAGAGGGAGTCTTTTCATCTGCATTGTGAAACTATATGGAAGAACAAGAGAAATCAAGTCCATGAAACAGCGGAAAATAAAGAATCCTTCACAACTCACTATGTGTAAGTCAGTTCTAACAGTATAAGCCACTGAGAGACTGGAGAAGCATACACAAAGCTACGTCGCAACCCAAACTCAGCTACAGACTTTTATATATAAAATGGTGGTGACTTGCGATAGAAATAGAAGGACTGAAAAAGGTTCATGACAAAGTCCAAAAGTTGGAATTGATGACAAGAACCATTGAGACAAACGAGAAGAAGTGTACCCAGCTGGCGATGGATACGGACAACACATTGAAGGAGAACCTTTGATCTAAGCATTACATATGAGAGCAGATCCACTGTTGTTCACAGAATCCACAGGACAGAGAGAGGCTAATTGTAGACCAAAAAAAACACATTAGAAACGAGGAACTGGGTTACAGAGGAGAAAATGAATTGGAGGATCTAAGCATTATAGGAGAAGTACTTTTGTGCTTGATTGTGCCTGCTCACGAAAGGAAGTGACATGGCATGTGGTTTTGGTTAGAATGGCCTAGATAGCTCCTTGCCTTGGGGAGTCTAAAGGGGTAATTTGCGATTGATATTCGATATTAGAGATAAAAGTGGCGTAGCCCTGTATTTGAAGTCCAGATCTTATCAGTGGTAGAAAAATTTATCAATCTGTTACATGTTGTCTCTTATGTTGTTCTCAAAGATGTTTTCATAAGATATAGATACTGCTAAATCATATAATAAGTACCAAACCCTTGAGAATCGAAAAGAATCCTGGATACAAAAAAAACTGAAAAAAAAAAAACCTTTTAAAGTGTGAAAAAAAAAAAATACAAAAAGAAAAAAAAACCATACAAAGTACAGATAAAAATCATAAACAAGGGACCGTTATATGTTTCTGTTTTTAAAAACAATATGAGCATTTTAATTCACCCATGCTTAAACATAATATAGTTAATTGTTTACTGTGGCTTTATCGCTTTGTATTTGTGTATTGAGCACCATTTGGAACAATATGACTTCAGATGTAAGGAAATAATAGGGGAAACTCGACTACTAAGGAGCATTACAACAAAACATAAATAATTTTTGATAATTCAGGCATAAAAACACCTGTGACACAGAAGGAAAGTATAGGTACAGAATGAACTAAATCTGAAAAAAAAAAAAATACCTAGTTACAGAATACATAGGGGGTTAATCTGTAACTAGTTTGGCAAATGTATGACTCCTTCATTTCAAGAATGAAATGAAGGGCCTGACCATTCAGTATTAAATTCCTGATAGATTCAATTAGTCCACTTCCCCTCCTTTCGATGTTCTATTGGGTTATTGGGTGAGAACGAACGAGCGCTTTATCGTTAGATGAATCGTCTCATTTTGTTCAACGGAGTGTAACGCTTATTTTTTTCACATGCCATCTTAAGTGTTTTCATTACTTTTGGATCTCAGCTAACATGACTTTTTAACTTGTATTTAAGTTATGTTGGTTCATATATGGTTCTCTGTCACTTTCCGTTTCGTATATTATTACTTTCTTGTTTCGATAAGTCCTTTTCTGGTTATTTACTATTTTCCTTGCATTAATTGTTCTCGTGTGTTTCCCGCTCAAGTTACAATTCCAGTGGTTTGTTTCCATCTGGGCATGTATCATTACATAATTGGTTTGTGTTCTTACATCATCATGAATATTTTTGTAGTACACTAATATGTAGATTCTTGACCCTCGCTTCCACCTGATTGTAACTGAGGGCTGAGAAGGAGAAAAAACCTGTAAACGTCCCTGATAAGGTTTGATAAAGTGTTGGATTTATATTGCCCCGTTAATGAATTATCCACCTCAAGATAGATATAATTAGGATGGGAAGGCAACAGACACATCATCAATCATCAGTTGATAAGATCTCTTTCCTATGGAGTGGTTGTTTGCTCCACTTGAAAGTGTAAATGGAATGTCCCCCAACATAGACCTAAGACTAAAACCGCAGTGGATGGTGTATGACAAGAATTATGATATTGAGTGTATACAAATGTTGCGAATGTTTAGATAAAGGGTTATTTTTCGTGGGTCGTTAGACAAAAAATGTTCTATTTCTCTCACACTCATGGTAAATGCCAGGGGAAAGTTCAATCGACAGTTACCAACGACTGTGTAACCTTTTTCTAAATTGTTTAATTGGAACGTACAACACTCGACAAGGCAGCAGATAGTACACAAAATCACAGAGTTATGCCCATAATACATGTCATAGTACAGATGGAATAAATGGTCCTCTAGCCAATGTTTAACATTGTGCACATCATGTGTAGTAATAAGTTATGTAATGCAACTGGACTGTCAGTAGCCAAGGCACCTCAGTTATCGCCCATAAACATAAGATATAGGTCCATCTGACTTCACTGTAAACTGAGAGACACGGGTCAAGCCTTATAAACAATATTTGTCAGATGGAGTTCTGTGTCAAAACCGTATCAAGTCCACTGTCCTAGTCGACGACATCTTCAACATAATGTTCCAGCACTAATATTTTTCATATAAAATAGATAATTGGAAACCGCTAGCAATGGGTTTTCCTCATGTGTCAGGACAGTGAGATCCTCTGGAGACTGGATCAAGAAGCGAGTAATAACGACTGGGTATCTATGCCCTTTTTCTCTTTCTTGAAGTGGCGTGAGACAGTCGACTACATGTTATTGGTTACCAAGATTGGGCTTCACCTGCGTGGAGGCTGTCACATACTCACGAATGTGTGGAGATACAGGATAAATAAATCTGTCCACAAACATAGTATGAGTCATTCATGGGAAAACATTACAATCTGTCACTGTAGAGTCGTTTTAGAATCATGCATAGTCAATTTGACTGCAAATCTACTACAGGATATAAGTGCACTGGCTATAGGGAATCGATAGGAAGTCGTTTTTTCAATCGAGAGACAAATATAATCTCGTCTTAGACGATTCAAGCATCGTAACTAGGCCTAATCGAAAATGGTTGCTGAGCTTCGTGAACTGAGAAGTTCATAAGAGTAATCTTTAGAATTACCATTGGGCATGCAGGAAATTATGCCTGACCTGTCAGCCATTCCCTTGTGTCAAACCACAAATACAACACTGTTGGGGTACAGAGCAAAAATGAGCACGAATATGTTTAGAACCCGGACTGATCACCTTCCCCCACAAATACTGAGGAATCACTTTTTCCTCCCCGGCTACAATAAGCCGACCAAAGAAGACACTAGACACAAAGGTAATGGGGAGGTATCAGGGAACACGTAAGCCAAATCTCTACACCAACATCTCCTAAGCGACTTTCACATGGCATTCCATCCGCCGAATTAAGTCCCTTCGACCTCGACTATGAGACACAACAGAACATATAGTATCGACTTAGATTATGTGAAAAAGATTATACAGATATAATGACAGACCTCGTCCTATGCTCATAGACAAGGATAAGTCCAAAGTATCAACATAAATTCATTAAGCCACAGCCATAATATATTCTAGAAGATACGAACAGAGAACAAAAACTCTAATCTGATGTACCCTCAGCATACCGGACAATTTTTGTCAACGGATACATAATCATGCGCATCACGTACAATCTGGATTCATCCGCGGATCTTAATTAAAAGGTAATCTCAGACACTTACAGAAGGCGTATATAGTTTTGAACGGAAAGAAGGTCAGACAAACAACTTTCAATGGAAAAAGAAATAATCACATTTCAATTATGTTGTTATGTTATAACTCGTATAAAACACCCAAATCCCCTTCATTACCTGATCAAAAGCAAACTCACATAGTTGCTTATCAAAATATGTTGCGAAGGAAACTTTAGCAGCGGATAAGAACTAGGCCGAAATGTAACTATAATTTGTAAGATATCAAAAAGACGGGTGGGGCGAGTTAACACCCCACGAGGCGGAACCAAATTCTAATAAATGGAGGTATCAGAACATTAATTTTTTTTATTACTTTTATGTTAATCTTGAAATTGTACTCAAAAAACTAATCTAGTGTGAGCATCTATGGGTAGAGTATTACGAGGGGGATATACGTCGAAAGATTGTGCGTGCGCGAGCATCACAAGCGCTCATTAATCTAATAGTGGCGCAGTGATGGTACAGAAATATATCAGGTAAAATCTAACTTAGTAACTATTAAGCCTAATGAGAGGCTAAGCGGGAAAGTAAGGGGTTTAATATTACGACCTTATGAGTACACGACAGCGACTAAGGCGTAGATTAATGGTACATATCCACTTCTATAAACTGACATATCAGAGAAATTATTTGCTATCTCTCAAGGTCTGATATTGTATTATTTTTCCAGTGCTCGAAGAGGGTATGTCATCAAAGATAATACTATACATATTCTTCCTGCGGCAACATATCTTAACGATCAAGTACTAGACCTTCAAAAAAGAATTCATAAATCATCACCTTTATTACGTGCTATTCAGAGTATCTTTAAATTATATGATTATGATTCTGAAAAAAATTCATATCATGAATTGAATTCTTTACAGCGGTGAATAAACATAAACATCAATGAACCGCTATGTAGTGATAGTACAATCATTAATATTGTATAAATTTACAAATGTTGCGTTGAATCTGATCATCTGATAGTAATACCAAAGCGGAGTGAACTACTATATGAACTAGACATAAATCAAAATGAAGGTCTACAGCCCCCTAATCGATTTAAATGTGGAAATCTGAATGTAGGGCAAGGCTTGACAGAAATGCGCGTCTGCCACATCTCACATTATCTGATCCTAGCGAATAGCGGATCCACTCGCACAGAGAAAACTGAAAAGGTTGAAGAGAAGCAATTTTGCAGTAAATATCTCGAGAAGTAGCTATACCCTCGAAGCTACTCTTGTCAAATTTCATTATCCCCTTAATTATTCCCCCAGCATGTCCGTCCCCCCCCCCCCCACACCCCCCCCCCCCCCCCCCCCCCCCCCCCCCCCCCACCCCCCCTGTATGTAGCATGATTTATGGAGACTTTTTGTGTCTGGAGTTGTAGCTTACTATGATGAAATTATTGTTAGAAAGTCGACATCCTAGAAGAGTGACAGTCTCTCTGTAGTTTGAGAAGGGAGTATCGACAATAACCATAGCTAATAGTCTCACGATGTCTCCTAAAAACCCTGAGATAATAAGATAAATTCTACCATTCTCTGCCTGCATTAAGTTTTTTGTTAGTACTTGTGAAATAATACATTACAAAGAGATGGTCAGAGAGTTTCCAGAGTAACACTTGCATTAGAGTGCCGCTTCCAATTTCCCATAGTGGATGAGGCGCGTCACATAGTGGACGTAAGAACGAAATAGTCTGTCTATCTTATCTTTGGTTATGTGAGAGGTTAGCACTAACATCATCTAGTCTAGGAACTATAGTAATATGAGAAAACAACAATGTTTATACATAATCATGATATCTTATCAATCAGAGAGCATTCAGTGCAATCTCCTGAGAGAGACCAGTGGACCAGATACAATTAGGGTATCGAACTACCTTTCATAATTTCATAGCAAAAAGTAGTTTTGACATTCTCGAGAGGTTAGCCATGATAGACATGGCAGCTGAGATGATAGATATTACACGAATCTGAATCTATGCCATAAAATTTGCGATACGTAAGACCTAAAAGCAAAGAAACTCGAACTGTCTCACATCCTGTATTATTTTTAAATTATTGTAGTCTTATGGGATTGATAGATGTTCAATTCAGTATGCTAATACTAAGTATTTGATATAGGAGTCCTCTGTCTTTTAGGATAACCAAGGACCAACTCGGTGTGGCCTAGGAAATGAGAAATTAGGTCGCTAAAAACCAATATAGGCTAGATTAGAGTTGGAGTTTCCGCTTATGTCCAGGAGCTTAGTGTTGCTGCACATGCAAAAGCAAAGTAGACATCGACAATTCTCATCTAAACCCTTAATAGTGAATCATCCCAAATGTAATCGTGAAAAGTCACATAATGATCTCGTTCTAAGGATAATATATAGAGCAATGGACATCTGACCCGATTAAGATATAGGAGAATTCGGTCGCATCATGCGTTACGGAACATTAGTTGCTGGTGTCGTTCATAAGATACCGAGGCCGAAAAGGCAATAAAAATATCCATTGCGAAAACATAACCTACTAAGTAGGAGTGTTTATGAAAAAAGCCGTGCAGAGATAGTTTGGCGCGTTCAGATAAAGGAACTTGCCAATATCCTTTAGACAAATCAAGTTTAGTGAACAAATGAGATTTGGAGAGTCGAGTAAGTAGCTCTTCCAGTAAAGGCATAGGTTCGGCATCGAACTTCGTTACTTGATTCAATTTTCGATAGTCAACGCAAAGACGTATGTTATTGTCTTTTTTACGCACAATAACCATCGGCGAAGATATGCAGAAGGTGGAATGGTTCTGATTAATTTTCAAATCTATCATCTCATCCAACTCTTTTCATCTGACCTGTGCTTGAAAAATTGTATATATGGGTATAAAGGATAAAGGGATAAAGTCTAACCCTAATGAGAAGAGTATGGTCAGGTTAGAACAATGTATCATTTTGATATCAAGTGACATTCGTTTTGGTGTCCAGGTGATGGTCCAGATTGAGTTACATCCTGAAATGTTTTTGCAACATAGTTTTGAAACTTGTCGCAGTTCTTCATGCTCCTATATAACAAATCAGTGGAGAGACAGTAACGTTCTTAGTCCATGATTCACTGGAATTCACTGGTAAGTGGGTATCATTGGAAGATCGGAAAGATTTACATCTGTAAAAACTTGTTCCCTCCATCATCCTGTATCTCACGGACAGTGATGAGTAAATGACCATGTTGTGTTTACTGGAGACTTGTCCGTTGCTCTGGAAAATGGTTGCAAATATCCGGTCGTTGACTTATCATGGAATTCAGTAAGCATATTGATGTGGAAGGTTTTATGCTTCCCATCAATATCGACAATATAGTCGACATCGGAAATTTTCGATATTATATCGTACGGACCTTTCCAAGAAAATAAAGTAAAATCTGTTTTTTTTGTTATCCCTACAAGGTAGTAAATATTCAAATTGCTTTTTGTCCACCCCCCCAAACCAGACCAAAAGTTTGTCCCCCAAGTTGTCGTAAGCATCTCTTCTTATTGGCAAATTGCCTTGCCTTCTGTTTCGCAAATTCAGAAGAAGAAGTTGCTAATTTGCATGCTTCGATAATTTTTTTTTTGTCTCAACGCGATGACATATTCGTTGGAGGATGACTTTTGTGTCATCCATCGTCAATATTTTGTCAGATGTTAATTGAAGATCGTGAAGCAAGCAACGACATAGGGGCCACACGCGGACGGACGGCGCGCCAAAGACGAGTTTTTCAAAGGGGTAGAAAAATCCTGTATGTTCATTGGGTACCTCTCTGTAAGCGAAGAGGGCCGCAGGTAAAACTCTGTCCCAGTCTTGAGGATGATCCTCAGTTATCTTACCTAGTAAGTTTTTAAGTGTTCTATTAAGGCGTTCGACCATACCATTAGACATTGGATGGTAGATACTACTTAAAGATCTATCTATCTGCAGAGTAGACATTACTTGAGACATGGTATCTGATATTAGTTGGGTGCCATGGTCTGACAATATCTCTCCGGGGAACCCCAGACGAGAAAATATAAGCCAAAGAGCATCTGCAATATCAGCAGTAGTAATGCTCTTCAGAGGAATAGCCTCTGGCCAACGTGTGCACATATCAACACACGTCAAGATAAACTGATGTCCTCTGGCAGACTTGTTCTTAAATGGACCAATAATGTCTATGGCCATTTTTTGAAACGGCCGAATAGGAATGTCCGCCGCCTGAATGGGTGCAGCATGCCGTGGACCTTTGGATTTAACTTCCTGACATACTTTAAAAGATCGACAATAAATCCGTATGTCCTTGTTTACCAATGGCCAAAAGAAAGCCGCAAGGACTCTTGACTTAGTACGGGAAAAACCCATGTGTCCAGCACACTGAGAGTCGTGAGCGTGCTGCAAAATTTTAACTCTCAAATTCTTGGGAACCAGGATTTGAGAATGACTTGACGTTATGGAGTCTTGAACCATACGTACAAGTACGCCATTCTTCTTTGTAATCCACGATTTACGACTTGTGTCTTTATTCGGATCACCTTTAGTTGCAAGAATGAAGAATTTCTTCAGAGTGGGATCATCTTCTTGCTGTTTTATAAACGAAACGTCACGAGAAAATTACCAAGGGATTATCTTTGGGGTTATGCCACTTCATTTATTTATAGATATGAAGTTTTGAGGCATATTAATAGAGCCCTGAAGCCCCCCCTAAGAGCCAAAGCTAGTGACTACAGCGTTAGCAATCTGCATGTTTTTTTGCCTTTTCCCACGTGGGAAATTTTGTTGCGAGAGAGTGGGCATTCTTTGAGACTCCATGAATGCCTGGCGACCGAACCCGATGATGAGGTCAGCGATCGGATTCGGAAGAAGGCATGCGTGTACATCTCCTGTAAAGAAAGGAGTAGCAATCCTAATGATAGCAGTAGAGTATTTCTCTAATGTGCCGCCAAATGTTACACATTTGACTACTTGTCCAGTGGCACGGGAAGGATCTACGAGTGACTGCCTAACCCACCAGGATTGTGGTGCATCCAGAATCAAATAGCACAGAGACTGGGTTGGTTATTCACTAAACCCTTATGAGTAAGGACAAGAGAACCTCTTCCATCATGCACGCGACTGATGCCCGGGGGAAATGGGGCTAAGTGCATCTGGAGGGATGGATGGGGGGGGGGGGGGAGCATGACAGTGCTTCATGGCCACAGCCTAAAGTAGGGAACACTGTGGTTGTGGCTCAAAATAACGTTTTTTGCATTGGGGGCTAGCTGAACGGATGCTCCCTCCCAAAATCAAACAAACAAAGGCGGGGCGTAACATGCCATTAATTACTCTAGCATCATTATTCTATTATCTTTACTCTGTGATTTATAGGCTGCTTCAATTCGGGTGACTTTCTTTGGGTTGTGCCAGAAGTTTTATATCCTGAAAATGTGGTTTTAATTTGTCCTTTTGTATTGGGAGAAATCTACCCTCGGTTGATTATTATCACCTGTCTGTAGTTTATTGGTTATACCTCTATTGTAAAACCCCTATTTTGTGGGTTTAGAAGTTCATAGTTTCCGCTTTTGGTTACCATTATCATATTATCATTACATATATGGAGTCTATCGTCTTGTAAATTATGATTCGATCTTGTTAGTTGACAACCAAGGGGGGGACACGGATAACCCTGATAGCTTTTCTATAATTACTTCCTCATACGGGAAATATCCTAATAATTATGTTTGGGGGACCACCCCCCTGTGTCGAGAGCTATCTAGCTGTTGTCGACTCCATGTATCTATTGAAGAAGAACCCTGAAAATAGATTTGTGGTTTACCTTGGTTTTGATATAAATGAACTATTTATAGGTGTATATCCGCTTTTTTTATATCAAATCAGGCTCTGTTTTGTGAGGTCCCTGAAATTTCTGTGTGAATTTTTAAGAAAGAATTGGGAATTGAGTATGTGGTGTGTTTGGCTCTTTGAATGAAGCAACTTGGCATTAGGTCTCTCCTGACTAGAATCTTAGTGTTGCCAAAAGAAGTCACGTCGGGGTGGTGCAGTTGTGACATATTGGGAACAGATTACTGTCCTTATATACTTCATTTTGTTAGAGATTTATAGGAGGATTATTGGAGTATTGAATACGGCTTCATGTATTAGAAATTCAGAGGAAAATGGTTTGTTCGTTACCACAACATCCCTGTACATGTGAATCTTTTACTTCTCTCTGAGCAACAAAGTCAAAAAATCCGCTCATAATGTCCTGACATATTACGTTTTTTTTTCTGTGTATTTTTGGAACAGCTCTCATTCCATCAACGATCAAACTGTGAGAAACGTGCCTTTTGCAATGTGTCAGATCTCTGAGAGAAATTTCTTTACAACCACCGTGTCTTTCAGGTACCGGGACTCATCGGTTTTAAATTAAAGAGCTATAGCGTAGCCTTGCTCCTCACTAGCTGATATTTTTTTTGATGATTTTATCAAAATGAGGCCGCCGCACTATACGGACCACTCAGAACATCATCATTTAATTATCCTTATCCTGCTGCTTCTCCTACCCAAGTCTGCGTGCGCATAATCTAAGTTCAAGTTGAGATTTCACCTTTCAAGTTACTTCTGGGAATAATTGATTACAGCGTATTAGTGGTGAATTTTAATACCACATCCTTTAATGTGTACGACAAGAACGTGTTCAAAAATCTATCCAGGCCATGGAATGTAAATTTTCGTCACCGACTGCAGGACTGATTGAACGGTGGAACCTTATTCGACCTTGTCAAAGTAAGTAGAATGTTTTACCAGTTACCTATTCTAGATGCCCTGGATAATAACATTTTACTACTCATAGTACGATTGTCAATCTCAATTTCTCTAGACTCTAGCAAGAAATTCTTTCATTGTGTTCTCTCCTTATATTCGCTTTTTTTTCATTCTTTCTCTAAGCTCTTTCAGCATCTAATCTTTTTTTCCCACTGACTTCAGATTTGTTCTCGTAGCTTCCCACTGTCTAATCTTTTTTTTTCAGACTTCCCTGTCTAGGCATTTATTGTTCAGCATCACTGTCTGTTCTTATGCGTTTGTCTCAGACAACACTGTACACTAATCTTTTTTGTTCAAGCTTGCCACAACCAGTCCCATACTATACTCTTTCTAATTTTTTTTTTTTTGTTTCTAAGTCTTCAATGAAATCTATCCTTTCCTTATCCCAACCTGCAATCTGCAATGTACTCTTCTTATTGTTCCATTGCAGCCTCAAAAAACTCATGTACTTTTTTCTGTCTAGCTTCCTTTCTCTTCTAAATCTTTTTCTCCTTCTTTCACTTGCCATAGCTATTTCATCGATCTTCTGCAAAAGCTAATGACATGCTTTTGGTCACACATCATATTGAGCAATAACAGTCTTCCATTTGTTCTATCATTGTGTTTGGACCCAGTCTTATCAAGGGCTTTCCCCTTGTGTAATGAAGTATTCTTAATGTAGAATCCCCATGATTGTTCTAAGACAATAAATACATAATCACCTCGGAAACCCCCAATAATAATTTACCAAAGTTCTTAATTGGGGGACTTGATTAATTACAGTAACACAATCCCAATATCATGCTGGGTCACAAATCCTTAAATAATGGTCTTGTATAAATTGCTAGGGTGGAGCGATAAAATAATCAAGTTCAACTGTGTTTATAACAAAAATCCAGAGGGTTGCAGAGGTGAGCATCAGGGCAAAATAGGTGGTGTCCTTATAGAAATAAATACCCTATAATAAAACATAAATGTCCAACCAACAGAGATACAATAAAGTACAAATAGGGTGCGCCCTGACAACTAACAAGAACGAGTTTGTCAGTAAATCCAAAAGAAAAAATCAACGAAAGAGAGGGAAATCAATGAAAGATAAACTCACTGAAAATCAGCAAAGAATTCACATACAGGCAACAAATGGGTACGATCTACAATACTCTCAATGTGTCATATTTTTATTGATATATGGGACGGAACTATGTAAGATTTGAGTGAAATAGAATCTGTGGGCAGATGGAGATAGAAAACGGTTAGATCTATGACCAACAGATAATTACAAATAAATCAAAAACAAGAACAAAAGAGCGCGCAATAGGAAGATATTCTATAAAAATAAACACAATCTAATTACACCGTACTTCAGCTAGCTAAACCACAAAAGCAAGCAGTTGTCGCAGTGCAGATCTAAGGCATGTGCAAAAATTTCAATCAAGAAAGAATATCGCAACCTATAGAAAACGCCCACAACGGGACCCTCTATTATGACGTGGGGATAGTTCCCCTGTTGTGAAGGCGTGTGACGCCGCCCAGAGGCCTGTAAACCCACAGACCCGCTGACATTAGTAACTACCAAAGCGCACATATGCAAACAAATAACAAGTAAACCAATAAATAAAGTAATAAATAATGTGAGTATTTGTATAGTATGTGCTACAGGCAAAGATAACACTCTCATTTTATAAGCGAGTAGACAATGGCAAAAGTTATTTTTTATGAAAGAAAGCAACACTCCTTTGCCCGACTGTCTTGCGAGTGCAATTAAATCGATTCTGCCCTTAGAATAATTAATTTTACAGTTCATATACAGAATAACCAAGAATAATCCATGACAGATGAAAACACATAGGACTTCCTTAGTGTTCACTAATACAGTCTTCCTGTTAATATTGACAAGATGTGAACGCAACTTTTTCTGTGAAAACTCTGTAATGTCTAAATGAGAGAAAAGTGTCAACAACGGCTGACCTACCATACTGCACTTTCACAGGTTTGACAGGTCACAGTGAACGAAATGTGTTTTTGACGAAAGATAGCATAACCAAATACTGCAACATGTGGTCGTAACAGCCACAGTGAAACGGTCTGGTATCGGTACTCTATTGACTATCTGAACTTCTGCGAGGTCAAACCCAGAAAGCGGTCCACCAGTTGTTAAGGTTATAAATTTAGATTTATATCCCGTTAATGACATCCACCAAAAGATAGATATAAGTGGATGGAAGCAGACATCATCATCATCAGTTGATAAGATCTCTATGGTGTTGTTTGCTCCACTGTAGTGTATGGAATGTCAACTTGACCTACGCAGTGGAGTGTAGACATGGATTGAGTGTATAATGTGCGAATGATGATAAAGGTTCGTGGTGTTGACAAAAAATGTTCTTTTCTCACACTCATGTATGGCTGGAAGTCATCGACACCAACGACTGTGTACCTTTTCTAAAGTTTAATTGGACGTACACACTCGACAGCACAGATAGTGACAAATCACAGGTTGGCATAATACATCATGGTACAGTGGATAAATGATCTTGCAATGTTACATGGGCTCTCATGTAGAATAATTGTATAATGGACTGTCAGTAGCCAAGCACTCAGTATCGCCCATACATATATATATTATCTGACTTCACTGACTGAGCACGTCAGCTTATAAACAATATTTCAGATGGCTTCTAAACCTAATCACGTCTAGCGACGATTCTTCAACATAATGTTCAGCACATATTTTTCCATATAATAATACTGAACCGCTAGCAATGGGTTCTCATGTGTAGCAGTGATCTCTGGACTAAACAAGCGATAATACGGGCATCCCTTTTCTCTTCTTGACAGTCACTACATGTTTTGGTTCCAAGATGGCTTCACTCGTGAGCTGTCACTCACGTTTGGATACAGATAATGAATCTGTCCTAAAGTTAGTCATTCATAAAACATTTCATTGCTCTGTAATTGTCAAATATATTCTCTTAGATATTCAAATCGTACCTAGGCCTATCGAAAATGGTGGCTTCGATTGAGAGTTCATAAGAGTGTCTATTATTACCTTGGCATCAGAAATATGCCTCTGCCATTCCTTGGCAATACGAATAAACACTGGGGTAAAGCATACACGATAGGTCTAGACGACTATCACTTCCCCCACAAATACTGAGATCACTTTTTCCCCGGCTACAAGCCGACATAGAAGACACAGTCCCTATCGGGACGAAGCCAAATCACACCACACTCTAGCGACACATCCGCCGAATAGCCTTTGACCTCTCTAGAGACAACAGAACATATAGT
The DNA here is from genome assembly GCA_024509875.1 of Oreohelix idahoensis. Lineage (NCBI taxonomy): Eukaryota > Metazoa > Mollusca > Gastropoda > Stylommatophora > Oreohelicidae > Oreohelix > Oreohelix idahoensis. Next base: position 499,454 of record JAMPIV010000311.1, on the reverse strand, counting down.
TCGACTTAGATATGTAAAGATATACAGATATAAGACAGACTCGTCCTACTCAGACAAACAATACACATAAATTCAGGCCATAGATATTCTGAAGCAAGAACAATCTATTATTACCCAAACAACGAATAAATCGCAGTAAAATGGATTCATCCGCGGAGTTTGATTGAAGAGACGGCACAACTTTCAAGGGAAGTAACTCAATAATGACTTTCCCTTAAGCACTAAAAAATTACCTATGTATAATATTGTAAGATATCAAAGACTGCACGTAACAGTCCCTTGTTTCCCGCATACCGTTAACTTGTAAAACTGATTTCATACCATTTTATTTTTTTATTTATATATATGCTCTAAAGATAGTATTAATTGAGATGATACAAAGGCTGTTCTTCAAAGATGTGTGTGTGTGTGTGTGGTTTAATCTATTACCCATTTTTTAAACTGTGCCTGCAAGGCAGTAGTGATGAGATTAAAATACCTGCATCTCCAATCTCTATCTCATGTGTGTCCTATACTGGTCATCAGAACTATAAAGTTAGCTGTCCCACACAGCTAACTCATTCCTGACATATTACATCAACTGTTTTAGCCCATGGCTGCTTATTCAATATTTACACACATTCCTTTTATGCTCCATAAGAAGGTTAGGCCACCACTACAGATGGTCACCTTGCAGGAACCCTGCAACCAAATTACCTATTGTGCTCTTGTATTGGTGGTTTCTGTAGCTATTTGTTTTACCTGATGAGAATGCGAGCCCAAGAATCTGTGTTTACAGCCAACTACTATCTCTTGAGGGGCACTCCACAATTCACTATTTGGAAGAAGCACATACTGCTCACACATTTACTACAGAATGTAAGGCTCAAAAGACATACAGTCATGCGCCGCTTAACGTCCACGATATGTTCTGTGAAACAGGACGTTATGCAATTTGGACGTTGTGCGAACACCATACTTTATACTTAGCAAAGTTATATGGGATACTGTAGTGTACCTGTCTTGACTAAATAGCCAAGATACTGTACACATACGGTAATGTATTTTCGAAAGTTCACATTAAAATAACGATAGTAAGTACAGTACAGTATATACATAGGCCAGTAACATAGGCGTTTATTATGACTATCAAGACATATGAACTGTATTATAGGTTATATATGTACTGTACCATTATACGCCTGGCATCACAATCGCTTTGTACTGTACACAAGCGACATGAGATACACGTGATGCCTGCGGGAAGCTGTTGCTTTTGCTACATCTGGTTACGTCTGCTTCGTCCTGTTCTCCGATCACGATTTCTGAACTAGATTATAACCTTATGGGACCACGGACGTATAAGCAGTTGGACATTGTCTGAACGGACGTTATGCGGTGCATGACTGTATTTGTATTATATGCTATTCACACAACCTACTAAAATTGTACTGAAATAGTTTGCCTATAACTATTACAATAAGTCGAAGAACAATTATACCTGTGACCCAGTAGTAGATGTCCCAATCGTTGCTTGGCTTGTTGATAAGTCTGTCATAGGACGACAACTGAGATTCTGTAAATGAGTTTAAATACTTTCCAGCAAAGGTACTGAAAAAAAATCCAAACAAAACAGCCATATGTCATAATTAAAGAAAAGTTAATCACAGAAGATGGGTAGCATTTTCACAGATCTAATGATGAAAAGAATATAGGAAGGATAGAAAAAATAAGTCACAGAGATGATACTGTAAAACATACATAACAGAATAGAGGAGTAAAAACTATACTGTCCAAAAAAAGAAACGCATAGCTATCCGAGGGCGCATTTTTATGAGTTTGTAAGTAAAATTTGGTGCTAGGGTATATAAAAACCAGCCTCAAATGGTCTTTACAGTGTCAAATGCACATGTTGACCTGAATTGCGTTCGTTTTTGTAATCGTTACAACGCAGTGGTCAATAGTGTTTATGACGCAATTTTTGACCACAGCTCATGTTGCGCGCACGTAAAAGCAACAAAATTTGGGGTAAACACTATTCACTGACTACGCAACTGAAACCCTATAAAAGGATAACGCTACACACAAAAAATTCAGTTCATTTTCAAGCAGACATTTATGGCGTCTCTATCGATAAATTTAAGGAACATTGCTATTGGCAGACTGCATGCAGGCGAAAGTCAAAGTCAGGTTGCCAGGCATCTAAACGTGCATCAGAGTACCATCAGTCGACTTTGGCACCGGTTCCAAGCCACTGGCTCAGTTGAAGACCGGTATCGCAGTGGACGACCCAGAGTGACAACAGCAGCGGAGGATCGCTTTATTCGGCTTCGTCACCTCAGAGACAGGTTTACAACAGCTTCCTCAACTGCCCAGTCATTGCCTGCAGGACGTCATGTGTCTGATCAAACTGTCCGGAACAGACTGCATGACGCTGGACTTTGGGCACAACGACCTCACCGAGGACCTGTCCTTACACGCCGCCATTGCCAAAATCGACTTCTTTGGGCCAACCAGCATCATCCCTGGGCAGCTGACAATCAATGGAGACGTGTCTGGTTTAGTGACGAATCTTTCTTTTTGTTGCAGCGTCATGATAGATGGCGTAGGGTCTACCATAGGCGAAATGAACATTTTGCCCAAAATTGCGTTGATGAAGCTCCGCCGCATGGTGGTGGAGGTGCAATGGTGTGGGGAATGATCAGTTACAACGGAAGGAGTCAATTGGTGCACATTGAAGGAGGCTTGAATGCGCAACGATACGTCAATGAAATTCTTCGACCCCATGTCCTTCCACTTTTGGCTGCCCAAAGGTCTGTGTTTCAACAGGACAACGCCAGACCCCATTGTGCAGGGTTGACCACGCAGTTCCTGACTGCTCACCCTTCCCTGGCCATCCCTGTCTCCAGACATGAGTCCGATTGAGCACCTGTGGGATGAGCTGCATAGACGTGTTTGTCGCCGAGACGTTGCTCCAGCCAATCGCAGTGATCTGTTCCTGGCACTCCAGGAAGAGTGGGCAGCCATCCCACAGGCCCACATCAGACATCTGATCGCATCCATGCTCAGGAGATGCCAGTCGCCGATTGATGCAAGAGGAGGCCACACACCATACTAACGGGAAAGCCCGTACGCCAAAAAACTCTCGTGACCCAGATGCAAAACAACTGTCAATTGATTGGTCAAACTCTAAGGTATTCTTGTGTGCAATTTGAACAATTAACTCATTAAAGTAAAAAAGTTATTGAATGTCAAAATTATGGCTAAGTGTGTGCCTTCAGTAGCTATGCGTTTCTTTTTTTGAACAGTATACTACTACTACACACATCTGATTGAAGTGGTATGACATGATCACCAATGTGGAACTGATGACAAGAACCAGACAAATGCCATGGAACAAGAGATGAGAAGATGCTGGAGATGGATAGGTCACACATTGAGAAACCTGCTGATAGCATTATCAATATGAAACAAACATAAAGGTATGTTTTCAGGCACTCATAAGAAATAAAGAAGTAGAACACTAGACAACAGAAAAACAACAGACATGAGTGGCTTACCCAGGATTTGAACACTGAACCTTTATCAAGCAGTCCTTGTTCTGGAATCCTCAGGGTAAGAGAGGAAGAGGGAGACCAAGGACCACATGGAGAAGAGAACTGGAAACATTGTGCTGATGGCACAGGACAGGAAGGTTTGGCATAAGTTTATTGAAGGCCTATGCTCCCTAGGGAGCTGAAGGGTGATGATGACTACACACATCTACATCAGAGAGAGAGAGAGTGGAACAGGATATGAACATGTTGAAGTCAGAACGTGATCAGCAATATCTATTTCCTAGAGTATATAATCACAACCAATAAAATTGTTTTTAATCAGTGTCAGTTTTCACTTGTTCAGTATGTCCCATCCATATAAACCTGCTTGATTACTACTGTCGTTAGATCGACTTCAAAGTTTATTTAATTCAGACTCACTTTTTCAACAGAATCCATTCTCCCTTGTAAAATATAACTCGATACATCTCACAGAAGCATTTTTGATGATCTAGTGCTGGAACATCATAGGGATTTGACACAATATAAATATATTTCATGAGCTCAGAGACATGCGTCCACTCGCCATAACTACACACATCGAAGTCTCTAGCAGCCGATCTCTCACGTCTGCCAATGGCAACTTTGACATCTGCCGATCTGCACCTCGAGGCAATGATGTCACTTCCTGTGTTACCAAGGACTACATATAATAAACAAACAAGAAGCCTTGTCGAACCATCTAATGATATCGACACACGTTATGAATTTTACTCATAACAACTACAAACATTTTTTAAATTTATTCTTGATCCCTCTATGCTTTCTTCTAACTGCTTGATTCTTTACACTCACATATCTCAAAATGGTGCTCGTGGCATTTTCCAATTTCGTTGAAATGTCATTCACAGATTCCATGCCGTATTTCTTTATTTGCTAAAATATTGCATCCTGATAGGTACTTTACCTTAGATGCTCACTTTAATCTTGTGATGCAACTTGGATTCTTGGATGAATGTTTCACATGCTCTTTGTTGCTATCTTTGATAAGCATTGTTGTTGCTTGTTATCTCTGCTAGTTATCTGTTCATTACAGACACATCGCATCGAGGTTTAAACCATGTAGAACTACCTGACCACAACACAGCTACATGAAAAGAGAGCCCAAGCTGTGTCGCTCACCTCCTTGTATACCCGTCTTCTCGTTACTTATACCATCCCCATTTCCTAACGGCTTGCTTTAAACTGCAACGCTACTTTCTCTCTGATTCAATTCTGATAACTCATGTCATCTCTCAGACCTTATTATTATTAACGCAGCTGTACCTCTTGTACCACTCCTGACTGTGACACTAGCAAGAACTTTTGTTACTGATTTAACTTTGTTATTTTCCTCCATTACCAATGTTAAAATCGTTAGATTAATTTATTTATTCCTCTCATTATTCTGTTAGTATAATATTGTGCTTCGTCTTCATGTCTTGCATTTCAGATCTCTGATTTGCATTTGGTTTTGGTTTTATGGACTATCTTCATTACACACAGACAACTCCATCAGTGCTCCGATCTCCTCCCCTAGATCACACAAGGAGGATCTCAGCACAGTGCATGAACTCCGTAGTACCTGCAAGAATCCCAATGTGTGTATACAGGAATCACACATTCTATAAATATATGTGTGGTGGGTAGGTTTCTAATTTTAAAATTTTGTCAGAGCAGCAGCCTTATGGTCTACTCTTTTACCTACTGGTGTGGGATTTTTAACTTGCACACGGGACCTCCTATTTTTTTGCCCTTATCCGAGAAGGCTAGGCATCCGATCTCACTACCCAGGAGACCTGGGGGAGTATGACATCATTAAGACCACTGGTTCTGAAAAAAATGTCCATAAATTATATTCCCTCTACTGGGGATCGAACCCTGTACCTTTAGAATTCGAGGCGGACACCATACCTTTTTTCCACTCCGACCCCTCTGATTTGTATTTATATGTTTTAGATACATTTTACAATGTTAAACTGAAAAACTATTTTTAATGGAGGACAGAACACACTTTTTTATTATTATTGGAAAATAGTACTAACAGAATGCAGACTATCCAAACCAACTGGAACCAGAAACAATTACGATAAATGAACACTGAACTGTGCTTATAAATTACAGCTAAGAGAAAATTTTGCATAACTGTATTCCAAATGAAAAAAAATTAGTGAAGTCGCACTGTATTACCTTTAGTGTTCACACTATTTATGCCATGTTGTAATGTAATGCATAGCCAGCCTATGCTGTAATCTAAGTCAGAAGGGCTGCCTGTCTTTTCAGCATTTCACTACAAACAGAATTGTCACACAAAGTTTAATGCCCAACCATCATTTCCTAACAAAACCTGTTCATGAGCTATTTTTAGTAAAATAAAAGGCCGGGATAACTAATGTTTCAGGGCTTGGTAACTGAAAGTTGAATGACAGCTCTGCTGCAGAGCTTCCCACACAACGTGTTGCAACACAAGATACCAGTGAGTTGTAAGAGACCACAAGGTGCTGCACAAAATTTTTACTTTACACATTAAAACAGTTTCTCATTTCTGCGTTACAAAATCGTAGTCAGTTACCACTTTTAAATCAAATAATAATAATTTAGAAACCCATGTTCTATTTAACTTAGTTGCCTGTTACAATTTAACTCAGTCTTGATAGCCACTATCTTTTAAAGAAATGGGTAGAATTCAGTTGGTATTACAAAATAGAAATTTGGAGTTTGTTCCAGTGTCTTATAAAATCAGTAATTCTTCTTGAAGAACATGCAGGGGTTTGCTTTTTGATCTATGATGCACATTTCCCATAAAGCATGTTGTGTCATTTCTTGCTAGTCCATACAAGGGACAGAACATTTTTATTTATTTATTAATAGTAAAGAAAGAAAGAATGAGAATTATAAGCACCCCAAACATTCTCTTAACATTTAAGGGAATGCTCTGCAATAATGGCACAATTTTTAGAGAAGCTAATTGCAGAAGATGGGTAGGAAAAAACAGTTTCACAGATCTAATCATGAAAATAATACAGGAAATATACAAAAAAATACCTCAAAGAGGTAATCATGTAACATATACAAAAAAAAAAAGAATAGTGAAGTAAATACAACTTTTACTGACAAACTGAAACAAAAAATAAATGAAAAAATATTATATTAGAGACATGTTCATCAGATGGATACATCAAAAGAAGAATCACTCTCAGACCTAAAGGACTTTTATATTTGGACATGCGCCCTAATATAACCAACTAGGTTGAACAGGACGCTTCCTCTTCTTCTTTGATCCTTAACAGCCGACAGCCAAAGCAGTCAGTGGCCATCACGCCTGGTGGCGTCTTGTAGGGCAGCAATGAACTGCTTCCACTTTGTTAGGTCAGCGGCCATCCTTCATACAGTGCCCCAGCTCTTGTTCATTCTTTGCATCTCGGCCTCCACAGTTCTCCGCCAAGTTGTTTTTGTTCGGCCTCTCTTTCGCTTTACTTCGGGGGTCCATAGCAAAGCTGTTCTTGTGTTGGCTTCGGGGTCTCTTCTGAGAACGTGGCCAACCCAACTCCAGCGTCTGCCAGCTATGATGGTGCGCATGTCCTCTTGGTTACTCCGAGTAAGTAGTTCTTGGTTAGTGATAGTATTCGGCCAAAAGATTAGAAGAATTTTCCTTAGGCAGAATGTGTGGAAGGAGGACAGTTTTTACATTTCCTTATCTTTTACTCTCCAGCATTCCGCACCATAGAGAAGCACAGAAAGTACACAGCTCTCATATAATCTTAATTTGGTGTTTGTGCTGTACTGGGAAGACTTCCAAATGTTGTTCAGACCAGCAAAGGCTGTTCTCGCTTTATCCATTCTGTTGTTGATGTCTTTGCTTGTTCCGCCGTCTGGTGTTACTATGCATCCTAGGTATGTGTTAAGGTCAAAAAGGGAGGTGATACTTTTGTATACGGGTTGGACAAAGTAAATTAAGGGTTGCATCGCTTGTAGACTAGATTAACGGTGAATTGGGTGAACAAATATATGATAGAGGTCATAGGGTACAGATAGCGTCTTGAGCGCTGTTCTGTATTGTAGAACTGTGATAGTTCGCACGGCTAGTCCGTGGAAGGGACTGAGCGGTGGTGAACTGCGAAGTCCCGTGACTGATTAGGCGGGAGTTTTTTGTGACCGCTAGCATTCGGGTGAAAGTGTTGACGGAGGAAAGTCAACCCTGGTTTTTTTCTAAGTGTGTGGTCCCGACCAGTGTTCGGTGAAAATGGTAGAGTGTTTTTCAATGTGTGTCTCGATGGAGACTTTTTGAACAGGCCTGTATCTGAATATTCTTCCTGCATAGGTATTCTTCCATGTGTTAGATTATTGGAGGATGGTATGTATTAATATTTATGACTGCAGTAGATGCAGCTTATGAGTGAGTTGGTTATTGGGCACGTTCTGTGAGAAGTGTACCACTAGTCTATGTAGGCGCTATGAAGAGTCCGAGAGGTAGAGAGACTACTTGGTAGGCCATAGACATTTTTGTGAAGGAGTCTACAATTAGGCGCTATGAAGAGTCCGAGAGGTAGAGGGACTACTTTGTAGGCTATAGACATTTTTGTGAAGGAGATTAGGCCATATATAGAGTCTGAGAGAAAGACATGACTATAGGTATTATAGATATTATGCAGGTTATATTACTGCAGACTGCTGTGTGCGCAGTCTTTCCTTTGAGGAATATGGTGATGTGCATCTTCTAGAGGAAGTGCACCACTATACATGATTAGGCCTTGGATATATATAGCTGACGATGATTATTCAACTGCCGGGGAGCAGCCTTGGTGGAAAAGGGGGACGTAGTCCCTTGAGGAAAATCGTGATGGTCATCTTCAATGAGGAGTGCACCATTATGCTATAAGTTATGAGGCCATATTTATAACTGCGGTGAGCGCAGTTCTTTAGGAGTGGTGTACGTGCATTTATATGAGGTGTGCGCCATTAGGCGCTGTATTTAAGCGCTGTGGAGTGTGGGAGCTTCATGAATACCTTTATTCAATATCATGTACGTTATGATGTTTCTTTTCATCTATGTCGTCGTCTGTGTGTAACGTGAATAAACCATTATTTAAATGTTACTATTCGTTCAACGATATATGAATTCATTGTGTGTCACTGTGATGGACGAATGTACCAGTACACACCTACATTGAGCATTCAAGGCATAGTGACAATAGGGACATATTTACAAATAGCTCTGTGTGGGTGTATACCTATATATATAAATAGACCAGGATTATCCTGTCCTAAACATTACAGTGGGTGAGTGTCAGTGGTGCCTGTGTGGCGTTGATATTCAAGAATCATCTAATCGCCATACACTTATTTACACTTATCAGTAATGCCCCAGTATGAATCAATATACACTTATCAGTGGTAGTTTCCAGTCATTGAGGGTATGGTACCCCAATACAGAAGAAGTTAATGCACAAAGGGGACAAAAATAGCATTAACATACTTGGTGGCCAGGACTGGTTTTGTCTTCTGTTCCAGTCATTTTTGGAATTTAAAACCCGCAAAATTCGCGTTGAAAGGAATTGATCAACTACTATGAAATAGACTCATGAATATCAGCTGGCAAACTGATATAAATTACAGCATTATCAGTAGTGGGCCAACTTTTCGGACGTAAGTCTCATCATTTCACGTGGTAATATTGTTTATACCAGACCTTGACCTGTTTATTAGTGTGCCCTGTGTGTGGCGTATGCACTAAGGAGTTTCTCATCTGTAACAGTAGTTAGCCCTGTGTGGGCGGAGCTTCGATTGAGAATCCAGGTCAGCTTTATCTGTGTTATTTCGTCCTCTATGACTACGGACTAGTATTCATATGACAATAGCAAAGAGTGGACTAGTGTCATGTTAGGAACAGATGATTATGACACATTATTCCAGCCTAAATGAGTCGGCAGTAAAACACTTCAAGCCTTATTGACACCTGCATTGCGTACAGACAGTTTGGTGTCGCTGGTAACCTGTGATCAGTAACACGGTGATGTGTCTAATTTGTACATGCTTTTTGGTGACATATTTGCAGCAGTCAAGTTTCCTGTTTCCTGCTTTATCAAGTAACAGAGGTGACAGTTGTTGACGAGTCAATTTCCTGTAACTTTCAACAAGGGAGTGTGCTTATGGTGTGTTGTCTGATGTTCATCAGTGGTAACAGAGGAAGAACAAGACCGTTTTCTACTTACAAGATAAGTGATTTTTTGAGTGAAAACTGTGTCTCTGTATGATGTTGTCAAGCCTTCCAGTTATCATTATTTATGCTATTGAGTATTCCATGTTCATAGCTTATTGTTATGAGATTTAATGCATAATTGATTGATGGCTATGTAACATAATCTTATAAGAATTATAAGTGGTTTATAAATTTTGTACACTCAGTGATTGAATCACCATGGACTGTGATACAGATCCAGAAGATATGAGGCCTATACTAGAGTTTTTAGCTAATGAAGCTGAATATGGTGAGGGATTAAAAGGCCCAGCACTAGATAGATACGTTGTGGATGGTTTTTTGTTTAATGCTGTACAAGCCATAACGTTTTTTACTGATGATAACCCTCATTCAAATCCTGAAATGATCATGGCTAGATATTTGGCAAAGTTGTTAGAATGTCTACGTCCGATGGTGTATGATTATACTCGGGCTAGACACAATTATATGCATAAGATTATACACAATATAATCTGCAACGACATGCAGGATGATAACAAAGAGGAATTAGAAGAGAAGGAGCGGATGAAGAACAACAAGCGAATTGCCCTACAACAAAGAGAAAATTGTTTGCAGGATATAGCTGAGAAGAGAAAACTACAAGAAACAGTGTCTAAACTCACAAGTGATTTGCATAAATCAAACTTGGAGCTTTCTAGTGTGAAAGCAGCATTAGACTCAGAATGCAGTAGAGTAAAAGACTTGGAAGTTCAGATAGAACATATGAGAAGTTACTTACAGAAGAGAGACGCAAAATGTTATGACATGTGATAACTTAAATAAGAAATAGTCTAAGCGAAGAGATCTCTCTTAATATTGCTGAAATTACTGAACTGAGAACAAGGGTGAATGTTTTGAAAGATGTTGTTTTAGGCATCAAAGATTTGTCTACTGTTAAGATTGACAATAGTAGACAGAAGGTTGTTAATAAACAAGCAAAGAGCCTGCCCTATACACTCTTTGCGAATTCGAAAATGGAACATGATGGACTTAAATCTCGGCGTGGCAGATATAATTTTCCACGTACGGAAGACGCTACGTTGAATATTAATGGCTATTGGCGTCAGACCAGCAAAGATACTTCAGGTGTAATATCTAGTTCTAGTAATAAAGATAACAAAAATCATGTTGGTAACCATAAGGATTCGATCAGTTCTACTACTGGTCATACCAAATTTAGACAGTGTGATACAGCAAATAAGCATATTATCACAGAAAAGAACAAAAACAGTTTTGGTAAAAGAGATAACCATAATGTTAGACAATACCAAGAGAGCCCATTAAATGGTAGTTTTTCCTCTCTAAAAATTCAGAGAAAGTGTAACAGATCTCAAAATTTTGATTTTGAAGAGTTAAGAAATTATGGTAGGAATAGTTACATTAAAGATTACAAACTTGGTAATAATTGTTCTAGGAGTCAACAAGATTCATTTACTAGATACTTCTATCCTAGAAGATATGTTAAACATAACAATGCTAACTGTAGTTCTAGGCAGAACAAATGGAATAATAAAAGGAAAAGCAATAGAGATAATAACTCTCTAAATGTTACTACACATTGTGCGCAACAAAATCCCAAAGTCACTGGGAGTAAATAAAGTAACAGTAACTATTGATGTCTTAAGTACTACTGCTGTTATGTTTTTTGGATTACGAGAGAGTATCTCGTTGTTGTGAGTGTAACTTTATTTCAGCCTACTACTGGCGTGATGACCGTCATTTTCGGTCAGGTTGACCCAAGTCTCATGGGTTGTATACTATGTGTGAAGGAAGAGTTGGTAGCATCATATGAAGACCAGACGTTTTCATAACCACGATATAGGTAATTGTGTGTTTAACCTATCCGTTTTTCATTATAATCTGACCGCTGATTAAAATGAAGATTTTCATTTGTATTTTTTCAAACAGTAGCAGCTATGCGATAAAGGTCAGCGTGCCTGTTTTTCCTTTACCTGTGACAGAAAAGTTTGTTACCTTACAACCGTGTGCGCAATCAAGCGTAACCCAGCCAGTTTGTTGACCCTGTATTATTTGATGTCATCCCGTGCGGTACAGAATACTACACTGGAGTTGTAACCCATTTATTTTTTTTTCTTTAGGAATTGATGCAAGATTACTACAATGTTTCTTATACTTGATTTTTCTATGATAATGTATTATTGTATAGTATAATATGATTGTATTGTTTAATGTTACATTGGATATTGTGTATGTCCATATTTATGCATTATTTGTACTCTATCTTGTTATTTACATAATTGTATTGTTGATAAATATTGTACGTATTATCATTGTGATGAATTGTAACATTTCATTTTGTATTGACTTGTCTTTGATTGTTATTTTTTGTTGTTGATGAAATTATGGATTTTTTGTATTTTCATACACTAGTCTGAAGACTATTCCATTTTCTCATATTATGTTTGACCATATGTGCTTTGTTGTCAAGTTTGGAGCTATAATAGCTGTTACATCAAAACATTGACATGATTTTGTAGGACTAACTGTTAGAATAGTTTTTACATAATGAGATTGTCAGCCCTAAGCACAAACTCATTGGTTATGAATATGCGTTAGTCGCGTTCAGAGAATTTTTTGGTTACTAAATTTATTTTTTCTTTTTCATATCGGACTACATGTTTAGTTAATATATTACCTTATATAGAGGTCATATGAATAATTGTTGTGTTGTGGAATGTTATTTTGGAACTAAAGTATAACATGTAGAATTGTCTGAGATAGCAGATACTATTATTGGTTTGAAGAATTTAATAGTCTGACTTAAACATTTTTTTTCATGAGAAATAATGTTATGTTTATATGTGCAAGTTGGTATAATGTTAATAGTGTGGTTTTTTTGTAGGTGCTCATTTGTGTTTACTTAGAGATGGGAATATATTTTTTATGTCTCACATTTTGTTAAAGCTCGTTTTACTTTTGATTTATTAATTAGTGTTTGAAACTTGTAAAAATTTAAAATACTATTTTTATTTAACTTAATGTTAAGAAACTTTTTTGTATTGTAATTTTGGAAATTGTATTTGTTTTTCTTTGTGAGTGAAAGTATTGTATTTTTATGTGTCCAGTGCTTAATTGTACACTAGGTGTAATAATATATTGATATTTCCACATTAAAAAAAAAAAAGAGAAAAAGATAATAATTTTTTTTTTCTTTTGAGAATGTGATATTTAGGTTTTTACAAATCACACTTTTTTGTGTGTGATGCCTGTGATATTTCATTTTAGTTATGAATAAGTGTTGTAATTTGGCTAAATTATTTATTATGTACTTATATCTTTCGTTCGTGTTTAGTATATATATATATACTATGTTTTTTTATTCGATGATTTTCTGTCATGATTGTATTTGTTTTACAATATATTGTTTGTTTAGATAGTTATTAGAATGTATTGCTACCTTATTCTATACATTCATTTCAAAATTTTCTTCTTTCTTGGTGGATGATTCTTCATTTCACTTCATTTCTTTTGAAGCAGTTGATACTTTCGTGATGCTTCTATGTTTCATCTAGGTGTCACATTGCCACTAGGCGTACTGGCCACATACTGCTTTGCCGGTTGGTGGCTAAGGATGGAAGAAGAAGAAGAAGATCATAGTTAACTTTGTTGAAACTGTTTATTTAGTGTACTTAGCAGATTATTGTGTATAATTTGTTTTATTGTACACTGGCTTATATTTTTTTTATCGATGTATTATTATAACCTTAACATAAGCTAACTTTTGTATGAGTATATTAGAGCTTAACTGACCCCTCATTTTTCTTTGATGTAGTTTTTGTCAAAAAAATGATAAAGCATTTTTTCTCCGGGGGTGGTGGTAAGATGTTAAGGTCAAAAAGGGAGGTGATACTTTTGTATACGGGTTGGACAAAGTAAATTAAGGGTTGCATCGCTTGTAGACTAGATTAACGGTGAATTGGGTGAACAAATATATGATAGAGGTCATAGGGTACAGATAGCGTCTTGAGCGCTGTTCTGTATTGTAGAACTGTGATAGTTCGCACGGCTAGTCCGTGGAAGGGACTGAGCGGTGGTGAACTGCGAAGTCCCGTGACTGATTAGGCGGGAGTTTTTTGTGACCGCTAGCATTCGGGTGAAAGTGTTGACGGAGGAAAGTCAACCCTGGTTTTTTTCTAAGTGTGTGGTCCCGACCAGTGTTCGGTGAAAATGGTAGAGTGTTTTTCAATGTGTGTCTCGATGGAGACTTTTTGAACAGGCCTGTATCTGAATATTCTTCCTGCATAGGTATTCTTCCATGTGTTAGATTATTGGAGGATGGTATGTATTAATATTTATGACTGCAGTAGATGCAGCTTATGAGTGAGTTGGTTATTGGGCACGTTCTGTGAGAAGTGTACCACTAGTCTATGTAGGCGCTATGAAGAGTCCGAGAGGTAGAGAGACTACTTGGTAGGCCATAGACATTTTTGTGAAGGAATCTACAATTAGGCGCTATGAAGAGTCCGAGAGGTAGAGGGACTACTTTGTAGGCCATAGACATTTTTGTGAAGGAGATTAGGCCATATATAGAGTCTGAGAGAAAGACATGACTATAGGTATTATAGATATTATGTAGGTTATATTACTGCAGACTGCTGTGTGCGCAGTCTTTCCTTTGAGGAATATGGTGATGTGCATCTTCTAGAGGAAGTGCACCACTATTCATGATTAGGCCTTGGATATATATAGCTGACGATGATTATTCAACTGCCGGGGAGCAGCCTTGGTGGAGAAGGGGGACGTAGTCCCTTGAGGAAAATCGTGATGGTCATTTTCAATGAGGAGTGCACCATTATGCTATAAGTTATGAGGCCATATTTATAACTGCGGTGAGCGCAGTTCTTTAGGAGTGGTGTACGTGCATTTATATGAGGTGTGCGCCATTAGGCGCTGTATTTAAGCGCTGTGGAGTGTGGGAGCTTCATGAATACCTTTATTCAATATCATGTACGTTATGATGTTTCTTTTCGTCTATGTCGTCGTCTGTGTGTAACGTGAATAAACCATTATTTAAACGTTACTATTCGTTCAACGATATATGAATTCATTGTGTGTCACTGTGATGGACGAATGTACCAGTACACACCTACATTGAGCATTCAAGGCATAGTGACAATAGGGACATATTTACAAATAGCTCTGTGTGGGCGTATACCTAAATATAAATAGACCAGGATTATCCTGTCCTAAACATTACAGTGGGTGAGTGTCAGTGGTGCTTGTGTGGCGTTGATATTCAAGAATCATCTAATCGCCATACACTTATCTACACTTATCAGTAATGCCCCAGTATGAATCAATATACACTTATCAGTGGTAGTTTCCAGTCATTGAGGGTATGGTACCCCAATACAGAAGAAGTTAATGCACAAAGGGGACAAAAATAGCATTAACTCATTAACTACCGCAAGCCGATGGGGGCGGCTTACGAAAGAAACACATTTGGACGGCAAACCGGTCCCATCGGCTTTCTAAGTTTAGTAAGATAACGAATGAAATATATGACGAAACACATTCTGATCTGGTTCGAGATTTTAATTTAACACCGGAAAACGACATTCCAAAGCGTGGGTAAATTTGTGCTTCTCAAAAGTGATATTATATTCATATTTATTACACGTTTCAGGTTAGTTACCAAATCGCAAAACTGTTTACTATGGCAACGAATGATATCGCCACAAAAAAACGCACGTACACCTCGTCTAACTGCTGAACAGGCTAGAAACTTATTTCAGCAATTGATTGATAGTTCTAGCGACGATGAGGACAGTGAAAACAATGTGGACATTTATTCAGGTAGTGAACTGTATGGCAGTGATGATAACACTAGAAGTGAAAATTCAAGCAATGAAGATATTAGAAGTCCTGGGCCATCAGTGGGTCGTAAAAGAGCGAAAACCTCGTTTAGAGTTACCAATAGTGCAGGAAATAGTGCAGGAAATACTGTAGGCCCAGGCCTAACTAAAATAAGAGAACAATGGGATCAAGTGACTGAGGGTGAAACAACAAATAGTTTTTATTTTGATCCAACTCATGAACCAGGTTTGCAAGCAAATCTTGATGCAAGTTCCTCTGTACTTGATTGCTGGCTTACATTGCTGACACCAGATGTTTTACATTCTTTGGTCAAAGTAATAAATGATTATGCTGAAGTAAAGAATTCAAAACCCCCATCTTCAAACAGATCTTCGTCTGCTGCTTGGAAACCTGTCACTGACTATGAGCTTTTGAAATTTTTCGCAGTAACAACTGCGATGGGTTTAGATAAAAAGCCATCGGTAAAAGATTATTGGGCACATACACCTCATAATTATACACCCTGGTATGGCAATATGTTTTCAAGATCTAGGTTTGAAATAATTTACCATACAATGATGCATGTTGGAGATGCTGATTCAGAAGGGAAGGACAAAATAGAGCCTTTTTTAAATTTGCTCGTTGCGAAGTTCCAGGATGCATTTTATCCATTTCAGAATTTAGCCATTGATGAAATGGTTATTGGGTATAATGGACGCTGGAAACACAAGCAGTACAATGCAACAAAGCCAAGCAAGTATCACATTAAGACCTTTGGATTGTGTGATTCTGCCACTGGATATGTCTATTCTGTATTGACATACTTTAGGAAGAATACATCATATATTTTTGCTAATGACTCTACAACAAGTCAGGCGGTGAAGGTATTTGATTTCTTGCTGCAAGGAATTGGGAAGGGCCACCATGTATTTGCTGACAGATACTACACTGTGGATACACTGATAACCTATCTGTTGAGTAGGGGCATTCATTATACTGGCACAGTCAACATCAACAGAAAAAATTTTCCACTTCAACTGAAGACCCTCTCCCTCCATCACCGAGAAGCCAGGTGGTACAAAAATGGTGATGGATCTCAGATATGTGTTGCTTGGCGAGACAAAAAGGCAAAGAAACCATGTATTGTTGTGTCCACTGAAACATCAGTTGAGATGGTGCAAGTCACAACTCGACATCACAACTTAGTCGAAAAACCCAAACCAGTACACCAGTACAATTTTTGCATGAATGGATGTGACCACAATGATCAAATGGTAGCTTACTATGGCAATTTCCAAAGAAAAACTAGAAAATGGTGGAAGAAAATTTTTTACTGGATTATAGAGGTGTCCCAGGTAAATGCCCATATATTGTACACCCTCAGTCATGCTGATGAGAAGTCAGTGTCATTGAAATTTTTCAAAGACAAACTGATTGATCAGTTGACTGAGAAGGCTGCCTCCATAACTCCACCTGATCTAGTAGATACCAGTAGCAACAAGAAAGGTAGGAAATTGTTAGGAAACAAAGTTAAAAGATTTGAGGGTGCAAAGCACATTGTGGATTACACCGACAAAGATAGGAACTGTATAGTGTGCTCAACACCTGCGAAACGAGTCCGAATCAATTTTTATTGCATCGGTTGCCCCGAAAAGCCCCATCTCCATCCAAAGAGCTGTTTTAGGCTGTACCATACGCATGATCCTTCAGCTGTAACTTACTAAAGACATTGACATACTGTAAATAAGTTATAGATAATGTGCTTTGTCAAAGGAGCTATTTATTCAAAATTTCTGAGATTTTTTGGAAGTGGTGTAGGTGTGATAATGTAAGTCATTAATAGTGTATTTATTAGCTATTGTGTGTGTTCTTGGGCTTGTTTTTCTTGCCATTGGATATACTACATGAAAATCACCAAGAAAAGAAATTAGCTGCCTCAGGAATAAGCAAGTTCCAGGTAAGTTGATAATTTAAAGAAAATGTTGCATGCTTTTTCTTTCTTTCAATCATTTTACATTACTACTAATATCCACCATATTAAGTAAACTTTCCTTTTATCAGCTTTAGGCAACAGTACATTCATTTGTCATCAAAATGACATATCAGTAATAAAAATCTGTTTAAAATTAATAAATCTGCAGCTTAAGTTCTCCAAACACTTACAGGGAGAAAATGAGGAAAAAATTTCAGACATTTTTTGGGAAGTGGCATAGGTGTGATAATGTAAGTTACCAATAGTGTAAATATTAGTCAGTGTGTGTGTTCTTGGGCTTGTTTTTCTTGTTATTGGATATACTACATAATAATCACCTTAAAAAAGGCATTACCTACCATAGAAACAAGAAATTTGAACATAAGTTGATAATTTGGAAACAAATTTGAATTGATTTTTGTCTGTCAATCATTTTATATTACTATTAATATCTACCATACTAAGTAAACTTTCCTTTTATCAGCTTTAGGCAACAGTACATTCATTTGTCATCAAATTGACATATCAGTAATAAAAATCTGTTTAAAATTAATAAATCTGCAGCTTAAGTTCTCCAAACACTTACAGGGAGAAAATGAGGAAAAAATTTCAGACATTTTTTGGGAAGTGGCATAGGTGTGATAATGTAAGTTACCAATAGTGTAAATATTAGTCAGTGTGTGTGTGTTCTTGGGCTTGTTTTTCTTGTTATTGGATATACTACATAATAATCACTTTAAGAAAGGTATTACCTACCATAGAAACAAGAAATTTGAACATAAGTTGATAATTTGGAAACAAATTTGAATTGAATTTTGTCTGTCAATCATTTTACATTACTAATAATATCTACCATATTAAGTAAACTTTCCTTTTATCAGCTTTAGGCAACAGTACATTCATTTATCATTAAAATGACATATAATTCATAAAAATATGTTTAAAATTAAGAAAACTACAGATAAAATTCTTCATACACCTACAGAATGAAAATGGGAACAAAATTTAATTCGGCCACAGTGTGTTTTTTAATTCGGTAGTTAATGTGTTAACAGTATGTAAATGTGTCTATCTGTTCCAGCTTCTGGTTCTTTATTGTTATGGGCTCAGGACTGCCCACATTGAGTGTCATGACCTCTGTCTTCTTTAGACTGATGTTCAGACCCCCGTGCTGGCTATACTTATGGGACGCGTCTCGCCAAAACGAGGCAGATTTTTTTTTTTTTTTAAACATCAAAAGCAAGGGGAAGAAATTACAAACTGCAGGTTCAGAGTAACACTATAATGTATAACAAACCTCAGCAGTAGACCATTTTCCAGCATGCCTCTTTTGCGACTCTGATACAACAACCTGGCACGTTTGAGATCATTTGTTTCTCCTTGCTTTTCTACATATGGTGGAACTGGCAAGACTGCATCAGGTGGAGTGTAAATATAGCCACCATCAGATTCAGTTGAATATAAGCAGCATCTTGCTGTATAGCATATCTGTGGACAATAATATCACATAGTTCAGTCTGAGTTAGTAGAAGATGTAGAATCAAGTACAAGGTTCGCGAGAAGCAAAAGTGGTAGGACTTCGATGTCTTAAGGGAAGTACCTAGGTTTAATTTTTATATTTATTTAGGTTCTTATGTGTCCTATCTAGCCTTCACTTTCTTTCCTTTCCCTGATGAAGGCCTTGTGGCCGTAACGTTGGCTATTTTCTTTGTCTCTTGTCCTCGTAAGACGAATCACCTTTTTTCGATTTTTTTTCACACCCATCCAGAATCAAGTACAGTGCTTCTGCTTAGTGAGAATTCAACTTCAGAGAATTGAACTGACATTCAAAAGTTGTATATAAAATGTTCCCAGTGTAGTTCCTGTGAGTCTCTGAAGAGACAAGGAAAGAATAGGCTACTGCACCCTCAGGTGTGTCACACAAGGAGACTAATGAGGATGTGTATAGGACTGGCAACCTCATCATGTAAAACAAACTGCCACATAAACCATTGCTGCAAGAGCATGTGAATGCTTGGTGCAGGCTTCCTGTAAGGGGACCAACTGGAGCGGTCGCTCTGTGCTCTATAACAAACGCTAAGGAAAATTATCAAGATACTTATTATATGTCCCGTGCAGTTTCTGGGGTCCCTGAAAAAGAAAGAACAGGACTACTCCCACCCCCAAGCATATAGTAAGATAAAGAGACTACTGCTGCAGGAGCACATGGATGCATTGGTGCAGGTTTCCTGCAAGAGGAGCCTGCTGCAGTGGTGGTTCCAGGCTCCTTGAGCAGCAAAAAAGGAAAAATGATGATGATACTTGGTATATTCTGTAGATATACTTGTTCTCTTACATGTATGAAACAACATTTTCCACATCATCTGTACATTAAATAACAACATGTGGTAATATCGCAATGACGTTCGCTGAACGCTCCGCATGTATTTTCGTTCCATTTAGAGTTAGGATTAGCTTTTTTTAACAGAAAAACCTGAAAGTACATTCAAATCTATATATATGTCTTGCAAACATTACCAAAACATTTAATAATGTGAAACGAGGTAAATTATTAAAGTGTTACCAATCATTTCTTTCAACAGCAGTGATATGTGAATAATTATAATATATTTAGGCAAAATGCAGCAGATAATATAAATGATAACCATGGACATTTCCAGCAGCCACAGCATGACATCAGGGAAGGAACATTATTGTCTGAACAATTATCTCTACACAGTCATAACAGAATAAGACTCATATGCCAGAAATAACAGCTAGTGAACACAATACGTACAACTAGCTTGTTGTCTCATCAAGAACTAATTTTTAAAAAAATTGACATATGTTATGAAACTTACCTATGAACCTTACAATGCAAAATAAACTTATAATTGGCATTAGTGTATGCTTACCTCTGAGGTATTCTCATTTTTGTCACGATTTAAACTGTACACATTATATTAATGTTACTTTAATGTTTTGCTCTTTCTTAATAAAAACTAATGTTGTGTGTTTGCAACATACAATATATTTGTTAATGCTGATATTTGTTTCAGATTAAAATCACTTCCTACTTTAGTTATCACTTTTCTTATCACTACATTTGTTATTTGTAAACTATGGTTGCTGTCACAGAGCTTCAAGTTAAACCACTTTGGCCCTTGCTACCTTTAGATCACAGAGTCAAATTCATACCAGAGATTTGGCCTGAAAGCTACAGTGTGCTGTAGATATTTGATATGGGGTAATAAAAACCTTCTGGCTAATTTATTGTTGGAAACTCCAGCATTCAAGTGGTGTTTAGTTACAGAAGGAGGGGTACTTTAAATTTAAACGCAAAACTAACTTACTATATAGAGTTTCAACCGAGGTTATGAGAGTTTAAAATGATGTAAAAAGGTATTTTTTAAATGCTTTAATATGCTGTTATTCTTATGCAATGAAATCCATAGTTAATGATAGATTCAAATTTTACAAGTATCTAAAGTATGTTATAGAAAAATAACGATGCTGAATTTTTTTGGTTGCATATTTCAAATATGAATTGTTGAAACATGAACCGGTATGTTATTAATTTGGGAATATTTCTACTACTCGTAATACACTGTGTGCATGAGTATAAATTAATACTAAGAAATACAGCAAGTAACATTGTTAAAACTTTTTATTGTAAATTAAAATGTGGAAAATATTGTGTTAAAATACACTATAATTATACATATTTACAACAGTGCACGCAAAGTACCAGAAATATGATAATATTCATCATATTCATTCTTATTTTGATATCATTGTCTGTCCCTCCAACTTTGTCTATATTCATTCATAACCCTCCACTCCCAAAGGAGCATAGGCCTTCAACAAACACATGCCAAGTCCTCCTGTCACGTGCCATCATCCCAAGTTCCTTCCACGTTCTCCCCATCATTTTCATCTCTGTTTCCAGCACTCTTCTCCATGTGCTTCTTGGTCTACCTCTGCCTCTCTTGCCCTGGGGGTTCTAGAACAAGGACTGTCTTGTTATGCTATCAACAGGTTTCCTCAGTGTGTGTCCTATCCATCACCATCGTCTTCTTCTCATCTCTTGTTCCACTGTGTGATAAACGAGCGCAAATGCCTTGTTGCTCTATCTTTTCCTACATCTTTCGTATTGTATTTTCTCCGACATTTGCTCTTTCATCTCATATGTGCGACCAACATTTGCTATTTCATTGTTGTGATTACTCGCGACCGGTATCTAGAGAACCACATTTGCTCTTTCATTGGGGGAAATAAAATCCTTTGATTGAGTCCACATGCCCGACATTATCGTTTGAAGCCCACATTGCATCGTGATAAATCTGGTAAAAACACATATGGTCATCCGAATCAAACACATCTGGGCATGCTGTAATTTCTGTGACACCACATTGGACGCCCAGATTGGCCAGGGGAAAACGTCTCATGCTGTAATGGTGTTATCTTGAGTTGCCCGCGGTTCAGACAAGCGTTGGTTTACCACATTGGACGCCCAGCTTGGCCAGGTGACTTCCAGAAATATATAATACCGCATAATCTACTAGAGTGAAGCAGTCCAGTTTTTTTTACCTTGTGAGGAAGAGATTAAACCCAAAAACGCATAGCCTAATACACGTGTTTATTCAGAGTGGATGATAATTCAGTTCTGTGATTAATTGTGTTCTTAAAGGATTTTGCGAAGGGAAAAGAAGGTTAGTAGATCTTATACTTATTAATACATTTTCTTATTTTTGTTTATTTTAACCTCACAGCTAAAATGTGCGAAAGATAAAGTTTCAAATAATTCTTGGCATAACTGATTAATAAAATCAGAAGATTTTCCTAGAAGTTGATAGGATGATAGGAGGTAATTAATAGTTCATATTTCACCTTTATCATCATCACAGTCTCCCATGCGCACACACTCTCATGCACAAGATATTTAACATCATTAGAATTGAACTCAGAGAGAGAGAGATGAATAATGAGCAGAAGTTTAAATGCAAGTCAACCAGTGATGTTAAATGTGAAAAACTTACGAAGACTTTTGTGTGTCTTCAGTTCATCAGAAGTCTGAGTCTACACGCAACGTGTCTGACGTCTAACCAGAAATAAGTTATCAAAAACGGACATTTGGCTAGCAGAATTCGCCATAGGACATCTTTCATTCCTCAATTAAAAAGGAATATTGTCTCACCCACAAGTCATAAGGTGGACGCAGCATTTTTTCGTCACCATATACTGCTTGCTCACAAGTTCAATACATCGTTATCACAAGTTCAATACAGAGTCATCATAAATTCAAATCACTCGAAAGATCATTATTATCTGAAGTCAAGCAAAAGAGCTCAAGAGGAATCGCATATTTATACCACGTGCAACACACTCGGAGCTATTATAGACCGAAAGGGAGGCATCAAAGAAGAGTTGGCCACTCGAAAAGCAGCAGCTGGGAGACTTTTTCAGGCCATAAATCGAGGATTCCTCAGCAAGAGAGAGGTTGGTAAGAAAACGAAGATGGCTGTATACCGCTCCACCTATGTCCCAGTCTTGACATACGGATGCGAGTCATGGGCAATGACTACAACCCATAAAAGCCAGATCCAAACCTCAGAAATGAGGTATCTGAGGAAGGTGGTTGAAGTAACAAGAAGAGACATGGTACGCAACCAGACGATACGTCAAGGCCTTAAATCCTACCCCCTGCAGACCCAAGTAGAACAGTCCCAATTAAGATGGTTTGGCCATGTCTGCAGAATGGGAGAAGATCGGATACCACAACAAGCATGGGAAACAAAGAGCCAAGGATCCAGACCCCGAGGACGACCCAGAGTCCGCTGGGAGGACAACATTAGACAATCTTTGAAGGATCGAGGACTAGAATGGAACCAGGCCAGGAGGAAGACAGCCAATAGGATAGTCTGGCGCTCTCTCTTCCAAACCTCTACACCTCACGGTAGAAGGGGAACGACTAAGTAAGTAAGTAAGCAACACACTCTTAAGCGCATTTTATGAAGCAGACTCGAAAATATATGAATCACGACTACATACGCAAGATTATGAGTCTACATATCACTAACATTTCGTGAAGATATCCAGTCTGACCAGTACCGTCGGGAGATTAGACAACAGACCTTTTGTTCATATGACAGCTATTAACTGTTGATCAACACTACAGAGATATACTCAAACAGTGAAGGAATATACATAGATATCTCGTCAGCGTTCTCCGTACGACAACAGTATTCATCAGAACGTCCTCAGCTTAGAGATACCCCATTCGACATAACGTATAACAACTTGGGACATTTTATGCATACATGTGAATCCTCATATCTAGGAGAAGCATTTAGAGACACATGGACTGTGTAGAGTACTCACCATTTTGGTAACACGTATCATATCACATCATCATTTCACTTTACACCAGTTCATTCTTAATTAACTATTACTTAATTAACTGTAATTTTATTATCTCATCTGTGTGTTTTGATGAGGTTGGGGGCTTTTTCTTTACGGGATCTAAGGGCAGAAGCTAAGGTCGTGGGGAAACAGAACTCTTTCCATAATTAATTAGAAAACACTGTCTAGTGGAAAGCATTCACATTCCTGTCTTCTTGTCCCTATCTCGAATAGGTCTTTATTCTTTCTTAACGAGCCAATTTCTAGAGACCTTATATCTATATCTCATAGACTATTCCTGGCAAAAACTACTGTAGTAGTTGCCCCAGTACTCACCACACGACACACTGGCACTTGTCTAGTTCTTGTCATCAGTTCCACGTTGGTAACCTTGTCATACCATTTTAATCCCTCTATTCTACGCAAGCACCCATTTATGAAAGTCTGTAGCTTTTTGGTTGTTGTCTTTGTTGTTCTCCATGTCTCAGAGCCAGACAATAGGACTGACTTCACATTTGAGTTGAAGATTCTTATTTTCGTGTTGGATCCGATTTCTCTTGATCTCCATATATTTTCCAATGCAATGAAAGCTCCTCTTGCTTTTTGTATTCATAATTCTACATACATGAACATAATGTGTATCATTATCTGCCTAACCACAGTACATCTCTTATATATTCAGCCTCTCTTTTTCTTTCTTTTTTTCTCTTTTTGTATATTTACAGATGGAGATTTTGGCAACAAATAAACTTCCATTACAATTTCCATTTTGGAAATTGTTTAATGTACAAATTCTCCTCCTTGCTCTCCATTCCAAAGCCGTTAATTATAATCTAGTTTGTAGTGTTTGTCTAGTACATGCTGTTTGGACTATATATAATACATAGGACCTTCAAACCGAATTTGGACCAGTGTAATCTGTGCATTAGAAAGTTTACTTTTAAAACTAATTTTCTTCCCCTCATATTCACATTTTTCAAGTCTGAAAAATATAAATTACAGCTTCTAATTATTCTGCCTGTGTACAGTTGCTACCAAATTATCTTCACATTTTTAATGATACGATTGTTGGTGTTGCATCTTGTAAATTCTTTTTAAATACTGAAATCTGGTGACTAAGTAATGCTCTATCTTGAATAGAATGGCAAAATCTTTCTTGTCATGTTTTGCCAGATTTATAAAATTAACCACCCTAATTATCAAGGCAAGCCTCCAAGGGAAAATTAAGTGGAGATAACCTTAGTTTCTCCTTGAGATATGTTAATTTTGAACTGGCTCTAACATTTAGATCTTCACATATTTAATTAATAAATACATTACCTCTGGTACACATTTCCAAAAAAAGAAAGGGTTATGTGATGCTGTATTCTAATGCCTTTTACTGAACTAAAAATAATTATAAAACAGTGAAAATTCCCACAAATATAGTACCTTACACAAAGTTATTTGGCACTACATTATTTTAGTCCTGCTGGCATCAGGGATGCAAATACATTTGTTTAACTTTTATCACTTTTAAGCGTAAAAGCAGTGGGATTTCCTGTCATAGCTAAGACAATTAACTGCACCTGAGACAAATTTATTAACCTGGGGTCAAGGAAATAAAAAGTGACTCTGTAAAGGCAACAAACAATTGTGAAACAGGAAATTCCAAAGCCAAAATAATGTGTGCTGCCAACATTTCTGTTCAGCTTCTGAAGTTTGCATTTCATGTTATATTCAAATATCTCACTAGCTCACTGTGATATTGTCACAAATGCCTCTGTTCAGCTTCTGAACATCGGGGTCTCTTCTGAGGACATGGCCAACCCAGCTCCAGCGTCTGCCAGCTATGATGGTGTGCATGTCCTCTTGCTTGCTCCGAGTAAGCAGATCTTGGTTGGTGATGGTATTCGGCCAAAAGATTCCACTGCCCCCTAGGCACCACAAAAACAGTGCTTCTTGGACAGTGGCCATTAGCGCAACCGCCCGACATGATTACGGAATTTCAGACCGATGAATGACTCAGACTAATTATAGACACAATCACTTGTATGGCTTTGCTATACACCAGTACTGTCCAGATAACACAAGACAATGACCGTAATATGTGTCTAATAAATTATAGAAGAACGAGAACAGGACAGAATAGTTGAATGGTATGCAAATTGAAATAAACAAAGAGGAAATCATGAGGCCTGTAAACAGTAAAAAAATAATACACATAAAAGGGTATGTTGCAGGCATGCGTAAGAAATAAAGAAGTACAGATTGTCCTTGACATATGACATATGCGACTTACAGCCAATCATTACGACAGGCATCCCATCATTCCTTTCACGTCATTTTTCTATATTAATTTGTTTATCCTCATTATTTATTACAGGACTGTACTGTGTGGTACACTAATTTTATGTTATAATTTGCACACTGTATTATTTCACTATAAACAAAGAGTAAAATTAGTTTAAAAAATATAACAAAACAGATGTAGGCCTACTTATTTTAGCATTCAGGACTGTTAACTGTTAACATATCCTTAAGGTTCATTTAGTGTATGGGGATTTTCGAATGACAACCAGATCTACTTACGATTGGGTTATTGGTACGGAACCCCATCTTAAGTCGATGACAGGCTGTTAAAAAACTAGACAACAGAAAAACAACAGAGTGATCCGGTGCTGGTGTCCTTGGAAGTCATGCAACTGTCACAGAATGGATTGGGGCGACCCCTTCTTCTTCCTAATCTCTGTTTCACTACGGCAGTAATCGGCACATTTGTGGTACAGATTTTATTGCGTGCTTTCAATTGTCGCACTTTCTTTCTTTGTTTCTCTGCTAAGTAGCAGATATTTGATACTGTCAAATCATTTTGACACTCCTTGCAGGTGATAATAATCACATTTTGCTTAATGCGGCACAGATTTGCTGAGATTAGAGCAGGTGAAGACCAATGTGGATTTGCTCAGTTTCGCATGATTGTTTTCTCAAGCTGGGCCGGGTGATAAAATTACTCGCCCGTAGTCGGGTTTCGTTTCCCCAGGCAACAGATAACAAGATTACCTGTCTGTGTGACACATTTGAGATGGACACGTATGATATAATCATTTCCTGTCCACAACATTACTTTGTAAGAAAGTAATAAGTGTTACATATGACACACGTTGCCGTATGAGTTTAATGACATGTTTGTGAGTTTGTACATGGGGCAATCAGATGTTTACAGCCCATTTTCAGAAAAGTAATGTTTGAAATTTTGCACTAGATGAGTCATGCAAAATATTCAAATCAGATTGGCTGATCATTTGAACTCCATTACAAACAGAGCGGGGTAGGACCGTGAATATAACCTGGCGTTGGTTCAGGGTTCCTTCACTGTGAAAATTTACTCCGAGGAATCGCTTGCCAGGAACAACCAGACTTGCCAGAAGAAAATTCAGGATTTCCATTTATCAGACCGGACTTTTATTGGAACACCTTGTAAGACTTAATACAGCCCAGGAAATCCATTTTTATAAGGAACCGGACTCTGAGGAAACTGAACACACAAAGTGCTAATTAACGACCCCAAGTACACGTGTAAGAGGCCTAACCCAGTGCCTTAACTTATTCATCTGAGCAAAAACGTCTGTGAGCCAAGATTGGCTTATTGGTGGTACCAGCAGAAAGTACTATCTCTGGAACCAAGTGAAGGGAGAAGTGGACTGACGTTGTGCGAGACACCATCATAAGAGGGTCTTATAGACAGATGCAGGACCAGCTTGGTCGTTACTCCTTGATGTTCTGGGAACATGCGGCGCCTTTAACCTTGACCAGCGATGAGCGTGAGCAGTGTAACAAGAACCAACCCATCAGAAGGAGCAGAAACGTCATTGGCAGCTAAGTTCAATCTATATGCTGCCACTTGAACTTCTCTTTTTACAATTTACACCCCATCACAACCGTGATGATAACTTTTTCTTGATCCATAACTATTCAAATTTTTAAACTGTTAAATCTAAAGTGATTATTAAATTTTGTTATTTGTAATTATACAAATTTAACTTCGATTTAATCATTTCTAAATGTACTGCATTTTTGTCTCAGTCAACGTACTAAACACACTCTAAACTGAGTTATACCAGAATAATAAGAGTTCCCCTGAGTTAATCAGAGGTGGGGGCTTAAACAAGCTAACATAAACCATTGCTTAATCCTTCACAAAAGTTGTCGGCAGATTCTAGAATTAACATGTTCAGCCAAATGCAGCATTGCTTTCGCATATCTGAATATCTTGTGAAGACTCCCTTTGTGATAGAAGTGTCACTACCCTTCTATCTACATATCTGCCAAGAGTAATCTTGTGCGAAGGTAGACACCTTTGAAGCCCATATTAGATACTCTTGAGTTTTGGCCACTGTTGGACCACTACTGCAAAGCAGGGGAGGCAATACCGTCACAGCAACACTTATGCAACCTCATCATGTAAAATAAATTTCTATAGAAACCACAGCTGCAGAAGCACATAAATGCTTTAGTGCATTTATAGATGAATAACATGCTAATACTCTAAGCCAGTGTTTTTCAAGCGGTTTGCCGCGGCACACTAGAGTGCCGCTGCGTCTATCAAAGTGTGCTGCAAATATTGTGTAAATTTACTACATGAAGTATATTTATAGTGATCATTTAATACAATACTGATCTTACAGCTTGAATTCATTCAATAATAATTGGAGCTATTAACTGCTTTGAACAAAAATAGATATAATTCGAAATTTCATGATATTACAAAAACGCAAGATGCTCATAAACAACATTCAAAGGTCATGGACGAAGCATAGAACTTCCGCTTGGACCTAATTAAACTTTGTATGTCTTTATTTTTTTTGTTCTAATTATTTTATACAATTAAAAGAAAACCGAACCGAGAGTTTTCTTTATTCTAAAGTACCCACACATTATTGTATTTAATTTTGTATATATCACTTTAATTTTTTATTCAGACAGGTGTGCCGCAAATTTTTAGAAAAATGAAAAGTGTGTCATGAACACAAAAAGGTTGAGAAACACTGCTCTAAGCAGATGAAGAACACAACAAATGTTCTGAATAGGTATGTAGTAAGAGGTGACTATAGTGCAGTCATGCATAGGGGTAACTACTTCATGATATACAACAAACTGTTACAGAAACTACCACTCCAAGAATTTATGAAGTGCTTTGCATACCATCATATATAGTGGTCAAATGCAGTGACAGTTCCATGGTCCTTGCTGAGCTAACAAGGTACACTGAGTCACAACACTTGAATTATGCACAACAAATAGTTGAGAAAATGCTGCAGGTTACTGGCAGCTGCCACAGAAAGATTTAAAAAAAAGGCCTTAAATCTAAACAACCAGAAGGCAGATACGAAACATATAAATTATCAAGAATGGAAATTTAAAGCAAATGGAATAATTTTCAAAGAAGTTCAAATGTTAAAATATCTTATATCAGAGGAAATGTGCAACTCACAGACAATTAGAAGAATTGCTTAATTTAGAGGGGAAAAAATGTATATCCCATTACATTAAAAAAATAAAAAAAAACCAATTCAGTGTAACAAATCTTTCTTCAAAGAAGTAAAAAGTCTTCCATTATTTCAAGTTCTCCATGTGATTCCAAGAGGGTCTCAGAGAAGACAAAGAAAGTAAAGGACCACTGCTCACAGCTAGCATACTGTTAAAGACAATGAAGATGATTGTGTGCATAGAGCTAAAAGCCTCTTCTTCCTTTTTTTCATCGTGCCTGTTGGTTAGTTGATCATGTCTCTCCACAGCTTCAGGTCTTTCGTACTGTTTATCAAGTCTGTTATTGACTTCTTTCCATACCCTTATGTCAAACATTCCAGTATCTTCTCTTAATGTCGTCATCTATCTCTTTTTCCTACTATCTTTTCTTCTCATAATCCCCAAAGAAAGTGGACTGCTTCCTTCAGTTGTGAGTAATAAGTTTCCTTTGTACACTGGCTCCTTTCAGTGCTATTTTTAGCTGTCCCTGGTACATTCTTCTGTGAGAAACACATCTCTGCGACCTCCAGTACATCTCCTGCTTGCTTACTAGTTGTCCATGCCTAATTGCATTCATTACAACTGGCTACATATAACACTGAACTCCGCCTTAGTCGGTCCCTGGCCGACTGATAAAGTGAGGAGGGACAGCATGCATGGAGGTTGTAAGGAGGCAGCCCCTCCACCTTGCATAGGCGAATCACCTATGTGCCTTAAAATATCATTACAAGAAACGAGAGTTGTTGTTGTTTAACTAGGGCTGCTGAGCTTCTCGCTCTTTTGCAGCCAATACTAAGTTGAAGGCTCCTTGGTATTATCTACACTGAAGACCTAGGCTTTTTCTGTGGCTTTTCTGCCATTCGGTTGAGTTGAAGTCATGAGCTCCAGCTAGGTTTGTAATTAAAGGACCATCATAACCGGTCCAAAGCTAGGAGGAAGAAGTGCAAGGCATAATGTGCATTCCCCGCCATCCACAGGGGCTCTTCTAATATGCTGAGCTAAAATACTGTGCTCTGGTTCTGGGCTCTCCCAAGGAATTTTCACATCCTACACAGAGCCACTTCTCATCTCTCCCTACCTATCATGGGTCCATAGTGAGAGCCTCCTGCATGCAGCCAACCAGGTAAAAGCCAGAGTTATGTCTGGGGCTCAAGTGACTCCTCCAAGCTTAGTGTGTAATGCTGGGTTTTCATCATGTTTCACCACAGGGGGAATACATGGAAGTGTGTGGATGATTTCAAGAGTCAATGAGGGTGTAATTAGCCTCACACATAGAGGTTCACTTCCACATCTGTATACTATAGCATTGTGCTTAGCTGGTGGAATATAAATATGACTCCAGATATGCCTACATGTATTTCAGTGTTGTAAGTAGTTAGTCGTTCCTCTTCTACCCTGGAGTGTAGAGGTTGCCAGAGAGAGCACCATGCTATCCTATCAGCTGTCTTCCTCCTGGCCTGGTTCCAATCTAGTCCTCGGTCCTGTAGAGATTGTCTAATGTTGTCCTGGAGATCAGGATCCTGGGTTTTAGACATGGCCAAACCATAGTAATTGGAACTGTTCTGCTGGGTTTTGAGGACATGACGTACTGTCTGGTTACGAACCATGTCTCTTCTTGTTACTTCAACCACCTTCATCAGATATCTCATTTCTGAGGTTTGAAACTGGCTTTTGTGGATTGTAGTCATTGCCCATGATTTGCATCCATAAGTCAAGACTGGAACATAGGTGGAGTGGTACACAGCCATCTTCGCCTTTGTCACAGTGGCGGTGGTGGTGGGCCGTGAACTGGTCCAACGGCACCAAATAGGTTATTATGTGACCGTGTGCCCTGTGTTGTTGAAGACTGATCCAAAAGGCACCAAATAGGATATCATGTGACCGAGCTAGTGATGGTCCCTGTCCAGTCCTAACTATAACTAGGTGACTGAGGCAGGCCTAGTTATCTATCATTCACTTTTTTATCTTTCCTCCAAGTGAGACTATTTCTCTTACTGGCCCCTTTGTTCCGCCAGAGATGATGATTCCTGGATGAGAATAGGTTCGTCTTTGTTTCTACCCAGACCACGTTCTTCCCTCCTTGGTGGTGAGCAGCGACTGATGCGTATAGGGTGTTTTAAGGCTATATATGTTATATAGGTTTAACTCTTTCTCACATACCCACTCCACATCCTTTTATTGATTAAACCAACTTGAGTGCTGTATTTCCAAATATAATAACTTTTATTTACATAACATGTTCCACAATCCTTTTTCATAAAGGTACATTCCAATCTCCATTTTATATTCAGGCATCCAGACCCAGGCTCTATGTATTTTCCCAAAGATTTTATTATATTCCTTACTGTAGACTCTTGACTAAAGTGCTATAACCTGTCAGGCCTGGCTCAATTGCATGCATCAATATCAATTCATAAATTACATATAAAGTTATAATGTCAGGTGCAGCTGTGGAGGCATCTTCATACTTACTCTTTAGTGAGAGCGCATGAGTTGTTTCTCAGTAATCTAATTCACCATTTACTCTTCTGTCCTCTCATCTGTTTCAACCTGATCAGTCTTATACCCTGTTAAGAAGCATCTCAAACAAAACCAACTTATTTTGTAAATCCAACGTTGACAAGTGTTGTAGTATCTGGCTTCGATACTTACGTTGGCGAGAGAGCGCATAACCATACGACAGTGTTGCATAACTCTATGCAATTTTCTTGTTTAATAACAATGTCTCATCTTCTTTGTATGACAGCCCAACCTGGCTATCTGATAATAAAAGTTATTCACTTTTTTTTTTAAGCTTTAATATTGCCTTAGCTTCAATATTCTCTTCTGTAGCTCGCTCCCTTAAATGTGAGCTTCCTTAGCCTGTGACAATATGTTGAGCGTTTTTCAAAAAAAACATGTCTCTCTTCACTTAGCATAATTAGAGTTAAAGACCTCTTACCAGAATATTCAGAAGTCCGTCACCTATCACTGTCTTACTATCACCCCTATGAGCTAATCCTAGGTATAGCAGCACAAATTATTAATCAATTCTAAGTGTTCTCCTGAATTTCCTATTACTACCTTTCTATATCTAGCTAATTCTGTAGACCTTCTGCAAACCGCAGGTTTCACATTTCTTGAGAGCTCAGCAAAACTTGACTTGCTCTGTCAACTTCTCTGGTAGGACTCTGTAAACATGACCGCTCAGTAGCGCGTCAATATCTGGACTGATCTCCTTTCATCCTTCAATTTCCTATCTGATGGTCCAAAGTTGTTTTAGTTAATACGATTGGTCCGTTGTTCAGTTCACTCACCTATCGCCACGCTTAATTCTATGCTGTCACCCCGTGAACTGTGCTACATAACTGTTTACATTTCGCCCACTTTTCACGTGCGGTTCCCTATCCTAACTCACTAAACTTGTAAAGGGCGTTAATATTCATAGTTATTCCCCTTAGCACTTTTTACCTTAGTTTCATTAATCCTTCTATCTCTTTACTAAAACTAGTCTGATATGCAAATTTGGTAAACTCTAATGATATATACTTAGATTACTTTAAGGTCTAAAAAGGTTCCCTCCCTTACAAAAAACACTACATTTTCATTCTTCCATCTCCCACGCCAAGAACAAATAAGTTATCACCTAGATTATTCTGATTTTCTAACCCATTTTTATATACTCTTTCATCTTGTTAACCCCAAATAACTGTTCGACTGACTTAAACTGCAGCGTATCTTACGCTGCACAACCAAACGGTGACATACGTCCCGGGGCCGTTCAAATGTATCCCACAGGGAGACATTTGTGTTCTATCAAAAACTATTATCTATTTACCCCACTAACATCTCTAATACTATTACCATAGACGACTCAAAATTACAAGCAAATTAAATCGTAATAGTGAGACTATATTATAAACCTAATATCAATGCTACAACTAGAGCATCTCCTTAATTACTACTTCAACATAAAATATCATTACATGAATGTATAAAAGGCATAAATGAACATTGTATTTACTTAATTCATTACCATCATCTCTCAAACAAATAGTACCCAATAATGCAACCAAGTTTTATCCCTTGTATCTCTACATAACCAGTGCTATAAAAAATATATATATGGACGTTCATCCTCAGTGTAATTTTTGCTTAAGTCCATGAGTAAGACTCCATATGACTAAGTCTGGATCATGTCTCATCTCTGTTCTCTTTTTTTTCCTAGTCCTGAACACCTCTATACCTGAGATAGGTACATTATAGCAATTAACATGCACTTAAGGTACTATACATTTTTTCAATGTCAGTGTTGATCATGTAGTATGCCACATCTTGTACCTTGGGAAGAAGTCTATTAAGTTTCCCAAGACTATGTGTAGTTATTGTAGTTTGTCACACTCTTAAGATTATATATGTCTATTCTAGCATCTCAATAACATCGTACTGGAAAAACAAGTAAACATTGTACTTAATACTTCTCAAACATTATAATTATACATTCTATTTATATACATATATATATGGGCGACATGGTACTGCCTCTGGAAACAGAGGTTTGTCAGTCCTTAATATGTCTTATATATCTGCCGTCAATGTCAGTATTCATTGCACCGGTCAGATAGGCAGAGTAGTAGAAATATAACATATATAGCGTCACCAAGCATGCATTAACTAAACATCCCCAAAGTGACAGCAAGAAATATGTGTTACTACGTCAGGATGTGATGTGCTCGACTGATTCTAGCCTTTGATGCACCAGTCGAATTAGCAGTCATGTATGCAACTAATCACGCGAAATCTTACCATCTGTCTTGGGGCGATAGTAAAAGATCTAAGTCACTATTGTCAGAGCACGATGTGCTCGGCTGATGCTAGCCTTTGATGCATCTGTCGAAACCGTAAGCTCAGTCTGTTACTATATACATGTACCCCTGTATGTCGGATTTAACCAAAATTCAAGACCAAAATGCCTCAACTCAATGCGGACATGACCATGTAAGGGTCATCTGTGTTGTATCTTACCCAACCAATAATTATTATCAATTGTGGAAACATCTCATCTCGAAGTCACCTGTATAAACACTGTCATGTGGAATAAGGCCCTTTATCTACCATCTACTGTGCGCAGCTCTGAGGGAGTAGGTTATTTTCTCTTTTTTTTTTTTTTTCTTCTTCCACTGCTGCAACACCCTGGCTTGGACTGTGACTTTTTTTTTTTTGTTTTTTTGTTTTTTGTTGCCCTCTATGCCTGGTGGTGGAGAAAGTATACCTCTGAAAAACATGGACATTGCAAATTAACATGAAAACTTTTAACCTAAGTCTTGGTAAGTCTCATCTTGTGAAGAAGCTTATTATTGTCTCTTTTAGAAATCTGTATCTTTCTTGAAATATTATTCAATTGTTTTATGAAATAATTCATTGTTTAATCTAGCTTCTCAGTTACGTTGGTCTCTTGTATAAACTATTTCACTATCACTCTGAATATCGCGAGAGTACAGTAGCTATCACTCATGTGCATGTGATCAAAGTCTTATCACTACATATAATGTTTCCTGTTTATGTGATTACTGTAGTTGATTACTATCTATACTGTTGCTCACCATTAAGTTTCTTCTACCTTATTTTCACCAAGTTAGTGTATAATGTAAATGTGTAAGTGTACTGAGATGTCAACAACTACTTGAGTTTACCACTGAGACTTAATGAACTAACTAACCGTTGGAT
Organism: Oreohelix idahoensis; assembly: GCA_024509875.1. Taxonomy (NCBI): domain Eukaryota; kingdom Metazoa; phylum Mollusca; class Gastropoda; order Stylommatophora; family Oreohelicidae; genus Oreohelix; species Oreohelix idahoensis. Next base: position 464,278 of record JAMPIV010000311.1, on the reverse strand, counting down.
ACCGTTGATTGGGGTACCTTGATTAAGCACTATAGCTGGGGAAGTGCTGTGAATGAGTACTATATGCTGGGGAAGTACTTTACGGCGATTACACTGTTTGTATGAGTTTGGAGATCTGTTTTGCAAGCTCCATCAGTGTAAATTTCTCTACTGTAGAGACGACTGTCGTACTGATGAAATTGGTATCAGTTGTGATGTTATTTATAGTCGCTCTGCAGGAGGATGAGGATGAATGAATTACTATATTGTTGTTGTCAGTATGACAATAGCTTGTTTACTTGATGTTGTTTACATTCTGAGTTTGGTGTTGGTAAAGTCGTCCATTCTTTGAATGACATTTTCTTTGCTCTATGTTGATAAGTTCTGATTGCAAAAATAGTACCATCTTGTCAGCAAAATTGTTGCTAAAGTTTATAAGCTATGCTGTAGGTCTTCGATGATGATGATAAGTTTTGTTGTTTCTCTGTGGTTGTAAGGATATCTCACCTTCATCATCCCAACTGTAGTATATAAGCTGGGGTTAGCTTGGCTAGTGGTTGTGGTTGTTGACTCATTCTTCCTTCTGTACGGCTCCGGTTCTGCTGCATAGTTCCATCTTGTTGCTTGTATGTCACTTGTCATCACCTGTTCGCTTCACATGATCACTGGGGATGCGACAGGTGTCACAGGGAATATGTTATGGCTGACGTAGGGATAGGGAAAAGATGGTTGTGACCATGTGATAACATTGCAAACACTGATGCGTTGTCTCTATGTAGTGTGGCCAGACTTCTGATGTGATTCTCGCTTCTTTGTTTCTTCTGTAAGGCTTGGACTCCGCTGTAGTATGTCATTTCCCGTTGACTGCAAAGGTCTCCCATCTTCATTGTCCCGACTTGATCGTCTAGGCTGATGTCAACTTGTGGATGGTAGTCATGGTTGGCTTCTGTTTCCTTCTGTAAGGCTCCGTTTCTGCAACTTGTTTCTTCTCATCAGTTGTAGATGTCTGTTCTTCATCTTGATACATCTGAGCTTGCTTGGCATTTCCTCTGTCATCACATGTTCGCTTCACATGATCACTGGGGTTGCAACAGGTGTTGCAGGGAGTATGTTGGGATTAACGAAGGAATAGGGAATGATGGTTGTGACCATGTGACTAACGTTGCGAACATTGATGCGTTGTCTTTGTATTGCAGGTAGACTCATGTGCTTCTTGCTTCTTTGTTTCATCTGTAAGGCTTGGACTCCGTTGTACTGTTTCTTCTTGTTGATTGTAAAGGTCTATTATCTTCCATGTCCCGTCTTGATCATATAAGCTAGGATTAACTTGTAGCTGATAGTTGTAGTTGATACTTTATTTCGTTCCATAATTGCTGTCTTCTTGTGGTGCTTCATCAAAAATCTAAATCTCTAGTATTTCTGTCGTCGTCACCACAACTTTTCCACACAAATTTTCTTGCCGTACTACCGCGGCCTCAAATGTACGTCTTACATCTCCTTTACTCGACTCCCCTACTGCAGTACCCTATTAGTCAGGTGTACTCAGTCCTCTCTTGTGTGCGGTATAGACCAATTATACTTAGGCTTCTCAAGACTAAGTTGCCGCCGTCATATTGTTTACCTCTTAATATGCTATGTCATTGCTCACATAGCTTGTTGCTGCTATCTCCCGTTCTCCTTACTTATTCACCATGTCTAAAAACTTCATCATTATGGCCTCTCTACTTTTAAGCGCCTCCAACGCTATCAGTTTATTCATGTCTTGAGTCCCTTCTACTATTCTGACTTCATTAACACTTTGTTTCATCTCTACCTCTGTATCTCGTATATCTCCCGAGTTTCTCTCACTCCTCTCCACTTCTTCCCTTCTCGCACTCCCTGAGTTCCTCTCAGGTTCTATGTCGCTACCGCGACCTCTAATTATATAACTCTTATTTCTCTCCTCCTCTCTACTACTAGATCGGTATCTCCCTCGATCCTTAGTAGTTTCTCTGTTTGTACTACTGTTTCTATGTCTCAGCCTATCTCGGCTCTTAGAACTGAAATCCTCTCGATCTGTATCTGTTCTATCTTTATACTCCTCTTGTATCTCATCAATCAGAAGCTGTATTCCTCTACGGCTTCACCAAAATATCTCAATATTAACTTCTTCATCATGGCCTCTCTCGCCTTAAGCGCCTCTAACGCTATCATCTTAGCAATATCTATATCTGCCTCTTCCTCTATTTCTCCTCTGAATTCTATTCCGATTTGCTTGCTCTCTCCATCTCTTTTCGTTTCTGTCATCTAACATTTTCGTTATAACCATATCTAATTCATTTCTTATCTCTAGAAATTGTGTCTGATACTTTTGTTCTAACAATGTCCATACTGTTCTTCTTGACCCGTCAAATCCAGGCTGTGCTATAATGACTTCTATTTCCTTCTTCAACTGCTCTATGTTTGGTCCAACCGCTTTGACCATTTTCTTAGTCATGTCATTCTTGTGCTGAAGTTCTTCTACAAGTCGTCTTTGTTTCTTCTTAACTGTGTCTTCACCCTCCTCTTGGATTACATCTCTCACAAGCTGTCTTACTTCATTTATTCTTTGTGATAAGTCCATATCAAACTCGAATTCTAACACTCTGTGCAACGACTTTATTGACAAGATGTTGGGGTCACTTCCTCTTATGTTGCGTTTTATTGTTTCTTTTAACTCATTTACACTTGGTTGGGACTTCTTACTAGTTTTCTTCATCTGACTTGTACATCCAGGATAACTTTTCTTATTTGTCGGCCCATAATATCTATGGCCTTCTTCGTCCGTTGCATACCCAAACTCGACCGACGAGTATCCTTCTGCATTTTCGTCGGAGTCTATAATTCTATCTTCAGCTGACGATGCACCGTTTGAGTAACTTGATGATGAATCTGAGAAGTAGTTGCTATCCCTGATCTTGACATGCCAGTACTCAAGTTCCTCCAATACTCTCTCCACAAGTCTGCGAAGTTCATCTTGTCTTCCCGATAAGTCTGTATGAAACTCTCTCTCCAGACATGACCGTATATAATCTACTACTACTGTGTGAGAACTAACTCCCTCCAGTAGGTCTTTTATTGCTGTCTTTAACTCCTGTTCACTTGGATTAGGTACCTTGATAATTTTCTTCTCCTTTGGACCACTGTTAACATTCTGCACTGTTCTTATACACCTATAAGATGTGTCTATGTCTTGTACTTCTTGTGGACCTGTTTTGACAGAACTATTTCCCATTGTTGTTCCCACATGCCTGCTAGATGCGTTAACGTTAAGATCAACATCTGTTTGTGTTGCTGAGTCTATCTGTGCTGATGCTGTATTCTCTGTCTGTGTTGCCGCCATTGTAGCTGTATTCTCCGTCTGTGTTGCCGAAACTGTCGCTGTATTCTCTGTCTGTGTTGCCGAAATTGTAGCTGTATTCTCCGTTTGTGTTGCTGAGTTCATCTGTGCTGCTGCTGTATTCTCTGTCTGTGTTGCCGACTCTATATGTGCTGATGCTGTAACTTGCTTCAGCTCTGGAACAGGTATATGACTTTGCGCATTCAGGTCAGTTCTTTCTGGATTCTTGCATGTGACATCTTGTTTCTTATCTTGCACTTGATCTTGAATGTTAATTTGACTTGACTGTCCTTTCTGAAGAAGTAATGTCTTTATGTCTTGTAGAACACCTATTCCCTTTGACACTAGACTGTTCAGCATATCATCAGCAGTTTCTTGCTCTGGAATATTAGCAATTGTTTGGACTTTTCTGCACCGTTTATCTTTCTTACGTGCCTGTTTTTGACTCCATAGCATCGACAAGAATGTATCTGGCGTTATAATTGTACTGTCATTCTTCACTTCTTCTTGTTTGTTGTTCTTTTCTAACTCTTCAAACTTCCTCTCTAAATCTGTGCAAAGTGTAGTTATTTCTTCTCCTTCCGTTATATCACTATTTCTTTCTTCAGATGTCAGGTTTTCTATCTTATCGACCATTTCAATATTGTACGAATCAGGTAAGTCATCTGTTTGTACTGCGACATTTGTAACTTGTTTTGACTTTATCCTGATTGGGATTAGACTCTTCTTACATCTGTCATCTGTTTGTACTGCGACATTCTCTTTCTGAGGCTCTATTCTAGCAACTACAGGTTCAGTTCGTTTTTTCAAGTTTAATCTTGGTCTTCCTTCTTTGACTTTGAATGGTTGTAGCTTGATTTCAACAATCTCCTTTATTTCAATCTTATAAACTTTCGCAACCAATCCATCGACTATTCTTATGCATGAGAAATCGATTGCATAAGTCCTGCAACGCTTTAGCTCTGAAACGAAGTCTCTCAATGCTATTCTCTTCTTTCTGTTCTGTGTGGTTCTTGCGCAACTCTCCATGTTTAAACAGTTGTTGTTGTAGATGCTGCTATGTTTCTTCTAAAGGTGGTGTAGCAAATATGGGATGTTGTTGCTGTTGTTGTTACTCCATCTCTCCTTGTGATGTGGCCATTTTGTCGCTGTTGGAGGAGTGGTCACGGCGCCAAATAGGTTATTATGTCACAGTGGCGGTGGTGGTGGGCCGTGTACTGGTCCAACGGCACCAAATAGGTTATTATGTGACCGTGTGCCCTGTGTTGTTGAAGACTGGTCCAAAAGGCACCAAATAGGATATCATGTGACCGAGCTAGTGATGGTCCCTGTCCAGTCCTAACTATAACTAGGTGACTGAGGCAGGCCTAGTTATCTATCATTCACTTTTTTATCTTTCCTCCAAGTGAGACTATTTCTCTTACTGGCCCCTTTGTTCCGCCAGAGATGATGATTCCTGGATGAGAATAGGTTCGTCTTTGTTTCTACCCAGACCACGTTCTTCCCTCCTTGGTGGTGAGCAGCGACTGATGCGTATAGGGTGTTTTAAGGCTATATATGTTATATAGGTTTAACTCTTTCTCACATACCCACTCCACATCCTTTTATTGATTAAACCAACTTGAGTGCTGTATTTCCAAATATAATAACTTTTATTTACATAACATGTTCCACAATCCTTTTTCATAAAGGTACATTCCAATCTCCATTTTATATTCAGGCATCCAGACCCAGGCTCTATGTATTTTCCCAAAGATTTTATTATATTCCTTACTGTAGACTCTTGACTAAAGTGCTATAACCTGTCAGGCCTGGCTCAATTGCATGCATCAATATCAATTCATAAATTACATATAAAGTTATAATGTCAGGTGCAGCTGTGGAGGCATCTTCATACTTACTCTTTAGTGAGAGCGCATGAGTTGTTTCTCAGTAATCTAATTCACCATTTACTCTTCTGTCCTCTCATCTGTTTCAACCTGATCAGTCTTATACCCTGTTAAGAAGCATCTCAAACAAAACCAACTTATTTTGTAAATCCAACGTTGACAAGTGTTGTAGTATCTGGCTTCGATACTTACGTTGGCGAGAGAGCGCATAACCATACGACAGTGTTGCATAACTCTATGCAATTTTCTTGTTTAATAACAATGTCTCATCTTCTTTGTATGACAGCCCAACCTGGCTATCTGATAATAAAAGTTATTCACTTTTTTTTTAAGCTTTAATATTGCCTTAGCTTCAATATTCTCTTCTGTAGCTCGCTCCCTTAAATGTGAGCTTCCTTAGCCTGTGACAATATGTTGAGCGTTTTTCAAAAAAACATGTCTCTCTTCACTTAGCATAATTAGAGTTAAAGACCTCTTACCAGAATATTCAGAAGTCCGTCACCTATCACTGTCTTACTATCACCCCTATGAGCTAATCCTAGGTATAGCAGCACAAATTATTAATCAATTCTAAGTGTTCTCCTGAATTTCCTATTACTACCTTTCTATATCTAGCTAATTCTGTAGACCTTCTGCAAACCGCAGGTTTCACATTTCTTGAGAGCTCAGCAAAACTTGACTTGCTCTGTCAACTTCTCTGGTAGGACTCTGTAAACATGACCGCTCAGTAGCGCGTCAATATCTGGACTGATCTCCTTTCGTCCTTCAATTTCCTATCTGATGGTCCAAAGTTGTTTTAGTTAATACGATTGGTCCGTTGTTCAGTTAACTCACCTATCGCCACGCTTAATTCTATGCTGTCACCCCGTGAACTGTGCTACATAACTGTTTACATTTCGCCCACTTTTCACGTGCGGTTCCCTATCCTAACTCACTAACTTGTAAAGGGCGTTAATATTCATAGTTATTCCCCTTAGCACTTTTTACCTTAGTTTCATTAATCCTTCTATCTCTTTACTAAAACTAGTCTGATATGCAAATTTGGTAAACTCTAATGATATATACTTAGATTATTTTAAGGTCTAAAAAGGTTCCCTCCCTTACAAAAAACACTACATTTTCATTCTTCCATCTCCCACGCCAAGAACAAATAAGTTATCACCTAGATTATTCTGATTTTCTAACCCATTTTTATATACTCTTTCATCTTGTTAACCCCAAATAACTGTTCGACTGACTTAAACTGCAGCGTGTCTTACGCTGCACAACCAAACGGTGACACCTTCTAGCCAATTTCTCTTTGGATAATAAGCATTTTAAAAGACAAAATGTAGACTAAATAAACTGAACTGTGTAAAATTCGATTTAAACAAAAATAAACAGTAACAAGTTATCACCATCACGACAACAGTCTGATGATATCGAAAAAGGCAACCGTTTAGGAAGTTGAACCAACTGGTGTTTTCAGGACAAACGAAGAAGAAGAAGAAGATAAAGGCAGTAGTCAACTCAAGGTTCCTGACATCTCCATACAGTTCTTCCTTGACAGAGTGCATGTGTTTGCATGTGCGTGTGTGTGGATTGGGGGGATAAAATTCAAATCCATTTTGTTGCAAATGGCAAAGGTTGGGACCTATCTCGTGCAGGAGCGCAGCACATAAACGGGAAAATCATTGTAAAAGCCTGATTAATTAAAAACTACTTTACTTAAAAGATTATTTTGTCTGTGCTAGTTAACATACAGTTAACAATTGTGCCAATGAACTGGCTCTTCTGTACATCTGTAATCAGACTGAAGACAAAATGCAAATACTTGATGAAAAGTCACAGCCAGTGAGTGTGCAATACACAAGGAGAAACAAAGGTAATGTGAATAAATGCACGAAACCATAACACGAAGCATGGGAAACAAAGAGCCAGGGATCCAGACCCCCAGGATTACCCAGAGTCTGCTGGGAGGACAACATTAGACAATTGAAGGACCGAGGACTAGAATGTAACCAGGCCAGGAGGAAGACAGCCGATAGGAAAGTCTAGCGCTCTCTCTTTCAAACCTCTACACCTCACGGTAGAAAGGGAACGACTAAGTAAGTAACCATAACATGACTGTACTGGAATAAATACCAATCCAAGATGTAGAATCATACATATACCTTGGCAGCAATAGAGACATTTGGAGGAACAGACAGTGATACCAACATAAGAATACAGAAGGCTAAAGGAGCCTTCACTGGGAGATATATGGTGACCAAAAGAAGTCAAGTCAGACATAAAAATTAGAATTTTCATTTCAAATATCAAGTCAGTCCTATTGTATGGCTCTTGTTGTTGTTGTTGTTGATTAACTAGGGCTGCTGAGCTCGTCGCTCTTTAGCAGTCAATGCCAAGCTGAAGAATTTACATGTGTTCTGTAGCTGTTGAGTGGTGCTGTATAGGGTGTTTGTGATTGTTGGGGAGCCCAGCAATAGCTGTCATCTCTCTGTGGAGAGTCCTCGGCAAGTGAGCAGCACATGCTGAACTGTCTCATACGGATGGGTACAGTTGCGGCAATTAGGCTCATGTGTGGGGTTTAATTTGTTTAAGTGCTTGTTGAGTCTGGTGTGTTCTGTTCTTAGTTGAAAGATTGTGCTCTGCTCCTTACATCATAGGTTATTAATGTAGTCATTTTTGATGGGATGGGCCATTTCTTTATACAAGGCACGTCCAGTAGATCCTTTTGCCCTTCAGTTCAGCCATTTCTCTTTGAAGTTGTTTTGGAGTATTCGTTTAGCTGTCTGCATGTTTGCTGTAGTGTTTGTCTGAACCATGCTTGCTCTTAGTTTTGCTAGTCTGTCTGCTTTATCGTTGCCTGGCATGTCTGTGTGCCCTGGTATCCACTGGAGAGTGACTCTGATGTTGTATTTTGTTAGCAGATTGTCAATTGTTTCGGCCAGCTGTATTATTTCTTTATTTTCAATTTGGAGGTATTCTTCTAAAACCTGAAGTGCTGATTTTGAATCAGTGAAGATTATGATATTTGAGGGCATATGGACTTCTTGTTTGAATTGGCTGTCTATTGCTGTGAGTGTGGTGTTTATTGCTGTAATCTCTGCTTGGTAGTTAGTACAGAATTCTCCGCATGGTTCATATATTTCTAGTGTGCTGCCATTTGGGTATTTCACATACGCTCCAAGTCCAGCATTTATGGTGGCCTTGAATGCTGAGCCATCTGTGTATGCATGTATTGCAGTGCTAGGGTAGCTATCTATAGTCTCTAAAGTAGCTGTTTTAAGTATTGTTGGGTTCGTGTCTCTTGTTAGTGTGCTATCCATGAGTGTGGTTTTTATTACTGGAAGTTTTAACTCCTTTCCGGGATAAATGACTGGGTACTGTTCGATTATTTCTCGTGTCTGTGGGAGGTGATGTTGTTCTGCTATAGTTGTTGCTACTTGTAGTGGTGATTTTTGTTTTAGTCTGCTAATGGGCTTCCAGTTTTCAACCAGTTGTCTGTTTGGGTGGTCTTTTCTCATTCTTCTGTAGCGCTGTGTAGCTTCCAGAACAGATCGTTTACGTCATAGGTCCATTGGTTCTACGTTTGCATCAATTTCACAAGCAGCTGTTGGTGTGGTTCTCATTCCCCCGCATATGAACCTTAGAGCTTGGTTTTGGACTTTGTCCAACTCTGCTTGTGTGGTTTTGCTCATTGCCGACTGCAGCAAAAGGTTGTTATCCATGACTGATTGGACATATCATAGGTATAGCTGTCTGAGATTTCCTTTGTCTGCTCCCCAGCTAGTGCTTGCAAGATGTTTAACTAGGTTCAGGCATCTACTGGCCTTATCTTTCATTTTGTGCATGAAGGTATTGAGGAGTAGCTGTCTGTCAAGCTCCACTCCTAAGTAAGCTGAATTTTCTTCTTTAGACAGCAGTTGTCCATCGAGTTTTAGTTGGTATATCTTCTTGCTTTCCTTGATGCTCCTGGTGAAAGTTGTGTATACAGTCTTCTGGGTGTTTATTTTTAGTTTCCAGAGCCTGCAATACACAGCTATTGTGGCTAGGGCTCTGTTTAGTTTTGCTTGCACCAGTTTTTTGTATTTTTTAACTGTCCAAATGAGCAGGTCATCTGCATAGTGTTTTTGATACCTTCAAGAAGGGAGGAAGGTCATTTATGAAGATAAGGAAGAGGGTGCAACTTAGTGCTGACCCTTGTGGCAATCCCTCCTCCAGTGTTTTCTGGGAGGATTTAGTGCCTTCTACTGCTGTTTGTATTTTTCTGTTACTTGGGAAGGCTTTAATCCAGAGATACATTTTTCCATGTATGCCCATTTTTGTCATTTTGGCGAAGAGCCCCTGTCTCCATCCATACTGTGTCGTATGCTTGCTGCAGATCAATGAATACAGCTGTTGTGGCTTACCCTCTTGGAATGCATATAAGGTTTTTTGCACAAAATGAAAGAGTTGGTCGTCTGTTCTGCAACCTTTTCTGAAGCCTGCCTGACTATCATTAATGATTTTATTACTTTCCAGCCACCAGTAGAGCCTGTGATTAACCATTTTCTTTGCAAGTTTTCTAATTGCTGAGGTCAGTGAGACTGGTCTGTAGCTTCCAGGTTCTTCAGCTGGCTTGTTTTTCTTTAGAATTGGTTTGATATTTGCAGTCAGCCAAGCTTTAGGGAGTGTGCTTTCTTTTCATGTTCTGTTAATGAAGTTTACGAGTACTAACTTTGCAACTGGGCCTAGGTTTAGTATCATTTTACTGGTAATTTTGTCTGGTCCTGGAGCTTTCTTGGTCTTTAATTTTTGTAGTGCGCTACTCATTTCGTGGATGGTGTACTCAGTTTCAAATAGTGGAATGCTTGCTTTAGCAGCTCTCTGTTCTGTTTTTGTTATGTTCTTAATTGTTTGTCTAGCTGTTTTCTGTGATTTGTTTTGCTGACATTTGCATAGTATATGTTAAACGTTTCTGCCTTTTTCTTGTTGTTTGTAAAGATGTTTCCTCCAGTTCTTAGTGGTTCTGGGTTGCTCTTCTTTCCTTTTCCATCAAGACAGTGCAGGAGCTTCCATGCTTTGTGCCCTTCATTCTTTAAGTCCAGGCTTTCCCATGTTTTTGTCCATGCTTCTTTCTTTGCTTTCTTATTGTGATATCTTACCTGTGCTGTGAGTTTGCTATAAATTATTTTGTTGGCTCTGGTGGGTTCTTTTTCCACCTTTCTTCTGGCTTGTCTGCACTCTTTAACAATCTTTCTAGATCTGGAGCCCAGAAATGGCTGAAACGTTTGTGGCTGCCTTTTGGTATTGTTATGTTCACTATTTCAAGTATAGTCTTTGTGATATTGTTGTATGTATTCTCTACTGGATCTAATATGTCAATGCTGCTGAATTTGCTATCTGAAAGTGTTGTGTATGTTGTCCAGTTAGCCCTTTTGTAATTCCAGTAGGTCTTTCTCTTTTGACTGGATTTATTCTGTCTGTCTATACTAATTAGTATTGGCCTGTGGTCACTTCCAATATCTTCCAGGACTGCGTAAGTGCAAGTGTCTGCATTGTCAGCCGATACCATGGTAAGATCAGGTCTGCTGGCCATGCCTGAAGCTCTGTGCAAAAGAGTGGGTTCTGACCTTTTGTTCTGTTGTAGGATCAGGTTGGACGTGTTGCAGATTTCTTCTACTTCCCTGCCTCTTTTGTTGTATGTTTTATATCCCCATGATGGTGAATGGGCGTTGACGTCTCCAGCTATTATAGTTCTCTAATATGTGCGGAATGCTGGAGAGTCACAGAGAAGGAAATGTCAAAATTGTCCTCTTTTCACACAACATGCCTAAGAAAAATTCACCGAATCTTTTGGCCGAATACCATCACCAACCAAGATCTGCTTACTCGTAGCAAGCAAGAGGACATGCACACCATCATAGCTGGCAGACGCTGGAGCTGGGTTGGTCATGTCCTCAGAAGAGACCCCGATGCCATCACAAGAACAGCTATGCTTTGGACCCCTGAAGGAAAGTGAAAGAGAGGCTGACCAAAAACAACTTGGCGGAGGACTGTGGAGGCTGAGATGCAAAGAAAGAACCAGAGTTGGGGCACTGTACGAAGGATGGCCACCGACCGTGCAAAGTGGAATCAATTTGTTGTTGCCCTACAAGACGCCACTAGGCGTGACGGCCACTGACTGCTTTGACGGTCGGTGGTTAAGGATCGAAGAAGAAGAAGAAGAATATGTGGTGTACTGGATATTGATGTTTCCTGCAGATGCTGGGGAGGCAGTAAACATTATTGATGGTGTATTTGTTTCCTCTGAACCAGCAGTGAACTTGCTGCATGTCTATGTCACCACTGCTGGGGATGTTTCATACATCTGCTTGAATGTAATTTCTTATGAGTGTCATAGGTCCTTGGCATTTCTTGCATGTGCAGCGATACTGGGTGTATCCAGAGATGTTAAAGGTTTTTCTGGGTGGAATGATTTCCTGGAGTACTGCAATATAGATCTTACTGTCATTTAATGTTAACTCCGCCTCGGCCGGTCCCAAGCCCGGCTGAAAAAGGAGGAGGGCGGCCTACATGGAGGCCGTAAGGAGGCAGCCCCTCCACCATGCAAAGGCACAACAGGCCAATCACCTGTTTGCTTTAAATCATGATTACGTGAACTACAAGAGAGAAAACCGGACTGATTCTAAAGGCGATGAACTGGAACGGACTACGACTTATGGAACTTGGAACACAAGAAGTATAAATGGGAAAGAAGAGGAGCTGGTGGAAGAGATGAGAAAAGCAAAACTAGAAATCCTGGCTATAACGGAAACAAAGAAAAAGGGGCAAGGAGTCATGGATTTCGATGGCAACACGCTGCTCTACAGTGGTGTACCCACATCTGAAAGAGCTAAAGGGGACATGGGTTGCATTGTGGCCAAAAACCAAAATGATAGTATCAAGGGATGGAACTTTGTCTCGGAACACATTATGGTTGTAAAACTAAAATAAGGAGAAACCAAAGTCAACCTGGTCATAGTGTATGGGCCAAATGAGGATGAGAGAGCAGAGGTCAAGGAGGAAATCTTCGAGCTGCTTCAAAGGACAGTGGATGACTGCCTAGATGAAATTATCATGCTCAGAGATTTCAATGCCAGAGTTGGAAATGACCATGAGTTGGATGGAATTATCGGAAGATATGGAGATGATACTCTCAATGACAATGGAAAGTGACTCCTTAGATTCTGCAGTGAGCAGAATCTGATCATTACAAACACAAAGTTCCCCCATAAGCGCATATGCATACACTAGGTGTGAACCAACAAAGAATGAGAAGTCAGTGATCGACTATGCCATTGTTAGGAGGAGCTCATTCAAATATGTCCAGGATGCTAGAGTCTGGAGGGAGCCAGAGATTGGAAGTGATCTCTACCTGCTTACAATCAAAAGAACAGCTGAAAGAGTTTCTCAGCCTAGGAACTGCCCAACATCATGCAAGAAACCAAGTAAACGAACGGGAGAAATGAGCATTAAGACCTACAAGCTGAGAGAGCCAGAAATTAAGACCAGATATCAGGGGCTTATTGCTACAGCGGTGAGAAACACAGAAGAAAACCTGATGACTTGGAAACCCTCTGGCTTAAATTCAAGGACATCATTGTAGCGATATTCTTATATTATTATATCTGTAACTTCTGGAGTTACTCTGGCCCAGTTAGTGTAGGGACATACAGCGGAACACCGCACACAGCAATACACCAAAAATCTCTAAATCACCACCAAGGCCGAGTGGACAGTTAAACAACATTTATTGTAGTACGGAACACAGCTCCACAGATAAACACTTGAAAGCCATTACAGCATATGGCATAATATGTATCGTCATGTAAAGTTCTGTAGCGTCAGTAGCCAGTATACTGTCCCTGACAGTTTCTCCTCATTTTTATTTAATCAGTTCAAAGAAATACATACTTCCTTTCACAGGCATATATCTAATACTCCTCACAAAAGATCTTGAAGTACAGACATTGGTATCATGTAGGAATTAATCAAAACATCATATACATCTCAGGAGCTCAAAAACACCCGTCCACTCGCCATTAAACACACCATCGCTCTCTTCTTTCTCTCCCACCAGTCACCTGTCTCACGAGACCCAGCCAACCATGATGGCTTAATGTAGCTCACCCGTCTTTTCCAGTGGCCCGTGTAAAAATACACAAACACAGAGCCACGCTGAGCTAACGCTATATAATACACACCTGTTATGAATTTTAATCATAACAATCATAAAGATAGCTGCTGCAGAAGCATGTGGTGAAGTCCGACTTGGGAACAAGAGAAAGAGGACACCTTGGTGGACAGAGGAAGTCAGAAGAGAAAATAAGAGAGAAGAAAATGGCATGGAAACAATACTTAGGAGCTAAAAACACAGTAGGACAAATAGAGAAATATAGAGAATATGTGATACTCAGAACAGAAGCAAAGAACAAGGTGCTAGCAGCAAAACAGAAGTCCTGGGAAGAATTTGGAGAAAAGCTAGAAAAAGATGCACAAGAAAACCAGAAATTGTTCTATAAGACCCTAAAGAACATGAGGGACGAAAAACAATGCCCTCTCAAATTTATAAAGGACAAGCAAGGCAAATTGCTTACTGCCCCGAAGGAAGTAATGGAAAGATGGAAAGAATATTTCTCAGAACTCCTGGATGGTGAGCAAGGTCAAGCATCAGAAATGATAACCACTAGCACAGAAGAGAAAACCAATGGTGGTGAAGATGACATAAAGATGGAAGAACTGAAGGCAGCACTGGAGAAAATCAAAATGGCCAAAGCAGCAGGGCATGATGGTATAACACCAGAAATGGTTAAGTACATGGGAGAATCAGGCAACCTACAGGCAGCGTGGTGCAACAAGACCATACCAAAAGATTGGTAGATTGCCATCATAACACCAATTTTCAAAAAGGGTGACAATCAACAATGTGGAAACCATAGAGGCATATCCCTTCTCAGTGTCCCTGGTAAAATCTACTCTAAAATCCTAGAGCAGAGACTCTGACGCCTAGCTGAGCCACAATTGGATGAGGTCCAGTGCGGATTCCGAGCAAACCGAAGTACTCAAGACCTAATCTTCACACTCAGACTGCTGAGTGAAAAAGCCCTTGAGTATAAGAGTGAGATCCATCTTTGTTTCATAGATCTGGAAAAGGCGTTTGACAGGGTCCCCTGGAGTAAACTTTGGGACTGTTTGGCAAGGAAGAACATTCCAGCACCTCTGATTCATGCTATACAGAGCTTCTACAAGTCTTGCAGAAATTATGTGAGGATGGCAAACCATAAGTCAGAAGAGTTCAGGACCACCACTGGTGTAAGACAAGGGGATATCCTGTCACCTTATCTTTTCATACTCCTCATGGACGATGTCATCAAGGCATGTAAGGAGAGAACAAGAAAGTATTCAGTGGGGTACTGGAAGATAAGACAGGTCTGTATTTCAGAGCTGGCATTTGCTGATGATGTTGCCCTGATTGCTAAATCAGAGGCACATCTCCAATCCAACCTGCAAGTCTGGAAGGAAGTGCTGGAGAAGAGAGGGATGGTCATAAGGAGCTCTAAAACAAAATCCATGGTGATATCACAAGAAGAAAGAAGACATCAGATTAAGCTGGGAAAACAGGTCCTGGAGCAGGTCGACCACTTTAAATACCTTGGAGCTATTATAGACCGAAAGGGAGGCATCAAAGAAGAATTGGCCACTCGAAAAGCAGCAGCTGGGAGACTTTTTCAGGCCATAAATTGAGGATTCCTCAGCAAGAGAGAGGTTGGTAAGAAAACGAAGATGGCTGTATACCGCTCCACCTATGTCCCAGTCTTGATATATGGATGCGAGTCATGGGCAATGACTACAACCCACAAAAGCCAGATCCAAACCTCAGAAATGAGGTATCTGAGGAAGGTGGTTGAAGTAACAAGAAGAGACATGGTCCGCAACCAGACGATACATCAAGGCCTAAAATCCCACCCCCTGCAGACCCAAGTAGAACAGTCTGCAGAATGGGAGAAGATCGGCTACCACGACAAGCATTGGAAACAAAGAGCCAGTGATCCAGACCCCCAGGACGACCCAGAGTCCGCTGGGAGGACAACATTAGACAATCTTTGAAGGACCGAGGACTAGAATGGAACCAGGCCAGGAGGAAGATAGCCGATAGGATAGTCTGGCGCTCTCTCTTCGAAACCTCTACACCTCACGGTAGAAGGGGAACGACTAAGTAAGTCATTTAATGTTTTGAGCAGTTCTTCTTTCTTGTTTTGTATGCCTGCAATGTTGATTTGTAATATGTTTATGTTCCCAGTAGTAGACTTTTCGCAAGCAGTCTGGGGTGTCACTGCTCTGTGTGGACATTGTTTACTGAGGCGACGTCCAAGCTCATACGGTGAAAATATGGTTGTCCTTGGCATTATCTTAGGTCTTTCCTGTGGTTTTTCTGCCATTCCGCAACATACCGAGTTGGGAGTCTTGAGCTCCAGTCTCTTTCCCAGGCATTTTATCCTGGCCTGGCATGCATCCAGAGGGCCCAACATCTGGTTTTAAGTTAGCAGTTGGGGATAGGTGGGGTGGCATACTGTGTATTCCCCGTCATCCAGGGGGGCTCTCCAATTATGCACAGCTTACACAAGGCTGTGCTCTGGTTCTGGGCTCTCCCAGGAATCTTCACGTCCTGCACAGAGCCACTTCCCAGTACCCATCAACTGCCATCTTTCCATTGTAGAATTCTCTTGCATGCGGCCATCCATTCAAGAGCCAGTATTAAGTCTGGTGCTCATGTGATTCCCCCAAGCTTAGTGTGCAATGCTGGGTTCTCAACATGTTGCACTACAGGGTGGATTGTGATGCTGGGCCAATTTGATGCAGCTTTAGGGTCCTGGGTCGGCTAATAGACTGACCCTGGCATTCACCTGAGAGCATGGGCGAAATCCTACACATCTCCTTGGCTGTAATGCTAGCGTGCCTGTGGGTTTCCTGCACACCCCAGAAAGGAGCCAGATATGCACTGTTTTAGCACTTGGGAGGGTAAGAGGAGTGTTTCTGCATCTCTCTGAGATATGTAGCCAAGGTAGGGTTCACATTGCTCAATCCCCACCACCAAGTTGCCTGCTGGTTATGCAGAGTTCTCTTGGGCTCTAGGCAAGTGACCAAAAGTTCAAGGTGAAAGGATCATCACATCCTGAGAATTTGTGCCTTTACGATGGGTTCCATTCATCAGAGAGCAGCGCCTACTAGTTCCCATTCCTCCAAGTCTGTTCAGTATAGCTCTGGCTCCATTCTTACTACAGTCGGGTGTGTATGGTGTTAGTACACCAGGTTTATTATTGAGGTTTGCTCCTCTAGATCCATTGTGTTCAGCCTGGGGATTCACACCCCAGTGACCAGGGCTGTCTCGCGGAGGGTTTTGCTCTTCACCACGCACAATGATCTTTGGGTTTGAGAGGTTATGCTAGACCAAGAGGCTGACACCACAGAGGACGAAAAATAGTTCACTAGGCCTAGGGTGAAGCAAGGGGAGGAATCCATATGGAGGAAACCCCACTACTCACACATCATACCCCCTGTCTGTGATAAAAACTGGACCCCATTGTATGGCTCTGAACAAGGAGAACAATAAAAACAACAACCAAGAAGTTACAGACTTTCATAAATGGGTAAAAAAAGAGGCCCCATAGCAGATACTGCCATAGGGGAGTGAAGTGTTAGAGACCAAAATACTAAGTTAAGCTTCGAGAGGAGGGAAAATAGTTAACCCACCTCTCGAAGCATTTAACTAGTGGGTTAACTAGTTTCCCTCCTCAATGCATTTGCCTTTCCTAACCCAAGAGCAGAGACAGGTACAGCTGGTAGACTTTAGCATGTTTCCATCCCGTTATCTTTGCCATGAGAGTCCTGCGCTCTCATCACGGATGCTCTAATGAATGGGTGCTAGCCTAAAATAGAAGGATTATAGTGGTATGACAAGATTACTAATGTGGAACTGATGACATGAACCAGACAAGTGTCAGAAGAACAAGACATGAGAAGATGTTGGAAATGGAATGGATACACGTTGAGCTAACCTGCTGATAGCTTTACCAGGCAGTCCTTGTTCTGGAATCTCCAGGGTAGGAGAGGTACAGGAAGACCATGGAACACATGGAGAAGAGAACTGGAGATGGACATGAAAGGAACAAAGAAGATAGAGAATGACCTTGAGCTGATGGCAAAGAACAGGAAGACTTGGAATAAAGCATATGCTCCTTGGGGAGCTAAAAAGTGATGATGATGATGACTAGTTAACTAATTTACATTCATTTGCATTGTTATAAAGGGAAAAAATGGGGAAAAAGGGGGGGGGTGTTAAGAGAGTTGTGATGTCACACTAAAGTAAAAAGGGGGAGGGTGGGTTGGTTCAGGGTTTTTGTGACAAATGTGACAAGAGGGAAAGGGGTTTAAAACATGGCAAAAATTGCATGACGTCATATGTGGACGACCCATATCCCTCCAGCCCAAATACTGTAAACGGAGTAAATAATGACGTCCAAACTGTGAGTGCATATGTGTGTGTGTGTGTGTGTGTGTGCTATACTGAAATGTTTTAGCAACAATTATCGTAATTACTAAATGTTAAAATGTTCTCAACTTTAAAAACAAGAATGTCAGAATATTATGGGACATAAGCTATTTTTTTAAAATAAACAAAGTAGGCTATCCTGTTCAACCCTCGATGGGTTATAATTAGGATATAGCATATAGTGTAATAAATTCAAGACAATATAGTAACTTCTTCTCCCCCTCCCACCCACTCGGTCCAAATAGAGTAGCCTAAATCAAAACCAAAATTGAGTATGAGTGTGTGACCTCCCCTTTCCAAGAAACAAACAAACAATAAAAAACAAGCAAAAATTAACGGACAAAACAAACAAACAAAGTAAAGTCTCTTATGAAACAAATATAAAGGTATGTTATCAGGCACTCGCAGGAAATAAGAAGTAGAACACCAGACAACAGAAAAACAACAGACATGAGTGGCTTACCCAGGATTTGAACACTGGACCTTCCGTGCGACAACCCCGCCTAGCCATGCAAGCGAATCACACTATCCGCTCTGCCATCTACGCATCATCAAAAATGATGTTTCAATGGCAGGTCAATAGTGCAAACCACAATACACGACACCAGAAGTCCTCCATGGGCAGTTCAGCCTATTAATGACGCAATCACTTCTGTTGTATTTCTATCAAGCAGTATAGGCCGAATCCAACAAGACCCTTAGGACCTTAATACTGTGTCCAGTAAATGATAGTAGACTAGAACAGTGAGAACAGGATAGTGGGTAGGTTTGGTATTGTACAAACATTTTATTACAAATAAGGGAGGGAAACCTGAGGCCTGTAAACAGTAAATTAATATGAAACAAATATAAAGGTATGTTATCAGGCACTCGCAGGAAATAAAGAAGTAGAACACCAGACAACAGAAAAACAACAGACATGAGTGGCTTACCCAGGATTTGAACACTGGACCTTCCGTGCGACAACCCCGCCTAGCCATGCAAGCGAATCACACTATCCGCTCTGCCCATCTACGCATCATCAAAAAATGATGTTATCAATGGCAGGTCCAATAGTGCGAACCACAATACACACGACACCAGAAGTCCCTCCATGGTCCCAGTGTTCAAATCCTGGGTAAGCCACTCATGTCTGTTGTTTTTCTGTTGTCTGGTGTTCTACTTCTTTATTTCCTGCGAGTGCCTGATAACATACCTTTATATTTGTTTCATATTAATTTACTGTTTACAGGCCTCAGGTTTCCCTCCCTTTTTTGTAATAAATGTTTGTACAATACCAAACCTACCCACTATCCTGTTCTCACTGTTCTAGTCTACTATCATTTACTGGACACAGTATTAAGGTCCTAAGGGTCTTGTTGGATTCGGCCTATACTGCTTGATAGAAATACAACAGAAGTGATTGCGTCATTAATAGGCTGAACTGCCCATGGAGGACTTCTGGTGTCGTGTATTGTGGTTCGCACTATTGACCTGCCATTGAAACATCATTTTTTGATGATGCGTAGATGGCAGAGCGGATAGTGTGATTCGCTTGCATGGCTAGGCGGGGTTGTCGCACGGAAGGTCCAGTGTTCAAATCCTGGGTAAGCCACTCATGTCTGTTGTTTTTCTGTTGTTCTACTTCTTTATTTCCTGCGAGTGCCTGATAACATACCTTTATATTTGTTTCATATTAATTTACTGTTTACAGGCCTCAGGTTTCCCTCCCTTATTTGTAATAAAAAGTCTCTTATAACTGTCCTGGTGTTAACAAGGTGAAAAGGAGTGAGAAAGCCCAGTGGTGTTTGAGATTACATAACACCCCTGGGCTCTCTCACTCCTTTTCAACTTGTAAACACCAGGGCAGTTATGAGAGTTTAATTATTGTAGTGTTAAGTATTTATTTTTTCCAAGATGGAGGTGAAATTCGTTTCTCACCTTAGACGCCGAAAGAAAAACATCAGGAATGTGTATATTTCGATGGATATCACCATGTTATGTTAAATTATAGAATAAGAGATACACCAGAGTATCTAGTGGTGTAGATATTTTCCTATAACTGACCTCGAAACCCTTGAATCGGTCGGTTGGATCGGAGGGTTGATCAGTGAGTTAACAATTCACTATCGTAAAACAAGCTATTGTTACCGAAACAGAACCAG
Source organism: Oreohelix idahoensis (assembly GCA_024509875.1). Lineage (NCBI taxonomy): Eukaryota > Metazoa > Mollusca > Gastropoda > Stylommatophora > Oreohelicidae > Oreohelix > Oreohelix idahoensis. The sequence goes on along the minus strand of JAMPIV010000311.1, from coordinate 444,352 downwards.
GCTCGACAGTAAACATGACTCACTCTAATATCTTGGGGGCTAAGGAGATTTCTAAAATTGGATACTGGAATGTAAGAACTATGTATCAAGACGGAAAATTGGAAGAAGTAATTAAAGAAATGGATAATTATAAGTTGGACTTATTGGGTGTCAGCGAGTGTAGATGGACGGGGAAGGGCATAAAATATATTTCAGAAGAAAAAAGCAAATTATATACTCTGGTAGTAATGATAATCGTCACACAGAGGGAGTAGCCATCCTAATGACACAGAAAGCAGCAGCATCGCTTATCAGCTGGGTACCTATCAATGAGAGGCTAATATTAGCTAGATTTCAGCTGCAAGAACTGGTAATAGTAGGTGCCTTTATCAAATTACAAAACAACTATGTCACCAGCCTACTGCTATGGAAACACCTGTTAAAGGTAAATTAGGGAATTCAATACCAACAGAAAAAGAACAAATGAAGAGATGGGCTGAGCACTTCATGGAGGTGCTAAACAGACCACCACCAACAGTAACACCTGATTTTAATAATGAAACATCCACAACCACTTTGCCAATAACTTGCGATGAATTCACGCTGGACGAGATCAAACAAGCCGTTAAAAGATTAAAAAATTTTAAAGCTGCTGGAGTTGACGAAATTTCAGGGGAAATGATTAAAGCAGTTAATGACAACAACCTCTTGAGAATTTTAGATATTATAAATGAAGTATGGAGAGAAGAACAACCACCACAACAATGGAAAGACAGTATTATTATAAAGTTACCGAAGAAAGGTGATCTATCAGACTGTAATAACTGGCGTGGTATATCTCTATTATCAGTACCTGGAAAATTATTATGTTGCATGATGTTAGAAAGACTTAAATTGCATGCGGACGAAAAGATCAGAGAAGAACAAGCGGGTTTCAGGCCGAAACGATCATGTATTGATCAAATATTCACACTAAGAACAATTATAGAAGAATCAGTGGAAAGGCAATCGCCACTTATTATCACCTTCGTCGATTTTCAAAAAGCCTTTGATAGTCTACACCGCCCATCATTGTGGAAGATACTTACAATCTATGGTTTTTTCCAACAAAATATGTGAATATAATCAAAGCGCTATATGACAATGCAAGATGTTGTGTTAGAACAAATAAAGGGAATACAGAATGGTTTACAGTAGAAACAGGGGTGAAACAAGGCTGTATTATGTCACCACTACTTTTTGGAATAGCTATTGATTGGGTTATGAGAAACTATACCCACAATGAACAATTGGGTATAAAATGGACAAATGGAAAATTCCTGGGGGACCTGGATTTCGCAGATGATGTATCATTCTTAAGTTCAACACCAAGACAATCCCAAGAAGCAATAAATAATTTGTGTCATCTCTCGGTTAAAATTGGTCTCCAAATAAATGCCTCTAAAACTAAAGCTATGAACTTTTCTAACGAGACCTTTGATATCATCTTGAACGGGGAAAAAACTACAGAAAGTTGAAAGTTTCAATTATTTAGGCAGTAAAATGACTCAGGATGGTGACACAACAAGAGAAATCCATACTAGAATTGCTTTGGCAGCTAGCGCCTTCAATAGATTATCTAACATTTGGAAATTACGATCATTGAATATACATACCAAGCTTCGTCTGTTTAATTCAAATGTTTTTTCAGTGTTAACATTCGGCGGTGAGAGTTGTGAAATAACAAAATCATTGGAGAACAAGCTGAATACATTCGAGAACAAATGTCTTAGAAAACTCATGAACATCAGTTGGAAAGAATTCAAGACTAATCGACAAATAAGAGAAGACTCTAGGCAGAAATATGTCTCCGACTATATAAGGAAAAGACGATGGTCATATATCGGTCCATGTCCTACGAATGCAAAACAACAGAATACCACTACAGGCGCTCACTTGTGGGTTCCTGAGGGTAAGCGGAAAAAAGGAAGACCAAAAGAAACACTCAGAAGAACAATAATAAGAGAAGGAAGAACGTTGGGCCTAAATAATGTGCAAGAGCTAAGAGGAGTGGCGTCACAACGAACAACCTGGAGAGCACTGGTTTCTGCCTTATGCGCCGTGTTTGGCGCTTAAAGAATTTATTATTATTATTATTTATTTATCGATATAAGAAGCTGGCAGATCCTTTTATTTACCTGAACATGTGGAAAATTTCTTGCGGCCCTAAATGTTGACAAAAGTTTAGCCATTATAATCATACAAACTCCTGCTACAGCCTTCTGAAATTTGCGTTGCTTCCCTTGTGGGGTTAGATTTAGAAGGTTACTTCTTGTTTCCGGACATTAGCTGTTTCGCCCATTTACAAGTATTTATATTTAACAATTTGTAACATCGTTGTGCCTTTCTTTTTTTTTTTAATTGATGAAGAAAAATATCCTGCTCAACGGCTGATGGGTTATAGTTATGAGATATCTCGCCTCTATGTTCATATTTACTTTAACCATACTGCAGGTGAACACCAACCAAGATCTGCTTACTCGGAGCAAGCAAGAGGACATGCACACCATCATAGCTGGCAGACGCTGGAGCTGGGTTGGCCATGTCCTCAGAAGAGACCCCGATGCCATCACAAGAACAGCTATGCTATGGACCCCTGAAGGAAAACGAAAGAGAGGCCGACCAAAAACAACCTGGTGGAGGCTGAGATGCAAAGAATGAACCAGAGTTGGGGCACCGTACGAAGGATGGCCACCGACCGAGCAAAGTGGAATCAATTTGTTGTCGCCCTACAAGACGCCACTAGGCGTGATGGCCACGGACTGCTTTGACGGTCGGCGGCTAAGGATCAAAGAAGAAGAATGTTCATATAATATGTTCAGTTACCGATATGCGAACGCAGCATCATCTTTATAATCATGACATATCTGCTGTACAATTACAGCAACAAAAACAAAAATTAAAATATAGTGATTAGAGGGGATATGGGGGAGACGGAGGGGAGTGAATGTCTAGTGGGGTTATTATAAACCATATGAAAAATGAAAGTCAGTTAAACTTCAAACCAAACGCCTCAAGCCTTCCCTTGCCCACTTTTGTGTGTGTTTTTGTTTTTAAACTGATTTTGTTGTTGTTGTTTGATTATTTGTTGTGGTCGTCTCGACATATCTGCCATGGTGTTACACAACAACACATAATAATTTAAAAAGAACAAACAAACCACTAAATATGCGCTAGCCATTTATGTCTGTCCGTTTTTTGTTTTATATAGACCCGCAGTTGAATAAATGGTATTTAAAAATCGCATCTGTTGATACAATGTTAAGTAAGCTGTTCACATTAAAAATATTTTTTCCTGTCTTCTTCCTCTTTTAATACTTAATTATTCTCTGTTCTACCATTTCATGGATTCCTAATGAGATATTTCCTGCAAAACGTTCCAAATTTTAAAAATAAATAAGTAAGTAAATATGACCATTAGAGCAATTTAAATACAGGGGTTTTTACCCAGTTATATCTATAATCCTCCATTTTCACGTTTCCCTTTCATTATGAAAGTCAAGCGATATGCGGAACATGCACGTCCCGTTCTAAATACTAAGTGTGCTGCGCTGGCTAATGTCTGACTACATGTATATGTTTTTTTTTCAAAATATGAAATTAAATGCTGTCTATTCCACTGAGCTGAAAGTATACTGTGGGAATGGCATCGTGCAGTGACCGGAGCTTTGGGCAAAGTGCAGCAACTGGGAGTTTAAGGCTGACATATTGCTTACTTTCAATTCGTGAAAGATCTTGCTTGTTTAAACAGATATTTCACTAATTATCGTACTGAGCTTCAGTCATAATTTTATTAACTTGTTATTTCAATTTTTCCTTATGATTTTCTGTGATTGTTGAACTTCTTACATTGATATTTCTTTCTTTCTGGGTTTTGTATTCTTACTTGCTTATTTGTTGTAATTTTTTCTCGCATCACCTGTGTTATTTTTTTTTTCATCTATCTGTATCGCTCATCTTATCCCTGTTTCTCATCCTTTTACGTGTTTGCAGTGTCTAAAGTATTTTTCTTTTGACCTGTCTATATTTCTTGTCTTTGTTGTATATTTCTAACTGTGGCTGACGAAGAGTGAACCCCGGAACATTCCATGTTTCCTGTTTACCGTTAATTTGTAAAACTGATTCCATACCACTTTTTTTTTAAATTTATATATTTATTCACTTGCCAGTTTTATAGCATCCCCATTATTTAATCAGTAACATCTTTTTACTCATTTTGACGAGGGAGACAGTATTTTATTTTATTTTTGCCTCACAATGAATCAAACTGCAATGAACTTGTTTGCTGGCAGTGCATCTGAAATAAAACTGAAGATATCTCATTACAATGCTGAAGTACAAAGTGTTGGAGACACTTTGCTTTAATTTTTAAATATAAATACCTTGATTGTAATTATAACTATGAAATAACAAGAAATCAAGTCCAACACAAAAATAAGAATTTTTAACTCAAATAATATAGGCAGTTCTATTGTATCAATGGGCGTGTAACGGGATCCTTTACCCCCTCCCCTATTGTATGGTCGTGAAGAATGAAAAAAAAAAAAAGGAAGACTAGAGGGATAAAAATGGCATTCAAGAATGAGTGCTTGCCGATCTCGAATTAGGTCAAATAAAGGGAGCGAACAAGGGAACTGTTACCCCCACCTCATAAAGTCTCCAAGACTTCACTCCCCTATGGCAGTACCTGCTACGGGGCTACCTTTACCTTTATGTTTATGCTTAAGAACGAACCTAGGCGGATACTTATGTATCTTTAATAATTATGTTGTTAATACTCAAGAAGCTCTAATCTTAACAAAGGAAGTAACGGGTTTCACTCACAAGGAATAATGCTGCACGAGACCTGGTCTGTTGACAGCGTAAGAGTGTATTTCTCCAGTACGCTTAACGATAAAATGTAGTATGTTCAACACAAAAATAAGAACCTTAAACTCAAATGTCCTGTCAGTCCTACTGTATGGCTCTGAAATATGTAGAACAACAAAAACAAGAAATTACAGACTTTCATAAATGGGTGCTTGCATAGAACACGATTGAAATGGTACGACAAGGTCGCAACATAGAACTGATGACAAGCACCTGTGGAACAAGAGATGATAATAAGATGCTGGCGATGGATTGGACACATGGAATCTCCAAGGTAAGTGAAACACGTGGAGGAGACAACTAGAGACAGAAATTGTTATTGTTATGCAGAATTGACATCATTGCACTCCGGGCAAACCCATAGGTGCTCAGTCTCCATCAGTATATATCGAAGAGTGTGAATGCTAATTGTTCCTGTAGCTCGCTGGTTGTAAACACGACGGATGCATCCTCTCATACGTCCATCTCTACTAGCTTTACGTTTGATGCCAAATTCCAACAGTCTTAATCTTGATGATTCATCTATTGCAGTGTCATTCTCTAACAGGCGATCATTAATTGTTCTCAGTATATCTCCCTTATCCATATCCAGTGTCCCCACTATGGGTGCTCTTGATGCTAGTCTGTCAGCTCTTTCATTACCACATACCCTAGCATGACCAGGACAGTATATCCACACCAGCTCTTGTAGACTGGAAGCTTCTATGAATGTTTTCCACTTATGCCGCAACCAACCACTTTGAACCTTCCGAAGCATGGACTGAGAGTCGGACACAATGATAGCCTTTGTTAATGACGTTTCAGTTATCCACCTTAAGGCTGCAGTAACAGCCTCGATCTCCATTCTCATGATGGAAGTTGTTATCTTGTAAGCTCCGCTATGTTCGGCGACGATTCTGCCCTGTACCCGAGCAGAGAAGCCCCAACCGGATTTCTCACCCCGGATCACCGACCCATCTGTATACACGATGGCATGACCATCCCCGGAATGATCATATATCAGTTGATTAATTTCCAGTTCTGTTATTCCATTCCCCCAATTTCTACACTCTCTCCCAAGACTGATGATGACCCGCTGGCAGTTATCCTAGTTATCATCTGACATACACTATTCTTCCCCTTGAATATATTGTCAACCGTGGTCACCTGCTTGATAGTTGTCTCTGCCTGTGCCATCCATGACATCCCTCTCTTTATTCTTGCTCCCTTAATGTCAGCTATGTAACCATGCAGAGGATGCCGTTTGTCTGTGTATCTGAGACAGAAATGAAAAGGAAGATATGGAAAGACCTTGACCTCATGGCATGCGATGGGAGGACTTTGTATGTGTTTGTGGAAGGCTTGCGCTCCTTAGGAAGATAAAGGGTATTGACTGGTAAAAATAAAATTTATGTACGTTTCTTAAAAGCTTGCAGGCTTTTATAAATCGCTTAAAATCTATTTAAATGCACGGATCACGAAGAAGAAAGTTAAAAAAAAAAGAAAAAATAAAGTATCCCGTTCAACCCTTGATGGGTTATAATTAGGACATATGGTGTACGAATTCAAGAAAATAAAGTTAGATTTCCAATATCCAAATAAAGTACCTTCTTCCCCCCTCCACTCAGTCCAAATAGAATAAATCAAAACTAAATTTATGTGAATGTTTGTGTGTGTGATCTCCCCTTTCCATGAAACAAACAAACAATTAAAAAAATAAAATAAAATGAAATCTCTCAAAACTGCCCTGTTTACAGTTTACAAAGTGAAAAGGAGTGAGAACACCCGAGGGTGTCCGAGATTACATCAAATCCACCAATTATCCGCCATCAGCCATACAAGCACCCCATCAGACAACCCCCTTCCCTCACACCATCATTGATCCTTATACATTAATTTTAGTTCTTGTTATATACTGTTTTACTATATTGTGCAATTCTCTAGGTCTATCTATTCTCAACACCTGTGATAGCTGTGTTGGTAGAGTGAAGCCAGATGAAGTTTGAAAATGTCATACTGTATTGCTTATTGGCATCTCTAGACATCGATGTCAAGCTGAAAGAACTATTCATGAGTAGGCCTATATTGTCAATTCAATGGGCTATCTATCCATCTTTTGGCTGTCAAAATTGTCCCTGAAGCGGTATCGTTTGGTATATCCTTTACAATATGCCACAATTTTGCTTATTCCATATCACTTTGATGTTCCTGTTATTAAAGTCACATGCTTGTCAAAAAATTTGCAATCCATACATTTCTAAAATTGTGCTCGGTAAATCTAATTTCTTTAATTTCCATCAGAATTAAAGGACCTTGCGTGTAAAAGCTTTATCAATGGATAACTATGATTGGCCGACATATGTAATTAGTTAACTCCGCTTGACCAATCAAATCCTCGCGAGTTGATCGACACGCCAATCGCCATACACAGCTGTGCTAGCGGCGATCTAACTACAACGCGGTGTGTCGCCATTGTGCTTATGATTGTCTTCTGCATGTTGTCGCCTTCGAAATTGAAATTTTCATCGTTGTGACCAATTATTCATGAAATTACATTGTTCTTGCGAAAGGAGGATATATTGGCATTTCATTTATCAACATCTTTGCTCTCTGGTATGTTTGTATTGGCTCTATGTTTACATCCATTGCACGGCTACTCTTTGATCTAGCACACGCATTCGACAAAGTGTTGAGGCTTGGGTTATCCGTAGCGAGAGTTGTGCGCATCGACGCGAGGGGACAGTTTGAAGTTTAAAAAAAATAAATTTTTCTCTACGTGTGTTTGTTAGATTATCGTAATGGAACATGTTTCTACAACATCGCTGTTTCTTGGAATCACAGAAGTCGTTAAATAATGCTGTTTAGAATTTCACGACGTAAGGGCACGGGAATTTAGAGGAATAGATCATTAAGGTTTGTTGTGTGTGGCAGTGACCTACTTTCTAATAAGCACACAAAGAATCGTGGGGCAGCGGCCCTGCTACTGAATGCTACTTGCGAAGGGTAGAGGCTCAAGGTTATAAATTATGCATAATGCTTTATAGTAGGCTGGGTTTACAGTTTTTAATATCTGTTATTTGTATTCAAAGATTCGACACCAACCATACTGCAGGTAAACACACACAGACTAAACAACACGGATATAGCGGCCTTCATTGTGTAACTGTGCTTGGAAAAGTAAACGAAGTGTTAGCTAACGTTGGTTGCTTGACAATTTCTCTTGTGTGTGAATCAGTCCAAACTTGCACCAAATATTAAAATTTGCACACCTTCCTAGTGCAAGGACATTGTTATAAGATTTATAAACCTAGCCTATATATTTGCAGATTTATTTATTTCTATAACGTTTCCTGGTTTTTCACAGTTATTTTGTTTGTTACAGAAATAAGCATTCGCATATTTACTTAGGCAGTTTGGTTACATTTTCAGAATTATTTTTCAGCGTTTATAGCACGACAGCCAAGTATCCCTTGAAAAGTGCAACTAGCATTACCTCAGTGAAGTCTTGACTATCAATTCTGAAAGAATGCAATTTTTAAGTGAACCAGTTTTGTATAAAAATCCATCTAGTTTTCAGTAACACACTGTAATAAAGTAGGCATATAGAAAAAAAAGAAAAACTTATAAAAAAGGATGAGCTACATGCACAGAAAAATAACTACAATGGTAACCTCTGCCTAAGATTCATTGTAGGCCTACTTTGACTTACTCATTGACTTGCAGTGCAGTAGAAGCCCCTCTTGCCTTTTATATTCTTATATTAATATCACTGTTTGTTCCCCCAGCTTTGTCTTTATTGCTGCCAAGATATATGTGAGCCCACATCGTGTAGGGTTGCATCTCACAGTGCAGTCCAGCTATCATATGCTGCATTTACTCTTATCTTTTCATTGCATATTTTCAGATCCAGTAGCTGTGACCTCTTTAGTATTCTCATTTTGACTTGCTTCTGGTTATGATTTTAGGACAAAAGAGCCAAGTCATTGGCAAAATCCAGATTGTCAAGCTGGTTTGTCAGAGTCCACTGAATTATGTTTCTCTTGGTTGATTTTGTCTTATTCATAATCCAGTCTACAGCCAGTGAAAGAGAGATGGTGACTAGAGGCATTCCTGCTGAACTTCAGTTCATATCTCAAAGAACTCTGTTGTCCTTCATGAAAAGCTCTGCACTTCATGTGTTTTCTTTATTAAATTAATGATCTTGAAGGACTCCACAATACCTCATCAATTTTCTTAGTGATGTTTTTTTCTAACTTGTCACATGCCTTTTCATAGTCGCAAATCTGATGTAAAGTGGTACATCCATTTCAGGCTCTTTTTACTTATTATTTACACTGTGGCTATCTGATCTGTGTAGGATCTGTTTTGTATAAAACTTTCTTGTTCTTCTGTCAGTTGGTCCTTCTATAATTTTTCAAACTCTGAAGGATATTGTTCCACACACTGATTAAAACTTTATTCCAGTTTCATTTGTGCACCCATGCAGTTCTCCCTTCTTTGGCAACATGACCAGATATGCTTCCTTCTAGTCTCCTGGTATTTCTTCTCTTTCCCAGACTTTACTAAATACTGTGCACAAAAAAAGGTAAAGGAACCCGTTACACGCCCATTGAGGCATATTGGGAATATGGTGTTAGGCCCATATTATCTTGACCGTCGGCACACGAGGGGTGATGTGGTCGGCATCACGCCGGCCGCCTTAACCTTCCCAGAGTAGCTCTGGTACCCATTCGGGGCTGGGTCGACCCAGGAGCCGTTTGTGGCCTAAAAATTTTTCCGCCTCATCTGGGGATCGAACCATAGACCACTGCGCTAGGAAGCCAGTGCACTAACCACTATGCTACCGCGGCTCCTAAATACTGTGCACAGTATCTTTATAAATGTGTCTGTCGCATGTATTAAAGTTCTCTGCCGGAATGCCATCTGAATCAGCAGCTTTTCCATCTCATAGAAGCTTTATGATTTACTTTAGTTCTTCCTTATTTGGTTTTTCACAGTTAGTTGCAGCTCTTTCTGCTGACAAGAATCTTATGGCAATGGTCATTTAGAAGTTCCTCAAAATGTTTCAGTCATCTCTTCATTTGCTCTGTTATGCTGGTTTTGCAATTTTCCATTCTTGTTCGTTTGATTCCCTCTATTTCCAGTAGCTTTTTTACCATTGTAGATATCCATTTTATAGCCCCTAGCTAAAGCTATTCTGCCCCTCTTGCCAGCCTATCAGTACATTTCCTCTTTTCTCTTCTGATTCCTCTTCTAGCTTTGTTTACTTCTATGTATAGTTTATGAGCTTTGGCTTTAGAACTTCTGCTTTTGCTTCTATTTTAATCTGCATTGTTATTATTTCTTTCCAGTTATTATTGAAAGTGTCTATTGTTATTCATGCTTGTGGTTACATTCAGTTATTAACAACTTTTATTTAAGATCTAATGCACATTGTATATTTGTCTCATTTCAAATCTTTGATCTGCAGAATCTCACTCATTGTAGAGAGCTGAAACTTTGTATGCAGCTCAATTTCTAGGTACATTTTAATTTTTCAAACTGACCATCATTGCTGATTATATATTATACATAAGACAATGTAAAATATGGTGGAACAATCTCCATTAAAGTAAGGGTTTTTAAAGCTTCTTCTTCTTCTTCTTCTTCTTGCGATCGCATCTTTGATGATTACACCGTCAGACGAGTTCTCATGATGAATTCGACTGTTGTTTGAAGTTCCTCTTTAACTCCATATAGCTTTGAATTTAGTGTTGAGTCATTGGGCCAGTATATCTTTCTTAACTGGTCATACAGAGGACAGTCCTGTAGAACATGCTCAGCAGTTTGTTCGTTTAATCCACATGTGCACAGTGGTGAAGCAGACAATCGTAACTTGTGCATGTGTTTATTCAGTTTGTTATGCCCTGTCCTGAGTCGAAAAATAGTTATCTGTCCCTGCCGGTCGAGAGTGTGATAGTCGTCTTTGGGTTGGTTCTGTTCTCTTCTTATAGTCTGGATAGCTCTCTTTTTCTCAAAGTATGTGACTTCATTATCTTCTTGTTCACATTCTCCTCCCTTTTTTGCAAGTTTATCTGCCTTTTCATTTCCGGGTACACCACAATGAGATGGTACCCACTGAAGTATGGTTCTCTTTTTGGCAGCTACCTTGTTTAGTTCATTTCTCAGATGCGGGAGTTTACCACCCTTGAGAGCTTGCAGGACAGACAGTGCATCTGTGAGGATGACTACCTGGTGGCAGTCAGAGTTGGTGTTATAAATCATATTTGCAGCTTGCTCTAGAGCTTGAACCTCAGCTGTATAGTTGGAACAGAATTTACCAGTGGGAATGTGCCTAGTCTCATAGTGGTTGTCAGGATATGAGATAAAGATACCGGCACCTCCATTCCTAACAGCATTAGTTGCTGATCCATCTGTATAGGCATGTATCCATGATTGATCGGGATAGCTTTCTTGGATCATACTCAATGTAGCAGTTCGTTTTTGCAGATCATTATACTCACATCCACTTGTGAGACCACTGACCGACGTATTAATTTGGAGGGCACTGCTGGCCTGCTCCCATGGTACAGGGTATAGGGTGGGCTTCAGTGGTGTTGTCTTCATAGATAGGTCTTCTTGATGCTGTCTTATAAGTCTTTTTCCCCGATGCACAAAGCTGCTACGCTTTAGACGTCCCAATGCCAGATCATCTAGTCTTGCCTTCATTGGGTGCGTTGGCATACTGTTGTACTTTTCCATCTGGATCATGGTCTTTGTGTCTCTTCTATGGGACAATGTCTGTAATCCAGCAACCTTCTGCATCTCTGTTATTGGTGTAGTTTTCATGGCTCCTGTAATGAGCCTGAGAGCTTGATTTTGCACCTTGTCCAAGGACTGCAGATGTGAGTTAGCAGCTGATGACCATGCTGCTGAGCTAAACTCTAAGTGTGGTCTTATTACTCCACTATAAATCTTCTTTAGATTTCGTTCATTTGCTCCCCAGTTGGTACCTGCCAATTTTCTGAGTATGCCTAGTCGTCTTCGGGCCTTTCCTTCTGCATTTTCAATATGCTTATTCCATGTAAGCCTTTGGTCAAATGTCACCCCAAGATAGGTGGGGTAGCTTTCTTCCTTGATAACGGTTGTCCCTAGGTGTATGTTAGCTGATTTGTCCTTGGGGGCAAGGGAGAACAGTGTTGTGGAGGTTTTGTCTGTGTTTATTGTGATAAGCCATTTCTCTGCCCATGACACTAGCATGTCTGCTGCCCGCTGCATTCTATAATTTGCTGTGGTGACATTTTCATCAGCGCACCAGAGTACTAGGTCATCTGCATATAAGGCAGCTTTCACTCCTGCAGGGAGATCTTTCACCAGGTCATTGATGTAAACAAGGAAGAGTGTAGGGGAAATTACTCCTCCTTGAGGTACCCCCTGATGGAGCAACACTTTTCTGCTCTGCAGACCGTCAAGAGTGACTCTAGTTCTCCTGTTATGCAAGTATGACTGGATCCATTTCATCATGTTGCCTTGGATTCCACCTCTCCCAAGTTTTGCAATGAGGCCATCTTTCCACACCCTGTCAAAGGCCTGCTTGAAGTCGACCCAGATCGTTAGGACCTTTTTCTTCTCCTGAAAGGCATCTTCTATTGCTTGAGACAAGTAAGTAACTTGGTCTTCTATACTGTAGCATTCTCTAAATCCAGCTTGTTCCGGCACCAGGATCTGCTCAGACTCTAAATACCATTTCAATCTGTGGTTGACTATTCGCTCCATAGTCTTCCCAACACAGCTTGTGAGACTGATTGGCCGGTAACTTGCAGCCTCGGTCTTACATTTCCCTTTCTTTAGTATGGGTATTGTGATGGCTTCTCTCCATACTTGGGGTACCGTTCCTTTCAACCAGCTGTGGTTGAATATCTCAAGCAGTTTTGTCTTTGCTGCTGAGCTCAGATTTACTAGCATTTCGTTGCTGATTTTGTCTGGGCCGGGTGACTTTTGAAACTTAAGCTTGGAAATAGCCTTCTGTAGTTCTCCTAGTGTGATGGGTTCCCTCATTGGGGCAGGAGTATCTGTCTGTCCCATGGTTGCCAGTATTTCTTTTCTTATCTCTCTCTGATGGTCTATGTTAATGGGTAAGTTGCTTTCTGAACTGTATCTTCTAGCAAACAAGTCTGCAGCTTGTTTTCCTCTGAAAAGTTTGCCACCTTCATCCAATGTGATAGTCTGCCTTGGTGAGGAACACTCTTCATTTAGAGACTTGACTAATCTCCAAAGTTTCCTGCCGTCTTTCTCAAGGTTCAGCGATGCCGTTTTAGTTCTCCAGCTTTTCCGTTTTTCTTCTAGCTTTGTTCTCTGAAACTCTGCTACAGCCTTTTTCCATTTGTTGTGAGTTTCAAGTGAAGGCTGAGACTCTGCGTTCTTTCTAGCCTTGTCCATAGCTTCCTGACGTTCTTGGAGTGTGCTGGACCAGTATGGTATGTAGTTACGCCGGCATCCTTTGGGAATGGTTTCTTTTGCAGCTTGTAGTATGCATCTGTTGAAGTCTTTTACCACTTCATTAATATCTCGGTTCTGTACCTTGAGGGTAGACAGCAGCGTGTTCACCTGATGCCTGAATAAACCCCAGTTGGCTTTTTTGTAGTTCCATCTTGTAATGGCTGGGCCTGTACTGAGAGTTGCACTCTGGACAGTAAGAAAGATTGGGCGATGGTCGCTTCCCCCTAGTTGATCTCCTACTTCTCTACTAATAGATCCAGCTATATCTGGTGTGGAGAAGGCAAGATCTGGTGTTGAAGTTGTGTGCCATCCCTGGAGTAGAAGGTAGGAGTATCTGTGGCATTATTGACTAGGATTAGGGAGTGATCATCTTGCCAAGTTTCAACCTCTTCACCTCTGTGATCCAGATGGTTATAGCCCCAGCTCTGGGAGTGGCTATTAAAGTCTCCAACTGCTATAAAGTTGGTGGCTGGTACCTGTATAGAGCTGAGACTCAGAGGTTTGTTGTTCGGACAGTAATAGTTCAGGAGTTCTATTTCCATCTTGTCTACCTTTATCTGCAGCAGCTGATATTCTGCTCCATCCATGAAGGTTTTCCTTTCGTGTGCAGGAATGTTATTCCTTACAAGAGTAAGTACTCCTCCTTTTCGTCTATCTTTTCTGTCGGATCTGAAGCATTGATATCCCCTTATTTTAAGGTTTGATCTGCTTTCAAGTGAGTCTCTTGGATACAGCAAACACTGACTTGCTTCTCATACAAGATGTTTTCCAGCTCTGTCTTTTTGCTGTATCCAGCCTGCTTGCTGTTCACTCCCTCTGCATTCCAGTGCATTATGACAAGTGGCACTCTGGGTTTCTCTTTTTCTGTTTTGTTTTGGTCAGTAGTTCTCCTCCGCCGTCTGCTGACTCCACAAGACGGTCTAGAGGGTCCTCCAGTAGCTGAGGGTGGGCTCTGTCGAGGCTCAGAGCCCGGCACTGCACCTGCCTGGTGGAGCTCCACAGGGCGAGCACCAGAACGAGATTTATTTGACGGTGTACTCTCCATAGAAAAAAAAAAAAAGCGAGTTGCATGATACTGTGGTTTCCGGTGCGCCTTCTGGCCCAGTATCTACGACTTTAGCACCTGCTCAACGGGAGAGTGGGCTCATCCCTAATCTGTTTATGTTCCCAGTAGTAGACTATTCGCAAGCAGCCTGGGGGTGTCACTGCTCTGCGCGGACCTTGTTTACCGAGGCGGCGTCCGAGCTCGTATGGTGAAAATATGGTTGCGTTATCTTCAAAATAGCCCTGTCTTTCCCGTGGCTTTTCTGCCATCCTGCAACTTTGAGTTAGGGAGTTCTGAGCTCCAGTCTCTTTCCCAGGCGTTTTATCCTGGCCTGGCACGCATACAGAGGACCCCACTTCTGGTTCTAAGTTAGCAGTTGGGGATAGGTGGGGTAGCACACTGTGCATTCCCCGTCATCCAGGGGGCTCTCCAACTATGCAGAGCTTGCACAATGCTGTGCTCTGGTTTTGGGCTCTCCCAAGGAATCCTCACGTCCTGCACAGAGCCACTTCCAGATACCCACCACCTGCCAACCCTCCATTGTAGAAATCTCCTGCATGCGGCCATCCAGTCAAGAGCCAGTATTAAGTCTGGTGCCCAAGTGATCCCCCCAAGCTCAGTGTGCAATGCTGGGTTCTCATCATGCTGCAACACAGGGGGGATTGTGATGCTCAGCCATCTCTCTCAATTCTGCACCGATAAGTGACATCGGGGACTTAACTGTGCCTCAGTGCTGGGAGGCCCCGTTTCCGGGTACACCACACACAGCCAATTGAGGCAACGGTCGCCGTGGGCGTGATAGACGACAAACAGTGAAGAATGAGGCAAGAAAGCATTTAACCCATGAAGTGGGGGTGGATTGGTGCAGACCAGAGCATGTACCACTCGCCGGTGGGTTCTGCATCTACACCTATAGGGTTCCACCCACTCCTCAGCCCATTTAGTCTGGCCCCTCACCCAGGACCTGTCCGGCTTGGGTGACCCTGCCAGGAGTAAAACTCCCGCCGGCATAGCTCCCGGGATCATTGGGGCGCTCAAGCTCTCCAACCACGGCAAGGTAGGCTTACATGTGGAGAGGGTTTTTTAAAGCAAAGTAAATGATTAACTTGGAATGTAGATTATATTTTGCGTTTAAAGAGTTTGATGGTGTATGCTGATGCTTTAATTAATTAAATCAGTGTTTCTTTAAACAACTAGTTCAACTAATCTTATTTTAAACAAAGCTCTGGTAAAGAACAACTTTCTTATGAACTTTACATTAGGTGTTTAAACTTATCAAAGTATATTTATTCCAAGATAAGTTTTACTAGGCAGTGTGACAACTGTTACAACGAATATTCAGTTATGACTTGAAACCACAAAAAAAGTAAAGGAAAAAAAACAAGTTTTAGGGAACTCTTTTTTAAAAAAATGGTTACTAAATGCATTAAAAAAAAAAAAACATGAAAATAAATGTTCAGTACATTCTGTTGCATAGAATAAAAATGAATGGCAAATTATCATTTTATCAGTAATTCTTCATATTGTTCACACATTTTTATTCTTTGTTAATTTATTCAATACAAGAAAACGTATGGAATACTTACGTTGTTTGTGAATGTTTTTTTGTGTGTGCGTTTAGTAAAAAAAAAAAATTTGATCTCTAAGACCGGTTTTTTTGCTTTGCTTGTTCCAAGAACTTCTTCATATTTCATTCCAGATAATTTTATTTATCTTTTTTCCACTTGTTTTCTGTATTTGCTTCCTCTGCTGCTTGTAACAGCAGTTCTTACTGGATATATAGCAGGATCAAGTTGGGGAGCTAACGAAACGACGCTAAAGAAAGTTTATTCAGGGGCGATAAGACCAATATTAGAGTACGGATCAGCAGCATGGTCTACAGCAGCCAAATCACACATACAAGACTTGGATAAGGTACAAAATCTAGCGCTTCTGCTGATCACGGGTGCCATGAAGACCACTCCAATAAACGAAATGGAAAAAAATCACAGGCATCCCACCTCTATCCTACAGACGAGACACTAAGACCCTGATCCAAGCAGAAAAGTACAAGAGCATGCCAGCACATCCAATGAAAACTAGATTTAGAGATTTAGCCAGTGGGAGGTTGAAGAGAAGCAGTTTTGTGCATCGGTCCAAAAAACTAATTAGAACATACAAGGATGAACTACCAGACATCACTAAGGAAATAATTCCAACACTCCTCCCAACCCCATGGGAACAACATCTAAATTTCAGCATTAAGACCTCCATAACTACCACCTGCCACATGGGAGAGCTAAATACTCTCCAAAGGAAAACAGTAGCATGTGACATGATTGAAGAACTATACCCCAGAGAAGCATGGATCCAAGTATATACTGACGGATCTGCAACCAGAGCAGTGAAGAACGGAGGCACAGGAGTTTATATGGTCTCTCCAGACAAAGAAAACGAATCCACCTGTTCACCTACTGGAATATTCTGTTCTAACTACTCTGCTGAAGTACAGGCCTTAAGCATTGCCGCAGAAATAATAAATAAAACAATAAGTCAATGTCAGCAGGTTGTATTCCTTACTGACGCAATGTCAGTTCTGCAAGCCCTCAACAGTGATAAACTGCTAGAGTTAAAAAGAGCCCTATGCGAAGGAAATATCAAAAGAAAGGTATTGTTACAGTGGATACCGTCACACTGTGGCATACCAGGAAACGAGAGAGCAGATATGTTAGCAAAAGAGGGAGCAACGTGGCGGAACAAACAGAACAAACCATCACCTTCCAGGAAAAGAAGACCCTTATTAAGGCCATTAGGAAAGTCGACGAACAAAGAGACAACTATCACTATCTTGATCGAGCAAAACAGGTGATCCTGTTCCGTATTAGAACAGGACATAACAGACTGAACAGTCACTCATACAGACTGAGAATTGGTTCCATCACCACTTTGCATGTGTGGACAAGCAGAACAGACAGCCGAACATATCCTGCAAGACTGCCACATGCTTAGTCAATTGCGGACTGAACATTGGCCCACAGAGACGCACATTCACACGAAGCTGTTTGGGAGTCTTGAAGAACTTTCAACCACAGCAACATACATCCAGAGAACCGGACATCTTGTGTAGACATTACAAAACAACAGCGAACGAGAAGAAGACTGGATATTGTAACTGTTAATTTTAATTTTTTTTTTCTCATGATTTCTTGGATATTTTACATTAAATAGATGTCTTTCATTCACTATCATTTTCCTTAGCACCCCTTACAGAGCACGGAGCCACCACTGCAGCTGGCCCCTTGCAGGAAGTCTGCACCAAGTAGTCACATGATCTTGGAGCTGTGGTTTCTGTGAGAATTTACTTTACATAATGAGGTTGCCATCAGCATACACAACCTCATATTAGTCACCTTGCACAACATGCCTGAGTGCAGTAGTTCTATATTCTTTCTTAGTCCCTTCATAAACCTCCGGGAACTACACTGGATGAACTGATATCTTCAGCTTTGTGTAATTGTACGTCTTCTGAGTTTCACCTTTTCTAGGCTAACAGAAGAAGGTGATCTGATACCACATTGCTCCTCTACAAATTTTTTATTCGTGCAGTGATAATCAAAATTTAACAGTAGTGCACACAAGATCAGTCTGATTTTCTTTCATTTGCTTTAGTGATATCCATGTTGCATTATGTATTCTTTTGTGTGGAAACATGCTTCCTCCAATAGCAGGTTGGCGTGAAGCACACAAGTTTAGGAAAATTTCTTCCATTGTAACAAGTCCTTGTCTTCCTGTGATCTCATCAAAGGTATTTTTGTCTGTTCCTATTCATTTTTTTGGATATGTCACCCCTTCAAAATTGTAACGTCTTTTCTTCTTATTTTTTTTTTTTTAAACCCATGATATTTTGTAGTCAGGTGTAAAATTATATTTTGGGATTCTTCTTTGTCATTTGTTAGTGCATAACACTACATCATGTTAATCTTCTGTATTTTCTTGTGGCAGTTTTGAATGTTGCTGACATTATTCTGGGTCCCATTTCTTCCCATTCTGTGAGTGCCTAAGCTTCCTTTGACAGCATTAGAACCACACATTTACTAAAATGTGCGCTTGCTTCCTCATGTTCTGAGGACAGTACCATTTCTTATGAGTTAAATTTCTTCCCTTCCACCTTTTTTTGCACAAATTCATTATGTGAGTTTTATAGTTCTCATGTCTTCTGCTATCTGTGCAGTTTTCTCTTCCTAGAAGAAAAGAGGGGAATTGGCCACCTAGACTTCACTTGACCCTTCTTAATACAGGATCTTCTTCCATCTTTGATCAGTCAGTCAGTACACTTGACAGCTTGCTAATCTTGATTTATCCGATGACTTGGCTCTTCTGTCCTATAACCGTAATCAGGTACAAGACAAAATGAAATAACTCGATGAAAGGTCACAGCAAGTACATCTGAAAATACACCGAGAAAAAAAACAAAGATAATGAAAATAAATGCAAGAAATGATAACAAGGTTGTACTTGAAAAAAAAAATTGTCACTACAAGATGTAGAATCATAGGTGTATCTTGGCAGCAATAAGTTGGGGGGACAGACAGTGATTACAAAAAGCAACAGGAGCTTTCAATGCATTGGAAAATAAAAATAAGCTCAAATGTCAGGTCAGTCCTATTGTATGGCTCTGAAACATAGAGAACAACAAAAACAACAACCAAAATGCTGCAGAATTTTATAAGTAGGTACTTGTGTAGAATAGAAAGATCGACAAGGTCACCAATGTGGAATTGATGACAAGGACCCGACAAATGCCAGTGAAACAAGAGATGAGAAGAAAGTGCTTTCGATGGATAGGACACACATTGAGGAAACCTGTTGATAGCATTTCAAGGCAGTCCTTGTTCTATAATCCAGAGGGTAAGAGAGGCAGAGGTGGACCAAAAAAAACACACGGAGAAGAGAGCTGGAGATAGAAGTGAAAATTATGAGAACGACATGGAAAGAATTTGAACTGACGGCACATGACAGAAGGACTTGGCATGTGTTTGTTGAAGGCCTATGCTCCTTGAGAAGCTCAAGGGTATTGATTGATTGATTGAAAAACAAGTGCAAAACATAACTCTTCCTCATTAACATAAAAATAACCTGGCACATGTTTGAAAAGACAGAAGTCATGACACTTAATGTGGGTAGTCCTGAGTCAATAACAATAAGGAACCAAACGCTAGAACAGACAGATTCATTTACATACCTAGGATGCATAGTAACACCAGACAGCAGAACAAGCAAAGACATCAACAACAGAATGAATAAAGCAAGAACAGCCTTTGCTAGTCTAAACATCTGAAGTCCTCTCAGTACAGCACAAACACCAAATTAAAATTATATGAGAGCTGTGTACTTTCAGTGCTTCTCTATGGTGCGGAATAGTGGAGAGTAATAGAGAAGGAAATGTCAAAATTGTCCTCTTTCATCTCAGTCTGCCTAAGGAAAATTGTCCTAATCTTTTGGTTGAATACCATCACCAGCCAAGAACTGCCTACTCGGAGCAACCAAGAGAACATGCACACCATCATAGCTGGCAGACACTGGAGTTGGGCTGGCCACGTCCTCAGAAGAGACCCCAATGCCATCACAAGAACAGCTATGCTATGGACCTCTAATGGAAAGCAAAAGAGAGGCCAACCAAAAACAACTTCGCGGAGAACTGCGGAGGCGGAAATGCAAAGAATGAACCAGAGCTGGCACTCTGCACGAAGGATGGCCGCAGTTCGAGCAAAGTGGAAGCAGTTTGTTGCTGCCCTACAAGACGTCAATGCGTGATGGCCATCGACTGCTTTGACAGTCTGTGGCTAAGGATCAAAGAAGAAGATATTTTTGAAGAACTTTCTTGAGGAAAAATTATTCAGCAACAGTTTATTTAACCCAGAATAATAAATAAAAGGTGAGCAAAATAAAAATAAAAAAAGTTAGGAAACAATGTCTTACAGGTTTTGTTTAAAAAAAAAAAAATCCCAGTTATATCTCTTTTGTTACTTTTTATCACGGCTTAGTTTGAAATTGTTCTTCGTGTTTGGCAAGTTGTGAAAGTTCAGGAGATCATGTAACTTTATGGTGGTGTTTGTTTATAAGTTAGATCTCAGTAAACTTTAACGAGACAATTTTGCCGTTGTGAAAATATATAACTTAATTGTAAAAAAATGATGCTGTAATCTCTAAGGCTGTTATGAAAGGAATTTATTAGAAAATTTGTGTTTATGTTTCAGGATGAGAAAGAAAATTAGCACAGGTCTTATCGCAACAAATGGTGATGGGAAACCTAGTGTTTGTCCCCCTATTCCAGCTAGCTGGTGCTATACAGCCTCTTCCACCTTCACAGGAAGTGAGATTGAAGAATTAAAATCAACCAGTGGGCATAATCAGCTGCAGGAGAACATGTCATC
Organism: Oreohelix idahoensis; assembly: GCA_024509875.1. NCBI lineage: Eukaryota > Metazoa > Mollusca > Gastropoda > Stylommatophora > Oreohelicidae > Oreohelix > Oreohelix idahoensis. The sequence continues at coordinate 423,550 of JAMPIV010000311.1, read as the reverse complement.
AGAGAACGGCAGAGGAGACCCATCCCCTGAAGATAATGCTTCTTCATTTAATGGTCCTTCAGGTGCCATGAGTGACCCTGATGATCAGACTAATAAAGATTTAGATAACAATACAGATAGTGGTAACAGTAACAGTGTTGAAAACTCAGAGCCCTTGTGTGAAATTCCTCGTGTTGTTGACAGTGTCCCGCAAACCTTACCCACCATTAACAATCCTAACCCTGCTATGAGTGAAGACAGCAATGTGGATGTTGAAACTGAGGAGCAGAACACTCCAGTCAGTAATAGTATGCAGGATATTGAACCTAATGAGGCGGCCTCAAATGTTGAGGTTGTCTGCAGTGGTGCTGACCAAGACCGAGATGATCAGGATGAAGATAGTGAAATGTCTGACGCACATTATATAGAAAAGCAAGTTGTTGAGTCATTTCTTAATGTGAGGTCTAATGAACTGCAAGCTATGGGTAGTAAGAATGGGGCAGGCATTTCCAAAAGTATAAGCACCTCTTCAGCAAATGAAAGCAATCTTTACAAACTGTCAGCAAGACATGAAAAAGTACTTTCTTCTGTTAGTGGGAGCTTGAACATGTCCAACTCCAGTGCAGCAAACAAATCTGAGAAAATTCTTGATGCAGTGTCATTGACAATAGCTAGTGTTGCTGCAGGAGAGGGAGGTCCACCTGAATTCCTAACAAGAAACCCCACTAACCAACATCAGGAGGACCGTGCTGCATTTCAGCATAATCAGGCATCTGCCAGTAAACACAGTGAGTGGTTTTCTTAGTGGTTATCAGAAGAAAAGAAATGAGTTTGTGCTTTTTAAAAAAGTCTGCTTGTGAGATATTAGTAGCTTTATTTATTGTTGTTTTACTTAGTAACTCATGACACTGTTATGGTTTTGCTGCGTTGATCTATTTATATGCATGCTTCTCACTAATTTTTTGTCTTTCTCTTTTTATGACCTTTAAAGAACTTGAGGAGATGTCTTAGACAATTCTGATGATCATCAGATCAAATGTCTTTCATGCGTTAGCCAGCTCTTCAAGCCATTTCCTCTTTGGGCTTTCCTCCTACCTTATGTCCAAATGTCTTTGTGTGGAAGACTCACTGCATGTTATTACCAACATTTTTTCAGGCTTTGTGTGCATGTTTTCTCTTATCCCCCCACCACCACCACCACACACATTGCTGAAGTGTGTTCCATAGAACCTCACATTGATATATAATGCTCGTTGTTTAAACAACTGTAAAGAAGCATTGTTGCATGGATTTCTCAAGTGTTGTTGTTTTTTAGGTATACATGTAGCTGTATACTTCTTACTGACAAGATTATTATTATGGAATGTCTAAGAAAATGCAGTCTTTAAATTTTATGTAACAAGAAAGGTAGCAAGTGTCATCCACTATGAATTTTCACTGTCCTTATCCAGTTGGAAGTTCTGTTATTTTAAGTTGTGAGACAGAAGCATTAGTGGATAACTATTTGAAGCTGCAAAAACATGTTAAAAGATACAGTGAGTGTGAACTTTACTGAAAATAACCACAAAACAAACACATCAGCATTTTCATCAGGGACAGATGCATAAGAACAAATAATACTTAGAAACTAAAATAAAAATAAGATGATTGTAGAATAAAACAAACGATGAAGCTAAGAAAAGAAATAATAACTTGTCTCAGAAGGCTTCCATGGTTAAACTGTATCTACAAGAAAGCAATCACACATAATGAGAAATAAGGCAAGGCACATGATTTAGATACATGTGCCCCAAGATAAATTAATGAACTTTCCTTTTGTTACTCCTTGAGAAACGTGAGCCGCCATTGCAGTTGGTCCTTACTCAGGAAACCTGGATCAGAGCACTGAATATGCTCTTGCGCTAGTAGTGACTTTTTTTTTTCACACAATGAGGTTACTAGCTCCAAACACAACCTTAGTCACATCTCTTGTGACACACCTAGGAGCTGTGGTCCCATTCTTACTTTTTCTCTTCTGAGACCCTTTGGAACCACTGGGTATACCTTAACATGTAGTTTGAGAACTAGATTCAACTTATCAACCATAAAAATACACCTTGCACTAAGCCAATAACAGTACATCAAACTGATAGGATTTTTACCTTCAACACCCCAGTGTGGCAATGACAAATGTCTCGCACCTTAATACTAATTCGTTGTGGAGTTTCTATACCATGAGACTCGCATCAAATTTAATCAAACGCTCTTTTGATCTTTTAGTTTACCAGTAAGACTGAAAAGATATTTTGTCAGGAGTTGCTTATGAAAGACTACAGTGTCTCATTTTGCAGTGATATTTCCAATTGGATATTCAGGACTGAAGGATTCATATGTGCAGTTAAGAGTGGGATTTACATTATCTTCGCAAAACTATCACGAGTACTTACAGACTTACATTTGATGGACATTCATTAACCTAAAGCACTGAACCCCATATGTGACTCACCATATATAACTGTATATTACAAATTATGTTTTAAAAACGTGTATTAATGTATATTTCGTCATATGTGGGTCATTTCAGTGGTAAACAAGTACCTTTCAGGTTTATAATACAAGTAACATTGTAAAATAATCACAGATTAAAACCCAGACGAGAATAAAAATGTGTACTCAAGTTTAAACCCACATTTAACACTTGCATACCATATTTTCCTGTGAAAGACTTGTACGACCAAGACAACTTCAAGTATTCTGTATGATAGAATTGTTAACAATTAAAGGGATTTAACCAAATAGATTAGTAATAGTTTTACAAGTTATAAATAGTGTATCTGTTCTAATAGAGTGAGGTAGGTAATGATTTCAAGTTACAGTCATTTTTTAAAATGAATCTCACAAGAGATGAGTTTTTTGCAAGTTAAGAATAACAGAAAGCATGCTTGTTTGTAAAAGAAAAGGTTGAAATTTTTGGAAGATGAAGTTGGCGTGAGTTGGTCACAAAGTGACATGCTTCATTCAGCAAGCAATTCTAGTTTGACTGTCGTCATTTGAGGATGCTTGTTGAAATTATGGTAGATTGATGACTTTTTTTTTTTAGCCGTAAGAGAAGACTGTGAGCAGAAATGTTGTGTTATTTTGCTGCCCATTGTTCAGTAGTCTGAAGCTTGATGCAATTGATTTCACAAAGTTAGCTAGAGGGTAGAGGGTTAATTTGTGTTGTGTGATTTCTGGTGGATAGAAGTGATAAGTGGTTTGATATTGAGTATCGAGTTATCGAGTACAATTGTTCATATCTAAGTTTGTAGCCCATAAACAAGGTCCTGCTATTTATAATTGATTCATCAACAGTAATGATTATTTGAACAGATATTGTCCTCCTGTACTGGTAAATGAGAGTACTTACTTAGTCACTCCTCTTTTACCTTTGGGTGTAGAGGTTTGCCAGAGAGAGGGCCATGCAGATCCTACCAGCTGTCTTCCTTTTAGCCTGATCCATTCCAATCCTCAGTACTTAGGAGATTTGCTGACGTTGTCCTCCCAGTAAACTCTGGGTCATCCTAGAGGTCTGGATTCCTGCCTGTTTGTTTCCCATATGTGCAAATGAGAGTAATTGTGTTAATTGCTACTGTATGATCAATTCCAGCTGCATATGAACTTTTGAAGAACATAGTTTGATATCGACAGCAAAGGTGTAGAGCTCTTTTATATTTATCGCCATCAACTGTTTATGTACTGTTTGGAACATTGTATAAAGTTCACCATACTATACTGTTCGACTAGGTGGAATGACAAGTTCGAACCATGATTTACTTGTCCCTCATTCAGGTGTTATGTGACCCTGTTGTCTTCAAACGTAAATAAATATGAGCTGCCATCATCATCACTGTATAGGACACATATAAACAACATAATACTTGGTATTTCTCCTGAAATTTCTTTTCATGTATCTGTTCGTGTCCAGTCTGTAATTCCAAAATGCTTATGTCTTTGTTTCATTAACTGTTCTATCTGTGTATTCCTTAATAATTCACCCCTTCATTTTCGCAGCTTGTTTTAAATGTATTCCTCTTCTAGCTCCTTTCTTTTCTCTTCCCTTCCTCATCTGCAAATCTTGACCATGTTCATTGTACACAATTTCTCTCTTGCCTTTTGCGCTTGACTTAATAGCTTCTTCGCATTTACTACAGTCTTTCTTGACATCACAGATAAGCGCTTCAATTTGCTGTTCCAATAGTTGTGTACATCTTACATAATTCTGCCTGGCTGCTTATATTCTGCACTTACACTTGTGTAGGTATTTTCCTGCATTAACCGTCTCAGATAAATTCACTTTTTTCTTTGTTAACACTTTCACCGTATGTTGTGTGTTAACTTTTTTGTGTGTGTATTTTTGTTGTTGCTGATAGTGAAAGGTTGTTTGTACCTTTGGTTGTTTCATGATCATGTACAGTAGACTGATTCTTATTTTCAGAGATTATAGTAAACTCTATACAGAGTGTTGTAACAAGAGGTAGTCTGATCATCAGAAGTGGTGGGTTTGTCAGACAATTATTTCCTCACTTTAATCAGTTACATTCTAAGTGGTGGGTCGACTTGGGTCACAACTCTGAAGTCTTAGCCTCCTGTTGTTTTTTTTCCATAGTGAAGATAAGAATTATATATTATATGCTAATAACAATAGATTAATTAACTCTTTAAGTCCCAATCGACTTTATAAAGGCTCAGGGGTTAGACGCGCTTGGCCCAATTGACTTTAAAAAGCCTTTAGTATATGTGCCTCTGTTTGAGACTGTTTCTAATTATAACTACCCACAAAGTCATTTCCGACTGCAAGTACATTCTTTTAAATACCGCACGTGTTTAAGAGTGAACGTGTTTCTCTTTTGAGATATTTATTTTAGATTTTTAAAGTGATTTTTTTAAGCGCATATCCTCCATTTTACCTTGAATAACTAATCATTTTTCAATGAAAGCTTTTATACTTGTAGCACAAGAGTAAAGTACATCCAATTACCTTCAGTTTCATATACAACAACAAAGTTATTTATGCATATTAACATTTAAAAAAATTATTTCCAAACAACAACAATAAAAACGCACTGGGGTGGCCATTTTTGCTTGGGCCAAACCCACTTTTTTGCTTGGGACTGAAAGAGTTAAAGTAGTAATTTCTGCAACTATTCTTTGTTGGTTTTTGTATTTGTCTTGTCTTAAGAGTGCAGTATGTTTTTTTTTTTAATTTTGTTTCACCAGTGCTTTTTTTTTTGCTTAGAGATAGAACTGTGCTAATGGCCGTAATTAATTTTCTTTTGTTTACGGTATTTCCTGTCTGCAGAAAAGGTCAAGAATGAGAAAAGCATGTCTGCGAGTGCCAGATTACCAGTTATCAGTTCATTGTTAGCACCATCAAGCACCTCACATTCTGCAATGGTAAGTTTGCCAAGTTAACAAAAGATTTAATTGTTACTTCATCAGCTTTATACCATATTTGTAATTTGCATTGTTATTGTGTGTCTTTTTATGTGTATGCATATTTGAAAGAATGATAGGGCGCCGATGTCATAAAAATACCTTTGTAGATGTCATTTTCTGTTTTTTATGTAGTATATTGTGATGATTAAAAAAATACTTTGAGGGTTTTTTTTATATGGTTATTTATTGTGATGATTAAAAAAATATTTTGAGGGTTTTTTTTTGGTAGTTATTTATTGTGATGATTTAAAACAAAATACTTTGAGGTTTTTGTTTAAAAACATTTTCTTTTAGCTTCCTGGCATACATCACATAGCATCTCACGGAAAAATCAGTAGCTCTCCAACGACTGTGCTGCCATCAGTTGCTCATTTTTTAGGTCCTGCTAAGTCTCCACCTACAGCGTACACATTACGCCAGTCCAGTACCGAGATGTATGGAACACCCTTAACTTCAACATCCAGTGATACGAATGGTAATAAAAGATTTCGTTTAAAAAAAGTAACTGTATGAAAGAAAGCCACCACATCTGTGGTTATTTAGTCTTTTAGTTTAGAAACATTTTATTGTTAGGTGTTACGTAGAATCTGGTCCCATTGAATGAAGGCTGCTTGAAGATTTCATGTGGTTTCTATAGCAATATGTTTTACATCATCATGTTGCCAGCCTTATGCACAACCTCATATTAGTTGCTAGAGGGAGCAGAAGTCATGTTCTTTCCTTGTCTCTTCAGAGACTCCTGGAACTACACGGCAAATCTGATTTACAAACTGTATTGTTATAAAACGCGTGGAGAAGAGAAACGGGGACATAAATACAAATGATGATTTGGACATGAAAAGATCTTATGACATGACGACTTGACGTATGTTTATTGAAGATTTATGCCTCTTGGGGAGCCGAAGAGTAATGAATGAATTAATAATATTGTGTAGAGTGTTTGTTATTGTCAGGAGTCCTGGCTGTAGCTTCTTTGTGTGGAGAGTCCTGAGTAAGTGAGCAGCACATGCTGAACTGTCTCATGTGAATGGGTACAGTTGCAGAAATTACATTCTTGTGAGGGGTTTAATTTAAGTGAAAATAAATTATGAAAATGAACTTTAATAGCTGTATAGTATTTGGCTTTTCCTTGCAGATTCAGGTCACCTTGGTGGCCATTACCAGTCTTCAGCAGGAGGCCATATAACACCAAACACACCACTGTCATCATCATCATCCAAGTCCAAAAACAGTCGCAAGCCAGTGACCCCTGCAGGGCTTAGACTGAGTATGGCTGCTTCAGAAGAACTTCCAGACCCCCTACCTGTACCTCAGTACTCTGAAAAAGTGAGTTTTTAAAAAAGTGGTTTATGCCGTTTTCATTGCTTTGAGAAGCTGTCCTTGTGTACTCTCCCAAACCTCCATTTCTAGTAGCGTTGTAACTTTGTTAAGAGTTTCATAAAATTTGTTATTTGATTGTTATTTCTATATTTGTCAAGGTTCCACTTTATTTTCCCATTCTTCAATTGTTGAGAGTTTTTCCAGTCACAGCACCTCTTTCGCCCGGGTTTGACCTGATCACCCGGTCGCCAGGCAGAAGCAGCGGTGCACTTTATTGCAGGGCAACCATTATTTTCTCTTTATTGAATCACGCCTAGCGGCGACAACCCAACCCCGCGTCCTTTTTTTTTAGTGGCAACAAAAATACTTTTCGAACAAAATGTTTAAAAACCCACACATAACCATGGAGAATACTATTTAATTTCTTCACATAATTTGATCCATAAAAGTTAATGCTGCTATTTACATTTATATAATAAAATGTGAAATTTTCACTAAAAGAAGCATTTAATTATGTCTTTCTCCAGGCTTAAGTTTTGTATCACGCTGGTCACTAATTTAGGAACTTAATAAAACACTTGGCTTTAATATATTTAGGTTGATATTTGGGTAAAAGTCTCTTTGTTTAGGGTTTTGTTAGCTTAAATTGACTATAAATCAAAAGAAGTTGTATTTTGAATACAATGAATATTTCTGTTACCGACTATAACAGGAAAGAAGGAATATTCACTAAAGGGTTGCTAAACATTCAAAGCTATATATCTAAACAGTGCAGAACATAGATGCTTTATTCTGACTAGTGGGGAGGATGTCAATACATGTAAGATTTTCCACAGTTATTTCTATGTTGTTGCGTTTGAAACAATATTTTAGTTGTTATTGTCATGTTCAAACCCATGAGTGGAATGTATTGGTGATTCATAATTTATAATCATGTTTGAGATTGTTGATTGTCAAATTTTAAAATATTTATGTTGTTATTGGTGATTCACGGCATATTATCAAGTTAAACATTATTCGTTATAACACACTGAAAATCTTTTCAGGTAATCAGAGCCAAGCAACTTGGTACAGTTGCCTTTGACCGACCAACTGTTCTGCGTGAGACCGTCCAGTTTTTCCTTCAGTTCAAGCACTACTGGAGCAGCCATGATTATGATCGAATATCCAATTTGGTGATTGAGCTCTTTCCAGAATTTAAGGACAACAATGACACACCAGGGGTTCCAGCCAATGTTAGTAGATTCTAATTGTTTTAAACCTTGCAGCAAGGAAACTTTTTTTTAAAACTTACTCTCAGGGAACCAGATAATAGTTAATACGGGTGGAAGTTAAGAGAAATTGGAGATGGATAGCAAATACCCTCTTGAAACAATCAGCCAGTATAACCTGACTTGCCCTGAAATGGAATTTGCAGAGGAAGAGTAGAACGGGAAGGTCACATAATTTGCAGAAGAGAGAGTGGCAGAGAAGGAAGCTATGGACATAGGTGCAGAAGATGGCCCAAAATATAGATTGGTTGCGAGCAACAATTGCAACCCTGTATTGAAAATTTTCTGATTCTGGAATATCAGAAGGTCATGACATATTTTCACTGATGGTGATCGATAATGCTTACAAAGATCAGAGACTGCCCCTGCAAGTAACCAGGAAACGGGTATCCGATCTTTTTTTAACCCTTCATCACCAACAAATAATAATGGTGGGCCCACAGCTGCAAGCAGCACCAACAACCCTTCCGACTTCTGTAATGAGCTTCTGACAGCTGCCAGCATTATTGAAAGTCAGAATGTTTTTTTTTTCTGCAAGTGCCAAAAAAATGCAGAATAAGAGAAATGAAAGTGAGTTGACAAGTTATTTTTCATGAATGGGTGTTCAGCCCTATGCTAAAAACCCCAACCTGTTTGTTTTTTTTTTTTTTTTTTTCATTTTAATTGTCATGTGACCAAACAAAGGTCCCCCGGGAAGAACACATGTAATAGAGAATTAGAGACGTACATGAAAGGGATTTAGAAGACATGAAAAAGGCCTTGAGCTGATGGCACAGGACATGAGGATTTGGTGTATGTTTGTTGAAGGCCTATGCTCTTTGGTTAGCTGAAGGGTAATGGTATTCTTAACATTTTTACACTACCCTCTCTTTTGAACACTACAACCACAAAAGTATCAATCAGAAACATGAACTTCAACGGAAGTAATTAAACTCAATTGTCCAGGTCAGAAAGAGACCCTATATCAGTGAGGGTCATGACACATTACAGAGATGTCAGAAAGAGTTCAGAATACTGACTCACATTCAGATTGGGTACCTGGAATGCTGTAACACTAATCAAACAAGGAAGAACCACACAGGTGGCAGCAGGTATGAAGAAAAAAAAAACTATAAACGGGGACTGCAAAACAAGGTTGACAGGAATAGAAAAGAGAAAAATGGACTCATCAGAAACAGTAATACCCTCATGACATGAACAAAGCACACCTCATAATGTCAAAGGAGATGCAGAAGCCACTTATAGAATAAGCGACAGTGGGACCCAGACTAATATCAGCAGCATCAGAAACTGCCATGGGGAAAATAAACTGAATATCATGCATCAGCCAGTGTTACGTCGACTAATTAAAAAAAAAAAGACTTGTGAAAGAATAATTTTACATCAGATATTCTTCTTCTTCCTCATTCGCCCTGAAAAGGACGGTGGTTGCGTTGTGTCTGTTTACGCCTAAGCTGTGATATCTGCACCTTTCGGTCGACACATCCGACTTCAGCACGGCATTTTTTAGGGACCGGGTTTGCCTTCCCATTGCGATCTGCACTCGCTCAGCCAGACTGCACTGCTGCAGACTGTTTCCAGGACCACCACGTGGAGGTGGAGTGCGGTCTTGACCAGCTCTGGTTCGCTGATCCTGATGCAAGCAGTACAGCTATGGGTCGCTGACTGCATTCACTATTGCTGCATCTTGGGGTCCCACATCAGATATAAAAATATCATGAGTGAATAGAGAAGTAAAGACTACAGTCTTGAAGTGTGGCCACAGTACAAAGGTATCAACAGATAGCAGTTGCTTTGTGGAGATAGAGAAAAACATGGATTAGGGACAGTTAATGAAAATGGAGAAATATTCATAAACTTCTGGGCTTCAGATCAACTTGCTGCAAGGAGGAAGCATAATTGTATATAAAGGATTACATTAAGCATTGCGGATATCACCAGACCACAGGTATAAAATCAGTCCTATTTGTATCAACAAGAAATTCAGATCATTTCATGACCTTAAAATATATGGAAGAGCACATGTGGCTTTTTTTTTATATACAACATGTGGTCTCAGACAACAGTTTAATGTGGGATATCTCAGAAGTCAAGAAACATTTGTGGTTACAGTATCCACTGAGTGCCAAGTGCTTCATCCCCATGTAATACTCAGGTGTCTCTGATGAGACAAAAACAGAATAGACTTAATGTACCCTCAGGCATGTCATAAGGGGTAACTGTTTTGAGGGTGTGCATGAGACTGGCGACCTTATGTTTAAAAAAAAAAACTGCAAGATAAACCACCAGAGAAATGAAAAAAAGACTTTCGCTTTGCATAATAATAATAATAGCCCTTTCAGTCATAACTGACTACGGGAATGCGCCCCCTGAGGTGACAGCCCTCAGCTGCTTATTTTCCTGGTGTTCCTCTCGACGTTTTCTCCTCTCTTCTGCTTGTTGTGTGAGCTTCTTTTCGCCCAAACCAAGGTGGCGCAGCAGATAGCATCGCCACTTGGTGCGATCGGCAGCTTCATCCTTCCAAGTTGCTGGATTTATGTCCAGTGCCCTCATGTCTCTCTTACACACATCTTTGAATCTCAGCTGCGGTCGCCCAACTGTTCTTTTGCCATCTGCTTTTGCCATCTGCCAGTTATCTGTAGAAGATATCTTTCAGGATGCGACCATCTTCCATGCGGCAGACATGGCCAAGCCAGCGTAGTCTTCGCTGTCTAAGCACTGTATACACCTTGACATTTGTCACTTTATCTTTCCATGAAATGCAGAGGATGTGGTGTAGACACCATAGATGGAAGGTATTAAGCCTTCTTTCTTGCTTAGCAGAAATTGTCCATGCCTCGCTACCATATAGAATATGCTGGTGATGCAGGCATTATATACCGCAGCTTTGGTCTTCATTGTGAGTTTGGAGTTTCCCCAAACACACGATGTGAGGTAGGCAGAGGTAGCTGCAGCTTTGCCAATGTGGCTGTCAATTTCTGTGTCCAGAGAGAGTTTGTCATTGATGGTGGACCCTAGGTATGTGAAGTGGTGCGCCATTGCCAATTCATAGTTATCGATAGTGATAACTGGTGCAACACCCACATCCTGACTCAGCACTTTTGTTTTCTTTAGACTCATTGTGAGGCCAAAGTCCTTGCAGTGCTTTGCATAGCTTATAGCATTACTAGGCTGTCCTTGTTCTGGAATCCCCAAGGTTAAAAAAAAAGAGGGAGGACTAAATATCCGAAGTGAATAGGAGCTAGTTTATAAGTGGATAAAGAAATGGAAAGAACTTTAACAGATGGCACAAGATAAGACTTTGCATGAAAGATCCACACAATGTTTATGATCAGTGATGATGGCAATTGTGTGCACACTTGCATTGTTTCCACTGTTCTGGTGCGTTCATTCCATTTTTTGATGTATCTTATATATTGTGTTCTGCTCCCACCTATTTCTATTCTCATATCTTTCACTCTTGTAAACAGGATGAATGTACAGCTTTTAAGCCCAGATATGTGTTAAAGAATATATATATATATATATATATATATATATATATATATATATATATATATATATATATATATATATATATATATATATATATATATATATATATATATATATATATATATATATATATATACTGTTCTATTTCAGTGAGCTGCCATATACCTCACAGCCATCACAAGGTCAGGATATCCGAACCAGGGTCACATAATCAAGGAGTGGTAGTTCAGAAGCAGGAAGCCCTAGAAGAGGATGACCCTCGCAGAGATACCAGCAGTAGCCATCAAAAATCACATGGGGAGACTTTAGATGATGATGATGAGGACACACCCATACACTTTGTTTATGATAAGGACTCAATGGCGGCCACTGCATCTCGAGATGTTAGTGCTGCATGGCAAGTAAGTAGATGATGACAACTTGCATGGTCATTGAAGAAAAAGTGTGCCTGGAGTTTAAATGTGGCATCAGAAGCATGGTTCAAGTGACATGTCTGGGTAGTAGAATGAGTGAATGAATATCTCTTTTTCTTTGTGCCTTAAGGAGCAAGGGGTCTATCACTGCAGCTGGCCCCCAGCGAAGAAGCTACATGACAGCACAGTGCGTGATCTTACAGTGATAGTTTCATTAGCAATTTGTTATACATGATTAGGTTGCCACTCCTACACACAATTTCATCTTAGATGCCTTTTACGGCTTGTCTAGTGGTAGCAGTGGATCTGTTTAAAAAAAAAAATCGTGCAGTAAACTCTTCTCTAGAACATGTTTAGATTTTTACAAACATTTAAGGTTATCAGGGATGCTTAAGATTTATTTGTTAGACAAACAGAAAGCACAAACTGAGTAGGACACAGGACTGACCTGTATAAAGTTCATTAATAAACTCAGTCCTTTAAAAAAGCTAAACTACAAGGTGATTATTGAACAGCCTGTCTCTATTTTGATGTGCTTACTTGTATCCATTGAATATACATGAAATAAATGTTATAACAAGGAACAACAACTACAATTTGACATAAAAGGTTTTATTCCCAGAAACAAAATAAATTTAAAATGACAAATAAAGTGACATTGCAAGATACAGCAGAAGTCTGTTTCTTGCTATACAAGGGGATTGACATAAGTCTTGGGCCTGACCATGAAGGAGTCACAGGAGGAAGATGAAACTTGGCACATTTAAAGTTCATCACATTTGCACTGAATGTGTAAAGTACGCTTTTGTTTCTTCAATGGGTTTTCCCGCTACGATGCACGGCGCAATGTACCCTATTGACCAGATCTGCTGCACCAAAGATTTGACAAAACAATGGAAAAGAAAGAGGCCAGAGCTGTGATAAAATTTATGATGTTTCAGGGAAAAACACCTACAGAAATACACAGGGAGATGGAACCAGTGTTTCGTGATTCTTGTCCTTCATATACTTCGGTAAAAAGCTGGTGTCAACAGTTTAAGTGCGGCTGCTCAAATGTTGCTGATCTGCCAAGATCTGGTAGACCAGCCTCAGAATGCAACGATGAAAATGCAACAAGAGTGAAGAAAATCATTGGCCAGGATCGAAAAATGACAATTGTGGAGATAGCTAGTAGAGTCAAACTAAATGAAAGAATAGTATATAGAATTTTACACAACAGATTTAACATGAGAAAAGTGTGTGCACACTGGGTTCTGCGACTGTTGACACGTGAACAGAAGCAAACGAGGGTAAATTGCTGTCAACAGTTGCTCAAAAAGTGTCAGTCAAAAAATTTTTTGGAGACCATGGTGACAGTAGATGAGACTTGGGTACACCATTATGACCCCGAATCCAAAATTGACAGCATACAATGGAAAACCCCGGGCTCCCCAATACCTGTCAAGCCGAGGGCGCAGAAATCTGCAGGAAAAGTGATGCTGACTGTTTTTTTGGGACGGCAAAGGTGTCCTTTTGAAAGATTATCTGCCTCGTGGCAACACAGTTAATGGAAAGTACTGTGCAGATCTTCTCACAAAACTAAGAAAGGTTGTGACCAGGAAACGAGGGATAACGCGCACTCAAAATCTTCCTTTGCTTCAAGACAACGCGCCCACTCACAAAGCACGGCTTGTGCAGCTAGCAGCCAACGATTTGAATATTGAAATTCTTCCACACCCACCATATTCTTCAGATTTGGCTCCATCATACTTTTTTCTATTCCCAAATCTTAAAAAAACAGCTAAAAGAAATCATATTGACAGCGATGAAGAGGTTATACTGGCATGTGATGACTGGTTTAGTTTGAAAAATAGGGTGTTCTACTCCCAAGGTCTTTTCAAGGTCAAGCAAAGATGGCAGAAGTGTGTTAAAAATAGGAAGTGAATTTTCAGTCACCCTGAATAGCTAGTTGGAACGTATTTGAATATACCTGCAGAGATTGAGGTCATATTTGAATATATTTGCAGAAAGTGAGGTCGTATTTAATACAGATACCCAGCATTAGAGATCTTGATATAGCATGATTTGCATTGTCCGACATTTGACAGTAATATAAGCATGCCAGGGAGCTGCGGCCACAGCGGAGTGATCAACCGCTTGCTTGTCACATTGATTACGGAAACAACAATTAATATTCTGTTGTACCAATAAACGCCTTTTGGCGTAACAATGGATAATTTCTTGTTGCCCTAAGACGCCGCAAGGCGTAATGGCCACTGACTGCTTGGTCGGTCTTTGGCTAAGGACGGAAGAAGAAGAAGAAGGGAGCTGCGGTAGCATAGCAGTTAGTGCACTGGCTTCCTAGCTCAGTGGTCTATGGTTCGATCCCCAGATGAGATGGGATTTTTTTAAGGCCGTAAACGGCTCCTGGGTCGACCCAGCCCCAATTGGGCACCAGAGCAACTCTGGGAAGGTTAAGGCAGCCGGCGTGATGCTGACCACATCACCCCTAGTGTGCCGATGGTCAAGAAAATATGGACCTAACACCATATTCCCAATATGCCTCAATGGGCGTGTAATGGGATCCTTTACCTTATAAGCATGCAAGTCTTGAGCCATCTACAGAACTAACTTGCAGTCATAATTTTAACACTCTAAGTAGGTTTGTATCAAGGCAGAACTATGGTTATGTATTTCATAGCCTCCAATGTTAAAGTGACAAAGTCAGTTTCAAAGATGTTAGTATTAAATATCTCAGGCAAAAATTATACAGATAAATGGTAGTTGTGTTTAGCTATAATAAAACGCTTACATTTTAAAAAAAAAAGGTAATGGTAGTCCCATAGAGGATGCTGCTGTAGGGTAGTGAAGTGTTATGGCTTCATCATACAAGTTCTAGCTTTATTTATGAGGTGGGGTATCTGGTTCCCTCCCTCATTGCCTTTTGTCCTGTCTAACTCAAGAACAGAGTCAGGCACTCATTTACAGCCATGTTGCAAGACGCTACCAGGTTTTGATCCAGGAACACAGTAACTTCGCAGAACGGAGCATCGATACAAATTAATCCTGGAAACACACCCAAAAAAGTGATTACAGTTTACAGAACTTGCAAATATCATTTCTATGTCAAATTAATTAAATCTCAGACCTAAGGGTCTTTTGTGTTTGGAAATGCACCCTAATATAACCGACTAGGTTGAACGGGACGCGCCTTGCCAAAACGAGGCAAAACTTTATTTTAAAAAATTAAAAAATTTCATTCATGTACTTAGTGCTTTTGCATAGATATTGATATCTTAAATTGTTATTACATTGACAGAAATGTTTTAAAAAAAAAACACTTTAGAATTACCTTAGCCAGTTAGCCGTTGAATTATAATCACCCGCATCAATGTAGAGAACATGTGTTAAGTAGATATCACTATTTTTAAAGTAGCCATCACCACTGCACTTCATTTGACGTATTACATGTCAAATTATCTATCTGCACCTCTTGTCCGTACTTGCTCTCAGATCTACTCTGAACAAATGCAGGCAATGGCAGCTGGGAGCTCTGGCTTAGATTATGGGGTCACAGAGGTAAGTCACTGGTTTGCCTTTCCCATTCCGTTTCATTTAAAAAAAATTATTATTTTTTATTATTAAACTCTTTCATTCCTGTAGAGGTTCATGTTTTGTTAGCATTGAGAATCACATATATGCTGCCGTAGTTGTCTTTCCATTTCAGTCTGTTATTTTTTTTTGGTTTTGATTTTTTATATTAGACACAGAAAGTGTGAATTTGTCAAAATCACTAAGTTTTAATGAATAACTTGATACAAGAACAAGCGGACAAGTTAATAATTTTAGTGCATAGCACACAGTATAAGTTGGACAGGCTCTTGAAAATGGGTAATATTTAATCGGTATTACATCTGCAGTTGGATGATGGTTATCACTTCAAGTTGCATAATATCATTCAACAATTTTGTTAACTTGTTTATTGCATTTTGCTTCTATTAACTTGCACTAATAATTTTTTCTCATTTTTTATTTTATTTGCTTGCCTCCATTTGATTAATTTATTCCACAAATAGTCTTAACCCAGTCAGTATATTAACCCCTTCTGAAGCCATTATTTGCTAATCTCTTAATGCTGCAAATGACTTATATTTTACAGAAAAGTTGAATTAACGGCATTAGCTTTAGTTTCCTTTATACAGTTAAAACATAAAACTGATGGTCGCTATTATCATGATTGAGGTCATACAATATATTACTTATTAATAAATTTTCAGTGCTAACTTCAAAACACTTGTAATGTTCATGAAAAATAGTACAGTTTTAAGAAAAAATGTAATTTCCGGTAGCCCAAGTGCTCATGAATTTTAACTTAGAAACAAAAAAACCGCATTAGGCTAGATAAGGCATGTTGGCTGGCTTGAACAGTGAATTATATGAGCTGCTGTGCTGCTGGACGATGGAAGTAAATCTGCTTTTTTTGCAGCATGAGTTCCCTTAGTAGACGACATAAGATTAAACAAATTCATATTTTTTCACAGAATAAAGCCTACATTCATGAGAAACAGGTGCACATTCTTGGTCATGAGAAAAGTTGACAAAATATATTATTTAAAAAAAAAAAAAGGGGGGGGGGGAAGTATTGAGGAATCACTTTTAAATCATGCACATTTATGACAAGAATTTGTTAGTTTTTGTACACAGCTTGCTTTGTAGTATACCTGATCTAACTTTACAATAACCAGGTTTACTCTGAGTTTCTTGTTTAATTATTTTTGAAATGATCAATGCTGATGCATTAAAATTCTATTTTAAGCCAATCATAAAATAGAGAAGTTTATTTTGCTGACCAATATGGTGTTAAGAACCTATAGGAGAGTAAGAAGAAGAAACACCATGCCAATCAAACTGGGCTGTGGAGAAGGATGACATAGTGGCTCGTCCATTTCAGGAGGTGACCACTGCCCAGTCCAGCACTGACCGCCTGTCTGCAATGGCCATGTGGCGCTCCACTGCTCTCCCTGATCCCCTTCCAATCCCTCCCTACTCTGACAGCGTCATTCGTGCTAGGGAGTCAGGCAACACAATGTCTGCAAGGCCTAAGGTCATCCGTGAGACAACCCAGTTTTTCCTGGCTCTAAAACTGTGGTGGACGGCGCCCGACTATGAGCGCATTGCTGAACTTGTTCTTCAGAATTTTCCAGCGCTCGTTAGTCTTGTAAGCCTTGATGTTTAGGAACCTGTGTCCTAGATGTGCTCAGACTTCTACATGTCCACAGTTGATGTTACCATATTGTAAGGCGTTAAGCTTGTATATGTGGCCCAAAATAATATGTTTAAAGCAGTTTTACTGAGAAATAGCAATGCAGTTTTTATGGTTCAGATACACTTTTCAGTATAAATGAAGTAGAAAAAAAAATTGCATTGATTGTTCCCAGTTTATTTGTTAATATTGTCTTTCTTGAGAAAAGCCATAATTATAATTCATTTTGCTGTTTTAGCTTCCGTTACAGTAATGAGAAATGTAACTGAAAAAAAAATAGGTTGGGTCGATTTGGCCCCAAGAAAGCATATACAGTGCAGTCGTATTTCATGTGAGGGGTGTGTTCTTGAAGACCCCGTGTAATTCAAAACTCGCATAATTCAAGACTAGTTTTCTCCAAGAAATAAAGGCGAAGTAGAGGAGTGCATAAATCTGCAACCATTGTAGTGTATTTTTGCTTTTAGAATGGCATTTTTATGGACCTAAGACGCGTCAACAGTGAGGAATGCAGTTAACGACCCATAGCTAGACTGCTTGCGTCAGGGTCAGCAAACCAGAGCTGACCAAGACCCTACTCCACCTCCAAGTGGTGGTCCTGGAAACAGGCTGCATCACTGCAGTCTGGCTGAGTGAGTAGGGATCGAAGAGGGAAGGCTAACCCGGTCCCAAAAATGCCGTGCTGAAGTCGGATGTGTCGGCCGAAAGGCGCAAATATCGCAGCTTTGCTGTAATCGGACACAACGCAACCAACGTCCTTTTCAGGACGAACGAAGAAGAAGTAGTCTTCATTTTTTTATTACATTATTATATCATCATCAGTCCCACGAGACTCAGATTATTAAACTATAATAACAGTGAATGTTAAAATAGCAGCACAGTAGTCAGCAAAATCAGTTGCAGAATTTCTTATGGATGTAAGCAACTTCTTAACTACACACAATACTGTGAGAGAATGATGGTTATTTCGGTTTAATGTGGTATTTCTGCGTGGCGCCACCATGTGGCTAGTGCGTAAACACTTGGCCTGTCAGTTTTGAAATACATATTTGAATCTTGCCGAATTTTAAGAGTTTTTTAGGATTTGCATTATTTCACACTTTGCATGTAAAGTGAGACATTATTAATATTTTTTTTATATTACGCTAATTAGTTTGGTTTTAAGGACTATCTTCATTGCACACGGACAACTCCATCTGTGGTTCGATCTCCTCCCTTAGATCACACAAGGAGGATCTCAGCACAGTGCACGAACTCTGTAGCACCGGTGAGAATCCCAATGTGTGTATATAAGAATCACACATTCTATAAATATGTTTGTGGTGGGTAGGTTTCTAATTTTTAAATATTGCCAGGGCAGCGGCCTGATAGGCCTACTCTTTACAATTTCCAACTGCTGTGGGATTTTTAACGTGCACAACTTGCACACAGGACGTCCTGTTTTTTTGCCCTTATCCGAGAAGGCTAGGCATCCGATCTCATTACCCAGGAGACCAGGGGGGAGTGTGACATCATTAACACCTCTGGTTCTAAAAAAAAATTTCCATAAATTATATTCCCTCAACTGGGAATCGAACCCAGTACCTCTAGGATGCCATACTTCTTAGCCACTCCGACCCCCTATGCTATTTAGAATTTGCTTAATTAAAATTTGCATAAAATGCGATTGCACTGTATTGTCAAGGCAAAAATAAATTGTCAGGGAGTAATATATATGTGCTTTTCGTTCTTACGGTACATTTTATTATAAAATTTACAGTGACTGTAAATCGTCCTAGCATGTTTTGTTCACCTTAGTCCACTTTATATCATTTTAGCTTTAGACAAAGTTGCATACGTTTATAAAAGTAACTGGGACAGATTCCAGGGTTAAATTATGTTTCACTGTTGGAAAAACTCAATAGTTCCCTGATATTGTTTTCTTAATTTTTCTAAGTAAATGCTTGATTGCTTCTTATGCTTGCTTTGCATTCCAGTGCCTCTTGAGATGTCACTTGTTTCCTTACACATTTATTACTCAGGCATTATGTACTGCTGTTTTGATTGGACATTTATTTTAGATCCTCCCCCCCCCCCCCCCTTTTTCTCTTGGGGGGGGGGGGGGGGGGGGTAAGATTTGTGTATGTTTTGCTTCATTGTTTTGGCATTTAAAATTTAATGCTCTATAAGTGTGGCAAGTTTCAGAATTTATTCCTGTAATACTGATAGCTATAATTATGTAAATTGTTAAATAGCTAATTTAATAATCTGTATTGGTAAGTTGCTATTTTTCTGTTGTTGGCCTGTTAGCTATACTGTGAGTGCATGACTTGGTTTGTTTTGCTGTTGGCACATGACCAAAGTTGATGGTTCCTGTGGTGCTATTTTGTGGTTCCTAGGGTTCCGTTACGAGACGAGGAGAGAATTGAACTACTGCTCCCATCAGGCATGACATAAGAGCATTTGAGATGAGGTTGGGCATGGGGCTGGCAACCCCACCGTGTAAAACACATTGCTTCAGAAACTATCACTGCAAAAGCTATTAAGTGCTTTGATGCAGGCTTCCTGCTCATGTTCCTTAAGGAGTTAAATCAGAAGGTGGGAAACCCAGATAAGCTGATGTATGACTATTGCTCATTTGTTGAAAGTTTACATCCTTGAAAAGTGTAGCATTTTCAAGCTTTTCCATTTAATTTAAAGTTTGAAGTGGAATTAACTCATGCTTTCCATTTGGCAAAAAAAAAAAAGAAAGTAAATGTTCAGATTGTGGTATTCACATACAATTAGGCATTTATTTAGCATGCAAGGACTTTGACCTAAAGAAAACTCTGAAGTAAACAAATGTACTGGGCCAGAATGTGGATGTTGTACCATTTATTACTACCATTAACTATAAATTAGCAGTGGTGCACCACTTCACATCAATGACAAACTCTCTCTGGTTACAGCAATTCACAGCTAAAACTGCAACCAACTTTGCCTGCCTCACAACGCCTGTCTCGGGAAACCCCAAACTCACAGTGAAAACTACAGCTGTGGTATATGATACCTGTGTCACTGGCACGCTTCTAAATGGCAGCGAGAGTTGGACAGCCTGTGCTAAGCAATAAAAAAGGCTCAATACCTTCCATCTGTAGTGTCTAACCACGTCGTTGGTATTTTGTGGAAGGACAATTTGACAAATGTTGAGATGTCATGCAGTGTCAGCAGCATGGGAAGATGGTCTCATCCCCAAAATTGTATTTTAATGGACAACTGGCAGATGGCAAAATAACAGTGGGCGACTGCAGCTGAGGTTTAGAGATGTGTGCAAAGAAGACATGAAGACTCTGGACATAAATCAGGCAACCTTGGAGGATGAACCTATCGGTTGCACGAGTTGGAGATGCACTCTATGGCATCACCCCAGATTGAGCAAAAAGAAGCTATTATAGCAAGCAGAAGAGAAAAGAACATCGTCAAAAGGAACACTAGACATACAAAGCAGCTGAGGGCTATCAGCTCAAGGGTGCATCATCCCCATTGTCAGTTATGAATAGAGGAGGCTGCGCTAAGGAATTTATTTATTTTATTGGTACAAGAAGTGTATAAAGCTGGAAAGACAGTTCAGATCGCCAGAGAAATGTAAGATACAAAGTAAGCCTGTAATCATGGAAGATGTAAATGCAGAAGTCAAAACAGACAGCAGCAGCTTTGGATTGATTATGAGAAAGAACAGCTTGAGAAATTGGAAGAATATGGAGACATTTTTGCCAGTTTCTGTGATTTTAATGATTTGATCATTGAAGAAACCATCTTCACATATAAAAGTGGCCATAAGGTAACATTAATTCTTGCCAGATGGCACACAGAAAACCAACTGACCACTTTAACACAGATAGAAAATGAAGAAAGCATTCTGCATGAAATGAAGGTGATATGATAAGATGAGGTAGATTAAGGATTGAATCACCACTGTGATATGATAATATGAGGTAGATTAAGGATTGAATCACCACTGTGATATGATAAGATGAGGTAGATTAAGGATTGAATCAACACTGTGATATAAGATGAGGTAGATTAAGGATTGAATCACCACTGTAATATGATAAGATGAGGTAGATTAAGGATTGAATCACCACTTTGATATAAGATGAAGTAGATTAAGGTTTGAATCACCACTGTGATATGATAAGATGAGGTAGATTAAGGATTGAATCACCACTGTGATATGAGGTAGATTAAGGATTGAATCACCACTTTGATATGATAAGATGAGGTAGATTAAGGATTGAATCACCACTGTGATATGATAAGATGAGGTAGATTAAGGATTGAATCACCACTGTGATATGATAAGATGAGGTAGATTAAGGATTGAATCACCGCTGTGATATGATAAGATGAGGTAGATTAAGGATTGAATCACCACTTTGATAGGATAAGATTAGGTAGATTAAGGATTGAATCACCACTTTGATATAAG
This sequence comes from Oreohelix idahoensis, assembly GCA_024509875.1. Taxonomy (NCBI): domain Eukaryota; kingdom Metazoa; phylum Mollusca; class Gastropoda; order Stylommatophora; family Oreohelicidae; genus Oreohelix; species Oreohelix idahoensis. Next base: position 401,932 of record JAMPIV010000311.1, on the reverse strand, counting down.
ATGAGGTAGATTAAGGATTGAATCACCACTGTGATATGATAAGATGAGGTAGATTAAGGATTGAATCACCACTGTATTATGATAAAATGAGGTAGATTAAGGATTGAATCACCACTGTGATATGATAAGATGAGGTAGATTAAGGATTGACTCACCACTGTGATATGATAAGATGAGGTAGATTAAGGATTGAATCACCACTGTGATATGATAAGATGAGGTAGATTAAGGATTGAATCACCACTTTCTCCTAGGGACTGTATATTCAGCTGAAAACTTAAGGGACAAAGCAGAAAGAACAATGGACGGATGCAGCATACAAAATACAATAAAGATACGACTAACTTCAGCCTGAATTTGGGTAACATTTTTGAGATCCTTGGGAGCCTTGTGGAGAAAATCATTAACATTCACCAGAGCAAATGTGAGAAAACGTTCGTAATCGCATGCAATAGGGATTTAAAGAAAAAAAGTATTGGCATGCAGAGAAAATATGGAACCAGATGGAAGGAAAAAAAACTATCAAACAGAACTTTAGTGACTAGCGCACATAGTTATCCTGCATTCAGAATATACTGGGTGTAAATATGTGTGTGTATGTGTGTGGCGAGCGCGAGCAAGTTTCTGTTGTATGTGTTTTGTGCATGTTTTACTCAGAATGTACTAGGTTTTTGCATGTGTACTGCAGACAGAATTAAAAAATAGGGTGGATATATGTATGTGCACACACGTGCATACATTTTAGTGAATTTACTATGCATGTGTATTTCTGTGCACCAGTCAGAATTGAGCTTGGTGTGTGTTGTGGCTTGTGTTATTTGGAATTTGCTGTGTGCTTTGTCACAGAATTTATTATGGTTGTGAATGTGCTAGTGAGAACATAATTAGGTATGTGTGTTTTGTTTATTTGCAGACAGGATTTATTAGCACATGCTTGTTCTAAACAGATATAAGAGCGTTTGTTAGTGCTAGCATGTTGAGTGTTATGTTCACAGAGGCTGTATAAACCTTAATATTAAATCTGTGAATAATTTATTAATAATTACTTCTTTAAGGAGTATTTGAAATGTAAAAAGTTAGTTTTAGATGTAAGTTCTGGAGGTGATTGATGGATTGTTTAGAAATAAAAATTACGTGAACTAATATAAGGAACTTCTTGTCAACCAGTTTTGATGTATTTAGGGCATCCCGAAGGCTTATTGGTTTGTGTCATTTTTTAAATACTGTTTCATAGTCAAATTCATTTGCAGAGAGATGTTTTCATTGTTAAGAAAGAAATGGAATGATAGAAACAAATCTTCTGTACTTATTTCTTTACTTTTTCTTTCCCCATGTGCCATTAATTTACATGGGGAGAAGCAGTTTTCATTCTTCTACAAGGTTTGTTGCTTGGTCAGCATCACGCTATGTTTCCTTGTGATTTCTTTAGCAGTTTAATTTCCTGTTAGGTATCTGCTTGCCCTGTAGCCAGATCTTTTATGCTGGTCAGAATTTATTGGCTGTGAGCTAGTGTTACCTTCAGAATTTTCTAGGTGTGTGTATGGGTATGCTATTCAGAATTCACTAGATGTGTGCTAATGTTACCATCAGAATTTACTAGGTGTGTGTATGGGTATGCTATTCAGAATATACTAGATGTGTGTCTTCTTCTTCTTCTTCTTTGATCCTTAGCTGCCGACTGCCAAAGCAGTCAGTGGCCATCACACCTGGTGGTGTCTTGTATCTTCTTCTTCTTTGATCCATAGCCGCCAACCGTCAAAGCAGTCGGCGGCCATCACGCCTGGTGGCGTCTTGTAGGGCAGCAACAAATTGATTCCACTTTGCTCGGTCGGCGGCCATCCTTCGTACAGTGCCCCAACTGTGGTTCATTCTTTGCATCTCAGCTTCCACAGTTCTCCGCCAAGTTGTTTTTGGTCGGCCTCTCTTTCACTTTCCCTCGGGGGTCCATAGCATAGCTGTTCTTGTGATGGTATCAGGGTCCCTTCTGAGGACATGGCCAACCCAACTCCAGCGTCTGCCAGCTATGATGGTGTGCATGTCCTCCTGGTTACTCCGAATAAGTAGTTCTTGGTTGCTGATGGTGTTTGGCCAAAAGATTCGGAGAATTTTCCTTAGACAGATTGTGTGGAAAGAGGACAGTTTAGACATTTCCTTCTCTGTTACTCTCCAACATTCCGCTCCATAGAGAAGCACAGAAAGTACACAGCTCTCATATAATCTTAATTTGGTGTTTGTGCTGTACTGGGAAGACTTCCAGATGTTGTTGAGACTAGCAGAGGCTGTTCTCGCTTTATTCATTCTGTTCTTGATGTCTTTGCTTGTTCCAATATCTGGTGTTACTATGCATCCTAAGTTTGTGAATGTGTCTGTCTGTTCTAGCTTCTGGTTGCTTATTGTTAGCACTGAAACAAGGAGGCCATTTAAGATGTGTGTATAATATTCAGAATTTACTAGGTGTATGTATGCTATTCGTAATTTACTAGGTGTGTTTGTATGTGTATGCTGTTCAGAATTTACTAGGTGTGTCTTGTGCTAAAATCAGAATGTACTAAATGTGGACTTGTGCTGTAATCAAATTTACTTTTTGTGCCCTCGTACTACAATCAGAATTTAACTAATTGTGTCTGGTATTAAAACCAGAATTAACTAGGCTTATGTGTGATAAGTATGGTAAAATGGAGATCTCACTTTATTTCTGTTGTTGTGAATAGTGGAATTAAAAAAAAAAAAAATTCTCATGAGTTTAATGCATGCCAGTGTTTCTCCATAGTGGGGACTAGCTTGGCAGACCTAATTTTACACCTGACATATAACACAATTCCTAGAAATGCTATTAGTTTTTTCAGCCATTAAAGCGAAAGATGTTAAAAGAAAGATCTCACCACTGATATTTGTTTACTGTTTGTTTCAAACAGCAAGCCATAAAGAAAGATTTAGGAACCTGCGCCAGGAATATGAGGCGACGGTTGCCAAGTGCCAAATACAAACCGAATCCCTCATCTCAGAAACAATGGAATAACTCACAGCCAGGGCTAGAGCCACAGATATCAGATACTTCAAGTGCAAGCACAGCTGTGATGCCTGGTACTGCTGAATATATGAAAGCTTTGATGGCTGCACAAAATATGAACTTAACAGAGCTGGGTATGACTCAGCGAAACCTTGGGGAGTTGGCATTGTTAGCAGGCATCAAGCAGCGGATTGAACAGTACCCACAAGAAGTGACTGACTTGGAAAGGCAGTACCTTGCCCAGTGCTCTAGTGAAGAGCAGAGACAGGCCTTGATGGCATCAGGCGCCTTTGGTAATGATACTGCTGCTATGGCTGCTCTCAGTGCATTTTATGGGCTGGGTATGGACATTGCAACCTCTAAGAGAGGGCTTGGGCCCTCAGATTATAACACAGCTTCAACCCATGACACATCTTCATCACTTCCTGTTGGAGAGCTGGATGTTCCTAGTAAACGTCAGAGAAGAATTTCACAGGCAGAAGTAGAAAAGCGACTGCGGGAAGCTGAACTGAATCATGGTAACTCGCATCATGAACACCATGAAGAAAAATCTCATGGACTTTCAGTGGGTGTGTCTGACACACATTTGGTCAAGAGAGAACCCATGTCTCCCAGCGGAGAAGCTGTAAAGGCATCCAGTAAGCCACACTACCAACAGCTGTCAGTTCCCATGTCAGCTTTTCCATCAACCAGCAGTAGTTCAGCTCATGACTCTGCATACTGGGATACTCAGACAGCCACAAACATAGCCCTTGCGGCTATGGTTCATCCTGGACCTCAGCAAGCAGCCACACAAGCACACTCGCAAGCCCAAATACAACATTTACCTGGCCATGATCCTACAGCCCAACCAACTTCAACAGAAGCCCCCATGAACCTAACATACCATGAGTCTGACAAGCATGTATCCCACAGACTGAGTGCAGACTCTCCACTCCCAGATTCCCTTCCCGATACAGCTGGTTTGGCTGCCCAGGTGGAAGTAACAACATCGTCTGTAAAATCTCATAGCCCTCGGAGGCGTGCATCTTCATCTCCACGATCCTCACATCAAGGAGATCTCAACTCCAGGGACCAGGTAAGCGTGATTAATCTCTTCAGTAAAGCCATACAGTTACACCTCTTCTTGAGAGCAGAATAATGGATCGGAGTGGTATGAGATTTTATGTAAAATAAAGTTTAGGCTGATAATGTAGCAGGTTTTTAAATTCTGTATTAAATGTAATGTCTGGAGAGGTTTGAAACATGTATTTTATACTTGTATGTTTCATGATGCTTAGTTTTGTTATCACATTGCTAGAAATTCATATTTAATGTTCAGGTCTGGTTTCCCCATGGTGCTGGCTTCAAGAAGGAAAACCAGGAAGTAGTTTGCCTGCCAGATCCCCTGCCTGTTCCTAACTACTCACAAAAAATAATGAGTGCCAGAGAGGAGGGATCGTCCATGCGACATAGATCTGAAATTATCAGGGAAACTGCCCGTTTCTTCTTGGGCCACAAATATTGGTGGTCAAGTGCTGACTATACGAGGATATCTGAGCTGGTTGTGCAACAGTTTCCTGATCTCAAGGATGACACATCACCAGATGGAATGACCAGTTATGTGAGTACTTGTTTCTGTTGATTTTGTCAACAGATTCACTGGGTGTAATTTCAGTTTATTTATAGTAAACTAAGTGTCAACTGATTATTATAATTTTGTATGCAGGCCAAATAACATCTGACCTTATTATCAGCTGGTAAGCCAATCTGATGACTGACTCAAAGGCAGCTGACTAATGGGTACCAGTTATAAGAAATATGCTAAATTCCCTGCACTACTCTTTCTTGCTGTGTAAGTTTTGTCAACTGGATTGTTGGGTTGAAATTTGTGGAGTTCCCAAGCATCTCTTTCTCGTGCATTGCCTTGTGAGCTGTGAGTCTACTTGCTCAGTTCATCATAGCTTTTTGTTTGTGTTTGATTCTGGAGAATTTAGTTTTTTAGAGTTAACTGTTACTTTCATACTACAGATGATAAAATGATTAACCTGTTCGTACCCTTTCTCACTGTAGTTCAACTTTTCCACCACCAGGATGAATATGAATTGATGTCCTTATTTGATACCTTTAATGTGAAATTTTGTTAAGAATAATTACAAAGTATTCTAACAAATGTGTTTATTGTTCTGTCTTTAACATGTATGCCTTTTGACTTTTAGGTCAACACACAGGTTGAAAATTGCTGTTCTAGAGGATAGTTATTCAGATTTCATGTTGACAGTAGTAAAGATTTTGTTCAGGAAGTTATCATTTATTAGAAGTATGGAATTACTTGGTGTCTAGTAGTGCAGATGAGGAGACAGAACTACATTGTCAATAATTACAGGTGCTGGCATATAGTTTTCCAAATCATACCATGTATGTCAGAACTTGCACATAGCACTGACTACTTTGAAAAATTATCACACCTGGGAGCACTAATAGGGGAGGAATAATATTAATTCCTAAGATGAAACTATCCTTTTTTAGTGCTGTCTGATCCTAACAAGTAAACATTACATGTATCTATGATTTTTGGAAAAAAGACAGACCCAAAGCATAAAGATAAAGCGTATACCTGCTGTTATTGTCTATATATAATTGTGAAGTGAATTGGGTGGTTCCTATTGTCCATTTTCCAGTGCTTATCTGTATATTCAATTATTATTTCACTTTTCTTGCTAGATAAGATTAGTATTTGATATTAAGCGCACACAGCAGTAAAGAAGTGGGGTGTACACAAAGAAAAACAGGAGTTAAAAAACAAGGTGGAAAAGTCTTGAACATTTAGCTAAATGAGATTGCTATATTCACATTCCTAGTATATTCACATTCCTAGCTGCATGATAAGCTCTACTTGTGGTTGTAAGAGAAAGAATAGTAATAGAAACTAAACTATTTTTTTCCAATAAGAAACACAAGAATTTAGAGAGATGAAAGAAAATGCTGAACTAGTTACTGTGACTAAACAAAGGCTATTTTGGTGTATAAAAACATGAAGAAAAAGACTTCACAAGTGAACACAGTGGTATTCATATATAGATACCTCAAAAGCAAATTTAGTGGCAGACCAAACAAGAGTCTAGTGTACTTTACTATTATGCTACTAGAAAAATGAGGAGAGGGGAAGGCCTAGGAGAGGATAGGATTGAAGAGTGGAGGATATACCTGATAAATGTGACAGAGAGATAAGATGAAAGTGTGTGATTTCTGGTCTAAACGCAAGGGCTTTATTGAATAATTAATTGAAACTAATCTAATATCCTTTTGAAACTGATAAGGCACTGCAGAGTCCCGAGTAAATTCATTATTCTTAATAAAGAAAATAAATGAAGACATGAAATGCAGAGTACTTCATCTTTTTTTCACCATTTCCTTTCTTGTTGGCTATGGATTTAATTACATAAAAATGAAGATATTATCAACCACCAGAAATGGATATTACTGGACTCTGACAAAACAGCAAATCTAGATATTACCAATGACCCTTGACATCAATCCCAAACCAAAACCAGATGAAAAACTGAGCGTGCTTGCTGAGAGGTTACAGCAGCTGGGTCTGAAAATCAAGAGACAAAGATAAAGATTATGATAATAATTTGGCAACTGTTAGCCATATTGCACTTATAACATCCCTGCACGGTGGAGACTCATATGTATGTTTTTTTCAGCAACATAGACTAAGATGGAAGAATGAGCAGTGATATAAAAATATGAATACAGGCTAGAGGAACTTTCATAGCGCTGGGAAATATATTAAGATCAAAAGAAATCAAGTACAATACTACTTAGTCGTTCCCCTTCTACCGTGAGGTGTAGAGGTTTGGAATAGAGATGCCAGACTATCCTATCAGCTGTCTTCCTCCTGGCCTGATTCCATTCTAGTCCTCGGTCCTTCAAAGATTGTCTAACGTTGTCCTCCCAGCGGACTCTGGGTCATCCTGGGGGTCTGGATCCCTGGCTCTTTGTTTCCCATGCTTGTCATGGTAGCCGATCTTCTCCCATTCTGCAGACATGGCCAAACCATCTTAGTTGGGACGGTTCTACTTGGGTCTGCAGGGGGTGGGATTTTAGGCCTTGAGGTATCGTCTGGTAGCGGACCATGTCTCTTCTTGTTACTTCAACCACCTTCCTCAGATACCTCATTTCTGAGGTTTGGATCTGGCTTTTGTGGGTTGTAGTCATTGCCTATGACTCGCATCCATATGTCAAGACTGGGACATAGGTGGAGCGGTATACAGCCATCTTCGTTTTCTTACCAACCTCTCTCTTGCTGAGGAATCCTTAATTTATGACCTGAAAAAGTCTCACAGCTGCTGCTTTTCGAGTGGCCAACTCTTCTTTGATGCCTCCCTTTTGGTCTATAATAGCTCCGAGGTATTTAAAGTGGTTGACCTGCTCCAGGACCTGTTCTCCAGCTTAATCTGATGTCTTCTTTCTTCTTGTGATATCACCTAAATATTTGTTTTAGAGCTCCTTATGACCATCCCTCTCTTCTCCAGCTCTTCCTTCCAGACTTGCAGGTTGGATTGGAGATGTGCCTCTGATTTAGCAATCAGGGCAACATCATCAGCAAATGCCAGCTCTGAAATACAGACCTGTCTCATCTTCCAGTACCCCACTGAAAACTTTCTTGTTCTCTCCTTACATGCCTTGATGACATCGTCCATGAGAAGTATGAAAAAATAAGGTGACAGGATATCACCTTGTCTTACACCAGTGGTGGTCCTGAACTCTTCTGACTTATGGTTTGCCATCCTCACATAATTTCTGCAAGACTTGTAGAAGCTCTGTAAAGCATGAATCAGAGGTGCTGGAATGTTCTTCCTTGCCAAACAGTCCCAAAGTTTGCTCCAGGGGACCCTGTCAAACGCCTTTTCCAGATCTATGAAACAAAGATGGATCTCACTCTTATACTCAAGGGCCTTTTCACTCAGCTGTCTGAGTGTGAAGATTAGGTCTTGAGTACTTCAGTTTGCTCGGAATCCGCACTGGACCTCATCCAACTGTGGCTCAGCTAGGCGTCAGAGTCTCTGCTCTAGGATTCTAGAGTAGATTTTACCAGGGACACTGAGAAGGGATATGCCTTTACGGTTTCCACATTGTCGATTGTCACCCTTTTTGAAAATTGGTGTTATGATGGCAATTCAAGTACAATACAAAAACAAGAATTATTAAGCTCAAATATTAAGGTAGTCCTATATGGCACCTAAACATCTTCATTTTCTTCTTTGATCCTTAGTCAAACAGTCAGTGGCCATCACGCCTGGTGACATCTTGTAGGGTAGCAACAAACTCCTTCCACTTTGTTCGATCGGCAGCTATCTTTCGTGCAGTGCCCCAGATCTGGTTGATCTTTGCAACTCAGCCTCCTTCTCCGCCAAGTTTTTGGCTGGCCTCTCTTTCCTTCAGCATAGCTGTTCTTGTGATGGCATCGGGGTCTTTTCTGAGAACCTGCCCAACCCAACTCCAGTGTCTGCCAGCTATGATGCTATGCATGTCCTCTTGGTTGCTATGAGTGAGCAGTTCTTGGTGAGGGATGGTGTTGGGCCAAAAGATGTGGAGAATTTTCCTTAGGCAGATTGTGTAGAGAGAGGATAATTTCAACATTTCCTTCTATGTCACTCTCCAGCATTTTGCACCATAGAGAAGCACAGAAAGTACACAGCTCTCATATAATCTTAATCTTGTGTTTGTGCTGTACTGGGAAGACTTCTAGATGTTGTTTAGACTAGCAGAGGCTGTTCTCGTTTTATTCATTCTGTTGTTGATGTCTTTGCTTGTTCTACCATTTGGTGTTACTATGCATCCTAGGTATGTGTATGTTCCTTTTCTGTTCTAGCTTCTGGTTGCTTCTTGTTAGCACTGAAACATGGAGAGCATTTAAAACAACCACCAGGAGATTATGACCGACCTTTCATAAAGTTGCGCAAGACAGAACCTTTGTTTTGTCTCTTGCCACATTACAATTCTTCCTTCCAATTACCTGTGCATGAAAATCACAGGAAGAAGCTCCTTCCTATGCCCAGTGTGTGATCTGTGTTGCATCATTATGTACTTTTTAAATTCATGTGCCACCTCATTGACCCATCTTCTTTACAGTGGAAACTAACTTTTGTTCTAATAACATTTATATACTCAAAGGACACAGTGTATATCCATGAACCAAATTCTACAGTTTATTTTGTTAAAAAACGTGTGGTTACCATGGTAACCACAACAACAAAAAACCGCCGTATTTGATTTTTAAACACATTTTAAAGAGACCATATCATATGTTTCATGTTGTCCAAAGTTTATCAAATTGCACACACATGTAGTGACTGACAATTACACATTTTTTTTTCAGAAGCTTATTTTCATAAGTTTAAAATTCTATTTTTAATGATTTCTTTAAAAATCGTGTTGTCATCACACCCACTATAATTGTATGAAAAAAATATATTTAAAGAAATTACCAAAATATCACAATTCTCTTCTGACAAAATAAAGATATATATGTGTACTACATGCATGCCAAATTTGATAATGATCTGTCTGATACCATTTGAGAAATTTATTTTTTGCAAATTAAAACTAATTTTTTAGAAAAATGCATTTTACTCACTGAGTGCCTTGTCTTGTCGAATATACTCCATTCTGGGGAGGCCAAATGTTTCTAAAATTGTCCAGCACCATATGCTGCACCTCCTTCAGCTTCCTGCAGCTCCTCCTCTCGCCTTTGTCTTGCCTCTTGTCTAATTTTCTTCTTTTTACAAGTTTGTCAGGCTCATATTTCTGTCTGTTTGCCAGAGGTTTCCTTAGTCGCATCTGTCCAAGGCGTTTTGAGTTTGTTCCAGATGCTTGACAATACAGCTTTTTTATTTCTGCACTGGCTGATGGACCAAAGTTGAACTCTCCAATGGCCACAAGGACACTAAATTTGACCTTTATTAATGACACAAATTTCCGCTTGCTGCAACGACTCCATATAACATTGTGGAGGCTTTCATTTGGATTTTGAGTTGCACCTAGCTGACACCGCTTGAGCAGATGTTGATCAGTAAGAAGCTCATAAATAGGGGCTAAGTGCTTATGGAGTAGGTTGTAGTCTAGCGGAGTGTGAACTAGGGTCTCGTGGGGTCCAGCAACTTCTCCTTTGGCTATGGAAGCCTGATAGAAACACCAGGAGTTTTTGCCTGGCAGACAAAAATTATGTTGGGTTTGTCGTTTGTTGAATACCCATGGTAGAGAGAAGCCATGATGGCTTGTTTCATCTCTGGGGCTGTACTATGCTGGCGGATGGCCCTGGTGTAGTAAATACCCAGTTTTCATATTGCATTTTGGGTCAGACGACTATGGTCATTTTCCCCAAGGGTGACTTTTGTTTCCTGCAGTCAGTAATGAGTGTCCTCAGTGCAGTGCCTAATCACTTTGCGATATGGTTGATGCACTCCTCTTTGGTTATGTCAGCTTCTGGATCATACAGTTTGATTTGCAGAATCTGTTGTAGGCCTTGGAATCGCCATCTGATAGCAACACAGTGTAGCATAGCTTGTGATTTTCCACTGAACGAAGCCAGAGAACCTCACAGGCTTTTACCTCCATCATTCCGGCTGACCTTTCGTAATTATGGCAGTGATCCTTCAGATGCTCTGCTTTCCATTGTTCAAATTTGTCAGGCTAGTTTTTCAGTTGCCACTGTCCAGTAGTTTCGCAGGTGTGACAGAAGGAAGACATAACGTGTGTATCGATGACCATGCCAGTCAAGATGTCGATAACACTGCCAACATCTATCATTGACTTATGACCTCTAGTTAGCCAAGTTCCATCAAAGCTGACAGCGATTTCAATGGCTTCTTTTTTATTGATGGTACGATGCTGCATCTTAGCATGTTCAGCTCGGACGATTGTAGCAAAATTGTAAACACGCTATTTTGTTATTAATAGAAAGAAGGGGAAGTGTGCCAGCCAATCAAAAGATGCGAGCTCGCTGCTGCCGATAGATATTGTTATGGCGTCTACTCGGAGAATTAAGTGTGTAAATTCTAAGACGGATTCGTGCATCGTATAAGCTAATGCAGTGACAGAAAGTGATGGAAGGTATTTCATTTTTCGAAGGATAACTCCAACTCTGCATGCCTAAGGAATAGTGGATGGAAGGATTACTTTTGAAGAAATGTGCAAGTGAAGGCGTCAATATAACGAATGCTGCTGTGTTGATCATCTTTAAAAATTGGTTTAAAATCGAAATCAGAACCAATTATGGAAAACTACATATAGAAAGAAAGCAGACATTCTGGGGAATGGAAGGAGATAAATAAAAAAGTCATGGATAACCAGGTTAATATGCACGAAGAAGATGTTTGAAACACAGCTCACACATCTCACTCGAAACTGCTAAAGACACAGGCTGAGACTAAGCTACCAAACCTTGGCCTCCGATACGCTCGCGCTCGGCCTATAAAAAGGAGCAGCGGATTTTTCAAAATACACGTGCACAGCATAAGTCAGGAGGATAGAGAGAAGCTAGTCACAGCTGAAACCTTTACCATCTGTTGCCGGGCAGCGCTATCCCCACCAAACCAAGTCTTTTCTGGACTTTATATTTATCCTAAGATAATTTATGATTAATTAATTTGTTTTATTGCATCTTTATTTTAATAAAATTGTGTCAGGATCAGACCAGAGGACTGAACTGAACTTTAGTTGCCATCAATAGTTGGTGGTCTAGAGGAAGACATACACTGATATAGCTGTGAAATTCCAGTGAAGACAGTCATAAGACTTTCAAGATGAGTAATAAATGTAACCAAATTCTTGCAACCAGTGTGAACAGTCAAGGACAGTGATTAGTGTGATGATGATAAACAGTTGTTTATTATCATAGCCAAGAGACTAGTGTGAAAAGAACATTTGATGAACTTTTTTCAACTTAATTGGAAGATTCAAGAAAGGACTTTCTTAGTTAGACAATTATAATATAAATTAACCATCATTCAAATTTTGTAATATATTTTATTCATTGAATTCCATCATCCACCATTCACAATTTCACAAGTAGAAAAGAAATATGTAAGTAATAAATTCAGTAATTGTACTCAGCTGACTTATTAACTTTATACTGTTAAAGTTTGAGTTTTATTGAATTGTTTGATTATAATCAATAATTATCATAGGTAGTTACATAGCGAAGGTGGCAACTTAGGGTCTGACTTTACTCTGAATACTTTCTGAAGCAGATACCTTCACAACCATGACTATCCTGTGATACCAGTGTTCTTCTCCAACACTGGGACTTTTCAAGACAGAATACTATTTCTGCTCCACTACTGACACTACACTCATAAAAACCTTACGCTACAACGATACTGACGGGACGTTGAAATACTGTAGAGTTGTGTATGGTATCCAAATGATCAAAAATTTGATCTGCATATTTATGAAATGTTTTCTGGTGCAGGCCAGGGAGGTCCAGGTTCTCACAGAAGAGATTTAACGTAGATGGGCCCATTCTAGACATGAGGGCACCAAGAACAGCAGATTTGTTGATTGCATGTCCCCGAGGGCCGCAGCCTTCTGGTTCCCTCTCGGATGTGTACGTTCTAGAAATTGCTTTTTCACATGTGTGACACACAACTTCCAGGAAGAGAGAGAAACCCTTTGACTTGGTGTTGTCAGTTCTTGTGTGCAGTGTGCTCTGCTTGCACACGTTGGTGAGCAGGTTGTTGATGAAAGAAATGTCCACAATGGTTCTCTACGTAGGTTTAGGTTGGGCACAGACTGTGTTATGAGGAGCATTTTTCATTTTTATATGAGATCGACTTGGGCCAGGGGTAAAAGGCACTACTGGGTCAGCGATTAGAACTATAGGTCTATCAGATACTGGTATGCAGAAATTTGTTGATAATGAGCCTAGATCAGTTTGGTTATCATTCACCGTTGATTCGTTCGCACCATTGCTGGAAATTACACACTGCTGACGTGTTCTAGTAGCAGAAAGTTGTTTTAGCCTTGCTTTCATACCTTTTCTTCCCATTTTTTTTTTCCGTACGCCCGCTAATACTCGAGGCGAAATCTCAGGTTATTATTAATGTCTAACCTGACATTGATTTTACGTGAGTATCCCTTTTTTTCTTGTACAGAGACAGGTGTCCCTCGCCATTCAGGCAGATACTCGCCGATTTCGGAGGTACCCATTAGAGCTGGGTCGGCTCAGGAGCCGCCAATCCCTGGTCGACGACACTCCTTCAAATGTCCTCGCCAGGTCTAGAGTTAATCCAGTCCAAATCCCGGTCAACGAAAAATCCTCAAATGCCGTCGCCCGGGTTTGATCCTGGATCACCCGGTCGCCAGAGCGGTGTGGTAACCACTACGCTAGCGCGGCTCCTTCCCATTTTTAAGGAATAGAACACAATTTGATGAGATATTTACTGTAATCAAGAGAGAACTGTCAATGAAAAAGATCACGTTGCACTGAACAAAGACTTATTTTGTTTATGGCGGAAGTTGTGGTTGTTATCTTCCGGAATAGCGCTGGCCAGTCAGCACGTTGTTATGACCAATGAAAAAGATAAACGTGAATGGGTCATGAATGAGCGAATGAGGTCACTGTGTGACCACTCCTTATAAGGAAGTTAGCGTAAAATAAGGGGGGATTTTGAATGCCAAATCACACAAAGCTATGAGAAAGAAAGGTTTCGAATTTGCTATAATCGGGGAGATAAAGACATTCCCTTTTCATTGATACCACATACTCCACGATGCTGACAGCATAACTAAGGTATTATTGAGAGGCAAATCTTGCATTTTTGGCGCAAATTTGCAAACCATAGCTTGGGTGTAATGTGGAAAATATGCTTTTTGACACATCAAATGCATTTTATGTGTCATAAAACTTTGCTCAATGGATTCCTCTATGATTATTTAATAAAATAAGCTCAAAAGTAAAAAAAATCGATATTTTGTACCTGAAACTGTATTTTCACTGCCGTGGATGCCCTTAAGGTGCTCTCTCTTTTATTGGTTCCTTCCATTCTCATATTGTTATTGTTCGGATTCCATCCTGTTTGTTCAAACCACTTCATTCTTTATGAATTTTCTTCTCAGCATTTTTCCTAATTGTAATGATATTCCCTTGATCTCTTTAGTCCTTGTCTGATCTCATTTAGGCAGAGATAAAAGCTTTCTAATATAGCCACAGACTGGCCTCTCCCTGATTTGTCTTTCATCCATTTTGGAATTCTGCCGCCATGAGCTTTTATGCCTTCATCTCTATACCCCTGTGTGATCCAGCCCGTTGCATGTTGTTCTCTCAATATGCTACCAAAATCTTTAGCATTCACATCATGCACAGTGAACCTTAATAGTGTCAATATGGCCCACAGTATTGATTAACTGCTATATTCATTTTAAAAAAACCGGACGGGTTGCAGACAAAATCGTATGTTGTGCTGAAAATTACTTTCAGTGTTCATGTTATCACTCTTATCTATAACTATCAGATAAGTAGTAGTAAGCACAGTAATACCAAGGCTGTATTAACATCTAATACATTTTCATGAATTTTACTGGTGCTCCATATGTTGGCAAATGAGTTTGTCATTCTGCATAAATATAGCACATTTATAATGGTAATTGCATAAATTAGTATTGAGTATTAATAATGATTTATGTTAATCCTTATGGACATACCCACATGAGAATACTTTGTGTGTTCAGAGAATTATATGTGATGATTCTCAAACTCAGTCTAGACTCAGTAGAACGGCAACACTTTTATAACTTCAAACACATGAACAGCAAGTAATGGATATTAACTCCCTGTATAATATATCTTTGGAGCTTATATTTTCTGCAGTTCTTTAGTTGCATGGTCTGTTCTAACATACTGCATGAAATATAAACACAAGAAGGTCTGGGAAAACTGGTGATAACATCATATTGCTGAATAAACATGAATGCCACATTCACAGTGACATGATCTACAGTGTGATTAGATTCAAGTTACGCTCTGTTCCACATCGTTACACAATAAGGTGTGCAAGGACGTGCTTCCCTCCTTTAATGGCTGTAATACACTTTCTCTATTAGTCTAACTCAGGGAGTGGTTTGAGAGGGAAGAAGGGGAAGGAGGAAACTGTGAGGTTCTTTGAGAGGTATCTTTAATTTTGGTATGTTAAACCAGTTTGTTGAGTGTGTTCATTTACTTCTTACATACTCAAAATATTTCTTGAATCAGAATCCCCTAATCAGTCAGACAGTAACTTAACACCACTGGCAGAAGACAAACGCATTTGGTTGATAGCATAACTTCACTTCTGTTTTTGCTGCTTATGGAGCATGGAGCCACAATTGCAGATGGTCCCTTACAGGAAGCCTGCATCAGAACATTAATTAGCTCTGATAATTAGTTGAAATAGCAAAATATATATATATTGTTGCCAACATTTTTGGGAAAGGATCCATGGAATTAGCAAAACTTCCTATGGATTACATACTTCAAAAAAGACTGAGCAAATAGGGCTGTGGTGTACACTGAAAATTATGTTTGTAAAGACAAACCTTCAACCGTTACTTTTTCTAGTACACAGCTAAATATAATCAAATGTATAGATTAAAACTTTTCTTCCTTCACAGTTCCAGTTCAGTAAAAGTATAAATACAAACTCCCCTTTCTCTCTTCTCCGTTCTCTTCTTTCTCTTCAACACCACCCCCCAGACCAGCTCTGATACACACAGTCACATCAAAAAGTGTGTGTTTTTTCAGCAAAATAATAGCATGGTAAGAGAGTAGTTACATTTTCTTGTGTTCTAGTATATCGACTATGCAGAAATCCTTTCTGCAAGGTGGGTAGGTAATAATTTTCACCAAAGTAGCAATCTCCATACAAGCGATATACCCATGTTCCTTTCAGCTCCCATAGTCCAATTTTTTTTTCATTTCCTTTTTCAGCGGCGCATCCAGAGGGACTTGTCTATGTGTGCTAGAAATCTACGCAGGAGTAAAAAACCCAGAAAAATGCGAGATTTCTCAACCGATCATTCAAATACGCTTTTAGATGTACCACATACTCCCCGAACATCAAAGAAACACACGAAGGCACCAAAATCTTCCATGTTTTCATCAAGCATAGAGAAAAGGCAGAAACGGTCATCAGCACCATCTTCCAAGATTAAAAAGCACAAGCAGGAGGCTGCTGCAGCAGTGGTTTCTGAGCCATCAGCATCAGCAGGAGTATCAGAGGACATGACAGCAGCAGCGGCATTGTTGCAGCAACAGTTCATGCAGTCATCATCTGCATCTTCATACCACCCTAGTGCTCATCTGCTTCCATCCTCCCACCTCCTGCCTTCACTGCACACTCATCCAGCACTCCATGAACAGCAGATGCAGGTAAGTGTTGGTCTAGTCACTTCCTTGATGTTATGTCCACAGCTAACTGTTGATTTGTGCCTGGATTCCAGGACAAAACAGCTAAAGTATTTCTCAACTGTGGCCTTTTGAAGCTATACAATTATTTCATCCATTTCTGTTAGTTCTTGGTTAAATTTCAGTTCCTTTTTTTGTGGTACTTGACTCACTTTGCTGTATAGCTAATTTTTGTGTACACCATTTGTGTTTGTATAGTTCTCACAGTTATTAACTAAATGTAGGATGACTTTTATTTGTCAGTGTGTAGTTCTCTACTGTTGATCTCAGTTAGCAGTGCTGACATCTTTGATAATGTCCAGAAAATAATTCTTTGGTTTGAATTTTTGTAATTTTTAGTTCTTCATCTAAAGCTACAAATTATAATTGTACTGTAATCAAAAGCAAGCAGTAATAATTCTTAAACAAAGAATGAACCCCTTTGTCGCGAGAGGGTAGATTGTTATAGAATTTAATAAGATATCCTGGACATAAAGGTGTATCAGATGATACCAGGATAATGCCAGACAAGAGTCTGGTCTTATCAGTAATACCCCTTCTCTGAAAAGAGTAAGGGTGTATAGACAACAAAGGTAGGGTCAAGCTGTATAAGTTCCCAGAGAAGATGGTAATTGTTACGTGCAGTCTTTGATATCTTACAATATTATACATAGGTAATTTTTTTGTGCTTAAGGGAAAGTCATTATTGAGTTACTTCCCTTGAAAGTTGTGCCATCTCTTCGATCAAACTCCGCGGATAAATCCATTTTACTGCGATTTATTCGTTGTTTGGGTAATAATAGATTGTTCTTGCTTCAGAATATCTATGGCCTGAATTTATGTGTATTGTTTGTCTGAGTAGGACGAGTCTGTCTTATATCTGTATATCTTTACATATCTAAGTCGAACTATATGTTCTGTTGTCTCTAGAGAGGTCAAAGGCTATTCGGCGGATGTGTCGCTAGAGTGTGGTGTGATTTGGCTTCGTCCTGATAGGGACTGTGTGTTTCCTATGTCGGCCTGTCGCCGGGAAAAAGTGATCTCAGTATTTGTGGGGAAAGTGATAGTCGTCTAGACCTATCGTGTATGCTTTACCCCAGTGTTTATTCATATTGCCAAGGAATGGCAGTTCCATATTTCCTCTACCAAGGTAATCAAAGACACTCTTATGAACTCTCGATCGAAGCCACCATTTTCGATAGTTACGATTTGAATGTCTAAGAGAATATATTTGACTCGATGAAAACGACTTCGATTCCTAGCAGCACTATATTCTGTAGAATGCAGTCAATTGTTCATGATCAAATCTACAGAGCAATGCAATGTTTTATGAATGACTAACTTTAGGACAGATTCATTATCTGCATCCAAACGTGAGTGACAGTTCACGAGTGAAGCCATCTTGGAACCAAAACATGTAGCGACTTTCAAGAAGAGAAAGGGGATGCCCGTATTATCGCTTGTTTAGTCCAGAGATCACTGCTACACATGAGAACCCGTTATTAGCGGTTCAATATTATTATATGAAAAAAAATATGTGCTGAACATTATGTGGGAGAATCGTCGCTAAACGAGATTAGGTTTAGAAGCCATCTGAAATATTGTTTATAAGCTGACGTGCTCAGTCAGTGAAGTCAGATGATTTATATGTATGGGCGATGCTGAGGGCTTGGCTACTGACAGTCCATTATAATATTAATCTACATGAGTGCCCATGTAACATAACATTGCAGGACCATTTATCCACTGTACTATGATGTATTATGCCAACCTGTGATTTGTCACTATCTGTGCTGTCGAGTGTGTACGTCCAATTAAACTTTAGAAAAGGTACACAGTCGTTGGTGTCGATGACTTCCAGTCATACATGAGTGTGAGAAAAGAGCATTTGTCAACAACACGAACCCTTATCATCATTCGCACATTGTACACTCAATCCATGTCTACACACCACTGCGTAGGTCAAGTTGACATTCCATACACTACAGTGGAGCAAACAACACCATAGAGATCTTATCAACTGATGATGATGATGATGTCTGCTTCCATCCACTTATATCTATCTTTTGGTGGATATCATTAACGGGAATAAAAATCCAACATTATCAACCTTATCAACTGGTGGACCAGCTTTCTGGGTTTGACCTCGCAGAAGTTCAGAAGTCAACAGATTACCGATACCAGACCGTTTCCTGTGGCTGATACGACACACTTGCAGTATTGGTTTGCTCTTTGTCAACACTTCGTCACGTGACCTGTCAAGTGAATGCAGTATGTAGGCCAGCGTTGTTGACAGTTTTACATTAGACATTACAGAGTTTCACAGAACAGTTGGATCAATTCTTGTCAATGTTAACAGGAAGACAGTATTTGTGTACTAAGAAGTCCTATTTTCATCGATGGATCTTCTTGTTTTCCATATATGAACTTTAATATTTAAGGCCAGAATGTTTAATTGAATAAAGTGGCAGTTTGTTTATGTTCATAAAAATAACTTTGCCATTACTGTAAAACTGAGCCTATTTTGCAACACATACTATCATACACATAATTTATATATATTTATGTTTACATGTTATTTGTTTGTATAGTATGTTAGTTTCTATGTCAGCGGGTTGTGTTTAAGGTTGGGCGGCGTCCTCACAACAGAATATCCCACGTCATAGAGGGTCCGTTGTGGGCGTTTTCTATAGGTGCAATTTTCTTGATTGAAAATTTGCTGCGACAACTGTTGCTTTTGTGTTAGCTGTGAAGACTGTAATTATTGTTATTTTTGTAATATTTCTTTGTTCTTTAGTTTTGTTTTGAGTTGTTTGTAATTTGTTGGTCTACTCTTTTCTATCTTTCAGTTCTATTCACAATTTATATTCATATATTGTGACGTCATTTGTGTTGTTATTCTTTGCAGATTCAGTGATTATTTTCATTGATTTCCCTATTTAATTTATTTTGATTTCTGCAAACGTTCTTGTATTGTCAGTCCTATTTGTACTTTATGTATTCTGTTGGTTGACATATGTTTTATATAGGTATATTTCATAAGACACAATTGCCTGTGCACTGCACTTGGATTATGGTATAAACCAGTACCTGATTATTATTACTATTATACAAGACCTTATTAAAGGCTTGTGACCCACAGATATTGGGATAGTATACTGATTAATCAAGTCATTGAGAACTTGTGGTATTATTATTGATTCAGGTGATTAGTATTATTGTTAGACATCATGTCTACTTTAGAATACTTCATTACACAAGGGAAAGCCCTTGATAAGACTGGTCAACAATTAGAACAATGGGCAGTTGCTCAATATGACAAAGCATTAGCTGCAGAAGAGAGAAGAGCTATGGCAGAAGAGAAAAGATTAGCTGCAGAAGAAAGAAAAGCTATGGCGGAAGAGAAAAGATTAGAAAGAGAAGCTGAGGCTGCTGCTGAACAAAAGAAATTGCAGATGCAGGTGGAGGAAAGGAGATTTGAAGCTGAACAAAAAAAATTAGAAAGAGAAGCTGCGGCTGAACAAAAAAGATTAGACAGTGAAGCTGAACAAAAAAGATTAGACAGGGAAGCTGAACAAAAAAGATTAGACAGTGAAGCTGAACAAAAAAGATTAGACAGGGAAGCTGAACAAAAAAGATTAGACAGTGAAGCTGAACAAAAAAATTAGACAGGGAAGCTGAACAAAAAAGATTAGACAGGGAAGCTGAACAAAAAAGATTAGACAGGGAGGCTGAACAAAAAAGATTAGATGCTGAAGAGAAAAAAGCAATAAGAGAACATGAATTTGAGTTGGAGAAATTGAGATTGACAAGTATGAGTAATGTTAATCAGGCATCTAGTGGTAATGGTAAACCTTCTACTTACAAGGTTAAGGTTCCACCGTTCAATCAGTCCAGTGACGATATTACATTCTGGCTGGATAGATTTGAACGTTCTTGTCGTACACATAATGTGGATAAATCACAATACGCTAATCAATTATCAGAAAACTTGAAAGGTGAATCTTTGACTAGATTATGCCTTGTAGGAGAAGCAGATAAGGATAATTATGATGTCATTAGGGCGGCTTTGATAAAAAGATATCAGCTAAGTGAGGAAGGCTATCGCCTTTTATTTAAGACGATGGTACCTGAGACGGGTGTAGAATTCTCAGAATTCACTGCAAAGGCACGTCTCACAGTTGATCGTTGGATTGAGCTTTCCAAAACAGAAAAAACGTATGAAGGACTTATGGATTTGTTGCTCAGAGATAAGATTATGTCATGTGTGAACAAACCTTTCCTTGAATTTATACATGAGCGTAAACCCAAATCTCTAAAAGAAATGGAAGAATATTGTTCCCAATATGTCACTGCACACCCCGACGTGACTTTTGGCAACACTAAGATTAAGGAGAGTATGCCAGTTGCTTCAGCAACACCATACAATCCCAATTATTCACACAGATTTCAGGGACCTCAAAACAGATTTGATAAAAAAGGTAACCATAATAGTTATCAAAACCAAGGTAACCAATCATTTCAGGGTTCTTCTTCAAAGAACTGGAGACGACCTGATAGCTCTCGACACAGGGGTGGTCATAATTATAGGAATTTCCGTAGAGGAAGTAATTATAGAAACTATCAGGGTTATCCGTCTTGGAGTCAACAAGATCATAATTACAGAGATACTCATTATAATGAATATGATAATGGTAACCAAGGGAACTATGACTCAAACCCAAATAGGGGTTACAATAGAGGTAACAATAACTACAGAGGTGATAATAACCGAGGTAGATCTCAAAACAAAAGACATAAACCACATTTTCAGGCAAACTCTGTACAACAAGAGTCCCATGAAGCCTATAAACAGAGTAAAGATAATAATGATGCTAGTAATATGGCATGTGCCGCTTTTGATTTTGGGAGAGCATCTCAGTGCCCCCAATGCAAAACTTTATTTGAGCCAACCACAGTGTCTACTTTAAGCTGTGGCCATCCTCTTCCTGCTCTTCCGGCATCAGTCGCGCATGATGGAAGAGGTTCTCTTGTCTTACATAAGGGTTTAGTGAATAACAATCCAGTCTCTGTGCTATTTGATTCTGGATGCACCACAATTGGTGTTAGGCAGTCACTCGTAGATCCTTCCCGTGCCACTGGACAAGTAGTCAAATGTGTAACATTTGGCGGCACATTAGAGAAATACTCTACTGCTATCATTAGGATTGCTACTCCTTTTCTTTACAGGAGATGTACACGCATGTCTTCTTCCGAATCCGATCGCTGACCTCATCATCGGTCGCATTCATGGAGTCAAGGAATGCACTCCGCAACAAATTTCCACGTGGGAAAGGCAAAACATGCAGATTGCTAACGCTGTAGTCACTAGAGCTCAGGCTCTTAATGTGCCTCAAACTTCATCTATTGAAGATAATGAAGTGCATAACCAAGATAATCCCTTGGTAATTTCTCGTGACTCGTTTATAAAACAGCAAGAAGATGATCCCACTCTGAAGAAATTCTTCATTCTTGCAACTAAAGGTGATCCGAATAAAGACACAAGTCGCAAATCGTGGATTACAAAGAAGAATGGCGTACTTGTACGTATGGTTCAAGACTCCATTACGTCAAGTCATTCTCAAATCCTGGTTCCCAAGAATTTGAGAGTTAAAATTTTGCAGCACGCTCACGACTCTCAGTGTGCTGGACACATGGGTTTTTCCCGTACTAAGTCAAGAGTCCTTGCGGCTTTCTTTTGGCCATTGGTAAACAAGGACATACGTATTTATTGTCGATCTTGTAAAGTATGTCAGGAAGTTAAATCCAAAGGTCCACGGCATGCTGCACCCATTCAGGCGGCGGACATTCCTATTCGGCCGTTCCAAAAAATGGCTATAGACATTATTGGTCCATTTAAGATCAAGTCTGCCAGAGGACATCAGTTTATCTTGACGTGTGTTGATATGTGCACACGTTGGCCAGAGGCTATTCCTCTGAAGAGCATTACTACTGCTGATATTGCAGATGCTCTTTGGCTTATATTTTCTCGTCTGGGGTTCCCCGGAGAGATATTGTCAGACCATGGCACCCAACTAATATCAGATACCATGTCTCAAGTAATGTCTACCCTGCAGATAGATAGATCTTTAAGTAGTATCTACCATCCAATGTCTAATGGTATGGTCGAACGCCTTAATAGAACACTTAAAAACTTACTGGGGAAGATAACTGAGGATCATCCTCAAGACTGGGACAGAGTTTTACCTGCGGCCCTCTTCGCTTACAGAGAGGTACCCAATGAACATACGGGATTTTCTCCCTTTGAACTCGTCTTTGGCGCGCGTCCGCGTGGCCCTATGTCGTTGCTTCACGATCTCATAACATCTGACAATATTGACGATGACACAAAGTCATCCTACGAATATGTCATCGCGTTGAGACAAAAAATTATCGAAGCATGCAAATTAGCAACTTCTTCTTCTGAATTTGCGAAACAGAAGGCAAGGCAATTTGCCAATAAGAAGAGATGCTTACGACAACTTTGTCCTGGTGACAAAGCATTTGTATTACTACCTTGTAGGGAAAACAGATTACTTATTTCTTGGAAAGGTCCGTACGATATAATATCGAAAATTTCCGATGTCGACTATATTGTCGATATTGATGGGAAGCATAAAACCTTCCACATCAATATGCTTACTGAATTCCATGAACGTCCGGATTATTTGCAACCCATTTTCCAAGCAACGGACAATTCTCCAGTACAACATGGTCATTACTCATCACTGTCCGTGATACAGGATGAGGAAACAAGTTTTTCAGATGTAAATCTTCCTCTTCCAATGATCCCACTTCATTCCAGTGAATCATGGAAGAACGTTACTGTCTCTCCTGATTTGTCTCTAGGAGAACAGCGACAAGTTTCAACTATGTTGCAAACATTTCAGGATGTACTCACTGACATCCCTGGACAAACGAATGTCATTCAACATGACATTGTTCTAACTGACCATACTCCTATTAGGGTTAGACCTTATCCTATACCTATACATTTTCAAGCACAGGTCGAGAAAGAGTTGGATGAGATGATAGATTTGAAAATAATCGAACCATCCACCTCTGCATATTCTTCGCCGATGGTTATTGTGCGTAAAAAAGACAATAACATACGTCTTTGCGTTGACTATCGAAAATTGAATCAAGTAACGAAGTTCGATGCCGAACCTATGCCTTTACTGGAAGAGCTACTTACTCGACTCTCCAAATCTCATTTTTTCACTAAACTTGATTTGTCTAAAGGATATTGGCAAGTTCCTTTATCTGAACGCGCCAAACCTCTCACGGCTTTTTCAACACCTAGAGGTTTGTTCCAATGGAATTTTATGCCTTTCGGTCTTATGAACGCACCAGCTACGTTCGTACGCATGATGCGCCGAATCCTATCTTATCGGTCAGATGTCATTGCATATCTAGACGACATCTGTCTTTTCAGCGATACTTGGGAAGATCACTATTCAGGGTTAGATGAATTGCTGTCTACTTTGCGTGAGCACAACCTGACAGCGAAACCCTCTAAAGCCTATATTGGTTTTAGCGAAATTTCTTTCCTAGGCCACCGAGTTGGTCATGGTTTCCTAAAGACAGAGGACCATAATACTAGTAAGATACTTAACATCTCAATCCCTAAGACTAAAAAAAACAGGTGAGAAGTCTGTTAGGTCTTATTCAATTTTATGGCAGATTCATTCAGAATCTATCCTCTATCATGGCACCTCTCTCAACACTTCTAAAGAAAGGTTCGCCTAATGTGGTCCACTGGTCTCAGGAATGCCAATGCTCTCTGGATAAGATTAAAACACTGTTTTCAACACCACCTATTTTAGTGCTACCCACTAAAGATAAGACATTCGTTCTTCGTAGTGACGCTTCATCCACTGGGATTGGAGCGGCACTAATGCAAGAGTACTCTGGAACTCTGCATCCTGTAATGTATATTTCCAGAAAACTTAATGCGGCAGAAAGGAATTATTCGGTTTTAGACCGTGAGCTATTAGCTATGGTTTGGTCGATCCTCAAACTACAGAGATTCCTTCTAGGCGCACATTTCATAGTAGAAACCGACCAAAAAGCTCTTACTGCTATACAGAGTAAGAATTTGAAGAGCTCGAGGTCTACTCGATATGCAATTGCTCTTCAACCTTTTCATTTCTCTGTGCGAGCTATTCGTGGATCAGATAATGTGATGGCAGACATTCTGTCAAGATGCCCACATGATTCCACATAACTATTAGGGCTTAGACTTCTTGATATGTCTAGTTCTATAGTAGTTCCTTTTCTATATCATGATAGATACACATTTGTAATTTAATAATATAATGATTGTATCACTACATAGCGGTTCATGGATGTTTATTCACCGCTGTGCTTTGATGATTTTTTCTTCATAAATTATAAATTTAAGATATCTAATACGAAATGATGATATGAATTTTTTAGGCATTGTGTAATTGCCAGAATTGTATTATACTTTGATGACACCTTCCTGGAAAAATATACTTGTAGAGAAATAATTTCTCTCAGTTTATGAGACACATTCTCACCAGTCGCTCCATAAGTCGACTTAGCCTCATATTAGGCGTTATAGGTATTCCTGATATTTTCATCTGCGCATTATTCATGCGTTGTGAGCCTATTGTACGTTGCTCCTAGATGTATTTCAAAAAAAAAAAAAGTTTCCATTTTTTTTTCCAGGGAGGTGTGGTAAGACTGTTACGTGCAGTCTTTGATATCTTACAATATTATACATAGGTAATTTTTTTGTGCTTAAGGGAAAGTCATTATTGAGTTACTTCCCTTGAAAGTTGTGCCATCTCTTCGATCAAACTCCGCGGATAAATCCATTTTACTGCGATTTATTCGTTGTTTGGGTAATAATAGATTGTTCTTGCTTCAGAATATCTATGGCCTGAATTTATGTGTATTGTTTGTCTGAGTAGGACGAGTCTGTCTTATATCTGTATATCTTTACATATCTAAGTCGAACTATATGTTCTGTTGTCTCTAGAGAGGTCAAAGGCTATTCGGCGGATGTGTCGCTAGAGTGTGGTGTGATTTGGCTTCGTCCTGATAGGGACTGTGTGTTTCCTATGTCGGCCTGTCGCCGGGAAAAAGTGATCTCAGTATTTGTGGGGAAAGTGATAGTCGTCTAGACCTATCGTGTATGCTTTACCCCAGTGTTTATTCATATTGCCAAGGAATGGCAGTTCCATATTTCCTCTACCAAGGTAATCAAAGACACTCTTATGAACTCTCGATCGAAGCCACCATTTTCGATAGTTACGATTTGAATGTCTAAGAGAATATATTTGACTCGATGAAAACGACTTCGATTCCTAGCAGCACTATATTCTGTAGAATGCAGTCAATTGTTCATGATCAAATCTACAGAGCAATGCAATGTTTTATGAATGACTAACTTTAGGACAGATTCATTATCTGCATCCAAACGTGAGTGACAGTTCACGAGTGAAGCCATCTTGGAACCAAAACATGTAGCGACTTTCAAGAAGAGAAAGGGGATGCCCGTATTATCGCTTGTTTAGTCCAGAGATCACTGCTACACATGAGAACCCGTTATTAGCGGTTCAATATTATTATATGAAAAAAATATGTGCTGAACATTATGTGGGAGAATCGTCGCTAAACGAGATTAGGTTTAGAAGCCATCTGAAATATTGTTTATAAGCTGACGTGCTCAGTCAGTGAAGTCAGATGATTTATATGTATGGGCGATGCTGAGGGCTTGGCTACTGACAGTCCATTATAATATTAATCTACATGAGTGCCCATGTAACATAACATTGCAGGACCATTTATCCACTGTACTATGATGTATTATGCCAACCTGTGATTTGTCACTATCTGTGCTGTCGAGTGTGTACGTCCAATTAAACTTTAGAAAAGGTACACAGTCGTTGGTGTCGATGACTTCCAGTCATACATGAGTGTGAGAAAAGAGCATTTGTCAACAACACGAACCCTTATCATCATTCGCACATTGTACACTAAATCCATGTCTACACACCACTGCGTAGGTCAAGTTGACATTCCATACACTACAGTGGAGCAAACAACACCATAGAGATCTTATCAACTGATGATGATGATGATGTCTGCTTCCATCCACTTATATCTATCTTTTGGTGGATATCATTAACGGGAATAAAAATCCAACATTATCAACCTTATCAGTAATGTAGTACTCCGAGTCCTTATTTGCTACCTCTCCAGATCCTCCTCTGTTAATATGGTAGTTATTATTGTTATTAATTCTGCTAGGGGTAATTATTTAATTAAATTCACCAACAAGGACTGTAACTTAACTTAAAGAATTTAAATAAGTCTGCTGGTAAATATTTACAATTTATTTGTACATTTACTCTTTTCTGTTTGAAAAGTTTTAAAAGAAATCGTATTACAACATTAAATAAATAATAAAATGTTCAACAAAATAATAAAATGTTCAACAAAGTCTTTCACTGAATTAAAATGTCTATCACTATGGAGAGAGTCTTGCTTGGTTGGTCTCTCTCTGATTAAGTAATATTTGTTAATTTCACAATTCTGATTGAAGATCTACACTGCTATAGTCATCATGTTTTATTTTATGTTTGGCGAACTGGGATATGCTGTACAGTTGCCTTTGTGGGCAACTTATCTGAGTCACTGAAGATGGCTCCCCTCTGATATTGGATAGAAATATTTGCTGAAATTCTTCCAAGTGGTATACACTGAGATGTCTGGCCCTCTGACATAGACCGGCACTGCATCCGTTGTAACCTCAGTAAGAGATGCCTCTTGTATATTTGTTAGGTTTACAGGATAAAACCTGAAACGAAGTTAAATGCAATCCCTGTATTTTTCTATCAGTATCCCTCTATGACACAGATGGGGATAATAGACAGTTTCAGACAGAGTGCTAGCAGATGCACAAGATATAATATAGTAGCAACAATCAATTCAGTTCACTGTGATCATAAATTTCTTCTACATCCTTATTTATAATCCTTTTCCCATGATCCGCCTCCCTACAATAATTTGGTCGTGAATAAAACTACTAAGTAATATATCAAACTATACAGTAATCCAATTACTTTCATCCTTCCTTATGTTCCTGGTATGTGTCTCATTCCATTAAGAAATACTTCTTTAAATACATTTCCAAACTACAGACACACTTTGGCCATCATTCTCAATTATTTTGAATATTTCCCAAGGCTGGCTTTGCCTCCAGAATTACACACAAGCCTGTAAGTTCACCAGCAACACACTGTAATTTTCTAACACATCTACACACTTCCTATTGTACAGGTGGATTAATCACTAGAAATACACATAATTATATACACATATATATATATATATGTATAGATTCGTTCTTACCCTCAGGCACACACACAGATGAGATGTTAATGGCTGTTTAAGGTCTGCTTTCAAGTACAGAAGGCAAATCGCTTCCACTAACACTTGCTTTCTTTTGCCGCTCGCTGTCGCTTTCAAATATTGTGACTGACCTGATTCTGTTAGACATGCACTATATATAGGGTGACCTCGACCGTCCAAGGTGGTTCCCCAACGAATGTGTTTTGTGTTCAGAAAATATTGGTAAATTTTGCCTATTGTGCAAGTCAGGAAAACTAAGATTTTATTTATCTAAGTTATTCCTGGAGCGAGTTTATTCATCTAAAGTTTAAAATACGCCCTATATTATTCTACATATTTCTAACAACCTTTTTCATTCCTAAATGCATTTTATTCTATGCTTACGTTACACAGCTAAATAATGGACTAACCTGAGGCTTCGATGCATTCAGCTAGAGATCTCTCCTGTCCTATATCAGTATTTGTAAAAGTATTAGTACTTACAGGTAGAGCAACATCCCTAATATCGTTTTGGTAGCCTCTTCCAGGTGGTACTTTCAAAATGCTGTAGTTAATTGTCCTTCGATACTTGTTTGCACATATTTGGACTTCCATTTTATTTATCCAAGGCTGTAGTAAACACTGCATAACGGAGCGTTCTGATTGGTCTGTGTATCTTGCAGTTCTTACAATGTATGTGGCGCGGCGTGGTCAGAGTTATGCAGAATTCGTGTTGTGATACAGACGTCACTTCATGACACCCTTGACAACATTTAATGGAAATCCTGCTTGTATTCAATTCATATCATCATCCTCATTTAACAACCTGTCAGCTAGCTCCATGTAAAGCATTGGCCATCTGTCGGCTCACAACAAACTGCCTGTTTTGCATCATTCGTTCAAGTTCTTTTCATGTTATCTTGATCCTTTTTTAAGTATGTCTCCAGATGTTCCATCTCCATGAGTTTTTAGATCTACCTCTTGTACTCTATGGATTGCAGAATAAGGACTGCTGTTCAATGCTGCCAGCTGGCTTCCTCAGTGAAATACTGGAAGTTGAGGGGAACTGCTGTAAGACGTGGAGTAAAATGGATGGGTGTGAAAAAAAATCGAGAAAAGGTAATTCGTCTTACGAGGACAAAAGACAAAGAAAATAGCCAACGTTACGACCACAAGGCCTTCGTCGGGGAAAGGAAAGAAAGTGAAGGCTAGATAGGACACATAAGAACCTAAATAAATATAAAAAAATATAAAAATTAAACCTAGGTACTTCCCTGAAGGAAACTTCCCGCAAACGGACTGGCGTGCCCGGAAAACCTTCAGGGAAGTACCTAGGTTTAATTTTTATATTTTTAAATATTTATTTAGGTTCTTATGTGTCCTATCTAGCCTTCACTTTCTTTCCTTTCCCTGACGAAGGCCTTGTGGTCGTAACGTTGGCTATTTTCTTTGTCTTTTGTCCTCGTAAGACGAATTACCTTTTTTTCGATTTTTTTTCACACCCATCCATTTCAGTGAAATACTCAGTGTCGACATAGTTTCCTTACCTTTTGTTCCACTGGTATAGTCTGATTCTTTCCACAAGTTCCACATTAACACTTTAACTACCACGAGCCAGTGGGACCGGCTTTTGAAATCCTATAATTTGGACCGCGAGCCGCTCAGAGCGTCGATCTATGTTTAAAACGAATGAAAAATGTACTGAAACACTTTCTGATCTGGTTCGAGATTTTAAGTTGCCACCGGAAAACAAATTCCCAAAGCAGGGTTGCTGTAGAACACTGGAAAATTGATATTATGACTGGAAAATTGATATTATGTTCATATTTTTCGGCGTTTTGGGTTAGTTACCAAATCGTGTAAAACTGTTTACTGTGGCAACTAGTGATAGAACCACCAAAAATGCTTGTACATCTTGTCTAATGGCTGAATAGGCTAGAAACTTGTTTCAACAATTGACTGATAGATCTTGTGTTGAGGACAAGAGTGAAAACAGTGTGCACATTGATTGAAATAGTGATTTTGATAGAGATGGGGCGCAAGCAGTTATAATTGTAAAAATATTGCAAGTCCTCGGTCATCAGAGGGCTGTTAAATAGCAACAACCTCTATTAGAGTTACAAATGGTGCTTATTGTAATAGTACATTCATTTATCTTTAAAATGACGTGTAATTCATAAAAATCTGTAAACAATTACGAAAACTACAGCTTACTTTGTGCATACACCTACATGATGAAAATGGGGAAAAAATTTAATTCGGCCAGTGTGTTTTTCAATTCGGTAGTTAATGTGTTAATAATCTTGTAAATAGTATTTAAAGTCTGCTCTGCGCAAGCACCCATTTATTAAAGTCTGTAACTCTTGGTTGTTGTTTTTGTTCTCAAAGTTTCAGAGCCATACAATAGGACTGTCATTATTTTTTGAGTTGAAAATTATTTTTTTGTGTTGGACATGATTTCTTTTGATTTCCTTTTATTTCTAGCATGTTTTCCATTGCAGTGAAGGCACCTCTTGCATTTTGTATTCTTAATGTGACTTCACAGTGTGTTCCTTGTCTGTGTTGCTTCTAAGATTTATGTATGAGTACACATCTTGTAGGAATGTTGCTGAAAGTGCATTCTATTATTTGCCAGATTTATTCTAATAGTTTTTGTCCTTTTTTTCCCCATGGATTTTCAGACCTGTTTGTTATGATAGTCATCAAGCATTCTAATTTTGTCTTGAATTAGGTTTTGGTTATGAAATAAATATATACATTAAAAAAGAAAAGGGCATGGAATCAGCTTTACAAATTAAAGCAGCCACCTTATTTATTTACTTACACTTTTGTTATGAAAAATAAATGAGAGGCCATTGGCAACATCTGGATTGTTGAGCTGTTTGACATTTAAGTTGAAGATTCTCATTTTTGTGTTGGTTTTGATTTCTTTTGATCTGCATATATTTCCCACTGCTTTAGTCTTGTTTATTCTTATGTGATATGACTGTATGTTCCAACTGTGTCTATATTGCTGACAGGATATACATACAAGCTCACATCCTGTAGTGATGTTTTTCCAAGTGCAGTCTGCCAGTCATGTGCAACATTTATTCTCATAATCTTTGCTTTTCTGTGCATAATGTCGACCCAGTTATTACGGCCTCTCATCAAGTATTCTCATTTGGTCTTTCATCTGGTTATGTTTATGGAACTGAAGAGCCAGGTTATCTGCTAAATCTAAATCGTATATCTGTTTTGTCAGAGTCCACTTAAACCATTTCTAATGGTTCATGTTGTTTTCATAATCCACTCTATAGCCATTAGGAAGATAAGTGGGGACAAGAGGAATTCATGCCACTCTCCGATTCTTATCTCAAAGGGTTCTGTCATTTGCCGTTTCAGTGAAAAGCTCGTTTCATGTAGTAATTTTTTTTTTCTTATTAGGTTAAATGAACTTATGGAAGACTTCATAGTGTCTCATCAGTTTCCAAAGCTGTTCGCTGTCAGTACTGTTTCAGGCCTTGTCTACAAATCTAAATATCAAATGGTGAATTCATTTCCAGTCTGTGTTCTGCTGTTTCAGGAAGTGTGACTGAGTAACCTTTATAGACTCTTTTTATTCAAATCTTACCTGTTCCTCCCTCATTAGTCTGTGGGCTTTCCTGTATTCTCACTTGGATTATCTGTTTTAATGTTTCTATACTTCTTCACTTACCTTACTTTACGTTTTTTCAATCTCATGTTGCAGTGCTTCTTTATTTCCATATAAATTATGGTGGAGATAAATTTTACAGATAAATAGTTATTAAACAGGTTTTTTTTTTTTCATATGCCCGCTAATACTCAAGTCAAAATCTCAGGTTAATATGTCTAACCTGAGACTGATTTTACGTGAGTATCTGTTACGCACAAATAATTACTTTTTTCAAAGCCTTTGTATGATCATTTTTCGTATGTATGATCATTTTTTGACTGAAGTGTGTATTATGTTTTTACAGTCAAAGGGACATAATCCGAGTTATCGAGACTACAATTTTTTAGGAGTTTGCCTTCTCTTGTATAGAGACACGTTCGGTCTATAATTTCTTGAACGAAGCGTGACCATATCTCCTTATTTGGTAGTATCAGTCAACTGTTGTAGATGCCTGAAACCTTTCTTAACGCTTCTGTTCATGACCATAAAAGGCGCGACTGTGTAAGACTTTTATCTCGAATGTTCTTAGAATCATCTTATTGTGAACGGCGACTCAGAGATTGTCGCTCTGCGCATGTCTCGACTTGGTTTTCGTTTGTTGTTCCGCCCAGCTCGGGCAGTTTAGAAATGGTCTAAGTAGCGAGCAGACGCGACCTGCGTCTTGTGATTTTCTGAGGGAAATACATTGTCTTTGTGAGTTAGTTAGCTAACTAGACTATTTCCCAGTATTATTCAAGCCTGCCTGGAGGCATATGTTCATGGTTGATTTTCCGAAATAAGGTAATTCCTCTTGTATCGAACTTTATGCTATCATCTAGAGGTTCGTCATTTTGTCGCCTTTTTGCTCGCCTGTGTGATTCAAAATGGAGAGGTACTTTGACTAGGATTAAGTCACCGGTATCTTTATACCTGAACTAGTTATATATATATGGGTCGCTCTAGACCAACAAGACTATTGTCTGTGTTCCAGAATTCGTTATATCAGAGATCACGTCCAAGTCAGATGGTTAGACTTAGGAAGGTTATAAAGGTCGAGCTGACCTGTAATCCATGTATGCTATTCACGTGCAGACAGTAAACGGACTTATTGTATACATCTGATCTGCTAGCATCAGGAAGGGAATAATTATTATTGTCTATGAATATTGAAGATCTGCAGCTGACACTGTTGCAGAAGTTATATATATTATTTATAAAGCTTCACGAACCAGAACTTTATGATATCTGTTTACCATACAACTATGGAGTATTGAATCCTACATGACTATCAGTTAATATGATTTTGAATGCTGCATTCGTTATACTGTGCTGATGATGACATAAATATCATGACTGTTTTGTGGCGTGCAATAAATGGTATAAAACTAAAGCGAAGTTACCATTTCTATGACTCTACACGTCATGTTGCCTGTGGTGTACCCTGTGAACTGTTCTACTGCAACACACACAGCAACATTCTAAATCAGAGAAGACACCTACATCTTGCACTTTAATACCAGGTGTCGATAGGGGTGGCAAGTTATCATTTCAGCTCAAATCCACCCTTATCATTTTTGGTGGCCATATGTTGGTTTACTCTGATACCAGCTATCAAGGGGGTCAACAAACCCAGACATCATCAGCAGACTACAAGACAACGTTGCAGTTTCTATTCATCACCTTTGATGAATTTTTTTTGAAAGACGCGGCATTACTGACAGTTGTTAGTATTTTGAAACTACCCGGCGCTGCTCGGCAGTATTGAAGTTTGTCTACGACTAGAAGGACAAGTACCGAGCGAATGGATTTCCTGATCTGTTAAGAAGAAGGACAAGTGCCGTAACAACTGTTCCGGTCTCAGAGGTACTGTTGCAGATTCAGAAGGTCAAGTGCTCAAGTCAATTTCTAGAATTCAGAAGGTCAAGTTCAGAAGCTGTTTCCTGTCAGAAGCTCATTTCCTTCGTCATGGCAGTTTACGAGGGCAGATATGGATCAACGTTGGATCATTGTCCTAAGAATGCTGATCACATCCTGTTCTGAACTGTGCTGACGTTGTGGATACATAGAAGTTAAGTGGCCTGTTTTGTTTGTGAACTGTGCCCTTATGTTCTAGCTGAGCCTTCTAAATTCTTTCACACTTTTTGCTGTTTGTTACATGTTATATGTTATTTGTATTTGTATATTTATATGTTTATATTCAGCGGGTTTTCTCGGTTGGGCGGTGTCTTTCAGTAGAAGATACCACGTCATAGAGGTTCTACTGTTAGCGTTTTCGTTAGGGACTGTGCGAATTTCCTATTGTGAAATTTGCTAGCGACAATCGTTGCTATATCTGTTTAGTTGTGACGAGTTGTGCTTTATTTTTGTTTCTTGTATTTTTCTTTTTCTTTTCTCTCTTTCTTTCTGTTTTTAGTTTCGATTTCGATTGTTTGTATTTGTAGGTCTCCCCTATCTATTATTCAGTTCTTTACATATATTTTTATGTATACACTGTAGCGTCATTTGTTTGTCATATCTTCGCATTTTGTCATCACATTTCTTTTTAGTTTCGCTGTTTATTTATTTGACTTATGCGAATGTTTTCATATTGTTTGATCTTTGTTGTTGTTTACATTGACTTTGATCTTTGTTATTGTTTACATTGACTCTGATCTTTGTTTTTGTTTACATTGACTTTGATCTTTGTTGTTGTTTACATTTGACTTTGATCTTTGTTATTGTTTACATTGTTGGTGACTTTTGTTATTGGTTACATTGTCTTGTTATTGTTTGCATAGTTCTTGCATAGTTAGCTTTCACTATTGTTACATATATGCTCATGCACTATTGGTCTATAGTGCACTTATCATAACTAACTGGTGGTTTTTTGCTTATGCACTAGTGTAGTGCAGTTATGATAAATAACTGATGGTTATGCACTGATTTGGGTAGTGCACTGATAATTAAGAGGTGACTTGTGATATTATTATACATTTGATAATACAAGTTGGTGTCAAGTCTTGTTTCCCACAGAGATTGGGGTAAACATAGTGATTACACAAGCACTTTATTAAGTCTTGTTGCTATTAAGATTGAAATAAGATAATTAATTATTTCAGGTTCTGTACTCACATTTTAGACATCATGTTTACATTTGAGTACTTTATTGAGCAGGGTAAAGCCCTTGGGAAGACAGGTGATAAATTAGAAGAATTTGCGACTGTTCAATATGCCAAGGCATTGAAGTCGGAAGAAAAGAAAATGGAAGAACAAACTGAACAAAAGAGAATAGATGCTGAAAATTTAAAACTGCAGATGCAGGTAGATGAGAAAAGATTACAAATGGAAATGGAAAATAAGAGACTTGAAAAAGAAGCTGAAAATAAGAGACTTGAAAAAGAAGCTGAAAATAAGAGACTTGAAATAGAGGCTGAAAATAAAAGATTAGAAAAACAGGCTGAGGCTGAAGAAAGAAAGTTACAGGCTGAGGCTGAAGAAAGAAGGTTACAAAGAGAAGCTGATGAGAGAAAAGCAAAAATGGAGCATGAAGAAAAACTCTTAGCTTTGGAGTTAGAAAAGTTGAAGTTATCTAGTAATGTTAATGATGCTAATAAGGTATCATCTGCTAATAAGTCTAATGCTGTTGATTTCAAGCTTAATTTACCAGCATTCAATGCTTCAATTGATGATATAACATTTTATCTAGATAGATTTGAAAGTACATGTAAGGTGCATAATATAGATAAAACATTATATGTTTATCATCTGTCCAAGATACTTAGAGGTGATGCTTTGACTTTGTTGGGTATGGTAGATGTGCCTGACAAGAACAACTATGAGGTTGTCAGGGCGGCATTGTTAAAGAAGTACCAACTTAACGAGGACGGATATCATCTTAAATTTAAAAACATGTTACCAGAAACTGGAGTTGAATTCTCTGAATTCATCTCAGGCATCCGTCTTACTTTTTTACGATGGGTTGAGTTGTCTAAAACAGAGAGTACATTTGAAGCTCTTATGGACTTACTACTTAGAGACAAGGTTATGTCTTCTGTTAATGAAGTTTTTCTTTCTTTTCTTCATGAGCGTAAGCCTAAAAACATAAAAGAAATGGAAGAATACTGTAGCCAGTATGTTACTGCTCATCCTCACATAACCATTAGCAACTCTAAAGTAAAAGAAGGTCTGCCAGTTGCTTCGGCAGCACCTTATGGCCCAAATTTTATGCGTAAATTTCAGGGTAGCCAGCAAAATTTCAATAAAAAGAGTAACCGTAATTATGCCCAGAATCATAGTAATCAATTCCAGGGTGATTCTTCTTCCCAGAACTGGAGACATCCTAATACTACACGTTATTCTACTCCGGTTAACTTTAGAAATTTTCACAAAGGTAATCGGTATAGAGGAAAATATTTTTCTCAGAGACCTCAATACCAGGATAATACAGGTTCTCAACAGTATAGAGATGGTAATGACAGTTATGGAAACTGGAACTCAAACCAGGATAAAAATTACAGTAGGGACTTTAATGATAATTGCAGAGGCAATAATGGTCGCGGTAGATCGCAACATAAGAGAAAAAAATATCAACAGACAAACTCTGTTCAACAAGAATCTCAGGGAGTAGATAAACAGATTAATGATAATAAAGACCATAATGCTATCGGATGCTCATCTTTTGATTTTGGTAGAGCAAATAAATGTATCCAATGCAGTACTTTATTTGACCCAAAGACCGTTAGTACTTTAAAGCTGTGGTCATCCTTTGCCCGCTCTTCCTGCTAATGTTGCTCATGATGGGAGAGGTTCTCTTATATTACATAAGGGGCTTGTAAATAGTAATCCAGTCTCAGTGTTGTTTGACTCTGGATGTACTACTGTCGGGGTTAGGCAATCTCTTGTAGATCCATCCTGTGCTACAGGAAAGGTCATCAAATGTGTCACACATTTGGTGGCACGTTGGAAAAAGTATCCTACTGCTATAATACACATTGCTACTCCTTTCTTCACGGGAGAGGTCCACGCGTGTCTACTTCCAAACCCTATTGCGGACCTTATTATTGGTCGTATTCACGGAGTTAGGGAATGTACCCCACAGCAGATTGCTGTTTGGGAAGAGCAAAACATTGAAGCTACCAATGCGGTGGTCACAAGAGCACATGCTCTGGATCCACCTCAAACTTCATTAACTAATAATGATGAAGTAAATGACCAAGATAGTCACTTGACTATTACACGTGACTCATTTATCAAATTGCAAGAAGAAGATCCTTCTTTACAAAAATTCTTCATTCTAGCAAAAAAAGGTGATCCTAATCAAAATACTAATAGAAAATCTTGGATTTCTATGAAGAACGGCGTACTTGTACGTATGGTACAAGACTCGACTACGTCCACTCATTCACAAATTCTTGTGCCCAAGAGCATGAGATTGCAAATATTGCAACATGCTCATGACTCGCAATGTGCTGGACATATGGGTTTTTCCCGTACAAAGTCGAGGGTTCTTGCGGCTTTCTTTTGGCCATTTGTGAGCAAGGACATACGAATGTACTGTCGCTCTTGCAAAGTATGTCAGGAGGTCAAATCTAAAGGACCACGACATGCTGCGCCTATCCAGGCTGCTGACATTCCTATTCGCCCTTTTCAAAAAATGGCAATAGATATTATCGGTCCTTTTAGAATTAAGTCGGCTAGAGGACATCAATTTATCCTTACATGTGTCAATATGTGCACACGTTGGCCAGAGGCAATACCTCTCAAGAGCATCTCAACTGCTGACATCGCAGACGCTCTTTGGCTGATATTTTCTCGCTTGGGTTTTCCCGGAGAAATATTGTCAGACCATGGCACTCAACTTATATCAGACACTATGTCACAGGTAATGTCTATGCTACACATTAAAAGGTCTCTCAGCAGTATCTATCACCCAATGTCTAATGGGTTGGTCGAACGTTTAAATAGGACTCTGAAAACTTTACTTGGTAAAATAACTGAGGATCATCCTCAGGATTGGGACAGGGTCTTACCCGCGGCTCTCTCTTTGCGTATAGAGAGGTCCCCAATGAACATACGGGGTTTTCCCCTTTTGAACTTGTCTTTGGCGCGCAACCGCGCGGCCCTATGTCTTTACTTCACGATCTAATCACTGCCGATAATATTAGCGATGAAACTCAATCTTCTTATGAGTACGTCATTGCTCTTAGGCAAAAGATCATCGAGGCATGCAAACTAGCAACTTCGTCTTCCGAATTTGCTAAAGAAAAGGCAAGGCAGTTTGCAAATAAGAATAGATGTCTACGACAACTTTGTCCAGGTGACAAAGCTCTCGTTCTACTTCCCTCAAGGGAGAACAGACTTCTAATTGCATGGAAAGGTCCATATGCAATAGTCTCCAAAATTTCTGATGTCGACTATGTTGTCGATATTGATGGAAAGCATAAAACTTTCCACATAAATATGCTCACGGAATTTTATGAAAGACCTGACTATTTGCAGCCTATTTTCCAGGCAACGGACAATTCTCAAGTACCTCATGGTCAGTACTCATCGCTGTCAGTTATACAGGATGAGGAAACTACTTTTTCTGATGTCAATCTTCCTCTTTCTATGGTCCCACTTTATTCTACGGAATCTTGGAAAAACGTGACCGTTTCTCCAAATCTTTCCGCTGAGGAACATCGACAAGTTTCTTCGATGTTGCAAACATTTCAGGATGTTCTTACAGACATCCCGGGACACACACATGTCATTGAACATGACATTGTGCTAACTGATCATAATCCTATCAGAGTCAGACCCTATCCAATACCTATCCATTTCCAGTCTCAAGTCGAAAAAGAATTGGATGAAATGATACGTTTGGAAATCATTGAACCATCCACTTCAGCATACTCTTCGTCTATGGTTATTGTTCGAAAGAAGGATAATAACATTCGCATTTGCGTAGATTATCGCAAATTGAACCAAGTTACGAAGTTCGATGCTGAACCTATGCCTTCATTAGAAGAGCTACTCAATAAACTTTCTAATTCTAGATTCTTTACCAAACTAGATTTGTCTAAAGGTTATTGGCAAGTCCCGCTAACTGAACGTGCCAAACCTTTTACAGCTTTTTTCTACACCTAGGGGTTTATTCCAATGGAATTTCATGCCTTTTGGTCTTATGAACGCCCCTGCTACATTCGTACGCATGATGCGGCGAATTCTCGCATATCGTACAGATGTCATAGCATACCTAGATGATATCTGTCTATTCAGTGATTCCTGGGAAGATCACTATTTGGGTTTATACGAATTACTGTCCACTCTTCGCGAGTATAACTTGACTGCAAAACCCTCTAAAGCCTTTATAGGATTTAGTGAGATTTCTTTCCTAGGTCATCGTGTTGGTCGTGGTCTTTTAAAGACAGAGGACCACAATGTTTCAAAAATACTTAACATTTCGGTCCCTAAGACGAAGAAACAAGTAAGGAGTCTATTAGGTTTGATCCAATTCTACGGACGATTCATTCCGAATCTGTCCTCCATTATGGCACCGCTTTCTACTTTATTGAAGAAAGGGTCGCCTAATCTGATCCGCTGGTCTAAAGAATGTCAATCCTCATTGGACCAGGTTAAAGCCCTATTTTCATCTCCACCTATTCTTAGGTTACCTACTATTGAGAAGACTTTTGTTCTTCGAAGTGACGCCTCGTCAACTGGGATTGGGGCGGCACTAATGCAGGAGTATTCTGATACTCTGCATCCGGTGATGTATATCTCTAGGAAATTAAATGCTGCAGAAAAGAATTA
The DNA here is from genome assembly GCA_024509875.1 of Oreohelix idahoensis. NCBI lineage: Eukaryota > Metazoa > Mollusca > Gastropoda > Stylommatophora > Oreohelicidae > Oreohelix > Oreohelix idahoensis. Next base: position 362,683 of record JAMPIV010000311.1, on the reverse strand, counting down.
CTCGGTTTTAGACCGTGAGTTATTGGCTATGGTATGGTCTATTCTGAAGTTACAAAGATTTCTTCTAGGCGCACATTTCATTGTGGAAACCGACCAGAAAGCGCTTACTGCTATTCAGAGCAAAAACTTGAAGAGCTCGAGGTCCACTCGTTATGCCATAGCTCTTCAACCATTTCATTTCTCGGTTCGAGCTATCCGTGGTTCGGATAATGTAATGGCAGACATTCTGTCCAGATGCCCACACGATTCCACATGATTCTTCTGTCATATATATATATATTTCCTGATATACAGTCCAATGTTATAATGACATGTTAGTAGATTTTTTTTTTTCTCACTTTTTTGAGGGGAATTTATAACATTGTACCATGTAGTTATCTAAGAAGGCTTAGTTAGTGATATACGGGCCAAAAGATCACTCGGCCACATTTAAATAATATATTTGCATAATTGTATTAAGAGATTTACCAGTTGTCTTTAAGATTTGTGTTATTGATATTTTCGCAGCACATCATTGAAGATGCGAGATTGTGTCCATTGTGGAACTTTGAGGATATCAAGTCCTGTCCTAGATTGGGAGCGGATGATGTCCACATCTTCTTCTATTGAATGTTTTATGTCAACGAAGATCAACACATGTATTACTTATTAATTACTGTTGCTTTATATAATGTAATAAAATAGTGCGGTATATTAATATATTACACCGCTATTTGCAACACATTGTATGATATCATAATAATATATTTAATTTCATATATTGGTATGAGAATAATTTGATTTTCATTATGATGTTGCCATCATTGTGGCGTGTGTTGGTGGCACCTTCCTGGAATATATAAGCGTATACTTAGATAAATTTTTTCTCTAAGGATCTGAGATATGATCTCAGTGTCGCTCCATGCGTTGAGCTAATTTGTTAGGTATATGTATGATCATTTTTTGACTGAAGTGTGTATTATGTTTTTACAGTCAAAGGGACATAATCCGAGTTATCGAGACTACAATTTTTTAGGAGTTTGCCTTCTCTTGTATAGAGACACGTTCGGTCTATAATTTCTTGAACGAAGCGTGACCATATCTCCTTATTTGGTAGTATCAGTCAACTGTTGTAGATGCCTGAAACCTTTCTTAACGCTTCTGTTCATGACCATAAAAGGCGCGACTGTGTAAGACTTTTATCTCGAATGTTCTTAGAATCGTCTTATTGTGAACGGCGACTCAGAGATTGTCGCTCTGCGCATGTCTCGACTTGGTTTTCGTTTGTTGTTCCGCCCAGCTCGGGCAGTTTAGAAATGGTCTAAGTAGCGAGCAGACGCGACCTGCGTCTTGTGATTTTCTGAGGGAAATACATTGTCTTTGTGAGTTAGTTAGCTAACTAGACTATTTCCCAGTATTATTCAAGCCTGCCTGGAGGCATATGTTCATGGTTGATTTTCCGAAATAAGGTAATTCCTCTTGTATCGAACTTTATGCTATCATCTAGAGGTTCGTCATTTTGTCGCCTTTTTGCTCGCCTGTGTGATTCAAAATGGAGAGGTACTTTGACTAGGATTAAGTCACCGGTATCTTTATACCTGAACTAGTTATATATATATGGGTCGCTCTAGACCAACAAGACTATTGTCTGTGTTCCAGGATTCGTTATATCAGAGATCACGTCCAAGTCAGATGGTTAGACTTAGGAAGGTTATAAAGGTCGAGCTGACCTGTAATCCATGTATGCTATTCACGTGCAGACAGTAAACGGACTTATTGTATACATCTGATCTGCTAGCATCAGGAAGGGAATAATTATTATTGTCTATGAATATTGAAGATCTGCAGCTGACACTGTTGCAGAAGTTATATATATTATTTATAAAGCTTCACGAACCAGAACTTTATGATATCTGTTTACCATACAACTATGGAGTATTGAATCCTACATGACTATCAGTTAATATGATTTTGAATGCTGCATTCGTTATACTGTGCTGATGATGACATAAATATCATGACTGTTTTGTGGCGTGCAATAAATGGTATAAAACTAAAGCGAAGTTACCATTTCTATGACTCTACACGTCATGTTGCCTGTGGTGTACCCTGTGAACTGTTCTACTGCAACACACACAGCAACATTCTAAATCAGAGAAGACACCTACATCTTGCACTTTAATACCAGGTGTCGATAGGGGTGGCAAGTTATCATTTCAGCTCAAATCCACCCTTATCAGTATCCCTTTTTCCCTGTACCCTGACAGGTGTCCTCTCACCATTCAGGCAGATACTCGCCGATTTCGGAGGTACCCATTAGAGCTAGGTTGGCTCAGGACCCATTCAGGTTATTCCAGTCTCTGGTCGAAGGCATTGCTTCAAATGTCTTCACCAGGGCTCAAATTATTCCAGTCCAAGTCCCAGTCGAAGACACTCTTTCAGATGTCCTCGCCAGGGCTCGAACCTGGATCACCCGATTGCCAGCGCAGTGTGGTAACCATTACACCAGCGCAGTTCCCAGTGCAGTGCTTGATAGGTTTAAAAAAAAAAAAGATCGGCCTGTTTCATTCATTCATTACCCCATAGCTCCCCAAGGAGCATAGGCCTTCAATAAATGCATGCCAGGGTCTTTCCTTGTCTACAGCACCCCTTTAATTTGCCTCCAGGTCTCTTCTTGTTTCTCAGTGAGTCCCTGGGTATTCCAGAACAAATTTATCATCATGCTTAATTGAATAAGGATCCTGTTACATGCCCATTGAGGCATATTGGGAATATGGTGTTAGGCCCATATTTTCTTGACCATCGGCACACTAGGGGTGATGTGAGCAGCATCAAGGCGGCCGCCTTAACCTTCCCAGAGTTGCTCTGGTGCCCAATTCATGAGGCTGGGTCGACCCCGGAGCCATTTGTGATCTAGAAAATCCCATCTCAACTGGGGATCGAACCATGGACCACTGAGCTAGGAAGCCAGTGCACTAACCACTGTGCTACCGCGCCTCCCTTAATTGAATAAGCATGTCAAAAAATAACTGAATAAGTATATCATTTCAGTCTCCAGGTCTCTTGTGTCCCACTAGTCCTTAGGGATTCCAGAACACATTTATCATCATGCTTAATTAAATGAGCGTGTTGAAAAATGATAGAATAATTAAATGAGCGTGTTGAAAAATGATAGAATAAGCATTATGTAATGATGACTAAAAAGGGTTGGGCAGGGGACCATCTACCCCGTCCTGTACAAGCTTAATGCCACAAACATTTCAACAACAAAATAGACAAGCCAGTTTTTCTGTCATAAAGATATCAAGAGATGCATAACATTTGTTATCAGTCTACACTGCTGGTGGTATTTCCCATGCTATTAATCCTTGGAATGTCCAGTTGGCTAAGTGACAGAGCATCTGCCTCACTCCGCAAAGTTACCAGGTTCCTGGATTTAAACATGGTAGTGTCACGCTCCAGTCCTACCAGCAGTAAATGAGTACCTGACTCATAATAATAAAACTGGACCTAATATAGTGAAGTCTCTAACACTTCACTCCCCTATGGCAGTTTCTGCTATGGGACTGTCTTTTTATTCCTTAAATATTGGTGTAGTTGTCATCCAGCTGTTATATATATTATATTCATAGCTTGTGTGAAGTGTATGAACCTTTGTCATGTATCATTGAGCAAGAAATTTGATAACCTTTCATTTTGAATTGCAGAACCTTAAACTAATCAATGGATGTTTCAAAATCAATTTGATATTGATGTATGATTGAATTAATACAAGTAAAGTTATAGGTAATCCTAATGCAGATAGTGCTGTAGGGGAGTGACATGTTAGAGACTACAACATACAGGGTCTCAGCTTTTTTATGAGATAAGGGTTACCAGTCGATTTTCTTTCACACTGCCTGTGCCTTCCATAACTCTAGATCAAATTCAGGTACACATTTACAGTTGTGTAGGCAGGAGCATGACAGTGTCTGGTTTCAAACCCAGCAGCTTTGCCTTCAGAAGCAAGCAATCTAACCATTCTGCCACTTACTGCTCATAACTTAATCATGAATGAAAATGCAGGACTTAGACTCGCATTGAAGGTTAAGTGTATCACATCATTTATTTTATGACGTCAAATAATGATTTATTATTGAAAATTGGTGATATATTCTGTTTTAATTAAAATCAGTCCCAGATCAATTCTGCAATGATGCATATTATATTGTTTTATTAATGTTAATTTTATTTTTTGGGGTATTTTGTTGGTTATGTATTTTTTTTTATTATTAAGGATATGTTTATTTATGTTATTAATATTTGTTTATGTTTTTGTTTTAAGTATTATGTATTGTATTAGGTAAGATAGAGGATATAATTGAATTTTGTTTGAGATAATGGGTATAAGAATTGGTTATTGGTTATAATTTTGTTGATATTTTTTATTTTTAATGTTTATTTTTGTTATTATGTTTTGTAAAATTTAGTTTTAATTTGTTAGTTTGATATTTTTATATGGGATTTGTTAGTTGTTGAAAGGATTGGATTATTTGTTTTAATAAGTGTTAGTGGGTTATGGAAATGTATTATGGGTATGATTTAAGTTATGTTTAGTAATGTATGGATTGTTGAATTATGTTATTTTAAGTTTTTTTAGTTTTATTTATTGATGAATTTTTTTATTTTTTATTGTTTTTTTTTAGAATTTTTAGGGGTTTTGTTTTTAATGATTATATGTTGTAGAATGGAATTTTTTGAAAGGATATGTTTGATTTTTTTTTATGTTTGTTGAAGTATTTGAGGATATTTAATTTGATTTTAGAGTGTTATATTTATATTAATATGAATTTTTATTATTATTTGGTATATGTGTTGATTATTTTTTTTAGTTTAATTGGAGTTGTTTTAATTTTATTTTATTTTTTATTATATGTTTATTGATTTTTTTTTTTGATTTAAGATTGTATATGTTATAAAATATTTTTTTGGTTTTTGGTTTGGTTATTGTTTTTGTATGTTTAGATTTAGTTTATTTATGTTTTTTTTTGATTGTTTATTATTTTTTTTTTTTTTTTGGAATTTTTTTATTTTTTTTATTTGTTTATTTATGTTTTTTTATTTTTTTTTTTTTAATTTTTTTTATGTTTTTATTTATGGTTTTTTTTGTGGTTTTGATTGTATTTTTTATTTGGGGATGGATTTAATTTATTTTGTGTATTGTTTATTGTTTTAGGTTAAATGTGTTTTTTTTGTTATATATTTTTTTTTAGTTTGTTTATTTGGTTAGGTTTATTTTGTTTATATGTTTTAGTGATGTTAATATTTTTTTTTGTAAGTTATTGGTTAGGATTAGTTTTTTTTATTTTTATTTTAAAGTTAATTTTTTTTTTTTTTTGTTAGTTTTTTTTTTTTTGGATTTTGTATGGAATTTGATTAATTATTTTTGATTTTTTTTGGTATTTTTGTTTGTATTTTAGAAGTTTTGTATTTATTTTTAATATTGATTTGGGATTAGTTTATAGTAGGAATGGTGTTTTTTTTAATATTTTTATAATGTATATTTTATTGATAATTTTTGTTATTTTTTTTTATGGGGTATATTTAGTAATGAGATATATTTGTTTGTTGTATTGTAAATTGTTTTTTTTGTTTTTATTTTATGGGAATTGTTGTTTTGTATTTTTTATTTTTGGTTTTTATTTTTTGGGGGAAATTGGGTTTTTTTTAGTTTTTTTTTTAATTTTATTGGGTTTTATAATTGATTTGATTAATTTTTTTTTTATTTTTAGGTTTTTATTGGATGTTTTTAAAAGTTGTTGAGGGTTTTTTTTTTTTATTGGTTATTTAATTTTTTTATTATTGAGTTTTAAAGATTTTTTAATTTTTTTTTTTTAAAGTTTATTTTTTTTTTTTTTTTTGCATTTTTTAATTTTTATTTTTTTTTTGATTGTATTATGTTTTTTTGTAGTTTTTTGGGTTGATTTTATTGGATTTTATTTTTTTTTTTTTTTATTTTGGGGTTTTTTTTTAGGGGTTTATTGTTTTATAGTTATGATTTTTTTTTATTTTTTTTTTTTAAATTTTTTTTATTATTTAATTTTTTTATTTTTTTTTTTGTATTTTTTTTTAGTTGGATATGTTGATTTTTTTGGAATTTTTTTTTTTTATTTTTGATTGGGTGGTATAATTTTGTTTTAAGGGTTTTTTTTATTTATATTTTTTTTTTTTATTGTTATTTTTTATGAGTTTTGGTAATTGATTAGGTTTTTGTTTTATTTTTTATTTGATTTTTTTTTTTTATAATGATTTTTAAGGATAGTTTTTTTTTTTTTTAGGGATTTGTATTTTTGGTATATTTTGGTTAATTGATATATGTGATGGGTATTAATTTTATTTTTTTTATGTTATTTTTTTGATATAATGGTGGATTTTAGGTTATTTTTATATTTTTTTGAATTGTTTTTAGGTTTGGTTTTGGGGGTTTTTTTGGTTTTTTTTTTTGTATTTTTTATTATTTTTTGTTTTTTTGGGGAGGATTTTTTTTTTTTTTTTTTTTTTTATTGTTTTTATTTTATAATTTTTTTTTTTATATTTTTTGTTTTTTAAAGTTTGAGTATGGTTTGTTTAGAGTTTTGGTTATTTTTTAATTATTTTTTGTTTTGGTTTGTTTGTTGTTTATTTTTTTTTTTTTGGGTTTATTTTTATTTTTTTTGGGTATAGTTTTTTAATTAAATGTTTTTTTATTTTGTGGAAATTTTATGTATTAATGTATTTTTTTTTTGTTATTTTTTGTTTTATTAGATGGGGTTTTTTGGTTATTTTTGGGTTTTTTTTTTTTTAATTTTTGGGATAAGTTTTTTTGTATTAAAAATTTTTTTTTTTTTTTTTTTTTTTTTTTATTTTTTTTTTTAATTTTGTTTTTATTATTGAAAAGGGTTTTATGTTTGATTTGTTTAGTTTGTTTTGTTGGGATGTTTTTATTTTTTTAGGTTTTTTAAGGGTTTTTATTTTTTTTTTATATTGATGTTTGGGTATTATTTTTTTATTTTTTTTTGATGTTTAGAGTTTGGATTTTTTTTGAGTTGGTTTAGTTTATTTTGTTGAGGGGTTTTTTTTTTATTTTTTTTTTTTTTTGAGTTTTTTTAAGTAATAATTTGGTTTTATGAGAATGTTTTTTGTGGGTTTGATTTTAGTTTTTTTTTTTAAAGTTTGGAATGGGGTATTTAATGGTTTATTAATTAGTTTGGTAGATAGGATTATTTAGGATTTTTTTTTTGGATTATAAGATTTTTTTTGGTTTAAAGGGTTTTATTTTTATGGTTTTTATAATATTTTATGGGGATTTATGATAGGGATTTTTAATTTTTTTATGGAATTGATTTTTTAATATGGTTGTTTAAAGTTGTTTGAGGGGGTTTTTTTGTTTGATTTTTGGTGATTTTTTATAATTTTTAATTTTTAATATAGGTTGTTTTTTTTTTTGATTTTTAAAATTTGATTTTGTTTATGGATATGTTTAATTTTTTTTGGAATTTTGTTATTTTGAGGAAGTGTATGGATTGGGTTTTTTTTTTGATTTTTTTTTAATTTTTTTTAATTAGTTAAGTTTAAAGAATATTAGTTAGTTTAATTTGGTATTATTTTTTTGGGATGGGTATTGAATGTTTTTTTGTAATTTAATTATTGTTTTTTTTTTTTTTGGGTTGTTTGGGTTTATTTGTTATGGGTTTTTTTGATGATTTGGGTTTGATTTTTTTTTGATTTTTTGATTTTTTTTTTGTTTTTTGTTATTTTTTTGGGATTTTGTATGTTTTTAATTTTTTTATTGATGGATTGGTATTAGGTTTTTTGTATTTTTTTTGGTGTTATATTAATTTTTATATTATAGGTTTGGGTGGGAATAATTTTTTTTTTTAATGGGAGGATTGTTTTTTTATTTAATGAGGTATTTGTTTTTTTTTTAATGTTTAAGTTGTTTATTTTTGGGATTTTTTTATTTTAGATTTTTTTTTTTAAGTTTTTTTTGTATTGTTTGATTTTTTTAGATTTGTTTTTGGTTTTTTTATTTTTTTTTTTTAAGTTTTTGTTTTGGAATATTGATGTTTTTTGGAAAGGGTTGATTAGGTTATTTTTTAGTGATATTTTGGTTAATTAAATTATTTTGGGTTTTGTGATTTTTGGTTTAGTGATGATTTTGATTTTTTAAAAGTTTTTTTTTTTTTTATGAGTTTTATAAGTATTTTAAGTTTATATTTTTTTTTATTTTTTTTTTAAAATGTGATTAAAAAGTTTTTTTTTTTGTTTTTTTAAGAGGATTGTTTAAGTTTGATGGGATGATTTGGGTTATTTTGAATTTTAGGAATTTTTATATTGTGGATTTTTTGTTTTTTTATTAAATTTTATTTTAATTTGTAAATTTTTAGATATAATTTAGGTATGATGGATTAAGGGGTTGATAGATGTATTTTTTTTTTTGGTGATTAGGTAAATTTGGGGAGTTTGGATTTGAAGGGTTTTGTTTGGAGTTAAAATTTTTATTGTTTGGTTATTGATTTTTCTAGGGGATTGGATTTTTATTTTTTTTTTTTTTGATTATTTTGGGGGTTTGTTTTTATTTGGTTTTTTGTTTTTTTTGTATTTTTTTTTTTTTTTAGAGGGGTTTTTTTATTTTTTAAGTTTTTATTAGTAGGGATGTATTTTTGGGAGATTTTGTAGGAATTATTTTTAGGATTGTTAATTTTTTTTTAATGATTTTGGTTTTTAAATTTTTTTTTTTTTTTTTATAAGGTTTTTTGGAATGAGATTTTTTTTTTGTTTTTTTTATGGGTGATGGTTGTTAATTAGTTTAATATTAATATTGGATAATTTTTTTTGGTAGGTTATGTAGTTTTGTTTTTATTAGTTTTGATTTGTTTTTGATTTTTTTATTATGTAGGTTAAGTGTTTTGTTGGATATTTTTTTTTTTAGATGTTTTAATGTTTTTGGTGTTTTTTTTAAATGGTTGTTTTGAGTTTAAGTTGTATTGTTGATATTTTATGAAATGAGTTATTTAGGTTTAAGGGTATTGTTTTTTTTAAGGGGAGTATTTAAGTTAGAGGTTGGTTGATTTTTTTTATTTGGTATGGGGGGTATGATTGATTTATGGGTAGATTTTATTTTGAAAATTGAGGGATGGTTAAGAATTTTGTTAATTATTTATTGGGATTTTATTTTTTTTTTGTATTTTGATTTGATTTGGGAATGGGGGTAAATTAGATTTATTTTTTATGAAGATGGTTGATGGATGGGGTTGTTTGGTTTGGGGTGGATTTGATTTGAGGGATTTGGATTTTTTTTTGGATTGATTTGTTTTTTTGAGGGATTATTTTGGGGGATATTATATGGGATTTTTGGTATGAATTGTTTTTTTTTAGGGTTGGGGTGATTTTTTTTTTGATTTTGATGTGTATTGGGGGTGATATGTATTTTTTTTATTTTTTTTAATTTGAAGTTTATTTTATTTTTTTTATTTTAATGTTTTTTTTGGGGGTTAGATGTTTGTTTTGTAGTATTTTGTTGGTTGTGGGTTTTTGTGGTATTAAGTTTGAGGTTTTGTGTTTTGGTTTATGGGGGTTTTGGGAATAAGTTTGGGGTTTGGATTTTGATATTTTAGTAATGGGGGTTGGTTGAGGGGTTTTTTTTTAGGGGGAATAAGTTTTTTGGTGAATTTTTTGGGGTTTTTTGGTTGATTGGGGGTTAATTAATGGTAAATTTGTATTGGGTTTTATAGAGGTTAGGAAGTTTTTTTATTATAGGTTTAGTTTGGGGTTTGATTTATATTTTTTTTAGTTTGTTTTAATGTTTTTATTGGGGATTTTGGGTGAGATTTTTGTTTTGTTTGTTTTTAGTTTTTTAGGTTGTTTGTATTTTTTTTTAAGGGGTATTTTTTTGGTTTGATTTTGGATGGGGTTAATTTGGGTTATTTAAGATTATTTTGAGTTTTTTTTTTTGGGGGGAATGGTAATTTTTTTGAATTTGGTTTGGGTGAATTTATATTGATTATGTTTTTTTATTTTGGAAGAAGGGTTTTTTTTTTTGGTTATGGTATTTTGTTTTTGGTTTTGATGTGTTTTATTTTTTTGAATTGTATATGGTGGTGGGTTTTTTTTGGTGGGGTGGGGTTTTTTTTTTTTTTATAAGTTTTTTTTTATATTTTTGGGGGGGATATGTAGGGGGGATGGTGGTTAGAATTGGTAGGGTGTTTGGGTTAGATTTTTTGGGTTTTTGATTTGGGGGTGTATAGGTTTTAAGTTTGTTTTTTGGGGTTTTTTTGGATGTTTTTTTTTGTAGATATATGGTTTTTTTGTTTTTGGTTGAATTTATTGGTTTTGGTATTGTGGTTAAGTTTTTGATTTTTGTTTGGAATTGTTGGTTGATATTTTGTTTTTTTTTTTTAGTGTGTTTGGGTGGGTTGTTGGTGTTTGATTTTTTTTTGTTTTAATGAAGGTTGGTGAGTAATTTATTTGGATTTGGATTGTTTTGGATTGGTTTTTAGTTGATTTGTGTGATTTTTGATTTGTTAGTTTTTTTGGGTTGGGATGATTTTTTGTTGTTTTTAGGGTTTAGTTTTGTTTTGGGTTTTGGTAAATTGTTGGGATTTATTTGTGTTTTAGTTTTTTTATTAAATTGTTTTTTTTGTGGGGAATTTTATTAGGGTATATTATTTTTTTTTTTTTGGGGGTGATTGGTTGTTTTGGGTTGGTATATGTATTGGTATGGGGGTTTTGAAAGATTTTTTTTGGAGTTGTTTTTAGTTTTTTTAAATTGTTTTTTTGATAGGGTTAGGGGTGGGGTTGGTTGGGGGATGTTTGGGTGATTGGTGGTATGGTTGTGTTTGTTGTTTTGTTTTGGTTTTGTTTGAGTGATTTTTTGGTGTTTTTTGGGGGGTGGTGTTATGGGATTTGTTGTGGTTTTTTTTGGTGGTTGGTTATTTGGGATTGGGATTTTTTTTTATTATGGGGGAGTGGTTGGGTTAGGATGGTTTTTTTATTTTGATTTTTTGGGTTTTTGGGTTGGTGGGGTTTTTTGGGGAGGGGGTTTTGTGGGTGGAATTTTATGGTTTTGAGGGGTTTTTTTTTATTGGTTTTTTTTTGGGGGTTTTTTGGTTTTTTTGTAGGGGGAATTATTTTTTAAGTTTGGTTGTTTTATGATGGTTTGGTATGTTGGGGATTTAGTTTTATGTGGGTTGTGTTTATGAGGTTTGGGTTGGGAGGGGTAATTTTTTGTAAGGGAAATTGGTTTATGGGGTATAAATGGGAGGTTTTTGGTTATTTTTATGTTGGGGGATATTTTTGGGTGTTTGTTTTTTTTGTGGGTGATTGGGTTTGTGGGAATGATTGGTAAATAAGGTTTTTGGTATTGTTTGGGTTTGATTTTATTGAGGTGATATGGGGGGGGGGTTTTAATGGGGGGGGGTTGATTGGGTTTTTTTGGGGTGGGGGGGTTTTGATTGTTAGGGATGGGGATGTGGTTTTTTTGGGTATGGGTTGTAGGAGGGGTTGGGTGGGGTTTTGTTTTTGGGGGTTTTGTTTTTGGGGGGATTTTTTTTGGGGGGTGTGGTTTTTTTTTTTTATGGGTTGGTTGGGGTGGATTTTTTTGGGGGGTTTTTTTGTTGTTTGGTTTTTTTTGGTGTTTTTTTTGGATTTTGGGGGTTGGTGGGTTGGGTTTTTTGTTATTTGTTTTTATATTGGTTTTAGGGGTGTTTTTTGGGGTGGTAGGGGGGGTTTGTGTGGTTTATTTTTGGGGGGGGGGTAGTTTATGGGTTGTGTTTTTGGGGGTTTTTATGGAGGGGGGGGTTTTTTTTGGGGATTGGTTTTGGGTTAATTTATTGTTTTTTTTTTTGTTTGGTTTGGGGGGTTTGATGGGGTGGTTTTGGTGGGGGGGTATATGTTTTTTTGGGTTGGATTTTTGTTGGGGTTTATGGTATGTTTGGGGTGGTTGGTTTTGGGGGGGGTAGTTTATTTGGTTGTGGATTTTTGGATGTTTTTTATATTGTTTTTTTGGTTTTTTATTTATGGTTTTTTTTTTGGGGTTTGGTAGGATAATGTATTTGGTGATTTATGGTTAGGGGTTGGGGTTTTTTTTGTGGGTTTTTTTTTGTGTAATTTTGGTTTAATTTTGGGGGTTGGTTGTTTAAATGGGATTTGGGGTTGTTTTTTGAAGGGGTTGTTTGATTTGGGTTATTTTTTTTTTTTTTGTTTTTTTGGTTAAATTGGGTAGATGGGTTGTTTGTGTTTTTTTGGGTTGGGTGGGGGGATTTAAGGAAGATTTTTTGATTTTTTTTTTTAGAATTTTTGTATTTGGTTTTTGGGGAAGGTTTTAGGTTGTTAGGGAATGGGGAGGTTTTTTTTTTTTTTTTTTTTTTGTTGGGGTTTTTGGGGGTTTTTTGTTTTTTGAATGATTGTGAAATATTATTTTTGTGGGTAGTGGTTGGGTTGTTTTTATTTTTGGGGGTTGTTTAGGTTTGGTTGAGTATTTTGGGGATTTTGTTATTAGGGTGGATTTTTTGGGGATGATTGGGTTTTGGGTTTTTTTTGATTATTTTTGTGTGGTTTTGATATTATTGATTTTTTTGGTATTTTTTGGTTTTTTGTGGTTTATTTTATTTTTTTTGTTGGTATTTGGGTATGAATGGTTGATTGTTGTGGGGGGGTTGTTTTGATGGATTTATTATTGGTTTTTTGAATTGTTGGGTGTTGTTTGGTAGTTAGTGTGGGTGATTAGATTATGGTTGTTTGGGTTTGGGGGTTGGTGTTGTTAATTTTGTTTGGAAGTGATTTGGTATTATAGTTTTTTTTAGTTTGGTTTGTTTGATTTTTTTTTTTATAATTTTTTATGGGGGGATAGGGTATGGATTATTGGGTAGTTTGAATTGGGGGGGTTTGGGGATTTTGAAGTGTTTGGGGTTTAAGTTTTTGATTTTTTAAATAAGTTTGTTGTTTTTTGGGGGGTAAAAGGTGGTTTGTTTTATGGTTTATTTTTTTTGAAATTATTTGGGATTTGATTTTTTTTGGTGTTTATGGTTTTTGTTATTTTTTTTTTTAGATGGATAGATTTTTATTTTTAAATGATGGATTGGTATTTTTGTTATAATGGGGTGATGGGTTGTATTATGTAGTTGTGTATGTTTTTTTTTAGGTTATATTTATATTTATTTTATTTTGTTTTTGGGAGGTTTATTTTTTGGTTTGGTTTAATTTGATTTTTTTTTTGTGGTATGGGGATGATTTTTTTTTTTTGTTTTTTTAGGATAAAAATTTTATTGTTATTAGGGTTTGGGTTTTTTTTTTTTTTTTTTGTGTGGATTTTGTGTTTTTTATTGATTTAATATTATGGGTTTTGATTTTTTTTTTTATTATTGGGTGTGTTTTTTTGATTTGTGGTTTTTGGAAGATTTTTAAATTTGGGTTGTGTGTTTTTTTTTTTTATTTATTTTTTTTTGATTTTTTTTAATTTTTTTTTTTATTTTTTTTGGGAGTATGGGGTTTTTTATATTTTTTAAAGATTAAAGTTATAAAAAAATTTTTTTTATTTTTTTTAAATTTTTATAGATTAATAATTTTTTTTATTTGTGTTTGGAAACAGGTACATTTCTGGTACTTTATTGCATCAGTATTTGAAAGAAGTACATTTGTTTACAGGAATAAATTCCAGGGCACAATAGAACCACCTTCACACATACATTATGCTGTGTGCCATGAAGTTCTATATATGTTTGTATTTCTACATTAATTAAGTAGTTTTGAGTAATCATGGTTTCTTTAATATTAGGAATTAATAGCTTACTTGACTTTTTATAGAGCAGTGCTCAGAATGGCAAAGACAGCTGTACATTAATTTCATTGATTTTGAAAAGGCTTTTGACAGCATACATAGGGACAGTTTATGGAAAATACTAAGGGCTTATTGAATTCCAAGCTGCATAGTGTCAATCATAAAAAGCCTCTATGCCAACTTTATGTGTAGTGTTGGGCAGAGCAACCTAACCTTTGAGGTGAAGACAGGAGTACGACAGGGATGCCCCTTATCAACCACTCTATTTTTAACAGTCATAGACTGGGTGATGCGCCAGACAACAGAAGGCAGTCCAAGAGGAATAAGATGGACTACATTTTCTACATTGGAAGATCTGGAATATTTCACATACCTAGGATGCATTGTAACACCAGATGGCGGGGCAGGCAAAGACATCAACATCAGAATGAATAAGGCAAGAACAGCCTTTTTTAGCCTAAACAACATCTAGAAGTCCTCTTAATACAGCACAAGCACAAAATTAAGATTATATCAGAGCTGTGTGCTTTCAGTGCTTCTCTATGGTGCGGAATGCTGGAGAGTTACAGAGAAGGAAATGTCGAAATTGTCCTCTTTTCACACAACATGCCTAAGAAAATTTCACCGAATCTTTTGGCCGAATACCATCACCAACCAAGATCTGCTTACTCGGAGCAAGCAAGAGGACATGCACACCATCATAGCTGGCAGACGTTGGAGCTGGGTTGGCCATGTCCTCAGAAGAGACCCCGATGCCATCACAAGAACAGCTATGCTTTGGACCCCTGAAGGAAAACGAAAGAGAGGCTGACCAAAAACAACCTGGCGGAGGACTGTGGAGGCTGAGATGCAAAGAATGAACCAGAGTTGGGGCACTGTACGAAGGATGGCCACCGACCGAGCAAAGTGGAATCAATTTGTTGTTGCCCTACAAGACGCCACCAGGCGTGATGGCCACTGACTGCTTTGACGGTCGGCGGCTAAGGATCAAAGAAGAAGTTGACTTTTTCCTTCCATTATTGCCGTGAAGCATAGTGTGGAGCTAAAGTTTGTGTTCTAAGTTCATCGCCTTGGCTGCTGTGAGCCTGTGTTGTTGTAGGATGTCTGTGATGTTGTCTATCCATCTGCCTTTTGGTCTTCCCCATGCCCTGACCCAGCTCTTCTTATGTTGTTGGCACGCAGTGGTAATTTATCAGGCTCCATTCTCATGAGATGTCCAGACCGCTTAGTTAATAGCAATGAAGTATTTTTGAGAACAGATTAACTGCTAGGCAGAAAGTTATGTGGCCTAATTATTTCTAACATCAGGTGCAGAATTATAGCACACACATAACCTAGTTTGAACATACAGTATTCTCAACTGGAGGTGATGATAAAAGTCTAGTCCATGAAGAAAATCAATTTACAGACCTATATACTTCTGATGCCCTGTGTAGTTCCTGGGGGGGTCTCTCTGGAGGCAAGTATGAACAGAGCTACTGCTGTCTCAGGCATATCATTAAAAAGTGCCTAATATGAGGTTGTGCTTAACTGTTCAAGAAATTGCTGCACTCAAGAGCACCTGAATGCTTTGATACAAGCTTCCTGCAAGGGGTCACACTGCAGTGGCGCTTGCATGCTCCATAAGGAGTGAAAAAGGAAACGGTGTTGACTGTCTACTTCTGCTAGATCGACAGGGTGACTGAAAAGTCCCCTTTTAACAAAAAATATAGTTATTTCTTCACTCCTATCCAACTAATTTATATGAAACAAACATCAGAATAAACTGCCATTTTGTTACACAATATGCTATGCCATATTAACATTACAACTCCAGTGTCAGATCTGTTTGTTCATCTCAAGACTTCATTGTGGGCTACACTTTGTTGCTGTCTCTTGTAACGTTAGTTTATTGGCCATTTTAGATTTTAATTTTGTTTCATTATGTTTCTAGGTTATAAAATAAAAGAATAAAACGTATTTATCTAATGGCAGTTATTTCTCCTTTTTTTTGACATTTGTTTCATGTATATCCAGTGGAAACAAGTGAGGATGTACAGATTTTAAAAACAGAACGTAACTTTTCAATCGCCCTGTAAATTTATGTGCTTTTTAACTTCCATGGGCTATTATGTAAAAACTGAGAATATACTTTCATTTTTCTGATCGTTAATGGCCTTTGACATATTGACCAGTAGTTATACTTTCATTCACCTCATCTCTCTTCACGTGTCCTCCATTCTTCAGGTCTGTCATACTTTTACAATTCCAGGTATTTCCTGGGGTTCCCCCCCCCTTCTCTGTACTGATTTGTTCACATTAATGTCTGACAAGGTATAGAGAGATTAGCTTCCTTAGATATAATCTTTACATGTTTTATCACATTTTGCTGAGTACATTATTATTAATATTATGTTTTTGCTTAATCTAGGCACTTCAGCGACTCGGAGAAACATCTTCCATGTCTTCTTCAGACCTTCATCGTAGCTCAGCTGCTCGTTATATGTCAGAAGAACACACACAACTGAAGGGAGAATATTTAACCACAGGGGACCAAACTTCCACAGACCAGTTGGGGGGTGCTCCTCATTTTTTACATCAGGATGTTCTAGCACAGCATCGTGCTCTTGCGGCAGCTTCCTCATCTATTCAGTCATCAAATTCGTCATCTCTCTTGCTGTCATCATCACAGGATGTGGCCACTCAGCAGCTGATACAGGCAGCTCTGGCAAGGCACCAGACTTCATCCTCACCACAGCCACCAGGAGTGGCCAGGTAGGAGACCATGAAGGCAGCCACCAGGCCACAATGTTACCGGAAACTTGTATACCTGCTGATATGGCAAGGACTCATGTTAACAGTTCAGGTGGGAATTCATAGTTTCAAACCTGGTGATCTGGATGTTCTGTATCATTTGAGTACTTCTACTTGTGTCTTGTCATTATTTTAAGAGACAGAAATATAGCGATGAAATCTCTGCAGGGGAATTATATAGGTCAGCTTGCTGTAGCTTCTTGTAGTGATGGTTGTGGCTTAACTGCTTGTGTTTGAGATTTAGATAGTGATTTTTTTAGGGGCAGTTTAAATTATTGTCACTATAAAAACATTACTTCTTTAGCATAAAAATTTGCTATATAAAAACTGTAGAGTTTACATTTTCTTTTTCTTCTTAAAGAGTTGGTGATCACCATTTTAATTTGCTTCCTCGCAGGAAGCCTGTGCCAAAGTACTTGATGTGCTTTTCAGTGATTGTTTCTGCAGCAGTTAGTTTGACATGAGTCATGAGGTTTGTTAGCCTACACATGGCCATCGCTAATGGCCTTTTGTAACAAGCTGGTAAAGTCCAGTGGCCCTATTTTTAGCTCCTCAGTATCACTTCTTGGAATTCACGCAAGTGAAAGCAACATTTTACCAGTAATTTATGCAGTGGTGGAGAATACCACTCAAGAGATGGTAGGAATCTGTGGACGCTGAACTGAGATTCAGTTGGATGAATTAGGGTACAATGAAAACAGCTGACAAATGAATCAAGCAGAGCTGCAATGAAGTCCCTTTGCTTCACCAGAAATGAAGATGATTAACTCCTTGACTGCGAGTTGCATGTGTATTCATCCCTGCCTGCGTTAGGCAGAATAACAACATAAAAGGTGTGATTTCCATTGTCATAACTAAAGTTCTTCCCTGGTTTATATAAATGATGTATTTGGTCACTGCTTGTCATACAGAATTGATCATTGTTCATTTCTTTGAGGAATTTTAGTGTTCCAGCATGAGTGTTACAATGTGTGGTTTCTTTGTATGAAAACAAAAGTTACATTTTGTCCATGCAGGGGACACCATTCAGCATGCATGGCGGGTGCTACACCCCCAGAATTCTCTTATTTCATGTTGTATACATGAAATGAGAGGACATTACAAGACTGGGGTTTCCATATAGTCTTTCCATATTGAATGATGTAATGTCAAAGCCAAGAATTGCACAAAAATCTGCCTCATTTTTGTTTTGTTTCTTTATCTGAATACATTTAAACGTTGATTAAATGGACCACCAGGCATGTAGACATGATTTGCAAATGTATGCCTTTTGGACGTAGTGTTCATAACATTTTCATTGTGCCAATTTTCCTGAGCATTTTTGACCAAGTTTTACGTTTCATTTTATGTTTGCCTAAATGAGTTTTCACATTGTCTGCAAAGAAGAGATTTCATGCTATGTGTGTGAGTACTTATTAGCACCGCAATTAATAGCAACGACAGTCACTTAAAAAAAAAAAAGGTAAAGATCCAATACTAGCCATTAAGAGGAAAAATATTATATAGGTTCAAGGGAATATCTAAACCAACTTCACTCAGCAACACCAAGCAGTGCCACTGGTTAGAAATGCTAGACTGAACTCATTCTAGCTGGTGATGCAGTTCTGCCACATATGGTGTTTTGTATTGACATCTTTACAGCACTCTTTCTTTCCTTTTTTGCTTCCTTGACAAGTGTCCAAGTATTGCTTTGTGATTGCTGATATAATTGGCACACTTGTACGCACATGTCATTGCTATCAGTTGCAGTGTGATCTACAACTATGAGTTCCACAAGTCATTATTAACGTCACATGATACCAAGCTAGAAATATAACTTTGTGCTTTGGCAGTTTGAAGTAGACATGACTGTACAGCATTTTCACATAAGGAGGTTCATTCTCAAAGCCAACTCTATTCTGGATGTAAGAAGCCCTTGACATTATTTGTCTGCATTTCTTATGGTTTCCCATAATTTTCCAACAAAGTCGGCTATGTTCAGACAAACAGGAAAATCATGTAAATTATTTCCTTGGACTGAAGTTATTGATTTTTGTTGTTGATGATTTGGAGTTGCATGAATCAGATTAGGAAATACCTGCAAGCAATGAAACTGGAAAATCTTGTAAATTATTTACATGGATTGAAGTTATTGATTACTTTTTGATGATTGAGAGCAGCATGAATCAAAGATTGTGAAATACCTAATTAAATAGAACAAGGATGTGGAATATCCAATCAGATGTACCAAAAGCAGAGAAATTGAGACACAGTCATCTGTACCAGTTAGCACAACACAAAGTAGTGATGATCCTTTGCAGATTATGAAGGAAAGGCACTTAGAACCTTAAATTTCCAAACACAGTCTTTGTCAAAGATTTATTTGTGTTATCAGATTATTCAGGTTAACATTAACCATTGCACAGATCTGTGAAAAGTCTGTTATATGATAGTTATGGTTCAGAACCTTAGAAACAAGACATTTGTGAACTGTGTGATAGATTGTCATCTTTTTCCACTTTAGGTGATGACATCTTGTTATAATGCCAAAATCTGTAGTTATCTTTGTACACAGAAATATAAACTGCTGACAGAATAGCTCAAAGTTGGCTGTGCCGATGTTCAAGAGTGGTATGTAGTTTGTAGCTCACTACTGTGGTATTACTGTTACATATTGTACCACCATGTATAAGTGGCATCAAGAAACAGTCTTTCAGACATAAAGTCAAGAACAAAATGCTTAATCAACATTGAAATGAGATTGTTTGACTTATAATGAATTGTTTTCCGAATGAGTTGACCTTAGGCTATTTGCGTTTGCATATACTGACATTTTGGTGGTTACCTCTTTAACTCATGTTTTTTTGTTTTTAACTGGAAGCCTCATCTGACAAATTTTTTTCCCCTGAACAAGCATGTCAGATCTAGTGTGAGCTAAATTTCTAACACACATTTTGAAATGTTATGACAGATTAATAATTAGCAAATACATTAAATGTGTACAGTACCTAACATGCTTTATGAAATTATTTCTAATTAGCTGTTTATAGTTTTGAGCTTCCGATTGGCTAAGCAGTTAGAGCACTTTATTATTGAGTTCCAGGAACGAACATGGTAACTTCACACTCCAGTCTACTATAGCATGATAAACTATGCCTTGTTATGAATGAAAAAGAGGGGAAGTGTCTTAGCTAATCAGAAACAGCGCACGCTCGCTTGTGTCGAGCAGGTTCATAATGGCAAAATAAACAAATGGAGATAGTGTGCATTGAAGAACGTAGACTTAGATGGATTACAAGAGAACGGAACGACGGAAAGAGATATTGGTCTCATTTTGTGAAGGAAAAGACAAACCATATGCATATCCAAGGAAAACTTGCTACCTGATTTTGTTTTAGAGAAAAAGTTTGGAAAAGGTACCAGTATGATAAAAATTGCTGTGTATATCGACTTCAAAATTTGATATTAAATCAAAGACCAAACCAATTATGGAAAAGCAGATATATATATGAAGCTAACGATCGTACAGATTAAAGGAGATATGGCTGTCAGTAATCCATGGTCTGGATGAACAGAACGAGCACAGGTTATGGACTAGGCTAAGCACAGATTCCCATATCAGCGAGAAAAGCAAATTTTCAGCTGGTAGTTGGATACCGTACTCTCTCAGACATCTGCGTTCTACCTATAAAAGGAAAGGGTGTTTTTTTCAAAACGTGCAGAGCGCAAAATACAAATCAGAAGACAGACGGACTGCTGGAGGAGTGAGAGCAGCGTGCCAAGAAAGCTATTATTCCATCTGTATGCCCGGCCGTATATCTCCACCAATTCCTCAGTCAAAGTTGAACTTCTGAACCATCCTAAGAGGGTATGTAGGTTTACAAATATATATTGTAAATAAATTCAATTTTATTTCAGGTTTGATAAGCTTAATCGACCTGTAAGGACTAAATTGAAATTTAATTTGTGGATGACGAAACGGACCCGATGCTTACCAAGGTTAAGTCGGAATGGAAACCCAGGAGTGTTTGAAAGTTTATAATTACTAAGAATATTTTATAGATGTCTGCAAGCAGTTATAAATGTAGAAGGCGACTGCAACATCATGATTTGCACTATCAGTGTATTTTATTTATTTAGAAAAATGTATTACAGTTAGACACCTGTCATGACTATGTTATACTATCAATCGAACAGATCACTGTGTCATACATACACGTGCATAACGCTGAACACTTCCACTCACTGACACGTAGACTTGTGGGCCATCACGACAAAAGGTTAGCCTCATGTCACACTTTGTTTCAGGTTACTGTTTTGGTTAGACAGCAGGAACCCGAATTTGAATCCACTCGTGACTCATTGCTACATTAAGGAGCACCTTGGTGTGATTCTGTTCACGCACTGACTCCCTCAGGTGTAGGTTAGTCAAGTGCACAGTCCAATGACAACTGCTGCATATACCACAAGTATAGACCAGAAGTGCTGTACCATACACACAAGCTGAGTAAACTAACTGTTCATATGCTACAACAACTATAAGACTCAAATGAAAAGAGCTAAAGAACATTAGAAGTGTCATGATGATAACTGTTAGATGAAGATTTCACAAGTGACTTTTACTCTAAAGGAACTTAAAGAACCAGTTTTAATTAATTGAAAATTTCGCATGACTTTTAACTTTAAAGAAACAGTTTATTTAAGTGAAGTTTTCAACAAGGACTGTTGATCTAAAATTGATACTTACCTATTAACTTATATATATATATATCTCTCTGTGTGTGTGCGTGTGTGTGTGAAATTAATTTTCCATAAATCATATTGCATAAGAATATAAAAAGATAGATGTAAATAATAAATTCAGTAATTGTACTCAGCTGACTTTAATAAGTTTTATATTGTTGAAGTTTGAGTTTTATTGAATTTGTTAATATCATAGGTTAATTACATAGGAAAGGTGGCAACTTAGGGTCTGACTTACTCTGAATACTTTCTGAATACCAGTGCTCATTTCTGACACTGGGACTATAGTCTTTCATACTGACTACTTTGTCTGAGAGATACTAAGATCAATACTTATAAAAAACTTTCGCTACATCTACCCAGCTGTAAATTACCTGACTTGGTAAAGGTTCTCTTTAGACTAGTAAATTATAGAGTGACATCCCTTGCAATGTTCACTCCAAGGGGAGTTACTAAGGATCATTTTTCATGACCACATAATTTACTAGTCTAAAGAGAACCTTTATCGCTGACTACTCGTGTAAGGGAAGCGAGGAATTCAGCTGGTTACCCCACCTCATTAAAAAGCTAGTACGGTGAAGTATGGACCTAGTATTGCGAAGTCTCTAATACTTCACTCCACTATTGCAGTTTCTGCTATGGGACTGCCTTTACCTTTCCTTTTTTTATAGTTTGTATAGATCCAGTTGCATAAAACATGATTTTTATTATTTTTTTCGGACCTAAAGCTGTGTCTGCGATTGGTTGAAGGTCCATAAAATACAGGGGAATCACGTCAAAGGTCATTGTCTTGTCATAACCCTTGTTTTTAAACAGTTTTGTAAAATCCCAAGCATATCGCTAAAACTAGACGTTGGGAAAATCCCATTTGGCTATAGATTTTATAATTATAGAAATGTTTCAATACGCCTTCTAAAGACTGGAGGTAAATATATGGTAGAGTGAAATACCTTAATAATTCGTATTGGCAGAATAGCGTGCTTAGCAGGACATTGTCTTGCAGAAGGCTAGAAACACGCCTTTCCCAGACTTGGAAACTTAAAAAGGGGAATTGGATATCCCCACTGTGGGACATTTGACTCATAAGGGTTAATTCCTCTCAAGCTCTAAATTCTTCATTTCCACTGGCCCGGTGGGAACCTGATAGTCCTTTTGCCATAGTTACCAGCATTTTGACGCTGCTTTATTTCACCACTGTTAAAAGAAGGCTTGTTATTCTGAGGAATACCCTATTTTACGAGTACATACCAAACACTTATCACAGCAACCACATAAACCTCTTATAACTCTGATATTTAAAAATAACACCCACTTTTGGCAAACACAACAGGACTTTTTCTGTTTTAGAACACTTTAAACTTGTTGAATCAAGTTTGAAGTTTTTTTCCCCAGATTATTTTACTTTTATTTATCAACTTAACAGCTCGACATGAAGTGGATACAAAGTTTTTTTTTTTTTTCAATTGATTATTTGAATAAATGTGTCTCCAAGCTTGAAGATAACTGTCTGATGAGGCACACTTAACTTGAGAACAGATACGGATTATATTTTTTGTATAGTGAATGAAAGAATCGTCATCATCTCAACCCGTAACCCGTCATGGGTCGTAGGGGTGCCATGGTGGAAGCATCAGCAGACAGGGTCCTCCACTGCTCTCTATCCTTAGCAATGCGTACAAGTGTGGAAAAACCGTGTCCTGCCCATTCTTTGATGTTATCAGCCTAGGATTTTCTTTGCCTTCCTCTTCTCCGTTTACCTTCGACTGTTCCCTGGAGGATCATTTTCGAAAGGGAGTCATGACGAGTTACATGCCCAAACCAGGCAAGCTTTCGACGTTTCACTACTGACAAAAGTGGTTCTTGGTGGCCTGCATAGGTGTTTATCTTCTCTCTAACATATACATTTGTTTTGTGCTCTTTATAGCAAATGCGCAAAATTCTTCTATAACATTTATGCTCGAAAGCCTGAATCCTTCGCTCCGTATCTGCAGTGAGTGTCCAGCCCTCACACCCATATAAGAGAATAGATAATACTAGTGATTTGTATAATTTGATCTTCACAGGAAAACTGATGTTACTTTTCCAGATCACATTCAACCTTGTCATGGCAGCTGAGGCCATCTCAAGTCTTGTCTTGATTTCTTTACTTGATCTCCCATCACTACATATAGTGGACCCGAGATATTTAAAGGTGTTAACTTCTTCAATGAAAGAACAGCAAGTTTTAATCTTTTATTCCTTGCAAACTGATCTTTCATACACATAATTTGTTTCTTCTTTAGAAAGCTATTTCTAGTTGAGAAACCATTATCAGTATATCCTCATTGATTATTATTTTATTGCATCATTAGTGACATACTTTAATTTTATTCGATAACACATAGATTTGACATGTAGCATTCTGGGGTTAGCCTTCTGCAGTTGCCGGGGGTTTCTGATGAGACAGACAAAGAACAAGACGACTTCATCCTCGAGCATGTCGTACTGTGCATGGGGCTGGCGCTAGCAGCCTCATTATGTAAAACAAATGGCATCGGGAACCACCGCTGCAAAAGTGTTTAATGTTTAGTGCAGGCTTCCTGCAAGGAGACTAGGTAGTGTTTTACTCTATGCTCTATACATAAAGAGCGCATAGGAAAATGATGATGATACTGGGGTTACCTGGAAGAAGAGGATCAAAATTAATTTTTTTTTTAAGTTAAGTTGAGAGTGATTGGCGAAGACCACATTTCTTTGTTACTATGGTTGTAGGTCGTATCATATTTTTAGATTATTTTCTGTAAATATTTATCCTTAAACATTCATTCTGCTAAACCTGAACTATCACGATAAGCCATTTTTTTTACCATTAGACAAACTATTGATTTATAACTTTGTCACTATTAGGCTGCTGTACCGTTGTAGTGCTGTTGCTTTTAGGCTATGATTTAGTATCATCATATTGTGCTTATGATGGTTTTATTCTGTGACCATTATGCTTCTTACCTTGAGACTCATTTATTAGCATCATCCTGTTAACATCAAAACTTTGACGGGGTTATTCAGTCACCATTAAATGTAAGGCTCTTACGACGTTGTCACCTTGTTACTGTTAGGCTGTAATGACACAGGATATCCTTTAATCATGAACCTCATATGACAGTGCCATACCATTATCATTAGACTGACATGACATTGTCACACTATTACTGTTAGCTTCATATGAAATTGTCATCCTTTTATAGATTTATGCATCCTTGACAAAGTGTTCTCGGAATGCTAGACTTTCAGGGAAATGCTAAAAAAAACAACAAAAAAAACATATCACATTTTTCTCATTGATGTCAAAATATGATATCACAAGCTGGTGTGATGTTAAAATAGTACCATACATTTCAACTATTTGAGTATGCCATATTCACAAACTGCATCCTGTAATTTGTGTACGTGTTGACTTTTGGTCTGTGGTTATGGTGCTATTATTACTTGGTGATCTATATCTGAATGTGGAGACTGACAGCGTGCACCTAAAGACATAGGTGTTTTATTTCTTATACAGCTGACGAGTGAACGTAAAGATACAGTTCTTTTTAGTTGCACAGGCGCTATAACAAAAAAAATATTAGTACCATACATACAGATAAGTGCTATTTCAGTCTGCGCTATTGTGTGATGTTAAGTTGTACTCACTCAAGCTTTTTGTGTCCTCTTGGGATTGATAATATGGTGTAAGAAAATTAAATGCAGAATTCTGATAATTTTACAGCCTAAAGGGCACTGCGTGAAATGGTGAAGTTCATGAAAGGAAATATAATCTGGCTAAGCCCTGTGTAGCTCCATGGGGGTCTTTGAGAAGACAAAGAAAGAACAAGGCTACTGCTTACTTTGGCGTGTCATAATAGACCACTGATATTGAGTTGTGCATGATGCTGGCAACCTTATCGTGTAAAACATATTGCTACAGAAACCACAGCTATGATCACAGGGGCTTTGAGGCAGGCTTCCTGCAAGGGGACCAGCTGTAATAGTGGCTCCATGCTCCACAAGGAGCAAAAAGGAAATGAATGAAACATGAGATAAGTGGACACTGAATGTACGATATTGTATATTAAGGAGTGTGATAGGGAAAACATTTAAAAATTCCTGATAATCGTAAATGTGTATAAAAGAACATACTCTATACACATTATTTTTGGTTGATCTCACAGTCTCCATAATAAATCCGACTGTTTTTACTATGTTATTTGAGTTTAGTAAACTCCATAAGCCCTGATGAATCTTAATTTCAGTTCTTTCCCCTTTACACAAACTTTTCATGTTTTCCTTGAGATTGCTAGAAATACATATTGAATAAGGCTGAAATCATTTCTTCTTTCTCTCTCTCACTACCCCCAAACAAAAGTTATTTTCCCTTTGATGTGTGACTTTGTGGACATGCTCGATGTTTATTCATGCATGTACGTGTGTGAACAAGACTTTGTAAGTAATCCAGTTCATTCATACGTTAATTTTTCTCAGTTCATATCAGTGCTGGACTGATTTCAATTCATCTAATATACATACAGGTTCATTACTTCTATCAGTGATTGTATATTTTGTTAATGTAAAGTTGTCCATACCTTTCAGCACAGCTGTTGTTGATGGTACTCATAAATGTTGGTGTCCCTGTTGATGTGAATTTCTGATTTGAAGGTTGCTGATCATGCCTCTTATGCAGTTTAACTTCTTGTAGTATTTCCAGTCTGCTGATGTTCCTGCTCCATTAATTTGTACATATTAGTATTTTGTTTATGCTTTGAGACTTATGGAGACTTTTATTGACAAGATGAATATAGCACACTTTAAGATGAGCAATGGTGGGGAACATGCTAAATTTAAAAAATTTAGAAGATTGTGTAATTTATTTGAAATATTTGTTGAAATCGTGACTGTATGTTATTTTCAATTATATAATTAACTCTGAGTTGTGCAAATCAAACTCTGGAGTTAAATAAATCAAGCTGCTAGCCTGGAGGTGAATTTGATTTACCTGTTTATAACAACTTGGTGTCTGTTCAGTGCTTATATCTTTCTCTTATCATTTGTTCATTTTATTCATATTATTGTCTGTTGATTATATTGGTGACTTCATTATGATGTTTTGTGGACCATGTCACCTCTATGATGTAGGACTCAGCGTGTTCAGTTGAAAGCTTTTGTATATTCATTGCCTTTTTTGTTCATGCCTTGACTGGCTAGATTGTACCACGATCCATCATTGTCATTTGTACAGTTTAGAATTGCAAAAACTAATTTCTAAAAATATGCTGTTATTATTTTCTAATGTGTAATTATTTGCGTGTGTGAATAATTGTAATGTAAATTTAGTTAGTGTTCAGACTACATTTGATTGATGGAAGATAATATCATTTCAGTAGAAGTTGTTGGAATATGTCATTCTTGGTCATTGATCACGTGTTTTTGCATAGTTATCAGAAAGACAATAAATGACAGCAGATGTCTGCTCATGCCAGAAGGGTTGGGGACAGTTGTTTTCCCAGGCCAGGAAGGGTTAGGGACTTTTGCTTGAAGGACAGAAGAGAAGGAAGAACTGTGTGTATGATGTCATTTAATTTTTTTATTGTGTGGAGATATTGTAATGTGCGGTGTCTTTCAGACATTAGCATTGATAAGACAGCTACTGCCAGACAAGTTGGTGAGTGGCTCCATTTAAATGCTTTTACATTTCTTAGTATTAGTTTTGTAGAGGATTTTATTTTCTAACAGCATCAAAATCTGAATTTCATTTTAAGAGTTGAAATAGTATTTTGTTACCATTTGTCATGTGGTTCACGGCATGAAATAGCAGATTCTATCAGTACACATCATTTTTATTTAAAATATAATGATCATATTATTTGACTAAACTATTTTGTATCACTGAAGATCATTACTAGGGTGGAGTGTCCTATTAAAAGAAGTTATTTTTTGTTTATTTGTTTGTTTGTTTACTGCGATGACAATTGCAAAATATTTTGTTCATGGTGCCATTATTTCTTCATATTATTCTGTTCACTGTCACTTTTGCTTTCACAGCTATCATCTTTATTACCATCATCATCATTCAGTGATATATGTGATACATGTGATATATGATGTATACATGCATACTTGTCTATTCATACATATATTGCAGTGACTTGCCTTTACTATGATACTAGTATGGATAATGCTAATAATTTTTTTTTTTTTGGTTGGTGTTTTATTTCTGACAGAATTGTATAGCACAACACAAATGTTATGGATAATCTTATCAGTGCTGGCACACTTGCTGACAAAAATATTAACAGAGTCAGGACTGGATTCTGTGAGTAGAAAATGAAAGATTGTACATTTAATTTATATAGTTTTTTTTCCCCCATTCCACTGCTGGATTTTGACTGCATTTTATTCATACCCAGACGTGACGTATACAGTATGTAAAAATTGATCTGTTTGTTTTTTTATGACGTGCTGTGGTCAAGGACCAATATTGTAGCAACTTTGGTGAAATAATAGCTTTCTTTAATTAGACCTAGTAGAGTCGGGAACAACCTCCAGGACAGCATAATAAACCAGGGTTGCTTCCATCGATTGTGACAGTTGCTATGAATTAACAATGCTGATAGATCATCATTTTGAATAATTGTATATTAGCAGCTTACTATACTTTCGGGGCAAGATTTTATTTAATAACAATAATTCACCTTGCCTGTCATTATACCTTACTTCAGGTAAATGGGACTGTGATGAAAACTAGCAAGAGACTATTGCAGCGTCAAGTTTTGTGACAGCATGATTGCTGGCAGAATAAAATGGCTAGTTGTGGTTGGAGATTACCAGCTTCAAGTGTTTTTTTCTGTTCACATCTGTCAAGAGTCCAAGACTTAACTGTGGATAAAAAGTCAAGTTTCGTCCAGCCTTAGTGATGCCATATCAACTTCATTTTATAAAGTTCATTATTTCTGTTCTTTTTTGTTTTTCCCTGACAGAATCTTCAGATCTGGTTAGAAGAGCATTTGTTTTTAGTGGAAACTTTAGTCTTCTAAAACTGCCATGTAACATTTTGTTTACTGGACATTATTTTATAATTATTATTAGAAGTTAAAACTAGCTTGTATATTTATTTGATGGATGCTAACTGGAGTCTGCTAGAAGCAAACTGTAGCATGTTGTTGGTTAGTAAAAACTTGTATATTTAGTATTTTAAAATTGAACTTTGACGCAACATTGTTCAGTGCATACCTTTAGGTCTCTTTAAGCAGCCAAGTTGGGTGTTCTTCATTGGAAACTATTATTTGAGCTCCCTACAACTAACATGTAATTTTTGTTGAATGAAACTTGTTTTGTCTTAAAAAAACAACCCAAAGTACACATATTATTGCTTATCAGAAACTTTTGTTAGTCCCTAAAACTGACCCCAACCCTATGAAAACTATAAATCTCAAACAGGATAAAAAATAATGTACAGGAATCTTCACTTGTCTGTTCCTAGCTACTCTTTCTTCCATCATACTCTCTCTCTCCCCCTCCCTCCCTGGCTCAACAGCTGACAGAAAGATGGATGTGTCTAACATTGTTATAACTTGTTGAATATTGCCTACAACAGCTTAACTGACCTCCCAAAAGATGCTTTTCATATTACCATAACTAAGAGATGTCTCTTTGTGATTGTTTTTTTTTTCTTTTCTCAGTCTATGTCTCTAGGCCTCTGAAGGAATCTTGCAAGTTGTTGTAACTATTGTTGTTACTTTCAAATAAACATATATACATAATGATATTTGCTGCTTTTGTGGCTTGTTTCCTGACATCACTATGTGTTACCTGCAAGACCACCAGCTACAGTGGTAGGACCACCTGACATCATAGGACCATGCTCCATAGGGTGCAAAAAGGAAAGTGATAATGATGATTTTGGGACTACATTTATTGTAATTAAAGTCGACCCACAGTTAACATCATTTATTGTAATTAAAGTCGACCCACAGTTAACATCATTTATTGTAATTAAAGTCGACCCACAGTTAACATCATTTATTGTAATTAAAGTCGACCCACAGTTAACATCATTTATTGTAATTAAAGTCGACCCACAGTTAACATCATTTATTGTAATTAAAGTCGACCCACAGTTAACATCATTTATTGTAATTAAAGTCGACCCACAGTTAACATCATTTATTGTAATTAAAGTCGACCCACAGTCAACATCATTTATTGTAATTAAAGTCGACCCACAGTTAACATCATTTATTGTAATTAAAGTCGACCCACAGTTAACATCATTTATTGTAATTAAAGTCGACCCACAGTTAACATCATTTATTGTAATTAAAGTCGACCCACAGTTAACATCATTTATTGTAATTAAAGTCGACCCACAGTCAACATCATTTATTGTAATTAAAGTCGACCCACAGTTAACATCATTTATTGTAATTAAAGTCGACCCACAGTCAACATCATTTATTGTAATTAAAGTCGACCCACAGTCAACATCATTTATTGTAATTAAAAAGTCGACCCACAGTCAACATCATTTATTGTAATTAAAGTCGACCCACAGTCAACATCATTTATTGTAATTAAAGTCGACCCACAGTCAACATCATTTATTGTAATTAAAGTCGACCCACAGTCAACATCATTTATTGTAATTAAAGTCGACCCACAGTCAACATCATTTATTGTAATTAAAGTCGACCCACAGTCAACATCATTTATTGTAATTAAAGTCGACCCACAGTCAACATCATTTATTGTAATTAAAGTCGACCCACAGTCAACATCATTTATTGTAATTAAAGTCGACCCACAGTCAACATCATTTATTGTAATTAAAGTCGACCCACAGTCAACATTATTGATTGCAATTAAAGTCGACCCACAGTTAACATCATTGATTGTAATTAAAGTCGACCCACAGTTAACATCATTGATTGTAATTAAAGTCGACCCACAGTTAACATCATTGATTGTAATTAAAGTCGACCCACAGTTAACATCATTGATTGTAATTAAAGTCGACCCACAGTTAACATCATTTATTGTAATTAAAGTCGACCCACAGTTAACATCATTTATTGTAATTAAGGTCGACGCACAGTTAACATCATTTATGGTAATCATGGAAAATCATTCACTTACTTAAGAAAAAAAAACTTAAGTAAATTCTATTTAAGATGACTGTCTTTGCCTAATGCAGTGTATTAAACCGGTTGTTCTTCTGGGCCAACTTAATATTTAAAAAAGATACTAACATGCATAATATAGACAAACTGTATTTAACAAGAACAAAAGTTAAAATGTAGTGATTGGTAGGTGTATAGCGGGAAGGTGAAGGTCTGGTGATGTTCTTATAAAATGTATTACTTATGACAAATGAAAGTTAAATATCAAACTAAACACTCCAGGCCTTTACACCCTCCCATTGTTTTTTATTTATTTTTTTAAATACGCGCTTTTGTTTTTTTATTTTTTTAATCATAATTTTTTTTTTTTTTGGGACGAGCGCACACATTTGTAATTTTGATTTACCTTATTTGCAATGATTAGATCGATGTGATGCCACTTTCGCAAATCGGCAACTGATCATATTATTTGGAATTGAAAGCAGTAAATATCCTAATTATAACCCATCAGAGGTTGAACGTGATATTTCTCATCATCAGGTTAAAAAAAAAAAAAAGACAACACCTACCACTAGGTACTGAAAATACAGTGGCGGCCTACTTATTTTCCTTTGAACTTCAACGCAAATGTTAACGCTTGTTATGCATCGTCAGACAACTGCGACTGTCACCAGCGGGAAAATAATCTTATCACATGATCAATTCTTATCACATGATCCAAAAAACAAAAAGTCCCTATCAAACATTAGTTTTACTGCAAATTTCTGTTGCTACTAAAAATCGTTATGTGTTATAATACAGTTTTTTTTTACTTACATTCGTTTCCGTGTGGTAAAACGAAAGTGGAATTTAAAACTGATGTTAAAGTTACAATATCCGGACAAGTTTCTTTTACAGACTGTCCTCCACTTACGTGGGGTTCCGTTCCGATGACCCAGTCGTATCTCGGAAATCGCTTTATACTACACTACCTATGAGGATATGTTAACAGTTAATATGCCTGAATGCTAAAATGTACACATTATAACACAAAATTACTTAACTGTACAGTACTGTTATAAATAATGAACAAATAAATAAATAAGATGATAGGAAACTCTTTACAGAGCGATACAACAGGAGGCAATCTGATCATCAGAAGACGTCCCCCCATCCGACAAGTGTTTCGGCCCAGTATACTCCTTTACACTCTAAGGGGGGCGAGCCCACTTGGGTCATGACTCCCAAGCGTCTCAGCCTCCTGTTGTCTTGTATCGAAAATGAACCCATTCCACTTATGGTAGCAACTTTAAAATCCACACCTCCGCCAGCCGTGGAGGCAATTGTGAAAGTAACAAAGAGAAGACAAATTATTCCGTTCATTCCGTCGCACATCACAACTAAGGTCACGCACTGAGACACCTGCGCGAAGTCGACGAGGCTAGCCACTGCGCGCTAGCAACTGAAATTCTGTGCCTAACATCTCTTATAATATACGCCGCCTGTTGCCCCTCAGTCATAGCCCTATCACTAGTACACCAAAAAACTCAACGTATTGTGGACTTATAAAAATTCCTGGTGTTTTCTGTACCGCAGCGTTTACTGTCACGATTTCCATTGCGGTTGTTCCACAACCAGCGTGATGCCTTTTCGGCAGTTTCACTAAGCCTCTTCATTGCCCCTGTTCTCGACTGTCCCCTCAGCCCCAACAGTTTCAATAAATCATACACTGATGCAGCCACAAGCCCTCTTGCGCCCACCTCAAGAGCCATGGCCCTTGCAGTGAACCCATCGTGTCTCAGATCCGCGGCCAGATCATTATACTTGGCCGCTTGGAACGAATGTTGCTCGTCCAATCTGGATTCAAATGGCACGGTCAGTTCAATCAGTATAACCTGAAACGCTGCTGAAGAATGAAGCACTATATCCGACCG
This sequence comes from Oreohelix idahoensis, assembly GCA_024509875.1. Taxonomy (NCBI): domain Eukaryota; kingdom Metazoa; phylum Mollusca; class Gastropoda; order Stylommatophora; family Oreohelicidae; genus Oreohelix; species Oreohelix idahoensis. Next base: position 330,353 of record JAMPIV010000311.1, on the reverse strand, counting down.
TCTCCGCGATTTTCTGATACTCTCTGGATATGCCCCTCGTCCAGTTAGGTCTACCGACATCCCCCAATCGTTTGCACAGTCAAGAAGAGATGGTAAACTGCTACCAAGTTTATTCGGTTTGGGGTGTGCTGACTTTCCTGCCCTCAGAAAGTATGTATTTGCGGTGCTTGGCCTGGGTTTGCTATTCGCCTTCATCCTTGCCAGGTCTATTGTCGCAGCAAGCTCATTTAGCACTTTGTTATGGCGCCAAGTGTATCGCCCTTGCCCTAATGACACTTTAAACGCTGAGAGCACGTGTTCAAGTGTCTGGCACAGGGGGACTGCTCATCATCCGACTTTCCCCATTTCACAAGGTTTGTGGCCGACGGCAGCAGGTCAAACATTGATCTAACAACGAAGCTGAGCCTAAGAGGTGCCATATGCCATATATCATTCCATGTCAAGGACCTCTGCAGGGCTCCCTCCCATGTAGTCCATTGGCCTTGTTGGACCTGCTGCACTGCTTTTTGCAACCTCAGCTCTTCGTATCTCCTGAACTACCATGTCTCTGCGCTCCCTGCTTGATGCCTTGGACCACCAGCGGATGTCTCCATGACCAAATCCCCGTCTTTTCGTTTGTGTGTATCCGATTATCTTCCTCAGTTTGAGTGACTCTTGGGCAGCATCAACAGCTTCTTCCACTCTCCACTTCCTTCCGGTTTTCAGTGTGGGCTGAATGGACTTAACCACGTCATCAGCTGACTCGCGTAGCATCATTGCAAGCCTTGCCTTTCCAACGTTGTACTCTTCAACAACTGACTTGAAGGGAAGCAGAAGTTTTGACTTTTTGCAGTACAGTGCTACATCTGACAGACCTGGTGGAACCCCTAGCCATTTCCTCATGAACTTGTTGACCATCTGCTCTATAGCCTCCACTGTAGTTGTGCTTATTTCATATATAAGCAGTGGCCACAGCAACTTCGGTATCAACATGAACTGGTGGCACCACAGTTAGAACTTTCCCAGGAGTCTGCTTTGGTCTATGATCTGTAGTCCCCTGTCTGCCATTTCTATTGTCTGTTGCACTGCCTTCGAGTCTTTTAATGAGGCATCGTACACCAGGCCAAGACTTTTAACAGGTTCCTCAATGACAGTAGGGATTCTTTGGTTGGAAACCATGAATATGACCTCCGCTATCTTCCCTTTCCTGACTGATAGGCTTCTCGACTTCTTGGGTTTGAAGCTCATTCTGCACCAGCTGACTAGTTCATCCAGGCGTGCTAACATCCTCCGGGCCTGATGTTCATCTGATGTCAGAATTGTTGTGTCATCCATGAATGCTTTGAGCGGTGGCATGTGACACATTCCGCCGAGCTTTGGACCTATAGCCATTCCTTCAGCCGCATTGAGGATTACCTGCATAGCCATCATGAATAGTATCGGAGAGATGGTACATCCCATCGCAATTCCAACTTCAAGGCCAATCCACTTCGTTGTGTACTCTCTGGTTGAAAATCTGACAGAAAACCCTGCGAAATACAGCTTCATCATTGCTGCAATCTCTTGTGGAACATGATACATTTCTAGGGCCTGCCACAACATCTGGTGTGGAACGGATCCATAAGCATTCACTAGATCCAACCAGATTACATGGAGGTTTGTTCTGTCAGACTTTGCCTTTTGGATTACTTCCCAGATCATTGTGGCATGCTCTAGACATCCTGGTGTACCTGGGATACCTCCTTTCTGAATGGTAGTGTCAATGTACCCATTTGCCAGGAGGTATGTAGTGAGTCTTTTCGCCATCACTGAGAAGAATATCTTCCCTTCCACATTGAGTAGTGAGATTGGCCTGAACTGACTGATGTCTGTGGAATTTTGTTCCTTCGGGATGTAGACTCCGTTCGCCTTTCTCCATTCCTTGCTTACAAGCTGGGTTTTCCACGCATTCTTCAGTAAACAGAGCAGTCGTTTGAGCATCTCAGGGCATCTCTTATACACCACATATGGAACACCATTAGCACCTGGAGCTGACTTGCACCGAGCTTTCTGGACAATGCTTTCTACCTCTTGCACCGTTGGGGGCTTGGTGTTAAATTCAGCTCCTTGCTTACTCGGCCATTTAAGGCCTGCCATGCTGCTGAGCGGCTCATCTTTGCGACCATCTGAATATGTCATTCTAAGGTGTTCTTCCAGGTCTTCTTTCCTGTTGTTTAGCATACCCGACCGTGGCTGCTCAAACAGTTCTTTGGCAAACTTGAAGGGCTCCCTGAAGAATCTTTCCTATCCCTTCGAGTCTTCCTTCTCTTCCTGCACAACCTTTCTGCTCTACAAAGGGCATTATGTTGGCCTTTCATGTGCTTCCAAACCTGTCGTAACCCTTCCTTCTCTGTGGCAACTGCGTTCTTGAACAGTTTTCGGGCATGCTTTTTCTGTTTCCTGATTTCATCTATTTTAATTTGTCTTCTACTTTTCCGTGGTGGGTTACTTTCCCTTGCCTCCCTGACTCCGAACACTTTGCGACAGTGCAGGTATATCATGTCGCCGAAGATTTCCAGCTTCTTCTCCAAAGTTATCTGCTTCAGGTTGTTATCCAACTCTTTTGCCAAGGCTTCGTCCAGCTGTTTCCAAAGCCCTTTTGCACTGGCAGGTTAAACTTTATTGCATCTCTCTTCCCGTCCAAGAAGTGTGTGAGATCATCATCAGGCAGATCAACTTGAATGTACTCAGCACTGTGGATTGACTCCTGGCTGCGTTCTTCTAACGTCTTATCCGTCGAGACAAAGCGCTGTTGATCTCCCCCTGATGAACTCCCACACCCCTTTTTCGTTCTGTGGATTTTCATTCCTCTCTGAGTAGAGAATTTCCTACCACAGACACATGGAAATTGCAGCCGTTGTTCAGAGCTCGAAGTCCGTGTAACGGGTCTGGTCGATTCCAATGAGGCACCTGTGGATTCATCATCCTCCCCCCCCCTTTCGGTGAATCCTGGGGGCATCTATCGTTTTTGGGTTCTGTAGCAGTTGTAATACAGCTTACGGGGTGCTAACCCGGTCAGCCGGTTTCTAGTCTTTCCCAGTGTCATCTGTATTTCCAGAAGTCAGTCGGTCTTTTTCCGATCGTCACTCGTTTAACCATGCAACTATGATAGGAAGCTCTTTACAGAGCGATACAACAGGAGGCAATCTGATCACCAGAAGACGTCCCCCCATCCGACAAGTGTTTCGGCCCAGTATACTCCTTTACACTCTAAGGGGGGCGGGCCCACTTGGGTCATGACTCCCAAGCGTCTCAGCCTCCTGTTGTCTTGTATCGAAAATGAACCAATTCCACTTATGGTAGCAACTTTAAAATCCACACCTCCGCCAGCCGTGGAGGCAATTGTGAAAGTAACAAAGAGAAGACAAATACAATTTACAGCCGAACATTGGATGTCAAAAATAATATAATAGAATTAATGGGATGGCCGTTGTAAGTCGAGGGCAGTCTGTGTAGCAGAAGCCAGGTCATGCATTGTCGTTTGAAAAGAAATGGTCTAGTGTAGCAGCTAGAGAACACCACATGAGTGAACTTGGGATGCAACATTCTCTGTAATTTCCCTGAGATAAGAGCCCATCAAGTTGGATAAGAGACTCATCTAGAAGCCACACTTAAAAGCCATAAAACAGAGCAACAAGGAAGCTATCCCCTGTGAAGAAGCTGGTAGGCACAAGTTGGGGACAGATAATAGTATCCTTAAAAATATTTATGCCGGCACTCTCAGGCCTGTACTGGAATGTGGTATGTCAACCTGGGCCGTGGAATCAATAACAAACACCTAACTTCTAACGTAAACGCAGGCCTTAGACTCATAACAGAAGGGACGAAGACCACTCTAATTCAGGCAATAGCGAAATACACCAGTATACGCCCTCTTGATGACAGATGTGAGGAACAGGTGCTACGCATGCCAAGCCATCTCATGCATGTCAAACTTCATAGCTCAGCTCAAAACAGGTTGAAGAAAACCAGCTTCCTCCATTAACAACACTCAATCTTTAATTATATCAACCCGCCAAAAGATTCAACACTGTCAGACAAATATGATGTCATTATTTCTAGACGGAGGACATATTAAGCAAGATACAGAGCCCAGCTTGTTGTGTGTGAACATGGACCAGTCTCTAAGCTGGAGGTCACATGTCAGCCAACAAGATCTCACAAAAATAGTTTCAACTCTCAGAAATTAAAAAAAAAATGTTTATGCTCGTCACTCTAGTTTTATACTCTTCTAGTAGCTGTACCCGGCGTTCCCAAGTAAAAAAAAAAAAAAAAAAACTGAACTTTTAATAAATCATCTGGTTGCGGTACATCTGAGCCACCATTATTATCTGAGCAACCATGACCAACCCTCCACGGTTAATTCTCGGCTAACATAATGACAAATATACATCTCACCTCCAGCTTATCTACTCCAATCATGTTCTCCATTGTACCTGTCACGACCACATCTAATTTAATCATGTCCACCGCCATACCTCTCACCTCCAGCTTATCTACTCCAGTCATGTTCTCCATTGTACCTGTCACGACCACATTTAATTTAATCATGTTTTCCACCATAACTCTCACCTCCAGCATATCTACTCCAATCAAATCCTTCACCATACCTCTCACCTCCAATACATCTATTCTAATCATGTCCTCCACCTTACCTCTCACCACCAGCACAACCACGCCAATCATGTCCTCCACAATACCTCTCACTCCTAACACAACCACTCCAATAATGTCCCTCTTACCTCCAGCACATTTACTCCAGTCATGTATTCTATTGTTCTATTGTACCTCTTTACAACTATAAATCTAACCTCTAGTACATTGACTCTAGCCATGTCCTCTTTCTTTCTTTTTTTTTTTTTGGGGGGGGGGGGGGGGGGGGGGGGGGTGTGTGTGTGTGTGTGTTAAACAACAAAATTTCGACCCCTGGTCTTTTTTAATCCTTTTTTTAAAAAGGAAATCCATTGATGTAGTGACCCAAAATTAATGTTAAGAGAAACACTACACATAATGTTTAACATTCATTACCAAAAACATTGTTGCTTCCCCTGTTTCTGTAGGGGACAAACTGACAGACGTTCTAAAATATAGACTAGATTATGCGCATATTCAGTCACCTTTCTTATTGCTCAAATATATGGAGAAGCTGTCGCTTCTCGGATTTTAAGAGTTCTTACAGAAAAGAGTTCTACGACGTGTTTGCCTGAAAGATAACATTTCCAGTGCTCAGCTATTGTTCTTCTTCTTTGATCCTTAGCCGCCGACCGTCAATGCAGTCAGTGGCCATTACGCCCGGTGGCGTCTTGTAGGTCAACAACAAATTGATTCCACTTTGCTCGGTCGGCGGCCATCCTTCGTACAATGCCCCAACTCTGGTTCATTCTTTGCATCTCAGCCTCCACAGTCCTCCGCCAAGTTGTTTTTGGTCGGCCTCTCTTTCGTTTTTCTTCAGGGGTCCATAGCACAGCTGTTCTTGTGATGGCATCGGGGTCTCCTCTGAGGACATGGCCAACCCAGCTCCAGCGTCTGCCAGCTATGATGGTGTGCATGTCCTCTTGCTTGCTATGAGTAAGCAGATCTTGGTTGGTGATGGTATTCGGCCAAAAAATTCGGAGAATTTTTTTTAGGCATGTTGTGTGAAAAGAGGACAATTTCGACATTTCCTTCTCTGTAACTCTCCAGCTCTCCGCGCCATAGAGAAGCACAGAAAGCACACAGCTCTGATATAATCCTAATTTTGTGCTTGTGCTGTACTGAGAGGACTTTCAGATGTTGTTTAGACTAAAAAAGGCTGTTCTTGCAAGAACAGCATTGTTAAAAAAAAAAGAAGAAGAGAAAAGAGTCAGCTATTGTCACAGCTGAATAATCTTCCTCTTCTACGATCTCATGTTTGTTCATCAAATCTTGAATATTATAACACCTTCATATTAGCAAATGTTCTTTCGCTATAAAGACTGCTCATATATTATGCGTGGCGACCTACTTTTGGACCTTGCAAAACCTCGAACTGACCTTTTCCGTAGTTGTTTTAGTTATGCAGGTGCGTTGTCAATGTGCATGTATGCGTGTCAAATGTACGTGTATGTACTCAATTATTGAATGCGATGATAATGTGGATTACTTAGTCCTGGAGTTAAGAATGTTTTTCATTTGAAAACACTTTGAGATCTGTATTACTGCAGGGCAGAGATATAAAAATGCAATAATGCCTATTTTTTTACCCTGATGAAATAAAGATTTCGATCGATCGATCTCCAAGCAGTCTTCCCAGTACAGCACAAACACCAAATTAAGACTGTATGAGAGCTGTGTACTTTCTGTGCTTCTCTATGGTGCGGAATGTTGGAGAGTAACAGAGAAGGAAATGTCGAAACTGTCCTCCTTCCACACAATCTGCCTAAGGAAAATTTTCCGAATCTTTTGGCCAAACACCACCAGCAACCAAGAACTACTTATTCGGAGTAACCAGGAGGACATGCACACCATCATAGCTGGCAGACGCTGGAGTTGGGTTGGCCACGTCCTCAGAAGGGACCCTGATACCATCACAAGAACAGCTATGCTATGGACCCCCGAGGGAAAGCGAAAGAGAGGCCGACCAAAAACAACTTGGCGGAGAACTGTGGAAGCTGAGATGCAAAGAATGAACCACAGTTGGGGCACTGTACGAAGGATGGCTGCCGACCGAGCAAAGTGGAATCAATTTGTTGCTGCCCTACAAGACGCCACCAGGCGTGATGGCCGCTGACTGCTTTGACGGTTGGTGGTTATGGATCGAAGAAGAAGAAGAAGATCTCCAAGCATGAAGGCCTTCTCCCCAACCAACCTGTAGAAATGCTTATTGATTTTGAAGAGCCAAACTACATCCATGGAACAATCCTCACAAAAGTTCCTGGAATAAGAAAGAATGGCGATAAGATCTACCCCCCCAAGTAAAAGTCTTAGCTGAGGACACGATTAAAGAAAAAAAATACAACCCCAAGTAATGGACACACGTTTACACAGATGGATCCGCAGCTCTTGATGGCGTATGGCGCAAGACCTGGCTCTAGCCCTCTAGGGCGCTGAGCTCGAACAGAAGCTATGGGCTTCAGCATGGACCTGGAAAAGACTTCGTCCAGGCGACAGACTTGAAGAATTAGCCGTACTAACAAACCGAACGCAGAAGCAGAAGAACGTGCCCATGAATAAGTACAACAATTGAGGTATCGTTATCATCATCGTTAGCCTTCAGCTCCCCTGGGAGCATAGGCCTTTCACTAATTCATACAACATTCTACTGACTTGTACCATCCGGTTAAGGTTTTTTTCATGTCTTCTTTATCACTTGTATTTATGTCTCCAGTTCTCTTCTCCCGATGTTTTTCTGCCTCCCTCTATCTCCATTACAGTGGGAATTCCAACACAAGGACTGCTGTGTAATGTTATCAACAAGTTTTCTCGATGTGTGTCATAACCATCACCAGAGTCTTCTTCTCGTTTCAGATTGCACTAGCATGTGTCTGGTTCTTATAGTCTACGCCCACTTTTTTGTCTTATTGCTCTTAATAGCGTAATTCTGGCATTAGCCGTGTCAATCTTGCATGGGCCAGGCTTAAGTCCACCCCTTTGCACGTGGAATAGCGCCATCTAGCATAAAGATCTTTTATTCTACCTTCTGGGCGGAACGGCAAGTACCCTGTTCCTTTGATTTATGGGGGACATGGGGAATCCTCTGCCCTTTATTTTTGCCGCTTCAGCCTTGCATCTCGAACTCAGGTCGCTCGTAGAAGGGGAAAGCGATGCTAATATTACGTAGCTTCCCTGTATCGGCGTCTGTGGGCTAATGGATATGAACGCAGTTTCATAATCCAGATATACCAGGTTCGAAACCTGCTGCAGGCGGTTTGGTAGCAGATCGCTTTGTGTGGATTTTTAACAATGGTATAAGCGCCGTACCGTTCAGAAAGCAATGGCAAACTACTGAATGAAAAAATTGCCTAGAAAAATCACAAACAGCCAATAAAAGCTGGGGTTGATTGCCACGTCCTGTAAAGGATAAGCAACTAACAAGCAAAGAATGGAGAAAAGCGAATGGAGTCTACATCCTGTAGGAACAAAATTCCACAAACATCAGTCAGTTCAGGAGAATCTCACTACTTAATGTGGAAGGGAAGATATTCTTCTCAGTGATGGTTAAAAGTCTCACCACATACCTCCTGGAGAATGGGTACATTGACACTACCATCCAGAAAGGAGGTATCCCAGGTACACCATGGCGTCTAGAGCATGTCACAATGATCTGGGATGCAATTCAAAAGGCAAAGTCTGGCAGAACAAATCTCCATGTAATCTGGTTGGATCTAGCTAATGCCAGATGTGGTAGGCCACGGAAATGTACCATGTTCCGGAAGAAATTGCAGCAATGCTAAAGCTGAAATTCTCAAGGTTCTTTGTCAGATTTTCAACCAGAGAGTACACAACGAAGTGGATTGACCTACAAGTTGGAATTGCGATGGGATGTACCATCTCTCCAATGCTATTCGTGTTGGCTATACAGGTAATCCTCAAAGCGGCTGAAGGATTTGCAATAGGTCCAAAGCTCAATGGATGGTGTCAGATGCCACCGCTTAAAGCATTCATAGATGACACAACAATTCTGACATCAGATGAACACCAGGCCCGGAGAATGGTAGCCCGCCTGGATGAACTAATCAGCTGGTGCAGAATTAGCTTCAAACCTAAGAAGTCTAGAAGCTTATCAGTCAGGAAAGGGAAAATATGGTTACACACCAAAGAGTCCCTACTATCATTGAGGAACCTGATATAAGTATTGGCAGGGTGTATGATGCCTCATTAAAAGACTCAAAGGTAGTTCAACAGACAATAGAAATGGCAGACAGAGGACGACAGATTATAGGCCAAAGCAGACTCTTAGTAAAGTTCAAACAGTGGTACCTCCAGTTCATATTGATCCCTAAATTGCTATGGTCACTGCTTATCTATGAAATAAGCACCAGTACATTGGAAGCTATAGTGCAAAAGATCAACAAGTTCACGAGGAAATGGCTAGGAGTACCACCAGGTCTGTCAGACATAGCACTGTACTGCAAGAAGGCAAAGCTTGTGCTTCCTTTCTAGTCAATTGTTAAAGAAAACAAAGCAGGAAAGGCAAGGCTCGCAATCATGCTGTGCGAGTCAGCAGACGACGTAGTTAAATCCACACTGACAACTGGAAAAAAGTGGAAAGTGGATGAAGCTGTTGGTGCTGCCCAAAATTCGCTCAAGCTGAAGGAGGCAATCGGATACACACAGATGAATAGACGGGGTTTTGCCCATGGTGACATCTGGTGGTCCAAGGCATCAAACAGGGAACGCAGACGCATGGTAATTCAGGAAATACGAGAAGCTGAGAATGATAAGAGGATGCAGAAAGCGGTGCAGCAGGCCCAACAAGGCCAATGGACTACATGGGAAGGAGCCCTGCAAAGGTCTTTGACATGGAATGATATATGGCATATGGCACCTCTTAGACTCAGCTTCATAATCAGATCAATGTATAACCTCCTGCCATCGTCCGCAAACCTGTGAGATGGTGAAAGTCTGATGATGCTCAGTGTCCCCTGAGCCACGAGAGTCAGACACCTGAACATGTGCTCTCAGCTTGCAAGGTGTCATTAGAGCAGGGGCGATACACATGGCATCACTACAGAGTACTGAACGAGCAGCTGCTACAATAGACTTGGTACGGGTGAAGGCGAACAGCAAAGTCAGACCGAGCACCTCAAATACATACTTTCTGAGAGCAGGAAAGTCGGCACATCACAAACCAAGTAAATCAAGCAGCAGTTTTCCATCTCTTCTTGACTGCAAATGACTGGGAGATGGCAATAGACCTACCTGGGCTAGGGCATATCCATAGAGTATCAGAAAAACTCGAAGACGGCCAGATATTGTGCTGTATACGTCATAATCGCACCATATTATAATGTTTGAGCTGACCGTGCCGTTTGAATCCATATTGGACGAGCAGCACTCGTTCAAAGTGACCAAGTATAATGATCTGGTCACGGACTTGAGACACGATGGGTTCACTGCAAGGGTCATGGCTGTTGAGGTAGGTTCAAGAGGTCTCGTGGCTGCCTCAGTGTATGATCTACTGAAACTGTTAGGGTTGAGGGGATTGTCAAGAACAAGGGCCCTTAAGAGGCTCAGCGAAACTGCGGAAAGGGCATCGTGCTGGTTGTGGAACAACCGCAACGGGCTATGGAATTCGGGACAGTAATTTGCTCTAAACATAGGGGTTACTTTCACAATTGCCTCCAGCTGGAAGAAAACAGGAGTGAAGATGAAAGCTGCAACCAAGGTGGAGTGAGTTCAATTCTCTGCACAAGACAGCAATAAGCTGACAATTGGGAATCATGGCCCAAGTGGGCCCGCTCCCCTTAAAGTGTAAAGGAAATTAAGGGGCCGAAACACTTGATCGACGAGAGGACTTTCCTGATGATCAGATTGCCTCATGTTGTATCGCTCTGTATAGAGTTTCCTGTCTACACTAGTTGTGTAAACCAAAAAATAATTTTTCAAGGAGTTTATAGCTCTTGCAGTCAAAAAATGTAACATCAAATTGTCAAAAAGCGCTTAAGCGCTTATCAAATATTTTATCCATAAGTGTCTAATGAAGCATAAAGCAAAAGTTAATTTCAAGCAGAATCAGCGCCCCACACTTTTTGTCAATTTGATGTTACATTTTTTTACTGCAAGCTACAAACTTCTTGAAAAATTATTTTTGGGTTTTTAGTGCATTAAAAGCGTGTGTTTAAAAAAAAAATTTTAATATTTTTTATTTCTGGATAGTCAACGGACCATATTATTTCTGGATATTCTGCAGACCCTTTTATTTCTAGCTATGTTGCGGACCAGTTTATTTCTGAATAGTAAACTGACCGTTTACTATTTATGGATAGTCAACAGACCATTTTATTTCTAGCTATGTTGCGGACCAGTTTATTTCTGAATAGTAAACTGACCGATGTTAGACAGACCAGTTTTATTTCTAGAATGTTGCGGACCAGTTTATATTTATCTGACATAGTAAACTGACCGTTTTATATTTATAGATAGTTATACAGACCATTTTATTTCTAGTTTATTTCTAGATGTTAGACGGACCAGTTTATTTCTGAATAGTAAACTGACCGTTTACTATTTATGGATAGTCAACAGACCATTTTATTTCTAGATGTTATACGGACCAGTTTATTTCTAGATGTTAGACGGACCAGTTTATTTCTGAATAGTAAACTGACCGTTTACTATTTATGGATAGTCAACAGACCATTTTATTTCAAGATGTTATATAGACCAGTTTATTTCTGAATAGTCAACAGACCGTTTACTATTTATGGATAGTCAACAGACCATTTTATTTCTAGATGTTATACGGACCAGTTTATTTCTAGATGTTAGACGGACCAGTTTATTTCTGAATAGTAAACTGACCGTTTACTATTTATGGATAGTCAACAGACCATTTTATTTCAAGATGTTATATAGACCAGTTTATTTCTGAATAGTAAACTGACCGTTTACTATTTATGGATAGTCAACAGACCATTTTATTTCAAGATGTTATATAGACCAGTTTATTTCTGAATAGTAAACTGACCGTTTCCTATTTATGGATAGTCAACAGACCATTTTATTTCTAGCTATGTTGCGGACAAGTTTATTTCTGAATAGTAAATTGACCGTTTACTATTTATGGATAGTCAACAGACCATTTTGATAGTCAACAGACCCTTTTATTTCTAGCTATGTTGCGGACTAGTTTATTTCTGAATAGTAAAACTGACCGTTTTACTATTTATGGATAGTCAACAGACCATTTTATTTCTAGCTATGTTGCGGACCAGTTTATTTCTGAATAGTAAACTGACCGTTTACTATTTATGGATAGTCAACAGACCCTTTTATTTCTAGCTATGTTGCGGACCAGTTTATTTCTGAATAGTAAACTGACCGTTTACTATTTATGGATAGTCAACAGACCATTTTATTTCTAGCTATGTTGCGGACCAGTTTATTTCTGAATAGTAAACTGACCGTTTACTATTTATGGATAGTCAACAGACCATTTTATTTCTAGCTATGTTGCGGACCAGTTTATTTCTGAATAGTAAACTGACCGTTTACTATTTATGGATAGTCAACAGACCCTTTTATTTCTAGCTATGTTGCGGACCAGTTTATTTCTGAATAGTAAACTGACCGTTTACTATTTATGGATAGTCAACAGACCATTTTATTTCTAGCTATGTTGCGGACCAGTTTATTTCTGAATAGTAAACTGACCGTTTACTATTTATGGATAGTCAACAGACCATTTTATTTCTAGCTATGTTGCGGACCAGTTTATTTCTGAATAGTAAACTGACCGTTTACTATTTATGGATAGTCAACAGACCATTTTATTTCTAGCTATGTTGCGGACCAGTTTATTTCTGAATAGTAAACTGACCGTTTACTATTTATGGATAGTCAACAGACCATTTTATTTCTAGCTATGTTGCGGACCAGTTTATTTCTGAATAGTAAACTGACCGTTTACTATTTATGGATAGTCAACAGACCCTTTTATTTCTAGCTATGTTGCGGACCAGTTTATTTCTGAATAGTAAACTGACCGTTTACTATTTATGGATAGTCAACAGACCATTTTATTTCTAGCTATGTTGCGGACAAGTTTATTTCTGAATAGTAAACTGACCGTTTACTATTTATGGATAGTCAACAGACCCTTTTATTTCTAGCTATGCTGCGGACCAGTTTATTTCTGAATAGTAAACTGACCGTTTACTATTTATGGATAGTCAACAGACCATTTTATTTCTAGCTATGTTGCGGACCAGTTTATTTCTGAATAGTAAACTGACCGTTTACTATTTATGGATAGTCAACAGACCATTTTATTTCTAGCTATGTTGCGGACCAGTTTATTTCTGAATAGTAAACTGACCGTTTACTATTTATGGATAGTCAACAGACCATTTTATTTCTAGCTATGTTGCGGACCAGTTTATTTCTGAATAGTAAACTGACCGTTTACTATTTATGGATAGTCAACAGACCCTTTTATTTCTAGCTATGTTGCGGACCAGTTTATTTCTGAATAGTAAACTGACCATTTACTATTTATGGATAGTCAACAGACCATTTTATTTCTAGCTATGTTGCGGACCAGTTTATTTCTGAATAGTAAACTGACCGTTTACTATTTATGGATAGTCAACAGACCATTTTATTTCTAGCTATGTTGCGGACCAGTTTATTTCTGAATAGTAAACTGACCGTTTACTATTTATGGATAGTCAACAGACCATTTTATTTCTAGCTATGTTGCGGACCAGTTTATTTCTGAATAGTAAACTGACCGTTTACTATTTATGGATAGTCAACAGACCATTTTATTTCTAGCTATGTTGCGGGACCAGTTTATTTCTGATTAGTAAACTGACCGTTTACTATTTATGGATAGTCAACAGACCATTTTATTTCTAGCTATGTTGCGGACCAGTTTATTTCTGAATAGTAAACTGACCGTTTACTATTTATGGATAGTCAACAGACCATTTTATTTCTAGCTATGTTGCGGACCAGTTTATTTCTGAATACTAAACTGACCGTTTACTAATAATGGATAGTCAACAGACCATTTTATTTCTAGCTATGTTGCGGACCAGTTTATTTCTGAATAGTAAACTGACCGTTTACTATTTATGGATAGTCAACAGACCATTTTATTTCTAGCTATGTTGCGGACCAGTTTATTTCTGAATACTAAACTGACCGTTTACTATTTATGGATAGTCAACAGACCATTTTATTTCTAGCTATGTTGCGGACCAGTTTATTTCTGAATAGTAAAACTGACCGTTTACTATTTATGGATAGTCAACAGACCATTTTATTTCTAGCTATGTTGCGGACCAGTTTATTTCTGAATAGTAAACTGACCGTTTACTATTTATGGATAGTCAACAGACCATTTTATTTCTAGTTAGAAATAAACTGACCGTTTACTATTTATGGATAGTCAACAGACCATTTTATTTCTAGCTATGTTGCGGACCAGTTTATTTCTGAATAGTAAACTGACCGTTTACTATTTATGGATAGTCAACAGACCATTTTATTTCTAGCTATGTTGCGGACCAGTTTATTTCTGAATACTAAACTGACCGTTTACTATTTATGGATAGTCAACAGACCATTTTATTTCTAGCTATGTTGCGGACCAGTTTATTTCTGAATACTAAACTGACCGTTTACTATTTATGGATAGTCAACAGACCATTTTATTTCTAGCTATGTTGCGGACCAGTTTATTTCTGAATAGTAAACTGACCGTTTACTATTTATGGATAGTCAACAGACCCTTTTATTTCTAGCTATGTTGCGGACCAGTTTATTTCTGAATAGTAAACTGACCATTTACTATTTATGGATAGTCAACAGACCATTTTATTTCTAGCTATGTTGCGGACCAGTTTATTTCTGAATAGTAAACTGACCGTTTACTATTTATGGATAGTCAACAGACCATTTTATTTCTAGCTATGTTGCGGACCAGTTTATTTCTGAATAGTAAACTGACCGTTTACTATTTATGGATAGTCAACAGACCCATTTTATTTCTAGCTATGTTGCGGACCAGTTTATTTCTGAATAGTAAACTGACCGTTTACTATTTATGGATAGTCAACAGACCATTTTATTTCTAGCTATGTTGCGGACCAGTTTATTTCTGAATAGTAAACTGACCGTTTACTATTTATGGATAGTCAACAGACCATTTTATTTCTAGCTATGTTGCGGACCAGTTTATTTCTGAATAGTAAACTGACCGTTTACTATTTATGGATAGTCAACAGACCATTTTATTTCTAGCTATGTTGCGGACCAGTTTATTTCTGAATACTAAACTGACCGTTTACTAATAATGGATAGTCAACAGACCATTTTATTTCTAGCTATGTTGCGGACCAGTTTATTTCTGAATAGTAAACTGACCGTTTACTATTTATGGATAGTCAACAGACCATTTTATTTCTAGCTATGTTGCGGACCAGTTTATTTCTGAATACTAAACTGACCGTTTACTATTTATGGATAGTCAACAGACCATTTTATTTCTAGCTATGTTGCGGACCAGTTTATTTCTGAATAGTAAACTGACCGTTTACTATTTATGGATAGTCAACAGACCATTTTATTTCTAGCTATGTTGCGGACCAGTTTATTTCTGAATAGTAAACTGACCGTTTACTATTTATGGATAGTCAACAGACCATTTTATTTCTAGCTATGTTGCGGACCAGTTTATTTCTGAATACTAAACTGACCGTTTACTATTTATGGATAGTCAACAGACCATTTTATTTCTAGCTATGTTGCGGACCAGTTTATTTCTGAATAGTAAACTGACCGTTTACTATTTATGGATAGTCAACAGACCATTTTATTTCTAGCTATGTTGCGGACCAGTTTATTTCTGAATACTAAACTGACCGTTTACTATTTATGGATAGTCAACAGACCATTTTATTTCTAGCTATGTTGCGGACCAGTTTATTTCTGAATACTAAACTGACCGTTTACTATTTATGGATAGTCAACAGACCATTTTATTTCTAGCTATGTTGAGGACCAGTTTATTTCTGAATAGTAAACTGACCGTTTACTATTTATGGATAGTCAACAGACCATTTTATTTCTAGCTATGTTGCGGACCAGTTTATTTCTGAATAGTAAACTGACCGTTTACTATTTATGGATAGTCAACAGACCATTTTATTTCTAGCTATGTTGCGGACCAGTTTATTTCTGAATAGTAAACTGACCGTTTACTATTTATGGATAGTCAACAGACCATTTTATTTCTAGCTATGTTGCGGACCAGTTTATTTCTGAATAGTAAAACTGACCGTTTACTATTTATGAATAGCCAACACACCATTTTATTTCTAGCTATGTTGCGGACCAGTTTATTTCTGAATACTAAACTGACCGTTTACTATTTATGGATAGTCAACAGACCATTTTATTTCTAGCTATGTTGCGGACCAGTTTATTTCTGAATAGTAAACTGACCGTTTACTATTTATGGATAGTCAACAGACCATTTTATTTCTAGCTATGTTGCGGACCAGTTTATTTCTGAATAGTAAACTGACCGTTTACTATTTATGGATAGTCAACAGACCATTTTATTTCTAGCTATGTTGCGGACCAGTTTATTTCTGAATAGTAAACTGACCGTTTACTATTTATGGATAGTCAACAGACCATTTTATTTCTAGCTATGTTGCGGACCAGTTTATTTCTGAATAGTAAACTGACCGTTTACTATTTATGGATAGTCAACAGACCATTTTATTTCAAGATGTTATACAGACCCGTTTATTTCTAGATGCTATATAGACCAGTTGTTTTCTAGGTATTACGCGGGCCATTTTATTTCTAATTGTATACAGACCAGTTTATTTCTAGATGTTATACAGACCAATTTATTAAAGATGTTATATAGACCATTTTATTTCTAGATGTTATACAGATCAGTTTATTTCTAGATGTTATACAGACCAGTTTATTTCTAGATGTTAGACGGACCAGTTTATTTCTAGATGTTATACAGACCATTTTATTTCTAGATGTTATACGGATCAGTTTATTTAAGATGTTATATAGACCATTTTATTTCTAAATGTTATACAGATCAGTTCATTTAAGATGTCATCTAGGCCATTTTATTTCTAGATGTTATACAGATATTTTATTTCTAGATGTTATACAGACATTTTATTTCTAGATGTTAGACAGATCAGTTTATTTCTAGATGTTATGCAGACCATTTTATTTCTAGATGTTATACGGATCAGTTTATTTAAGATGTTATACAGACCATTTTATTTCTAAATGTTATACAGATCAGTTCATTTAAGATGTCATCTAGGCCATTTTATTTCTAGATGTTATACAGATATTTTATTTCTAGATGTTATACAGACATTTTATTTCTAGATGTTAGACAGATCAGTTTATTTCTAGATGTTATACAGACCATTTTATTTGTAGATGTTATACAGACCAGTTTATTTCTGGATGTTATACAGATCAGTTTATTTCTAAATGTTATACAGACATTTTATTTCTAGATGTTATACAGACCAGTTTATTTCTAGATGTTATGCAGATCAGTTTATTTCTAGATGTTATATAGACCAGTTTATTTCTAGATGTTATACAGATCAGTTTATTTATAGATGTTATATAGACCAGTTTATTTCTAGATGTTATACAGACAATTTTATTTCTAGATGTTATATAGACCAGTTTATTTCTAGATGTTATATAGACCAGTTTATTTCTAGATGTTATACAGATCAGTTTATTTCTAGATGTTATACAGATCAGTTTATTTCTAGATGTTATACAGACCATTTTATTTCTAGGCTATCTGCGGACCACTTAGTAACAATGAAATGATAGCAACAAATAAACTGCGAATGCTTAAAACAATCGTAGGATTTTCCCCCTCAGAGGCAACTAGGAGCCAAGAGCAAAATAAAGTACAAACAATCGATTAAAGCAGAAATGACATTAATTAAAAAATGTCCTCAGTTCCCTCACGTCTGCATACTTCAAAACTCGTTGTTACGGAGAGCAGAAAAACTTGAAACACTTTAAACTAGCACGTTCATTGGATCACGTTACATATCTCGTCGTTTTTTAATCCAATAGCATCATGACAATGTGATTTCTTCTTGTTCCATGATTTGATCTTTGTCAGCTAAATTGTCTTTTTGTCCCCATGTGGAAGTCTTAGTGTGTGGGGGCCATTGCTTCCTTGGGCATATGGTAAGAGGTAACGAATGAGCGGGTGTGCTTTGGACGGGCAACCTCATTATGTAGAAGACATTTCTACAGGAATTACCGCTGTACAATCACGTGACATGCTGTGGTATAGGCTTCCTGCTATGAGACTAGCTGTAGTGGTTTGTCATAAGGAGTGCCATAGGGAGCAAAGAGGGAAATAAATTGATGCTGAATGAGAAATTAGTCTTAGTGTTCTCTCTTTCACTCACTCTCTTTCTCCTAGGGTGTGTGTGTGTATATATGTGTGTGCGTGCGCGTGCGTATATATATATATATATATATATATATATATATATATATATATATATATATATATATATATATATATATATATATATATATATATATATATATATATATATATATATATATATATATATATATATATACTGAAGCACATTAAAAACGCACCACCTGTATAATCCAGGAACAGAGTGTGAAATGTAAATATAAGTGTTTACAAGTTTACATATTTGGAATCTTTATTCATTTTCCTATGAATCCATGCTGGTCATTAATTTGTACATTTGATTGTTAAGAAATTCATTGCATTCTGTGCAGGCAAGGGAGAAAACCAAAAATGCAACCAATAAAAAAATTCATTCACACTATCCTCAGTATCTGGTATGTCCACCGTGTGCTTGCAAACAAGCTTGGCAGCGGCTCCGCATGGAACGCACAAGTCTCTGAAGGAAATTCCGGGGAATCAAGTTCCATTCACGTGTAAGAGCAGCTTCGAGCTGTTGCAGATTAGCTGCAGAACCTTGCCTGTAGACTCTGCGTCCAAGCTCGTCCCACAGATGTTCTATAGGGGACATGTCTGGTGATTGGGCAGGCCAATCAATCGTCACAATGTTCTGCTGCTGTAGATATTGCTGCGTAATGCATGCGGTGTGCGCACGTGCGTTATCCTGCTGGAGAAGCTGCAAGTCTGGATAATTTGTGAACGCAGGAGCAACCAATGCATCCAGAACCTCATCTCGATATGTCACAGCATTAACATTTCTACGGAAGACGTCAAGAGGCAAGCGATGGTGAAAACTGAATCCTCCCCAAATGTGAATACTGCCACCTCCAAATCGGTTGTGCTGACGAACACAGCAATCTGCAAAGCGCTCTCCACACCGTCACCAAATCCGCATACGTCCATCAGCAAAGGATATGTTGAGTCTGCTCTCGTCTGTGAATAGGACAGCATTCCACTGCAGTCTAGTCCATCTGACATGTTGCTCTGCCTATTGCAGGCGCTGCTGACGATGTATGTGATTCAAGTTTGGCCTAACATAAGGTCGTCTTGCAGTAAGGCCTGTATCTCTGAGTCGTCGTATGACTTTCATTCGAGAGACTTGCCCACGTCTACCCACTATTGTTTTTGCTGTTTGACTTGCCGGGAGAGAACGATTCCTTAGGTGACTCAGCACAATATGACGATCTTGCGCAGGGGTAGTAACTCGTGGTTGGCCTCTCCGAAGTCTATCCCGGGCACTGCCAGTGGTTCCGTAACGTTCATTGAGAGGTACAATAGCGCTGTGGTGGCAATTCATCCTTCTGGCAATGGCCCGCGAGCTCATTCCGGTTTATTTCACAAGAACACTGTCCAGTGTTGATAAAACAGTTCTTTGATAATGATTGTGGTGAAATGTATTTGTGGTTTGTGCAAGGGCAACTCTCATTGTTTAACAAATCTACCTTGATTATGGAAAGTACAAAAGCAAGTGCAACTGATATTGTAAGTGAACTTAGAAAATTGAAAAAAAATCTTGAGGAAAGGCGTGATAATAAATTTATACCTCAAGAAGCAAAAAAGCTTTTTAGAATACTGGAAAATAATGGAAGTATTAATATTAATACAATCCTACAAGAGTTTACATAATTTTATGACCGATGTCTTTCTTACATTGAGCTATGGGAAAACAGTTTTGGTGGAGCAGAATCTTTTATTTGAATAAACAACAATGAATTAACATGGTCTGAAATTGAAGCATCAGGTGAAAAAATTAATGAAACTCTTGCAAATAGTGCAATAAACTTGGATGAAGTGGTGATTGCAAAAGGTTTTTGGTCTGCAAACTATGACATTTGGAAAAATACAAGTTGCGAAGAAAAATGGACACAACTATTCAGTCATTTCAAAGAAAAGAACATTTCATTGCCCAATCTTGTTCAAATTATAGAATACATTTTCAGCCTGCCAGGCACATCTGCACCTGTTGAAAGGATATTCTCAATAATGAATAACATATGGTCTGAAGAAAGAGGTAGAATGGCTGAATCAACTGTAAAAGATTTATTGCGTTGCAAAGTTAATTGTGAACTAAATTGTAGTGAATTTTTCGACGCGATTAAAAGTAACAAAGAATTTTTAAAGAAAGTTCAAGCTAATGATAGATATTAATAACTTTTTAATAATAAGTTATGTTCAGTTAAGAGTAGTTAAAAATTATTACTACATAATTGTTGTTTTTTGTTAACCACTCCATTACTTAGCCTTTTTGAATCATAAGTACTTAGCTGAATATACTTCTCTCTTTCTAAAATCGCATAGAAGGCGCTCATTTTCTGTTTCGAGCAAACTCTCGAAGTTTTCCCGGTTTGAGGAAAAAATATTATGGTAAGTCTACCTTTACCCTTTTTTTTTAGCAACATGCCATAGAGAGAAGTAGTTATATTCTTTCTTTGTCTTTTCAGATATACCAGGAAGGCGCACAGGGCGACATTCTACAGTTTGTTATGCATTTGTAAAGAGCTTACAATGTGGAACTGATGACAGTGGAACAGGAGATGACAAGAACCAGACAAGTGTCAGTGGAACAGGAGATGGCAAGAACCAGACAAGTGGCAGTGGAACAGGAGATGACAAGAACCAGACACGTGGCAGTGGAACAGGAGATGACAAGAACCAGACAAGTGGCAGTGGAACAGGAGATGACAAGAACCAGACAAGTGGCAGTGGAACAGGGGATGACAAGTGGCAGTGGAACAGGAGATGACAAGAACCAGACAAGTGGCAATGGAACAGGAGTTGAGAAGAACCAGACAAGTGGCAGTGGAACAGGAGATGACAAAAACCAGACAAGTGGCAGTGGAACAGGAGATGAGAAGAAGACATTGTAATGGATAAATTATTGTTGATCAGAATCCATGTCACTGCACTCCGGGCAAACCCATAGGTGCTCAATCTCCCTCAGCAAATGCCGACGGGTATGAATGCTAATTGTTCCTTTTGCGCTGTGACGTACGTATAGTATGAAAAGTGAAGTCCCTGAATTGTTAGATGATATGGTAGGTCCCTCAAATACATCGTAGCCCCTGGATTTGGGTGTAACACAATAGTCAACATGGGTTCCCCACGTTTTCTCATTAGTATGCACCATAGCAGAGTGGATTTTTCACCACGTTTGCTCATTAATATGTAGACATTTATCATGCGAGGATCCAGGAGTTTCGGTTTGCTTTAGGGGAGGTTAAGCCACACCTACTGCCAACCGCTAGAGCGATTTAAAGCAAGCATTCCCCCCCACCTTTCTGGCACCTCGCCTAGTAGGAGTTGCCAAAGCTTATCGGCAGAGCGGCTAACGATCAAAAGCAGTAGTGGTCCCAGAACAGTCGAAGCAGGTTTCTCGCCGGCATTTCACATCCTCATCCGGAACGGGAGAGACGGACGAGGCAATTTCACTTCCCAGGGTGAACCACAGAATCGAACGGGGACGGGCGGCGTAGAATCTCGATTTTCCATGAGTTCTTAAAAGGTGTGAAATTTTCACGCGTCCCCCCGATCTTTCATTCCATTTAATATAAATAAAGACCTCTGAAAAATGCATTTTATCATTCGTTTGCCAGAGATTTAAAGAAACACTAGCGTATAGTTGAATCCTGCTAGATTCCATCTAAATTGTTGGCTATATCGGAGTGTATTCTTTTCTGTGCACGGTATAATATATTTGTTAAAGTGATCGGTGGCCTAGTGCTTTCATTTTATTTCACTGGATTGTGTGTTAATTTAAATCTATTAAATTAAACCCATTTCAAAGTTCCAGTGTAAACTAAATGATATATCTATAAGTTATTTCCCAATACAATAGATGCTTAAATTAATTTTGAAGCCGTTAAGGGATTTTTAACTATTTAATACAGTTTAGTTCTGTATATATAGATGTGTGGTTTTAACTATTAGACTCGCGGGGAGTTTTTCTTGAATTTATATAATCAAAGACGCGAGTGTATAAAATAGTTTTAACTGTAAATTTATCACGCGCTAGAATATGATTAATATTGGAAATTATGTTGCCATGTTTTTCTATCTTTTCCTATAGAATGATCATACAACCTTTGCGTCCCAGCAATAAATTATATAGAGTCTTCCAGACTCAGTTCTTAAACCTCCAGAACATTTGATGAAACATTTGTAAATTTAATCTTGTGGCGATCTTTGTTTTGGGATCCCGCTGCCTGAATTTATCAGAAAGAAAGCAACCCCAAGTACTTTCAAATAATACTCATCAAACAAATTAAAGTCTGTAAGGATTAACTGGAGAAGAACATTGCCAGAGCTATATTTATATTATTATTCCTGTTCTACTGTGGGAAAAGAAATATCATTTAAGAACACTGACAGTTTTTCGTCATCACGCTAGAGAAGTTTTTCTACCACCAGCGGTGAAAATACATGAGACCACACCGATCTCACCCCCTATCTGTGACTGTGCCATCCCTTAGAAACTTTACCTAAAACCAACAGAAACACTAATGCTTCATCGTCCAGCGATTACGTTACAATTTGCTACAAGCCAAACTCGCTAATCTGGGGCTGGAATTCGAAGAAAAAAAGACAATTCCATTTGTCGAGTGTTTAATTGCTGTTGTAAATTTTTCTATGGAGTGCCAGATTCCACGATCGGTAAGTGTGTGTGAGAAACTGAGTGTTGGCCATCACGAGCGTGCATGAATGAATGAGATTTATTTTGTAAACCTTATAATTGGTTCTGCCTGGTAATATTTTTTACCGTATTCATTGTATTTGCTCTTTTAAGTGGGATTTCTTAACTTTGGTTATTTCCTCTCCCTTAACTCTGCTTAGTCAAGGGAAAACATTGTTTAAGAAAATAATAAGACCTGTTTCCTACCCCCCATACTTAATATTGTAACACTTCTTATCAGAGTAATAAATTTACTGTTTGGGTTAAATTATCTATCTCTCATTAACCCCCCCCCCCTGTCTTTTGGACTGGGTCTTTCTTTGTTAATACAAGCGGGAAGGGCAGATTGGATACTCCTCCTCATTACCCCCCCCCCTCAATCTTGTTATTTGTATTTTCTGTATCTATGATAATTGCCTGTAATCTGATAAATGTTGTGATTTTTGATTTTAATGATAAATAAACATCATAAAACTTGTTAGTACTGTGTTGGAAGACCCAAGCCCAAATTACCCATATTTGTTTACCATAGTCTGTATTCACGTGACGTCTGTATGTTTGAAGCACCAAATTGGTGTGAGCGCATGTGTGTTTGGAAACTGGCAAATAATTGTTTAGCCAGAAGAGTTTAAGGAGTAGATTGAGAAAACAGATTGTCGTAAAAGAAACTGTCCTTTACTCTTTCCAGCACCTTCGTGAATCTACTACCTATTTCTAAACCCTTATTATCACAGAGCCTTCACCATCATTCTTCACTCTAATAATAATAATAAATTCTTTAAGCGCCAAACACGGCGCATAAGGCAGAAACCAGTGCTCTCCAGGTTGTTCGTTGTGACGCCACTCCTCTTAGCTCTTGCACATTATTTAGGCCCAACGTTCTTCCTTCTCTTATTATTGTTCTTCTGAGTGTTTCTTTTGGTCTTCCTTTTTTCCGCTTACCCTCAGGAACCCAAGTGAGCGCCTGTAGTGGTATTCTGTTGTTTTGCATTCGTAGGACATGACCGATATATGACCATCGTCTTTTCCTTATATAGTCGGAGACATATTTCTGCCTAGAGTCTTCTCTTATTTGTCGATTAGTCTTGAATTCTTTCCAACTGATGTTCATGAGTTTTCTAAGACATTTGTTCTCGAATGTATTCAGCTTGTTCTCCAATGATTTTGTTATTTTCCACTCTAAACGGGACCACTATTTCAAGAATTATCTCAAATAAATTTACGACATGCGCGTTGGTTGCATACACGACGGAAGCATCCTCCTCATTGTCCATCTCTGCTGGTCTTATATTTGATGCCAAATTCTAGCAGTCTTAGCCTTGATGATTCATCGATTGCAGTATCATTATCTAATGTATGCTATGATGGAATTTTGCACATCAAGGATAGGACATACATTGGGGAAACCTGTTAATAGCATTACAAGACGGCTCTTATTCAGCAATCCCCAAGGTGAGAGAGGTAGAAGTAGACGGATAAACACAAGGAGAAGAGAACAGGAGACATATATAAAAGAGATAAAGAAGAGATGGAAATATTTTGAGCGGATATCGCTGTTCAGGAGGATTTGGCATGAGTTTTTTGAAGACATATGCACCTCTGGGAGTTGAAGAGTAAACGTGAGGAAGATGAAGCTATAAAAATATAACAGTCGGAAAATTATTAAGTCAATTGGGCATCGTTTTGATCGCCACCTGGAGTCTGTTATACTGTTCGCTATTTCATATCATTGTTGCTTCTCTCGTTGATCAAACGCGTCGTCTCAACGGAGATCATTGTAGTAAAAAACATCATCGATCAAGGCTAGTAATTCTCCCTGTCCTGTAGTGTCCTATATTTAGATATGAGGAGAGAGTTACGGGACTTGGGAATAATGGCCGTTGTGAGATGTTGGACACGTTTGTATCTCTATGTGTAATAAATGTTAAGAACGACAAGAGTCTAGCATTGGTCAATTTAGAGGGCTAAGATAGAATACCACAAATGGCGACGAGGATGGTAGAGTTACCCATCACGTTTTTTCAGTATGATCACGATGTGAACATAGGAACCAAATGGGAAAAATGGGTAAGCCGTTACGAAAACTGTCTGGCGGCATTTGAGGTCAAAGATGCTAAATGAAAGCAGTGTTTACTGTTGCACTATGCCGGAGAAGATGTATATGATATCTACCAGACTATGGCCGAGACACGTGATGATTACGACAAGGTAAAGCAGAAGCTGAACTCGTATTTCATCCCAAAGAACAATACAAAGTATGAACAGTTCAAGTTCAGACAGGCCATTCAAAATGGTGAAGAAAATTTAGACCAGTACGTCACGAGGTTACGCCAACTTGTAAAACACTGCCAATTTCAGAATCAAGATGATGAAATTAGAAATCATGTAATACAGACATGCACATCATCGAGGTTGAGAAGAAGGATTCTTCAAAGTGAAAAAATTTCTTACATTAGATGAGGTACTATAGATTAGCAGAACTTTAGAAATTGTGGAAATACACGCCACACACACAGAGAAGAAAGAAGAGAACACTGTCAACAAACTGCAATTTCAGGAGTCTAGATCTAGAACCCAAGATTCACTCACACCAGCTGACAAACATAGCAGACAGAAACCAAAGTTTCATGCGTCCAGATCTAACCCCAAGAAAGAATCATATACAAAATGCAAATGTTGTGGAAGGAAATATCCTCACAAAGGTGGAAGACAGAACTGCCCAGCATTTGGGAAAGAGTGTCACATTTGTCACAAGCAAAATCACTTTGCCAAGTTTTGTCTCACCCCTAAAAATAACGTTCAGCAGGTTACTGAGAAAAAGGAAAACACCACGGACACTGACAGCAGCTCAGAGGCTTATGTTTATGCACTGGATAACAGACCAGATGTCACCAGAACAATCATTAAAATGCAAGATACACATCTGTCTGCAATGATAGACACGGGTTCAAGTGTGGATGTCATAAGCACAACCACGTACAACCAGTTGAAGAAAAGACCACAGTTGTTTCCCACTAATTGTCGTGAAATGACGTCTGTCTCACATCACGAATTCTCTGACCATACCGCGCGCCATGCATTATAGAAAGATATGATACACTAACCAATGAAAACGCTTTCTTGGTCCTGTGTTTACTACCGCTGGGAAAATAAAGATGGCAAGGCCCAATCTGTGTAACCTGATTAACTTCGGAATGTTACTACAGCATTTGAGAAGAAGTACCACTTGAAAGAGGGTACCAACACAATATTAGGGATATTACTCTACCCGTAAGTAATAGTACTTTTACTAATACTAATATAGGACGGGAAAAATCTTGGGTTGAATGCATTCGAAGCTTCAGGTTGTCCTAAATTTAGCAGTTTAAACTATGCATACTGTAAAATTCAATTTGGAAACTAAAAGATTATTACATAGATATATAAAGCCTAATCCCAAGTATAATTTAAGCTTTGAGGGAATACAATCGCATCAGGAATAACGGAGATAATTAAAAAAAGTAGTTTTCCTACATTGAACGATAGGCAAGAAGGTACCCATATTTTCTGATCGTGATTACATTCCTCGGGATGCCCATCTCGTACGTCCGAGGTCACACTATAAATAGACTGGCCTAACAAACTCGGTCAGTCACTATTATTTGAATACACAGAAAGCGGGGGAAAGAAGAGCATTTGTTAATGCAAGTGTTTGCCTTCTGTACCTGTTAGCAGACCTTAATCAACCATTAAGGGCTAGTCTGTGTTTTCCTGAGGGTAAGAACAAATATATATATATATATATATATATATATATATATATATATATATATATATATATATATATATATATGTGTATATATATTTATGTGTAATTCAATTCATTAATCCATCTGCTCGATAAGACGTGTATAGATGTGTTAGGAATGGACAGTGTGTACTGATGAAACTTACCGGCTCGTTTCTAATTCTAGAGGCAAAGCCCGCCTTCGAAAATATTTAAAATAGTGAGAATCTTCTTCTTCTTCTTCCTCGTTCGCCCTGAAAAGGACGGTGGTTGCGTTGTGTCTGTTTGTGCAAAATAGTGAGAATGATGGCCAAAGTACGACTGCAAGTTTGATAAAGCATTTGAAGAAGTATTTCTTGAATGGAATGAGATACCTACCAGGAACGTAAGGAAAGATGAAAGGGATTGTAGTACTGTATAATTTGACCTATTACTTAGTAGTTTTATTCGCAACCAAATTATTGTATGGAGGCGAATCATGGGAAACGAATGATAATTAAGAAGGTAGAAGAAAATTATGATCACATTGAATTAAAATGATTGTTGCTACTATACTATACCTTGTGCATCTGCTAGCACGCTAGACTGAAACTGTCTATCGTCCCCATCTGTGTCATAGAGGGATATTGATAGGCAAATACAGGGATTGCGTGTAACTTCGTTTCAGGTTTAATCCTTTAACCTAAAGCCTATAACAAATAAGAAGAGGCTTCTCTTACTGAAAGTGCAACGAATGCAGTGCCAGTCTATGGAAAAAGGCCAGACATATCGTGTGTAACAGTTGGAAAGTTTTTCATCTGAAGATTCTGTCCAGCATCAGAGGGAGCCATCTGCAGTGACTCAGATAAGTTGCTCTCAGGGCAACTGTGTAGCATATGCCGGCTCACCAAAAAATAAACGCATCCAGTTCATGATGAACAGAACAGTATAGAGCTCAGTTAGATTGTAAAGATAACACTAATAATTCTTCAGTGAAAGATCAAGCAAGCTAGACTGTCTACCAAGAGATAGACATCTTAACACAAGAGAAAGACATTTTTGTTGAACGGTTCTTATTTATTTATTTTTGTAAAATATTTGATTTTAATGCTTTTCAAACAGAAAAGAGAAAATGTATAAATAAATTGTAAATATTTACTAGCAGACTTATTTAAATTCTTTAAGTTAAGTTTTTATTCATTGTTGGTAAATTTTAATTAAATAATTTCCCCTAGCAGAGTCAGAAACAATATTAACTGCAATAATCACAGAGGCGGATCAGCAGAGGTAGCAGTTAGGGACTCAGAGTACTACATCACCATCTTCTCTGGGAACTTACATAGCTTGACCCTACCTTTGTGTCTATACACCATTACTCTCTTCAGAGAAGGGGGTATTACTGATAAGACCAGACTCTTATCTGGCACTATCCTGGTATCATCTGATACACCTTTATATCCAGGATATCTTCTTATTTTTAATAACATCTGAACCTCTCGCGACATTAATAAAAAGTTATATGCATCCAAGACTCCCTTAAAAGTGGTTGGAATGTTCAGAACAACCATTGAATCCAAGCATCATCAAGCCAGATTATCTAAGTGACAATCTATGTAGTAGAATGTGAACATGAAGTTCTTTTAAGCCATAAGACAGCATCTAAATTGCAGGTTGTCAAAATAATAAATATCCTCAACAGCAAGAGAACACACAATCTGTTTAAAACGTATTCAGACCTGTTCCAAGGTGTGGGTAAATTTTAAAACTTTGAGCTAAAACTACACATAAATGCAAATGTGAAACCTAAAGCACAACAACACAGAAGAATTCCATTTCACATCAGGTAAAAAGTAGAAGAAGAAATGAAAAGATTAGAAGAAGAAGACATCATTGAACAAGTTTCAGGGTCAACTCCGTTGGTCAGTCCTATAGTACCTGTCATCAAGAAAAATGGTGATGTAAGAATTTGTGTAGACATGAGACAGCCTTATGAAGCTATAGAAAGAGAGAGACACATCACTCCTACAACAGACAACATAATAGTAGATCTAAATGGAGCAAAGGTTTTCAGCAAATTAGATCTGAGAAGTGGCTACCATCAAATTTCATTAGCTCCGGAATCTAAATACATCACAACTTTCTCAACACATCTAGGTTTAAGAAGATACAAAAGGCTCAGTTTTGGAATAGCCTCAGCAGCGGAAGCATTCCAGAATATAATTGGAAATGTGCTTCAGGGTCTGAAGGGACAGTTGAATCTATAGATGATATTCTGGTTTATGGAAAAACCCCAAAAGAACATGACGAAAATCTAAAAAGTGCTGGTACATCCTATTTTGATAGGAATAGAAAGACATTCATCTCAGTAGATGCAAGTCCAGTCAGTTTAGCGGCAATGCTAACCCAACGAGATGACAGAAACAAAGAATGTGTTGTAGCTTTTGGCAGCAGAGGTCTGTCAGATACAGAAACTAGATACAGACAGAAAAAGAGGCATTAGCAATAGTGTGGGCTTGTGAATATTTTCACTTATACATTTATGGCAGCAAAATCACCATCATATCAGATCACAAGGCATTGGAGTTGATATTTTGAAAAAGAACATCAAAGCCTCCTGCTCGTATAGAAAGATGGTTTTTAAGACTGCAGCAGTATGATTTCAATGTTGTATACAAGCCTGGAAAAAATAATCCTGTTGATTATATGTCAAGACACCCACTAAAAGAGCAGTCTGAGAACAAAAACAGTAAAGAGACAGAAATATATGTGAGATTCCTAGCCATGAACAGTGTTCCAAAAGCTAAGAATTTCAAGGAAATACAAGAAGAGACCATGAAAGACCCATTATTACAACCAGTTCAGTTTATAATTGGAAATACTAAATGGAATAACATTCCTTATGAACAGTTCTCTAACGTAAACAGAGACGATCTTAATATCTTCCACAGATTTAGAAATGAACTAACACTTACTGAAGACAATTTATTACTGAGCGGATTACTGAGAGGTTCAAGAATAGTAATTCCTAGAACACTCCATAGAAGAGCAGTAGATTTGGCTCATGAAGGACATCAAGGCATAGTCAAGACCAGATGTTTGGTTAGAGGGAAAATTTGGTTCCCCAGATTGGACAGAATGGTTGAAGAGACTGTTGCAAATTGTTTAGCTTGTCAAGCTTGCACTGAAAGTGGAGCACATATGACACCTTTGAAAATGTCTGAGCTTCACAAAGCTCCATGGACAGAGGTCTCTGCAGATTTTTGTGGACTATTGCCATGTGGACAGTATATTCTTGTCATGGTAGATGAATATTCAAGATTTCCAGTTGTTGAAATCATTAATTCTCCACATCAGCAAGAACTGTCATTCTTGTGATTGACAAGATATTTTCGACATTTGGAATTCCTGAAACTTTAAAAACAGATAATGGTTCACCATTTCACAGCCAAGACATGAAACATTTTATGCACGATGTTGGATGCAGACACAGAAGAATCACACCTTACTGGCCAAGGGCCAATGGGGAGGTAGAACGGATGATGAGAAACCTCAAGAAGGTCCTTCAAACAGCCGCAGTTGAAGGAAAGTGTTGGAGACAACAGCTGTATGCTTTCCTTAGAAATTATAGGGCAACACTTCATATGTCAACAAGCAAATCACCATATGAGCTCATGTTTCAAAGAAAGGTCTCGATTAAGATTCCAGCAGTTGAAACCAAAGAGAGTCAACCAGCCTCATCAGATGTGCAGAGAAAAGATGCACAGGCAAAATACAGAATAAAACAACATGCAGGCCGTAGACTACGATCACAGCCGTCTCATCTGAAAGTAGGAGATTTTGTTTTAGTACGACAAGAACAAAACAGCAAATCAACTCCGAGGTTTAACCCAAAACCTTATCAGATTACTAAAATCAAGGGAAACTTGATAAGTGCTTCAGGTGAAGGCAGAGTTATGACAAGAAATGTCTCGTTTTTCAAGAAAGTCAACGAAAACCTGGCCAGAGCAGCCAAAAAGAAATCACAGCCAGATGATGATTATTTAGATGACATTGTCAGCCCTGAGTTGCCACCAACTGCCACAGAACCAGCTGACGTCACCATGGACAACAACAGGCAATTACCACAAACACGCAGACCACCGCCTAGACACCGACATGTCCCAAGACGTCTCAATGACTATGTTTTGTATTGACAATGACTCTGTCTATCATTAGTGATGTTTGTAGAATAGTTTGAGTTTCAGTGTGTTTTTGTTATTCAAGAAAGGGAGAGAATGTAGTGTCCTATTTTTAGATATGAGGAGAAAGTTACGGGACTTGGGAATAATGGCCGTTGTGAGATGTTAGACACGTTTGTATCTCTATGTGTAATAAATGTTAAGAACGACAAGAGTCTAGCATTGGTCAATTTAGAGGACTACGATAGAATACCACAAGTCCCTTCTCCTTCCCCCTTCTCTCTCTCTCCCTCTCTCTCTCTCTCTCACTCACTCTCTTCTATTAGTTCCAAGAGGAACATAGAGTTTGAGCTGTTTCCTAGCACGAATTTTTGTGTCGGGCTGTCTTTGTAGAGCCACCAGCGCGTGTACATTTCAGTCCAAGAAATCAACCAATCGTTAAATTAATCAATATATTTGCTCTGATAATAATTGACCGCATGCTTCCAATCACTGCGTCTTTCCGGAACTCTTTCTCTCTCCCACCTCTCCACGCATGCCATTTATCCTCGTTTTCTACTGGCGTATCTCTGCTACATGCAGAGCCGGCTCTAAGTGTTCAGTCGCCCCTAGCCAACTATTTATTTGGTGGCTTCTGGCCCTACATTTACATTTAATGTAAATTAAATATCTGTAGGGAAAAGATGCCATTAAAAAAAATATTCTGTTGCTCCGTTATATTTTTTTTATTATGAATACAACAGTAGAATAGCAGAGCAAAAAAATAACATGGACAGAAAATGAAACTAAAAAAAAAAAAAAAAAAAAAAAAAAACCAATTAAAAAGAACGACAATTCTCAGCTACAATTGCTTAATTGAGTTTAATTTTTCTTCCATGTGGACCCGTTTTGGCGCCCTGATTATTTTACGCTCGGAGCCAGTAGTCCCATTGGCTCTTCCCTGGAGCCGGTCAGGCTCCATGTTTTTGATATCTTCCTATAACTTCCTCAGTCACTTTTCTGGGTTCCATGTCCGAACGTGTAAGATATCTGGAGAATAAAAAATGCCATTCAATAGAAAACTCATTTGACTTTAACTAGAAACAGGCTATTTCTTGGTAGACGAACTCGACTGTGGAACCTCTCTGGAGAAGAACACCATAGCACATTATATGTTGACATGCAAGACATATGAGCATAACCAAACAAACAACAACAACAACAAAACTCATGTTATACTTGATAATACAAAACTCACAATCACCATCGCTAGAAGCTGTACTACTATTTGACATACCCAGGAAGCTACACAACGTAATAAAATTTGATATTACCAAAACAAGAACCAACACGTGACAAGCAGAACAATAGAGAACGATAAAGGAAGAACAAAAACCCTTAAAAATAATGTTCCACCACGCGATATCAGTACGAGAAGTCAAATAAAACTACCAGTACAAAAAACCAACAAATGCCCTGTAGATACATTAAAAATTTTGTCATTTAAGATAAAAAAATAAAGATGGAAAGAGATATTGTGAAATATAACCTTAAAACCAAACAAATCACAACAGTTTCAAGACAGATCAATCTAGGAACCTAGAAGGGGATACACTATAAACACCATAGATATTAAACAATGCCACAACAAACGGCAGAAAAATTGCAGCCCGGAAATACCAAACACAAGAAAAACAATCAATGTGCGTAATGTGCTGTATAGAATAATGAAGGTTATATATCCCAATTATAAATCACATGGGTCTGAACCGGTTAGTCCATGCTCAAAATAAACATCAGTTTTCATGTGCATGGACCAAACGAAAAACAAATGTGTCTACGTGGTTACTCTACAAGTAGATATTGTCAGTGGATATTTATTTCATCTTCACTTCCGTTTTTTCCCCCGGGCTCAGTACTCTATACAAATGTTATTTATATATTTTAACACGCACGTGGTAGGTTTAACTTCATGTGGTTGACTTAACATTTTTTTGTTGTTGTTGGTCAAATTGCATCAGCCGTTCGTGAGAGAAGTCCTTCACCAAGGGACCGAAAAAAGCCAAAAGGAGTTTGAATCGTTCCTAGACAAAAAAAATTCAGTGGAAAGGATATTGGCGTTAGTTAGGACTCCATATTGAGACACCAGCAAATAGCATTACAATGCAGTCTTTGGTTTGGTATCCAGAAGATAAAAGACATAGAGGGAGACCCACAGTCAGATGTAAGAGGACAATTACTAATTGGAAAGATTTAGAGCAGGTATCGTAGGACGCGAGAGCTTGGCTTCAGCTAATTGAAGACCTATTCTTCACAGGAATATGAAATGGTATAAATAAATTTATAAGAACATGAGAACAGTATAAGAAAACGAATGTGTCAATATGGGAAAATACGAATATGACAATATGAGAAAACGAATGTGAGAATTGGCACTATGAGAAAACGAATGTGAGAATTGGCAATATGAGAAAACGAATGTGGCAATATGAGAAAATGAATGTGAGAATTGGCAATATGAGAAAACGAATATGACAATATAAGAAAACTAATATGGCAATATGAAAAAACGAATGTGATAAGATGAGACAACGAATGTGACAATATAAGAAAACGAATGTGGCTATATCAGCTAACGAATGTGACAATATGAGAAAATAAATGCGAGAATATGAGACAACGAATGTGGCAATATGAGAAAACGAATGTGACAATATGAGAAAACGAATGTGACAACATGAGAAAATAAATGCGAGAGTATGAGACAACGAATGTGACAATATGAGAACACGAAAATGACAGTATGAGAAAACACATGTGAGAGTATGAACAATGAATGTGACAATATGAGAAAACGAATGTATCACGGGTTGCCTCCCCTTGCTCTGCAGTAATGGTCCAACAGTGGCCAAAACCTATAGTATTTAATGTGGGTCTTCAAAGGTGTCTACCTACGCACAAGATTACTCTTGCAGAGTTGTAGATAGAAGGTTAATGATGCTTCTACCTCGAGGCAGTGTTCACAAGATATTTCAGAAGTCAAGAACAATGCTGAATGAGTCTTAGCACGTTAACTTTGTATCTGACCCGCCGCCTTTTGTGAAGATGGATATAAATGATTTTGCTCGTTCAAGCCGCCAACTGATTTAATTCAGCGAAATTAGTTTTATTAGTTTGATATATATATATATATATATAAATGAATATATACTAGTGGTTCTGGATCATACATATGACTTTCTCTCTGTAATCATTTATTCAACTATGCATTTGGCAAAATCAACATATACAAATTTAATGCTCAATTACTTTGAAACAAATGTAAATAAATATGAAATGGTAATTATAAGGCATTAAGGTTCATCATAGATCTCGGTTTGGGAGATGAAAATATAGTCTTTTGAGGTGGCCTGCTAAACTTATAACTTTGCTTCCAAATTGCTGAAATGTTGGTGCTGATGGTTCCGTCACTTCGCCTCTGTGGCAAGGGAATGTCTCAAAAGGATTCTGGAGGTAACCGCTTCCTGTCAAGGCAGGGATCTCCACCAGCCGTGGGGTGTAGGTTTCACGTGTCGATCTCAAGCTTCGAACCACAGACTAGTACAGCTGGTAACGTGGGTAAAACCTTAAATGGTCTCTTCAATCCGTACCACCAACTTTAGAGGGAATAAAAGAACACATTCCGCTGCTAAGTATTTGTTTTCCTGATTTAGATCAGGCGCCTGTCCCCGCTGTCCGTCGCCCATTTTTGTTATCAGAATTTGTACTCCCCCTGAGTGTATATCATATAACTCAGGGGATGTGATAACAAAAACAGCATTCTGTTAGTTAATGTAGTGAAAAAATTTCAAGTGGACAGCGGCAAGTGGCTTGTCCGTGAAGGAACAACTTTAAACATGCATACAATTCATTACAAATTATAATATACAAATGATGTCATCATCCACTTCCTTTCTCCACTAGGAGTCTGGGATTACCTCTGTTTTTGGTTCTTCCGTGAGAACTAGCATGAAGCTATCACCAGCGCTTGCTGTGGTGATTCATGAATATATCCTTTTCACATGTTGAGGTTTGTGGTAAAGTAGGATGTTATAAATATTTATAGGGGACTTAGTGTACTGACTGAGATCAGCTGTGAAGATATCTGTATCTAATAAGTGTGGTGTATTACAGATGACCTTACTTTGCTACCACATTTATACCTCAGTCAGACTTATTCTGGAATATTGTGATGACTACGTTGAATGTCTAGGGTTATGATAATGATGAAGTGTATGTTCAGAACAACCAACAGACAGATAAACACTTTAATTAAAATCTACAATACTTTACAACACTGTGACACTCACATACATAGAACACTCTATAAGACTATCTTAAATGAGTCAAGTGTTAACTTTTAAAAATATATGTATTAATTCCTTCAAATATTAGATATCCTGATTCAACTACAAAGTGAATCAGGAATCACAATCAAATGTAATCACAAGTTGTATGTACACAATTTATAGATAGAATCTTTGTATTGACATATATTATTATTGCAATATGTGTGTAAGTTGTGCTGTAGTAATAATAATAATAATAAATTCTTTAAGCGCCAAACACGGCGCATAAGGCAGAAACCAGTGCTCTCCAGGTTGTTCGTTGTGACGCCACTCCTCTTAGCTCTTGCACATTATTTAGGCCCAACGTTCTTCCTTCTCTTATTATTGTTCTTCTGAGTGTTTCTTTTGGTCTTCCTTTTTTCCGCTTACCCTCAGGAACCCAAGTGAGCGCCTGTAGTGGTATTCTGTTGTTTTGCATTCGTAGAACATGACCGATATATGACCATCGTCTTTTCCTTATATAGTCGGAGACATATTTCTGCCTAGAGTCTTCTCTTATTTGTCGATTAGTCTTGAATTCTTTCCAACTGATGTTCATGAGTTTTCTAAGACATTTGTTCTCGAATGTATTCAGCTTGTTCTCCAATGATTTTGTTATTTTCCAAATCTCACAGCCGTATGTTAACACTGAGATAACATTTGAATTAAACAGACGAAGCTTGGTATGTATATTCAATGATCGTAATTTTCCAAATGTTAGATAATCTATTGAAGGCGCTAGCTGCCAAAGCAATTCTAGTATGGATTTCTCTTGTTGTGTCACCATCCTGAGTCATTTTACTGCCTAAATAATTGAAACTTTCAACTTTCTGTAGTTTTTCCCCGTTCAAGATGATATCAATGATGCTGTAGTACTATGAGGTAATACTGGCTTTTCAAGCTAGGTGGTTGTTTGTCATCATGACTTCAAGTGTTTGTTTCTGGTGGAAATAATATTGGAAAGGTTCACAGTTTCTTTTTATTTGAAACAATTAAATGTCCCTCTTGATTTTAGGTAAAGTCACTTTTAGAGGGGGGTATACACAAGATTGAGCTGCTCTGGCCACGAAATCTTAACTTCTGTGTGGGCGGCAGGAAACAGTCTCCACTGCTCGCTTGCTTCACCGTGTTCTTGAGACACAACACTGGTCGATATATTGACCAAGGAGTCTGCTACCAGCCTCTGGATTCAGCAAAACTCAGACCAGGTGCTGCTTTAATACGTTAGTACCACGGTCCCTGAAAAAAGGAAGGTTGTACCTCCTACTTCAGAACTAATTTATAATCTATTTCCACACAGAAGCACAATACATAACAAACACCGAGTTCAGCGCGGTAGGCCAACTGCTAGCTTCTCATGTAACAGTATACATCAGTATTCCTCTCCCTAATGGTTACAACGCCTCTGCAATTCCAGCATTATTTCCTTCTATTCAATAAGATAGGTGTCATAGTACTATTTGGCAATCCCATGCAATTATACTCCTCTCCGACAAGTTTTGTTCATGGGGGAGCAATATCTAGGCTTTTCCTCATGTTTGCTACTGAACCACACACATACAGACATAAATTTATCAATTCACATTCAATTTTTCATCTAAAAGATATCAAATATTTCTAGCTTACCACAATTCATGGAAATATTAAACAAATACGTTGACTGGCGATGAGTTATGGCACAATTCCGATCTGCCTCTGTCCCAGGCTTTCATTAGAAAAATATGAGCTGGATCTCAACGCACTTGCTTCTCAGTAAGTTTATTTTCAAAATGTGGCCCTGAACTGACGCTCCTAATTGACTATATTAAATGGTCTAGCCAATAAGACCATGTTTACAAAAGCATTTGAAAAAAAGTACCCTTCCTACCGTTTCCCTTAACAACCAAAAATAGTATTTGCATTCGACTAATCATGTTTCGCCTTACATATTATTCTAGCCAATCAAATCGGATTTAACTTGTTGGCCTATTTCCCGTAAAATAGTGGTTTTAAAACATGCCACTGAGCAAATATGATCTGGTGCTGTCAGACAACCTCACTATTTTATTGTGGCTATAATTTGTTAATTCCTAGACTATTTGCGTAACACTTAACATATTCTTTGTCAGCAAGTCCTAAGGAACCCAAATATATAAATTTAATGGGGCCAAGTGGCTTCGTTCAAAATATGTATTTTCTTCTACCACCCGT
The DNA here is from genome assembly GCA_024509875.1 of Oreohelix idahoensis. Lineage (NCBI taxonomy): Eukaryota > Metazoa > Mollusca > Gastropoda > Stylommatophora > Oreohelicidae > Oreohelix > Oreohelix idahoensis. Next base: position 293,044 of record JAMPIV010000311.1, on the reverse strand, counting down.
TCACTTCGATACGATTGGGTGTCTTCTGTACTGTCAGGCTAAAGTCAGGATTTCAGACGTAAAACAGTATTGGGTCATGTTTCCTAATAAGCATTAACCATGTTTTTTAAAACCTAACCTCGTATTGGTAGTGTTTTTTATCACTGTCTATTTGAAAAAAATTAGTGCTTCATGCCTTTCGCGTGTGATTTGCGTTCACTTTTATCGCGAGACGGCGTGGTAGCATTGCATGCGTTCCTCCGTTCAGCCCTCTCTCTCTCTCTCTCTAAGTCCGTCTGTCTTTTAGGTTACGCAGTGTATATAATGACATTAATGCTAGTATTAATCTAGGTCATTACGCAGTGTGTCTATCTCAAGGTTTTCCAAGAAATACAGTACACGTTTTATTTTTGAACCGCGTGTAGTTTATGCAGTAGGCTTTACTCGCAAACGTGAAAGCGTTACAATATGCAGACGAAGTAGGAAAAGGGGATCTCGTGTTCAGTCATTATGGCTTTCTACAACGCAGGTGTACGCTATTGGGAAAAGCACTGGTCTTTTACCATTCTTCTTTCCTTTTATTGAATTAATTCGTTAGGCTTTACATTTACTTTTTAATTTAGATATGTGGATTTAGAATGTTTCACGACAAGGTTGCCAGCCTGGTATGAATCTTTAACACTCCTAGCTAGTATAAACCAGTAAAATTCAAAGTATAAAAATAAGTACAACTCACCCTAGTAACTAGGCAAATCTTAGACGTCTTGCTCAGGTAAATAGTCATGGCAACTTAACACAGTTGCCTCAACACACATCTGAGATATTATTTCTTATCCTAGAATTCCTCTGTGACTTGTGAGTAGTTTCTGTAGGAGTCCGGTTCCGCATTAATATTGGCGAGTTTTCTTTTCCAGTGGATAAAAGATGCTCTAATACGTTTTTCCGTTCCTAAAAATTCAGAATCCTGACTCTATTTTTTCTGTGGCAAGGCTTTAGATGTCTCCTTGTGACAATTTCTGGAATGCAGTGTTGTATGCTAGATGTTCTACGTTATATCGTAGCTCTTGGCCCACGCTTCCTGCATGGCGTTCTGACAAATCTTCCAATCGCATGGTTGTTTATTGGCACCTCAAAAGCCAGCCAATGCATTCAAAATTCATATTATGAAAACTTTTCCTCATGCAGTATTCTGCATGACTTATGCGTTTGAAAATTTCAAAGAGTCATCCTCCATATATGGAGTTGCTATATCCCACAATTCTTGGTAATATTTACTTTACAACTTCTTACATTTGTCCTGTCGAGTTGGAAGTAATTATGCAGTCTTAAGCAAACACTTCGTGCTCGCATTTACCTGAGTCAATGTGGTATTATCACGTTTTAGGGACTCAAGTAATCTATCAGGGATGGGCGATTCGCTTGTCTGGCCCTGTCATGCATCAAAGCGTGAAACGTGAACAATGACAATAGGGAAAAAGAGAGTGCTAACAAAAGAATAATGTACCTAATTCAGTACGCACAACAAATGTAGTTCAATACTGTCGGAGAGGAAAAGAGAGCGGACAAATTATGTCACATAATGTGACTATATGAGAAAACGAATATGACAATATGAGAAAACGAATGCGACAATATGAGAAAAGGACTGTGACAATATGAGAAAACGAATATGACAATATGAGAAAACGAATATGACAATATGAGAGAACGTATATGACAATATTTGAAAACGAATATGACAGTATGAGAAAACGAATGTGACAATATGAGAAAATGAATGTGGCAATAGGAGAAAACGAATGTGAGAAGAGTGTAGTTTGACACAACTGATAATAAAGCACGAAGGCAAAAGGGCAAGATGTCACAACGACAATGATGTAAGTGGGAATGAGACACAAAGTGAACAGAAAATAAGTCTATGCACGAGATCAAAAGTGTTGAAAATCTTTGCAGTCGACTTTCTATACGTAAACGGCAACCAGTCTTTTTTTTTAATGAGATCTGAGGATAAATATGACTAGACTATTTTATATCCTGTCCCTGAAATTTCTAGGGGTCTCTGAAGAGAGAAAGAAAGAATAGGCCTACGCACTTCATGCATGTCGTATAGGGCGACTAACATGAGATTGTGCATGGGCCTGGCAGCATTATCACAAATTGTCACAGGAACCACAGCTCAAAGAGCACGTGAATGTTTGGTGAGGGTTCCTGCAAGGGAACCATCATTTTCTCCATGCTTCGCAAGGAGCGCTAAGGAAAATGATTATATACCCCCTGGTTTTGTTAATAAACGATGATGATGATGAATATATACTGTCACGGAATTTACTCCCCTTGCTCTGCAGTGATGGTCCAACAGTGGCCAAACTTCAGAGCATCTACTGAGGTCTTCAAAGGTATCTACCTTTAGCTCAAAATTACATTTGGCAGAGATGTGAATTGAAGAATGGAGCTTCAATTCTAGGGAGCCTCATAGGAAATTAAGAAATCAAGTACTACGGCTGATAGGATCCAGGCCGTGTAAACTTTCTATCTTCCCAGACCTTCTACGAGAGGTAAGAATTTCGCTTGTCTTGATGAGCCCCCCCACCCCCCCCCCCCCCCCCCCCCCACCCCCCTCCCCCCCCCCCCCCCCACCCACCCACTGATTTAAATCAGTAAAATATTACTTCAATAGCTCTGGTTATAGGTATTTAAAATAACTGAGACATGCGGGTGCAGTTCACTCAAAATGACTAAATCAACTATATATTTGTATATTTAATAAGAAACTATAGTTAACAATGTAAATTGAAATTAGGAAAATTCTTTAAAATTTCTTTACTGTTGATGATCTGCATAGGATGTTTTACACATTTTCTTAAAGAACAGAGTTCCATTGACAGCTTTGAATGTGTGCTTAGCTGCCAGTAAGATGTCGGTTGGCTTCTGCTGCAGCCGATGCTTGTTCTTTGCAGGTTGTGGACTGGTTCTTCTCGTCACTGGTCAAGTCTGGTGGCCGCAACACGTCCCTCGTTGTATCGTGGGGTAATAGTGAAGATGGTCCAGCGTCTGTTAAAACCCATTTGATGTTGGTGTCTAGCTTTGACTGAAGGCCACTTATACCACACACTTGCTCCACAGACTAGTACTACCAATTGGTACCACCGACTAGTAACATGAAATAAGAGAGAAACAAATACCCTTCTGGGTATTGGGTTTCCTGACAGAAAAATCAGGTGGCTCCCCTCCCCCTTTAATTCCCCCATCCCATCTGCCTCAAAACGTTACCCTTTCGGGTATTAATGTTAATCTCAGTGAGCAGAAAACACCCATTGCATTTATATAAAACATGTTTAAATATACATTTGCACTGGTTGAAAAGGTTAATATAATATTTATATACATTATTTCAGTCATCATCCACTCCCTGCTCCATATGGAACTTGCGACTACCTCTGCTTTTGGTTCTCTATGAGAAATATGCATGCAGCAGTCACTAGCTCTTGCAGTGGTGGTTCATGAAACCATCATTCTATATGCTGAGGTTGCCAGCCTCGTATGAACTTGGACATAAACTAGCAATTTTCACATGTTATAATACAAAATATAGAATTATAAAATGTATAACTCACCACAAATATCTTTGGGAATACAGACTTCTGGCTCAGAGAAATAGTGTAGGCAACTTGGTTAAGATGCCTCTTCTAAGTGGTATGGGGTATTGTCGTAGATTTTAGATAGGAGTATTAAGACTTGGGTTAGGTCCCTTCTGAATAGGTTGGAATGAGTGATAGATACAGTGAGAGCTGGTGAAAAGCAATAGAATTTCCACAAGTGAGATGATAGAATGTGATATAGAGGCTGTCTTTGAGAATCGAGATACTCTTCTCTCTCTCTCACCTATCTTCTACGACCGCTTTTAAAGGCGTCAGACAGTCTAAACACAGATATATATATTAATATATCTCTATCTACTCACGGGCACGCACATACACGTGACGACAGTTAAACACACAGACGTGGGAATCTATAACAATGAATTTATATGTATTTGAACGAGCTGACCAACGCACTGATTTAGTTCAAGAGAGATTTTTTATTATTATCATCAAAAAAAATCTTCTCACAACACCAAAAAATACATCAAGGAAAAAAACATATATATAAATAGTCATAAAAAAAAAGAAAAATGCTACAAGGATGATAGCCCGTTAGAATCTTACTCTAGGTTTAGCCCACAGCCCCGTTAAGAGAACAGATGATGGCCCAAAGAGTTATAGATACATAGGGTTGAGTCTAAGAGGTTTCTTTCTTTCTCGTAAATGTATGAACAGAGTTGGATAATCTGATTTAGCCTAAGAAAAAAAGAAACTCTAGCATTTTGTAACAAATTCTGCAGATTTAAAAAAAATTAAGACAGCAAATGGGTGACAATAATACCCCGGTAAAATAACACTCTGACCTGTGTACTCTCATTCATTCAGCCATGGCCTTTCTCACACATATATACTCACAACTTTGCTCGCTGCCTCTGGGAACATAATAATTCTAGGACCTTCGCACAGACCCGAAAAATGCAGTCATCGACCAAGAAACCCCCAGTTCCAAAAGACGTACTGAACTCTCTGTCTCAGGGAAACGATTCCTTGGGTGTTCTAATTTTTTTCGAATGTCTGATTAAGTCACATAAAATTTGTCCAGGCACGAAAGTTAGCAGAGCACAATGTCATTAGCTTTGGATTCTAGGATTTAAGGAATGTCAGATCGGTGTCTTCTTTCAGGCAGGTACTATATTTGGTCACCACAATACTAGTCACAATCTCTGTCGGAAGGTAAATGTTATTCTTGTAATATTCTCGCCGCCAGGCAGCATGTACATTTAAATTTGTGGAGCAATATGAACTGGCTCAAAAGCCCAATATATATTTCTAGTCTTTAGAAACCGTTAGTGGGATTGCTATTACTGTCTCTCTCTGATGGCTTATGCACTGTCAGACCCGTGTTACTTGAAACAAAAAAAAAAACCCCACGTGGTTAAAGATAGGAAATGTCTATGCTTCTCACAAATATGTCTCTCAGGCTACTAAACGCTGGCAAGTTGGGTACCACCGTTTCACTATATAAAAGAAAGAACACATATCAAATAATTTACATATATGTACTCAATATAACTTACATTTAAAACAGCAAGCCTACAGCTTGACTTATTATTTAAACTTCCGGTGAAATAAGTTATATAAAAATCGATCATCAGGAATTAGGAATATGGTGCGTATTCCGTCACTATTCACTGATGTCGCATCTAGCATTTTATAAGTTTGATATAAAATATTCTCGACTGAGTATTAGCCGTTAAATTAAATTCCTTATAGCTACTAGTTTTAGTAAGCTAAAGATATAATTTATTATGTATTTCCACTGTATGCGTCACTAGAAAAATAATACAAACTATAAATTAAGCACTCTGGACACAGAACTAGTTTAGAATGAAATAGGCGATTAAACACTTTATCACTTCACAAAATACTAGCGATCTATAATATATTTACCTCAAACACAGCACTACAGGATATCGCACAATTAAGAATTATACGCTTATATTTATGGAAGTCTAGAAGTTCGACAAATTGTCGCAACAAACTAAGAAACTTCGCTTATACAGCTCTACTCTTCGCGAACCACCTGTCTACTGCGATTTATAGAGAAAGAATGAAAATAAAGTTTCAAACTAGGTTTAATATTTTAAACCAGACAAAGGATGAACTATTATTTCGTAGAACGAAATGCTCTCCCCTTTCCGGCTTAAACGATACGTTTAACACCTAACATGTCGTAACTGCCACCTACTGACCTAGATGTACGCGTGTCAGTTTCAAATCTCAGACAACCGTCTGCTCTGGGCGAAAGCGGGTTGGCAGTTTTAGCACCTACGTTTAGAATGACCAACAGTGAGTGCCGTGTCAGGTAGCGATTTTACACTTCGCCGAGAAATTCAGCCTGGGAAAACGCCTTTGACAGGTGAAATTTGCAGACGATAAGTCGGCCCTATTTCTAAGTATGAAGCACATCACAGTTTCGTCCTCTGACATCTACGTAATAGAATTACGTATCCCAGTATGAGAAAAACACAAGGTAAAGTTTGAGGATACTGAAGAAAATATTATTCGCAAAACGAGTGATGCGAAAAATACAGGAAAAACAAGTACGGAAAGATAATAAAATAAAAGGATTCGGGTGAGAGAATAGGAAGAAGATGTAGGCAATTTAATGATATAAAGACCTACGTGACAGGACGTCCCCCCTTAAGATATGGAAGCACTCCATGTCTACGTTATGGAATTAAATTTCCTATAACCGTAGCTTCGGGGTGTCTGTCTTCTTCCCTCTCATCTTCCCCCTCCATCTCTCTCCAATTCCTACTCAAGTCTACTCCCCAAAGTTTCCTTCCTCTGGAATGTCTCCCATGCGCGCTTGAAAGAGCGTCGCCGCTTCTGACATTTTTGAAAGATTTCCTGTGATAGCGGTGGAATATCCCTGCCACTATCATCATCTTCGTCAGCTCTGGCGATCGTCAGGAGATGGTCGGAGGTCGGCACAGGTCTTTCCAAGTATCTCTTTAAGAGATTTAAATGGAAAACCTTCTCCTTTCCTTGAATAGATATCTGGTAGTTAGCCTTAGAAATCTTTTTCAGGACGGTAAACGGCCCTTGCCATCCGATCTTCAGTTGGTTGTTCTCGGTAGGGAGTAACACCAAAACTTTCTCTCCTGCTTCCAGTTCTCTCTCTTTCGCGACTTTCCTGTATCGGTTAGCGTGCTTTGTGCGTGCTCGCTTAAAGTTAGTCGTTGCTAGGTCCCACCCTAGTTTCAACCTTTCCTTTAAAACCGACACATATTTACTTGCTGAGACAACTGTCTCATCCGCCTTCTCGTCTGTCAGAGACTGAAGTAAGGCTTCAAGCGGGCCCTTAATGGGTCTGCCGAATAAGAGTGTAGCTGGCGGAAATCCTGTGGAAGTATGAGGAGATTCTCTGTAGCCAAATAAAGCTCCAGGAATACAAAGATCCCAATCTTCAGGTTTCACTTGTGCCAGTTTACTTAGCATCATGTTGAGGTTTCCATTAGCACGTTCCACGAGCCCATTTCCGGCCGGAGTATATGGCTTTGTGTGGATGTGTTGGGTCCTCAAGATCTTAACGATCTCATCCATCAACAGGTTTCGGTATGGGGATCCGTTATCCGTCAACACTTGCTGAGGGAATCCCAACCGAGTGAAAATCTGCACGAGGGCTTCTGCGACATGCTTGGCATCTGCGCATGTTAGCGGGATAGCTTCTGCCCATAAAGTGCATGTATCGACTAAGGTCAGGATAAACCTGTTCCTTCTTTTAGTCCTTTCGAAAGGCCCTAAAATGTCGATCACAACCCGTTCGAATGGTGTTCCCACTATTGGCATTTCACCCATGTGGACTGGGGGTGTCCGTTGCTTGGGTGGTACACGTTGGCACTGGGCACAGGATTTGACGTACCTGATAATATCAGTGTTTACTCCTGGCCACCAATAATGAGTGGTTATACGTTGGTTTGTGGCGTTCTGTCCCATATGTCCGCTGAAGGGAAGAGAGTGCCCCATTTCTAGGATTTGGCTTCTGTACTGTTTCGGTACTAGGAGCTGGTTGTAACCTTGGTCAGGCTTGCCCGTTCTCCGATAAAGTACGCCATCCTCAGAAAAATGTCCCCGTGCTGTTTGGGTTCCTTAGCCATGGGCAGTTTCCTAAAGCAGGGTGCCAAAGTAGGGTCCTTGTATTGCGCTTCTTTAAGTTCCATGGGTAACAAATTAGGCGCAGGCTCCCGTTCCTTCTTGGTTTGCCCTCTTGTAGTTACTGCTGCCACAATCGGCTCTTCCGGTTTCCCAATACACACGTATCTCCCGCCAAGTATGACTGGGTAGATGGGATCATCCATAACAGCCGCTTTGATCACGCCTCTGACAAAGTCAGAGTGTATCTCCACCAATGCGATGGGAAGCGCTGTAGGTGCATCACTCTTACGAACTCCACAAAGTTGGACGGTCTCTGCTGTCTCTTGACCGGGTTTGACCAGGTTTCTGGCAACAATGCAATCGTAAGAAAGCCCCGTGTCAAATAAGCAAGAAGTTTGAGAACCGTTCAAAGTAACAGTACCTCGCGTTGAGGGTCCATCCCCAACAGGTTGGGAATCACTGTCAATAATTCCACCTTGCGAGACTGTTAATAAGCATCCGATGCGTTTCGGCTCGGTGTGCTCGGTCTGATCATATGTCCCGTGCTCAGGGGTTCTCCCTTTGCCACCTTGTCCTTTCTGGCTGCGCTGCCATGTAGGGCGGTCGGGTTGATCAGACTGTTTGGGGTGGTTGGGTTACTTGTTTTTGTAGAACTTGGATTTTTCAGGAGGGGGGTTTTGAGATCCAGTTTCTCTGTGGTTATTCTGATTAAAAGCCTGAGAAGATTGCTCTAGATTATTTTTTCGAAAATGCTCCTCTGTCGGTTTCCGTTTAGTGGCCGGTAGTTCAGCCAGCGCATTATGGTAACGCTCAGACTTTTCTAAGATGTCTTCAAGTTTTTCTGCCCCCTGCTCAGCTAGAAATCTCCGGGTATCTGCAGACAATGTGTTCTTTATTTGTTCTGTTAAAACAAATTCCTCAAGACCTTCGTAGGTAGAGGGGAGCTGCGAGAGCTCTAGGCACTTTGTCAGATAACCCTTCAAACGAGACGAGAACTGCTGAAACGTTTCAGAATTCTCTTTCCGGCTGTTGCGAAACAGTTGCAAAAATTTGCGAGCGTTCATTTCAAAGCGCTCCAATAACGCTTTCTTCAACAGATCATAGTTGTCTTGTTGGCTGCTTTCCAGTTTGGCGTAAACATCATACGCAGAACTTTTCAAAGCCTGGGAAAGCTTCATGTTCCAACGCGACCTCTCTAAACCGTACAGAGTTGCAGTTTTCTCAAATTTTTCTAGCCAAGTGTCAATCTTCTCATTAGGACAAGGGAAAGACTCAAGAGTGAAAGACATAGCGTTGAGATGAAGAGATTGAGTGTTAGAAGGATCAGTTAAGGAAGAATGCGGAGAAGACTCTCCACTGCTGGAGGTAGAGGCAGCACCACGACTTTGGAACTCTAGAGTTTTAAGCGCCAACTCGTGCTGTCTCTGTTCCCTCTCCTTCTCATGCTGTCTCTCCTCCCTCTCCTTCTCATGCTGTCTCTCCTCCCTCTCCCTCTCATGCTGTCTCTCCTTCTCTTTTTCTCTCTCCCTGCGGATTTCCATTTCTTCCTCCATCTTCTTCTGCTCTTTAGCTTCAGCTGCTTTTCTCTCCGCGTCATATCTCTCGAGTTCGTCTCTGACAAATGCTTTCGCTTCCTCTCCTTCCAGTCCCTCCTCTCTCGCTTCGTCCCTGAGGAGTTTTCTAAGCTTTGCCCTCTCGGCCATATTATGTCAGTGACTGAGACTAGTGGAGAAAGAAAATAGGAAAAAGGATACACTGGTTTCTACCACTTACGAGAAAAAAAAATATTAAAAATCAAAAGGTGATATACTTAACCCTGGGATACCTCCTCCAAAGTAAAATCTAACTATCGCTGCTATTATCGGCAATAAAGCACTTAATGCAAAACACGACTACGCCAACTAAATGGTAGTTAAGATTACTTCTGAAAAATAAGTTGCTACAGTGGAAAACACAATGATTAAAGCAAAAATTTTGGAGAAAGAAAAAAAAATCCCCTTAATTTTTAATCCACTATCAAGTTTACCCCTGAAGACAGTTCGGGTGAGGGAGGCAGTTAATCTGGACGAATATGCCGAAACGCACTCCTTAGCTTTGCTCAAACACCTACCTGCTTCAGAACCCTTGTGAATGTTATACACTCACAAAACTTTACCAGCGTTTAGTATTACAAATCAACAATAACATATATTCCGACAAAATCCACCTGTAAACCAAATGTATAATGTTCAAATGCTGTGGAAAAAACTTATCAGTTTGTGTGGTCAGCACGCTCGTAAACTGATCGTTAGTCTAGGGGATAAATTATTTTTAAAAGATACAAAACTCACAAGACATCACACTCTTACTCTATTTCAGAATAAAGAATATTAAGTTCAAAATCCAGATAGACGAGTCCACCTTTGTCGTACTCGTCTTCCTATTCTAAGTTCAAAAATCCGTCGGGCGAGACCCCATTTGTCGTATCGCCTTAGGATTTTGGGTTCAATTCCCGGTAACGAGCGACCATTTGTCGTACTCGTCTTCCTATTCTAAGTTCAAAAATCCTACAGACGAGAACCCATTTGTCGTAGATTTTAGATAAGAGTATTAAGACTTGGGTTAGGTCCCTTCTGAATAGGTTGGAATGAGTGATAGATACAGTGAGAGCTGGTGAAAAGCAATAGAATTTCCACAAGTGAGATGATAGAATGTGATATAGAGGCTGTCTTTGAGAATCGAGATACTCTTCTCTCTCTCTCACCTATCTTCTACGACCGCTTTTAAAGGGCGTCAGACAGTCTAAACACAGATATATATATTAATATATCTCTATCTACTCACGGGCACGCACATACACGTGACGACAGTTAAACACACAGACGTGGGAATCTATAACAATGAATTTATATGTATTTGAACGAGCTGACCAACGCACTGATTTAGTTCAAGAGAGATTTTTATTATTATCATCAAAAAAAATCTTCTCACAACACCAAGAAATACATCAAGGAAAAAAACATATATATAAATAGTCATAAATTCAAGAAAATGCTACAAGGATGACAGCCCGAAAAAATCTTACTCTAGGTTTAGCCCACAGCCCCGTTAAGAGAACAGATGATGGCCCAAAGAGTTATAGATACATAGGGTTGAGTCTAAGAGGTTTCTTTCTTTCTCGTAAATGTATGAACAGAGTTGGATAATCTGATTTAGCCTAAGAAAAAAGAAACTCTAGCATTATGTAACAAATTCTGCAGATTAAAAAAAAATTAAGACAGCAAATGGGTGACAATAATACCCCGGTAAAATAACACTCTGACCTGTGTACTCTCATTCATTCAGCCATGGCCTTTCTCACACATATATACTCACAACTTTGCTCGCTGCCTCTGGGAACATAATAATTCTAGGACCTTCGCACAGACCCGAAAAATGCAGTCCTCGACCAAGAAACCCCCAGTTCCAAAAGACGTACTGAACTCTCTGTCTCAGGGAAACGATTCCTTGGGTGTTCTAATTTTTTTCCGAATGTCTGATTAAGTCACATAAAATTTGTCCAGGCACGAAAGTTAGCAGAGCACACTGTCATTAGCTTTGGATTCTAGGATTTAAGGAATGTCAGATCGGTGTCTTCTTTCAGGCAGGTACTATATTTGGTCACCACAATACTAGTCACAATCTCTGTCGGAATGTTAAATGTTAGTCTTGTAATATTCTCGCCGCCAGGCAGCATGTACATTTAAATTTGTGGAGCATATGAACTGGCTCAAAAGCCCAATAATTATTTCTAGTCTTTAGAAACCGTTAGTGGGATTGCTATTACTGACTCTCTCTGATGGCTTATGCACTGTCAGACCAGGGTTACTTGAAACAAAAAAACCCACGTGGTTAAAGATAGGAAATGTCTATGCTTCTCACAAATATGTCTCTTTACTAAACGCTGGCAAGTTGGGTACCACCGCTTCACTATATAAAAATGGAAAGAACACATATCAAATAATTTACATATATGTACTCAATATAACTTACATTTAAAACAGCAAGCCTACAGCTTGACTTATTATTTAAACTTCCGGTGAAATAAGTTATATAAAATCGATCATCAGGAATTAGGAATATGGTGCGTATTTCGTCACTATTCACTGATGTCGCATCTAGCATTTTATAAGTTTGATATAAAATATTCTCGACTGAGTATTAGCCGTTAAATTAAATTCCTTATAGCTACTAGTTTTAGTAAGCTAAAGATATAATTTATTATGTATTTCCACTGTATGGAGCCCGTTACACGCCCATTGAGGCATATTGGGAATATGGTGTTAGGCCCATATTATCTTGACCGTCGGCACACGAAGGGTGATGTGGTCGGCATCACGCCGGCCGCCTTAACCTTCCCAGAGTTGCTCTGGTACCCATTTGGGGCTGGGTCGACCCAGGAGCCGTTTGTGGCCTAAAAAATTCCCGCCTCATCTGGGGATCGAACCTTAGACCACTGCGCTAGGAAGCCAGTGCACTAACCACTGTGCTACCGCGGCTCCCTTCCACTGTATGCATCACTAGAAAAATAATACAAACTATAAATTAAGCACTCTGGACACAGAACTAGTTTAGAATGAAATAGGCGATTAAACACTTTATCACTTCACAAAATACTAGCGATCTATAATATATTTACCTCAAACACAGCACTACAGGATATCGTACAATTAAGAATTATACGCTTATATTTATGGAATTCTAGAAGTTCGACAAATTGTCGCAACAAACTAAGAAACTTCGCTTATACAGCTCTACTCTTCGCGAACCACCTGTCTACTGCGATTTATAGAGAAAGAATGAAAATAAAGTTTCAAACTAGGTTTAATATTTTAAACCAGACAAAGGATGAACTATTATTTCGTAGAACGAAATGCTCTCCCCTTTCCGGCTTAAACGATACGTTTAACACCTAACATGTCGTAACTGCCACCTACTGACCAAGATGTACGCGTGTCAGTTTCAAATCTCAGACAACCGTCTGCTCTGGGCGAAAGCGGATTGGCAGTTTTAGCACCTACGTTTAGAATGACCAACAGTGAGTGCCGTGTCAGGTAGCGATTTTACACTTCGCCGAGAAATTCAGCTTGGGAAATCACAATGTAAAGCATTGGCCACCACTGTAAAGTTTGCTTGCACACACTGTTACTGTAAAATGTCAGTCTGTAAAGAAGTATCAGTTGTATACTGTAAACCTTCTGTAAAGTGTGGTGTGTTCTCTTTCTTCTGTAAAGCTCCACTATCAATCACTGTAGCATGTTGTTTGTGGTGCCACTACTGTATGTGTCCATGGTAGTGTACAGAGTTGTCGAGATCAGGCATGCTCCAGTCTACCCAGCTGTAAATGGGTAACTCACCCTAGTCCTAAGTTAGGGAAGGCAAAAGCAGCTGTAAACAGTAGTTTCCCTCTAACGCTCCAGGGGAAGCAGGCCCTAAACTTGGTCACTTCAACCGACGCAGGATGGTGTAGATATGGTAGAAGTGTAGAGTGTGTTTACCGCGAATGGTGTACTGTTCGTGTTCTGACCAATCTAAACACTCATTCACTTGTGTCTACAAGGCACCAATGCAGACTGCTGGAATCTTTGTTTACACAGTTTATTTGGACGCTCACACTGGGACATAACGAGTAAATCATGGGTATGTTGACATATCAATTTGCAGGCATACATAGTAGATCCTATGTCATGGCACATTCATAAATAATAGGTAGTACATCAATGGCCGCATCCCCTATCTGACTAAGCGCGTCAGTGAAGGCGGATCGGTAAGTAACTAAAGTTGCTTTATATTCACAGTTTATCATATTGTGAAACCACGATAAGGGGTTTCTATCCAAATTGAGATCTCCTTGCCACTGTCCGAATAATAAGATACATGCCCCGTTCTTTAGACAGTGATCCAAAAAATGCGATGACAGGAATGTAACATGGCCGCCTACCTGAGTTGTCGCTCACTCGCTCACAGGAGGATATATATATAAGCCAAAGTTAATTTGCAATACATATGCATAATTTCATAAAGTTCCTCCATACAGATCTACCGTAATCCAGTTACCTCACGTAGACATAATTACAGTACGGAGCCTGTCATCTCCGTCGATACAAATTTGACCCTAGCGTTGCGAAGCACAAAATTCCCGCTAGGCCTAACAGACCTGAGATCATCAAAACAGGGACTGGAATTACCTGGAGTCCGAATCATACATGGTACCGTACATTAGGAAAGTCTCTAACACAACTCTAGTAGAGACACAATCTCCTATAGAAGAAAAACTACTTCGTAAACCATTTTTACTGAAGAATATACCAGCCCTGGAAAAATGCGTACCCGCCATTGTCACGGTACATCGGAACTCATCAAGACTAGACAAGACAACTCCTACTTCCGCTAGAGCGGTGTAACAAGAATATAGTCCTGCCTACCCATCCAAAATATACAATATAGGACTGATTCTACTTGTACTAATAATATGTAATACATATGAATTCAGGCCATAAACATAATAAGCAAATTAATCTATTTTCTGGCCCTAAGAAATAGGTACAGACAAGGGTGTCATATCCATGCGCCGAATTAATATCAAGAACGATTACTCCTATAATCAACAGGGTAAAACAATTATGGATTATCTAGCCTTCCCCATAGACAGCATTTTCATACACAAATGAATGAATGTCTATATCTTTTCCATATTAAATAGCCATATCGATTTTTGTAATATGTGCGTCAAAATATGCACGCAACAGATTACCACACCCCTCGAAAAAAAATGTTACTTTTTTTTTTGAAATACATCTAGGAGCAACATACAATAGGCTCACAACGCACCCATAACAATGCGCAGATGATAAGCATAAGTTTTCTGACCTTAGAGAAAGTATTTCTCTAAGTATAAATATTTCCAGAGAGGTGTCACCAACGCATACTACAATATTAGCAATGACACAATTTGTACATTAGTTTATACATAAATTTCATCTAAGATATCTTAACATCATGATCATCAAAGACGAAAAAACATTGAAAAATCAGCGGTGAATAAATATCAATGAACCGCTAAGTAGTGTTACAATCAATATATGATATTACCTATGTGTACACATTTCAACATAGGAACAACTGTATCAAAGTTGTATAACAGTTATGAATCATGTGGGCATCTAGACAAAATATCTGCCATCACATTTTCTGACCCACGGATAGCTCGCACCGAAAAATGAAATGGCTGCAGAGCAATCGCGTAACGCGTTGATCTCGCGCTCTTCAGATTTTTACTCTGAATAGCCGTAAGAGCTTTCTGGTCAGTTTCCACAATGAAATGCGCGCCAAGGAGAAATCTTTGCAGTTTAAGGATTGACCAAACCATAGCCAATAATTCACGGTCTAGGACCGAGTAATTCTTCTCTGCAGCATTTAATTTCCGAGAAATATACATCACAGGATGCAGAGTTCCGGAGTACTCTTGCATTAGTGCTGCTCCAATCCCGGTGGATGAAGCGTCACTACGAAGAATAAATGTCTTATCCTTAGAAGGCAATACTAGGATAGGTGAAGTAGAAAACATAGTTTTAACCTTATCCAAAGAGGATTGACATTCTTGAGTCCAGTGGACTACATTAGGAGACCCTTTCTTTAGCAAGGAAGAAAGAGGTGACATAATGGAGGACAGATTCGGAATGAATCGTCCATAAAATTGTATTAGACCTAAGAGACTTCGTACTTGCTTTTTAGTCTTAGGAATAGAAATGTTAAGTATCTTACTTGTATTATGGTCTTCTGTTTTTAGGAACCCATGACCAACACGGTGTCCTAAGAAAGATATTTCGCTAAAACCAATACATGCTTTCGATGGTTTCGCTGTCAGGTTATGCTCGCGTAAGATAGACAATAGTTCATTTATCCCATTATAGTGATCGTTCCAAGTATCACTGAAAAGACAGATGTCATCAAGATACGCAATGACATCTGAGCGATGAGATAGGATTCGACGCATCATGCGTACGAATGTTGCAGGGGCGTTCATAAGACCGAAAGGCATGAAATTCCATTGGAATAGACCCCTAGGCGTCGAAAAAGCAGTAAACGGTTTGGCGTGTTCGGATAATGGAACTTGCCAATATCCCTTAGACAAATCGAGTTTAGTAAAGAAATGAGAATTCGATAGTCTCGTAAGTAGCTCTTCTAGTAAAGGCATAGGTTCAGCATCAAATTTCGTCACTTGGTTCAATTTGCGATAATCCACGCAAAGACGTATGTTATTGTCTTTTTTTTCGTACAATAACCATCGGCGAAGAATATGCTGATGTGGATGGTTCAATAATTTTTAACTCTATCATCTCATCCAACTCTTTCTCTACCTGTGCTTGAAAATGTATCGGAATAGGATACGGTCTGACTCTTATAGGACTATGGTCAGTAAGAATAATGTCATGTTGAATGACATCAGTTTGACCAGGAATGTCAGTAAGGACATCCTGAAATTGTTCTAACATAGTAGAAACTTGTTTCTGCTCTCCTGGAGATAATTCTGGAGAAATTGCAACATCTTTCCATGATTCATTAGAGTGAAGAGGAATCATTGGAAAAGGTAAATTTACATCCGAGAAACTCGTTTCCTCATCCTGTATTACTGACAGAGATGAGTACTGTCCATGTTGGACTGGAAAATCGTCCGTTGCCTGGAAAACAGGTTGTAAATAATCAGGACGTTCATGGAATTCCGTGAGCATGTTGATGTGGAAGGTTTTACGCTTCCCATCAATATCGACGATATAGTCAACGTCGGAAACTTTTGATATTATATCGTACGGACCTTTCCAAGAAATAAGAAGTCTATTTTCCCTACAAGGTAGCAAGACGAATGCTTTGTCACCTGGACAAAGTTGTCGCAAGCATCTCTTTTTATTGGCAAATTCCCTTGCCTTCTGTTTCGCAAATTCAGAAGAAGCAGTTGCCAATTTGCATGCTTCAATAATCTTGTGTCTAAGTGCGATGACATATTCATAAGAGGATTTTGTGTCATCGACAATATTATCAGCAGTTATAAGATCATGAAGTAAGGACATAGGACCTCGCGGTTTCGCGCCAAAGACAAGTTCAAAGGGAGAAAATCCTGTATGTTCGTTGGCGACCTCTCTATATGCAAAGAGAGCCGCGGGTAAAACCCTATCCCAATCCTGAGGATGATCTTCTGTTATCTTACCTAGTAGGTTTTTCAGAGTTCTATTCAGACGTTCCACCATCCCATTGGACATAGGATGATAAATACTACTCAGCGATCTCTCTATCTTAAGAGTCGACATTACTTGAGACATGGTATCCGATATGAGTTGGGTACCATGGTCGGATAATATTTCTGCTGGAAATCCCAGACGAGAAAATATTAACCAAAGAGCATCTGCGACATCAGCAGTAGTTATGCTCTTTAGAGGAACAGCCTCCGGCCAACGTGTGCACATATCAACACACGTCAAAATAAATTGGTGTCCTCTAGCAGACTTTATCTTAAATGGACCAATGATGTCTATCGCCATTTTTTGAAATGGTCGAATGGGAATGTCTGCAGCCTGAATAGGTGCATCATGGCGTGGACCTCTGGATTTAATCTCTTGACATACTTTAAAGATCGACAATAGATTCGTATGTCCTTATTCACAGCAGGCCAAAAGAAAGATTCAAGAACTCTAGCTTTAGTACGGGAAAAACCCATATGTCCAGCACACTGCGAATCATGAGCGTGCTGTAAGATTTTAACTCTCATATTTTTAGGCACAAGGATTTGAGAATGAATGGACTTAGCGGAGTCTTGTACCATACGTACAAGTACGCCATTCTTCATCGTAATCCATGATTTACGATTTGTATCCTTATTCGGATCACCTTTTGTTGCCAGAGTAAAGAATTTCTTTAGAGTAGGATCATCTTTCTGCTGTTTTATAAAGGAATCATGGGAAATCTCCAAGGGATCATCTTGGATCTGCGCATCATTATCTTCAGAATGTGAAGATTGCGGCATATTAAGAGCTTGAGCCCTAGTGATTACTGCATTAGCAGATTGCATATTAACATTTTCCCAATTAGAAATTTGCTGTGGAGTGCATTCTTTCACTCCATGAATGCGACCGATGATAAGATCAGCGATCGGATTCGGCAAGAGACATGCTTGCACCTCTCCCGTAAAGAAAGGCGTAGCAATATTGATAATGGCAGTGGAGTACTTCTCCAATGTGCCACCAAATGTTACACATTTGACTATATTGCCTGTAGCTCGAGAAGGATTTACGAGTGATTGCCTCACTCCGATGGTAGTGCACCCCGAATCGAAAAGAATTGATACCGGAGTACCATCTATTAGGCCCCTATTAAAGACAAGAGCACCCCTTCCATTATGCGCGATTGACGCATGGAGCGCGGGAAGCGGGTGACCGCAGCTTAAAGTAGAAACTGTGGTTGGATCGAATAATGTTTTGCATTGCGAACACTCAGATGCTCTAGCAAAATCGAAAGCGGAATTTGCTACACTATTGGAGTCTTTTTTATCATTATTCTGATTATCGGTGTCGTGGAACTCCTGTTGTGCAGAGTTAGCCTGGTAATAAGATTTACCATGTCTTTTGTGTTGTGATCTACCTCGGTTATAATTGTCTCTATAATTATTATTGCCTCTGTTATAACCCCTATTTGGGTTTGAATCATAATATTCATGATCATAATCATCATGCTCATTATATTGAGTATCCCTGTAATATTGGTTTTTTTGTCTCCATGAAGCACTTGGGTAGTTCCTATAGCTACTCCCTTTCCGAGAATTTCTAAAATTATGGGTACCTCTCGCGTGTCGAGGACTATCAGCCCGATTCCAGTTCTTCGAAGAAGAACCCTGATTTGAGTGGTTATCTTGGTTTTGATACTTATTCCAATTAACCTTTTTATCAAATTTATTTTTAGCTCCTTGGAATTTGTGTGAGTAATTCTGATTATATTCTGTTGCCGAAGCAACTGGCATACTCTCTTTAATGTTAGAGTTACTAAGAATCATGTCAGGGTGTGCCGTGGCATACTGGTCACAATATTCTTCCATTTGCTTTAATGTACTAGGTTTACGCTCATGTAAGAACTCTAGGAATGATTTATTTACCGAAGACATGACCTTGTCTCTTAGCAATAAATCCGTAAGACCATCAAATGTTTTCTCTGTTTTGGATAATTCACTCCATCGTGAAAGTGTAATTCGTGCTTTTGAGATGAATTCTGAGAATTCTACACCTACCTCAGGTCTCATTGTTTTAAACAAAAGACGATAACCTTCCTCAGACAGCTGATATCTCTTCATCAAAGCTGCCCTAACAGCATCATAATTATCCTTGTCGGCCTCTTCGACGAAATATAACTTACTCAGAGACTCCCCTTTTAGATTTTCAGACAACTGATTCACATACTGTGATTTGTCAACATTATGAGCTCGAAAAGCCCGTTCAAATCTATCAAGCCAGAATGCTATATCATCACTGGCAGAGTTGAACGCTGGTACCTTGACCTTGTACACAAAGGGTTTACCATTACCACTAGATGCCTGATTAACATTACTCATACTTGTCAATTTTAATTTCTCTAACTCAAATTCATGTTCTCTTATTGCTTTTCTCTCTTCAGCTTCTCTATCTAATCTTCTCTGTTCTACAGCAGCTTCTAATTTCTTCTGTTCTGCAGCAACTTCTAATTTTTTTGTTCAGCTGCAGCAGCAGCTTCTAATTTCTTCTGTTCTGCATCAAATCTCCTTTCCTCCACTTGCATCTGCAATTTCTTTAGTTCAGCAGCAGTATCAGCTTCTTTTTCTAATCTTTTTTCTTCAGCTAGAGCTTTCCTCTCTTCTGCAGCTAATGCTTTGTCATATTGAGCAACAGCCCATTGTTCTAAGTCTTTCCCAGTCTTATCAAGGGATTTTCCTTGTGCTATATAGTAATCTAATGTAGACATTTTGTCTTCTTAAATCAGAAACCTGAAAAAGTAAATAAATTACCTTATTTCACTTTAATGGGAGACAAGTCTATACCATAGACTTAGTCTTAGTGAAAACTTGTATGGTTTATAATACCCAATGATAACTTGAGTACCTGTGGACAACAATAACTGTATCTCAAATACTGTGGGAGACAAGCCTTACAAAGGTCTTGTATACCCTAATGTAATCAATGATCACTTGAGTACCTGTGGAAAATAATATTTCCCTTTACCAATCACTTTGGGAGACAAGCCTTATAAAGGTCTTGTACATTTTGTTTTATAACAATAACAATCATAAAGTACTGATCTGTACTATAATATAAGTGTATTCCACTATACCTCATATGTCATATGTCAACTAAAGACATTACAAAGGACAAACAAGAAAAGACAATCTGAAAACATTTGCAGAGATCAAATTAAATTAAATAGGAGAAATGAAAAAAAATGATCACAGAATCCGTGATGATAACTGCAATAAGATAACAAGACAAATAACGCCACAGTGTATAAACATAAGGGTGTAAAGAAATCAAAAATAGAAAAGATGAGACCTACAATTATACAAACAAATCAAACAAAACTAAGGAACACAAAATTATTAACAAAAACAACGAAGAAAAGAACACCTCATCACAACTAAAAGAAATAGCAGCAAATTGTTGCTAACAAATTTCCAATTAAGAAAATGTGTACCTATAGAATACTAGTACCAGACCAATGTCACTCGGCATACCCTGTACTAGTCACACAGAACATAAACTAATTTAATACATAACAAATAACATAAATGCATATATAATATAATATATGTGTTGTGGATAGAATGTGTTGCAAAGTATGCTCAGATTTGATAAATTAGACTACCACTTTATTGAGTAATAGATTTGCTTTCTAACTATTACACTGTCCAATTTTTTTGAGCACATTAGAAGATCCACCAATGAAATTTGCACTTTATGTTCAACAATGCTCTTCTATTACAGCAGGATAAACAATCACTGGTTTAGAACACTGACTGTACTGTGCCAAATGTCAACAAGTGCTGTCCCAGATATTGCTACACTTGTCAGAACAGGTCAAGCTGACATTGATTGTATAGCTGTCCTATTGGTATTGATGTGGTCAAACAAATGTTCTTGTAACTGTAAAATGTGATTCTCAACACAAGACTGCGTAGGCTGGACCCAGGGATCTGGCTCACCACTGTAAAGCATTGGCCACCACTGTAAAGTTTGCTTGCACACACTGTTACTGTAAAATGTCAGTCTGTAAAGAAGTATCAGTTGTATACTGTAAACCTTCTGTAAAGTGTGGTGTGTTCTCTTTCTTCTGTAAAGCTCCACTATCAATCACTGTAGCATGTTGTTTGTGGTGCCACTACTGTATGTGTCCATGGTAGTGTACAGAGTTGTCGAGATCAGGCATGCTCCAGTCTACCCAGCTGTAAATGGGTAACTCACCCTAGTCCTAAGTTAGGGAAGGCAAAGGCAGCTGTAAACAGTAGTTTCCCTCTAAGGCTCCAGGGGAAGCAGGCCCTAAACTTGGTCACTTCAACCGACGCAGGATGGTGTAGATATGGGTAGAAGTGTAGAGTGTGTTTACCGCGAATGGTGTACTGTTCGTGTTCTGACCAATCTAAACACTCATTCATTTGTGTCTACAAGGCACCAATGCAGACTGCTGGAATCTTTGTTTACACAGTTTATTTGGACGCTCACACTGGGACATAACGAGTAAATCATGGGTATGTTGACATATCAATTTGCAGGCATACATTGTAGATCCTATGTCATGGCACATTCATAAATAATAGGTAGTACATCAATGGCCGCATCCCCTATCTGACTAAGCGCGTCAGTGAAGGCGGATCGGTAAGTAACTAAAGTTGCTTTATATTCACAGTTTATCATATTGTGAAACCACGATAAGGGGTTTCTATCCAAATTGAGATCTCCTTGCCACTGTCCGAATAATAAGATACATGCCCCGTTCTTTAGACAGTGATCCAAAAAATGCGATGACAGGAATGTAACATGGCCGCCTACCTGAGTTGTCGCTCACTCGCTCACAGGAGGATATATATATATAAGCCAAAGTTAATTTGCAATACATATGCATAATTTCATAAAGTTCCTCCATACAGATCTACCGTAATCCAGTTACCTCACGTAGACATAATTACAGTATGGAGCCTGTCATCTCCGTCGATACAAATTTGACCCTAGCGTTGCGAAGCACAAAATTCCCGCTAGGCCTAACCGACCTGAGATCATCAAAAACAGGGACTGGAATTACCTGGAGTCCGAATCATACATGGTACCGTACATTAGGAAAGTCTCTAACACAACTCTAGTAGAGACACAATCTCCTATAGAAGAAAAACTACTTCGTAAACCATTTTTACTGAAGAATATACCAGCCCTGGAAAAATGCGTACCCGCCATTGTCACGGTACATCGGAACTCATCACGACTAGACAAGACAACTCCTACTTCCGCTAGAGCGGTGTAACAAGAATATAGTCCTGCCTACCCATCCAAAATATACAATATAGGACTGATTCTACTTGTACTAATAATATGTAATACATATGAATTCAGGCCATAAACATAATAAGCAAATTAATCTATTTTCTGGCCCTAAGAAATAGGTACAGACAAGGGTGTCATATCCATGCGCCGAATTAATATCAAGAACGATTACTCCTATAATCAACAGGGTAAAACAATTAAGGATTATCTAGCCTTCCCCATAGACAGCATTTTCATACACAAATGAATGAATGTCTATATCTTTTCAATATTAAATAGCCATATCGATTTTTGTAATATGTGCGTCAAAATATGCACGCAACAGACCGGTGAAATTTGCAGACGATGAGTCGGCCCTATTTCTAAGTATGAAGCACATTCACAGTTTCGTCCTCTGACATCTACGTAATAGAATTACGTATCCCAGTATGAGAAAAACACAAGATAAAGTTTGAGGATACTGAAGAAAATATTATTCGCAAAACGAGTGATGCGAAAAATACAGGAAAAACAAGTACGGAAAGATAATAAAATAAAAGGATTCGGGTGAGAGAATAGGAAGAAGATGTAGGCAATTTAATGATATAAAGACCTACGTGACAGGTATTACTTTGCAAATAGAATCCCACTATGACTTAGTGTTCAGGTTCCTAGGATTCCGGTCTTTCCGTATTAACAAATGTAGAGTTTGTTTGTGGTGTAAGTCCATAGGATGCTGAAACACGTTGTCCGGTCCTTTAAAGTTGAATCCGCATCCTATTATTTATTCTGGCTTGGCTGACTGTCTTCTTGACAAGTTGAGCTTATCATTGCCGTAGACTCATAAGGCGCTAGATTATATGTCAACATTCAGCCCACACATCCACATTGCTACTATTTGACAAAGGCTCCAATTAGAAATGTTGTATTTTAACATCTTAAATGCCAAACCAATAGCATTCAATTTGCGTATATTGGTAGGGATATATTCCCACTACCCTCTAATGGAAAATTCCTGCATGACTCTCAAAATGTGATGTTTACAAATCACTTACCATATAAGGTATTTCGTCTTCCGTTCGTTTCCGTCATGTTTACAACCACGACCAGTGACGTACTAAGGGGTGCGGGGGGGGGGGCGGAACGCCCTGGATGACAGCCAGAAAGGGGGTGCCATCAGACACTAATATTATTGTACTTACTGTTGAAAATGTACTTGCAAGTGCCTTTTTATTAGAGATCTCAAGGTTGCTTACGTATTAATCGGGCGCTCCCATTCCTGTCTGGTTGGAAGTGTGTTATGCATTTGTAAACAACATTTCACTCTACAGATCCAGGTGTCAATATGGGTTCGAACGAAACTGATTGATTATAATAATCAGTAAAGATGGTCGATTAAGCCCTGACATGACAGGAATTGAAGGAAGGAAGTGTAAACAATGAATCTAAAATACCAAATACTGGCAGAGGTGGGAAAATAGAAGGTGAATAACACAGAATGGTTTACAGGATGGCACAGAAAAATGTGACGATCGAAGTTATTTTGTCACATATACTCTCTGTTTTGTTAAAATAAATGATGATGGTGATGATTATATAACCTCTGTTTTGTTAAAAAAAGAAGAAGAGTATTATAAAATGAACTGTAATCCGATTGTCTCTATAGAGACAGAGAAACAATAGGACTACTGACCCCATCAGGTATGTTGTATTAGACATGACTAATAAAAAATTGTGTATGAGGCTGGTAACTTCATCATGTTAAACAAATTACAACAGAAACTAGCACTGCAAGAGCATATTAATGCTTTGGTACAGACTTGCTACAAGTTGCAATGATGATTCTATGTCCCATAAGGTGCGGGAAAGGAAATAATGATGATGTTTACGTAATATAATTTAATGAAACCATCCATTAGTAGGTCAAGGTAGTCCCGTAGCGGACATGGCCGTAGGGAAATGAAGTGTTAGAGACTTCACTATACTTGATCCAGCTTTATGAGGTTAAGTGACCTGTTCCCTGTCCTGCTACCTTTGCCTTCTCTAACTCAAGAGCAGAGACAGATACCAATTTACAACTAGGCAGACTGGAGCGTGACAGTACCAGGTTTTGATCCCGGAACTTTGCCTCCGGGGACAAGTGCTCTAATAGCTTGGTCAATCGGACACTCATCCATCAGTAAAAGGTAAATGTAGTCCCATAGCAGATACAGCTATAGGGAGTGAAATGTTAGAGACTTCACTCTACTAGGTCCAGCTTCGAGAGGTGAGGTGACCAGCTCTCTTCCTCACTGCCTTTTGTTTCCCTAACTCACGAGCAGAGTCAGATGCCCATTTACAGCTCGGTAGACTGCAGCGTGACGCCACCGTGTTTTGAACTCGGTATTATTACCGCAAGAGACCAGCGTTCGAACCACTCTGTTAATCAGACGCAAATCCATCAGTATGTACCCAACATTTCATGTCACATCTGTTTCTGATCACGAATATACCTAGCACAATCATCACTTTTACAACTCACATCAAACGTGCAATGCTAAAGCAGCATTAGCAGAGTGTTTGGTGTCACGGAATTTGGTTTCGATCCCTTCTCCACTACGGCAGTACTCATTTTCAATTGAAGTAAGGACTGATTACGACAAATTTTCGGGTCGACACATTTCTTTCTCTTCAGCTTGTCAAGCAGATATTTGATATTGTCAAATCATTTGACACTGCTTTTTGGTGATGGTTCTTCACATTTGCTTGGCGCTTCACAGCTTTGTGGAGATTAACGCAGGTAAAACCCATATGGGCCTGGTCAGTTTTCGCATGGTTTTGTTTGCTCGGGCCGTGCTATGCGATAAAATTACTCGCCCGCAAACGGATTTTATGTGCACAAGCGACGGATAAAGAGATTACTTGTCTGTGCGACACATTTTGGACAGACATGAATGACATAATCGTTTCCTGTCCGACTTTTACGAACAGATTACTTTAGATAAAAGTAAGATGTTACATCTGAAACTCATTGCTGAGAGAGTGTACGGACGTGTCACTTCCATATATAGGAGATGTGGCCTTTTGCATCACGCACAGAATTTCAGGCGGAAATAATTCTGAACTACCCCACCAAAATGCAGATTTTGAAACGATTGGCAGACATTCGAAAAGAGGAACAACCAAATCTCTGATTGGGCGCCGCCTAAAATTGTGACAAACAAGGAGGGGGACGAAAACTTGCAATATAATCTGACATCTTTTGCAAGTCTAGTTTTAGTTCACTGTAAGAATCGCTTGCCAAAACGACCACCAGACTGCCAGAGTTAGAATCAGAATTCTATTTATCAGACCGAACTTTGTTGGAGCATTTTGATGGACAATGAGGAAAAGATAAAGACTCAGAAATGAGGTATCTGAGGAAGGTGGTTGAAGTAACAAGAAGAGACATGGTACGCAACCAGATGATACGTCAAGGCCTAAAATGCCACCCCCTACAGACCCAAGTAGAACAGTCCCAACTAAGATGGTTTGGCCATGTCTGCAGAATGGGAGAAGATCGGCTACCACGACAAGCATGGGAAACAAAGAGCCAAGGATCCAGACCCCGAGGACGACCCAGAGTTCGCTGGGAGGACAACATTAGACAATCTTTGAAGGACCGAGGACTAGAATGGAACCAGGCCAGGAGGAAGACAGCCGATAGAATAGTCTGGCGCTCTCTCTTCCAAACCTCTACACCTCACGGTAGAAGGGAACGACTAAGTAAGTAAGTAAGTAATATAATGAAAGTTTCAAACTTTTCAACCAGTGTAGATGTAACTGAAAACACATTCAATCTATATTATGAAAACTTTTCAAGCAGTGTAGATGTAAATATAAACATATTCTATCCATACTATTGAATTTTCATATGAATGTAAAGTAAATCTAAAGCTATTCAATTTAAATGTTAAGAAAGGTTTCTCTCGAGGGATTAAGCTTTATTCTAGTCGAGGGTATAGTCTGAGGTAGATGGGGTGGTGGAATAGGAAGATGGGGACACATAAGTATGTGTCGGAAACTCAGAGGTTATTCGTTTCTATTCTTTTACCATACTAGCTGAGGGTACTAATCTCTGGAACAACGTGAGGGTAGAAATGGCCTGACGTCGAGCTAGACACCATCATCAGAGGGTCTTAGAGACGCGGTACCAGCTCTGCAGTTACTCCCTGATCTTTCTTGGAACGTGCTGCGCCTTTAACCTTGACCAGAGACGCGAGACCTCCAGTGACCTATCTGCACAAAACCCAAAAACCCAGCGGGAGCAGAAACTACAATTTGCAGCTACGTCAAACCTAAAAGCTGCCAAGTGACTTCTTACATAAAACACCATACCATCACACGATGATGAGTATTTTCTGTTACAGATTATTCAAATTTCTTAAACTGTTAAAACTTAGTTGATTATTAAATTTGTTATTTGTAAATATACAAATTTAACGTCGATTTAATCATTTTGAATGTACTGCATGTTTGTCTCAGTCAATTTACTAAATACACTCTAAACAGATCTATACCAGAATAATAATAATAATTCCACTGAGTAAATCAGGGTGGGGGCTTGAAAGAGCTGAAAGTAATAATTGTTTAATTCTTCATAAAAAAGCGGCGGATCAGATAAAAGTTAACAATTGCCCTGCCCAACGCAGCATTGTTCTTGACTTCTGAAATATCTTATGAACACTACCTTGAGATAGAAGCGTCATTATCCTTCTATTTACAACTCTGCCAAGAGTAATCTTGTGCAAAGGTAGACACCATATTAGATACTCTTGAGATTGGCCGCTGTTGGACCACTACTGCAAAGCAGGAGGGGAGGCAATTCCGTGACTGTCATACGGTAGGTTAATTGGTTTATTGGGCCCACTCTAAGTAAAGAGTAAAGGTTGACTGATACACGAGAATGTATGGAAAATAGATTTCACAGGTGGTAGGTTGACGGAAAGATATGTCTCTGGAGTGAGTAGGTTTCTCTCATCCAGCCTATCCGTACAACTATGCTTTATTATAAGACAGTCTTTGCCTCCCTGTCTAATGAAAGAATAGGTTACTCTACACACACACAACAATATGTGACAACAAGACACACAAACGTGAAAAGCTAAGGATAAATGGGTATGAGTCTGACCAACACACAAAGTTAAGTTTTCTTGTTGTCTATTATCACTAAAACTGTTTTTACATCAAGTTACCCAAAGATATCAAGAAAAGCATTTACATTTAGAGGAAGTAAAGAAGAATGGCGCGCCTTCACCGTATAGGAAAAATAACTCAAAGAAAATATTTACCCAAAGGTTGAAGGTTAGCACTAGGTTTACAGAATAAAAATATTGGTACAATAAAAGACCAAGTAAAGTAAACAAAATCAAATCAAACCAGCAAAGATTAATAGATAATTTCCAGTAACAATAAATTCAACACGTGCTCTCTCATTCATGTGGCCACCTCTCACATTCTTACCTATTTTGTATTTCTTCCCTTGGATCTGTGGTATCCCTTGGTACATTTATTCCATGAACATAATCCCTACTGTTTCTGTTGACTAATGTATCATCCCAGCTGTCTTACTTACTTACTTAGTCGTTCCCCTTCTACCGTGAGGTGTAGAGGTTTGGAAGAGAGAGCACCAGACTATCCTATCGGCTGTCTTCCTCCTGGCCTGGTTCCATTCTAGTCCTCGGTCCTTCAAAGATTGTCTAATGTTGTCCTCCCAGCGGACTCTGGGTCGTCCTGGGGTCTGGATCCCCGGCTCTTTGTTTCCTATGCTTGTCGTGGTAGCCGATCTTCTCCCATTCTGCAGACATGGCCAAACCATCTTAGTTGGGACTGTTCTACTTGGGTCTGCAGGGGGTGGGATTTTAGGCCTTGACGTATCGTTTGGTAGCGGACCATGTCTCTTCTTGTTACTTCAACCACCTTCCTCAGATACCTCATTTCTGAGGTTTGAATCTGGCTTTTGTGGGTTGTAGTTTTTGCCCATGACTCGCATCCATATGTCAAGACTGGGACATAGGTGGAGCTGTATACAGCCATCTTCGTTTTCTTACCAACCTCTCTCTTGCTGAGGAATCCTCGATTTATTGCCTGAAAAAGTCTCCCAGCTGCTGCTTTTCGAGTGGCCAACTCTTCTTTGATGCCTCCCTTTCGGTCTGTAATAGCTCCGAGGTATTTAAAGTGGTCGACCTGCTCCAGGACCTGTTCTCCCAGCTTAGTCTGACGTCTTCTTTCTTCTCGTGATATCACCATGGATTTTGTTTTAGAGCTGCTTATGACCACCCCTCTCTTCTCCAGCTCTTCCTTCCAGACCTGCAGGTTGGATTGGAGATGTGCCTCTGATTTAGCAATCAGGGCAACTGTCGTGAGAAATTCTAATCCACATATATAAATTATCAGGAAAATGTAAAGCCTAACACATAAATTCAATAAACGGAAAGAAGAATGGTAAAGAACAGTGCTGTCACAATGACTGTACTCGAAATCCCCCTTGTTTTCTACTTCGTCTGCAAATTGTAACGTTTCACGTTGATAGTAAAAGCCTACTGCTTCAATACCCGCTTTCTACGATAAAACGTGTACTGCCTTTCTAAGAAAAACCTTGAGATACGCAAGTTGACCTAGATTTAAAATTCCATTCATGTCGTTTTATACACTACGTTACCCAAAGACGAAAGACAGATGGACTAAAGATAGAAAGAAGGGAGGGCTGAAAGCCGGAACGCAGGCAATACTACCACAGTCGCGCGATACACAATTGCTGCCATCACGCGTGTAAGGCCACATGCACTAGCTTTTTTCAAATCGACAGTGATAAACAACACTACCCATACCAGAGTTAGGTTTTAAAAAACTTACAAAATTCTTATTAGGAAATATGACATTATACTGGTTTACGTTTGAAAACATGACAGTACCCAGACACCCTAAAGTTTGGAAGTGAGGAGGTAGTAACAGCACGACTATCCTAGAAGAAAATGCATATTGGCTCCATTAAATATATATATTTGGGTTCCTTAGGACTTGCTGACAAATAATATGTTGAGTGTTACGCAAATAGTCTAGGAATTGACAAATGATAGCCAAAAGAAAATAGTGAGGGTGTCAGACAACACCAAATTCAGAATCGCTCAGTGGCAGATTTTCACCCCACCATGGTACGGGAAATGGGTCTCCATGTTAAATCCGATTTGATTGGAGCGCAATAAATGTAAGGCTAAACACGATTAGTCGGGCTATAAATACTACTTCTTTGTTGTTAGGGGAAACGTGAGTAGGAGTACTTTTTTGAAAAGCTGTGGAAGCATGGCATGATTGGTTAGACTTGCCAATATAGTCAATTAGAGGCGTCAGGTCAGCACCACATTTGCAAATAAACTTACTACAGAATCAGTGCGTTGAGCACCAGTGCATATTTTTCTAAATAAAAGCCTGGGACATCGGCAGATCGAAATTGTGCTATATTCAGTGCCAGTCAACGTAATTCTGTATTATTTCCATGAATTGTGGTAAGCTTGAAATATTTGATATCTTTTAATGAAAATTGAATGTAAATTGATAATTTATGTCTGTATATATGTGTGGTTCAGTAGCGAACATGAGGTAAAGCCTATATAGTGCTCCAGCCTAAACAGAAGGTGTCGGAGGAAAGTAAAACTACATGGAATTGCCAAACAGTACACTGACACCTATATTATTGACTAGAAAGAAATAATGCTGGAATTGCAGAGGCGTAGTAACCATTAGGGAGGAATATACTGGTGAAAATTGTTTCAGATGAAGATAGCAGTTGGCCTACCGCTCTGAACTCAGTGTTTGTTATGTATTGTGCTCAGTGTAGAAATATAGTATAAATTAGTTCTGAAGTAGGAGGTACAACCTTCTTGTTTCAGGGACTGTGGTCCTAAAGTTATTGAGCAGCACCTGGTCAGAGCTTTGCTGAATCCAGAGGGGACAGCATACTCCTTGGTCCATATAGCAAACAGTGAGGTGTCTCCAGAACACAGGGGAGCAATCGAGCAGAGGAGTCTTTTCCTGCCGCCATCACGAAAGATAAGCCTATGTGGCCAGCGGAGCTCAACATTATGTAACCCCATCTTAAACTGACATTGTATAAAAATAAGAGGGGAAATTAATTGTTTTAATGAACGGAACTGAGAACATCTCCAATACTAGTTCCAACAGAAACAAACACTTGAAGTTATGATGACAAATAACAACATAGCTTGAAAAAACAAAACCAGTATTACCTCATATTACTACTACACAACTGACACACATAGGATAATATTAATCAAATATGTCACTACAAGATTCATATTGATAAATTCTGTACATATAACTTGTAATTAAAATTGATTGTGATTCCTGGTTCAATTTGTATTTGAATCAGGACACATATATATTAGTGACAGTAATTAATACATATTTATATTTGAAAATTTACCAGTGCCTCATTTAAGATAGTCTTATAGAGTGTTAAATGTGTGTGAGTGTCACAGTGTTGTCACGTGTGGTAGAATAAATTAAATTGTTTATCTGTCTGTTGTTGTTGTGACTTACACTTCATCATATACATACCCTAGACATTCAACGTAGTCATCACAATATTCCAGAATAATTCTGACTGAGGTATAAATATGTGGTAGCAAGTAAGGTCATCTGTAATACACTACCCTTATTAGATACAGATACCTTCACAGCTGATCTCAGTCAGTACACTAAGTCCCCTATAAATATTTATAATATCCCACATTACCACAGCAACATCATCAGCAAATGCCAGTTCTGAAATACAGACCTGTCTCATCTTCCAGTACCCACTGAATACTTTCTTGTTCTCTCCTCACATGCCTTGATGACATCGTCCATGAGAAGTATGAAAAGATAAGGTGACAGGATATCACCTTGTCTTACACCAGTGGTGGTCCTGAACTCTTCTGACTTATGGTTTGCTGTCGTCACATAATTTCTGCAAGACTTGTACGAGTAGAAGCTCTGTATAGCATGAATCAGAGGTGCTGGAGTGTTCTTCCTTGCCAAGCAGTCCTAAAGTTTGCTCCAGGGGACCCTGTCAAACGCCTTTTCCAGATCTTTGAAACAAAGATGGATCTCACTCTTATACTCAAGGGTCTTTTCGCTCAGCTGCCTGAGAACGAACGAACGAACGAACGAACGAGGTTTATTTTCAAAGGGTTGAGAATTGGGCACGCAGGCCCGTCTGACATTCTGCCCTTCCTTTCTCTTACCTTTCATACTGAATTCATTTATTCCCATATGCATTTTACATATCAATGTCAAGGAATTCAACGTTGCAAAGTAAAAAAAAATAGCACACTCATATTAACATTAACTACTTATAAACATGACATAAAATATGTAGAAAAGTACAAACATCGTCATTAGAACCTACAATTGATATTATAAGAAAAGATAATCTGATTAGGGGGGCATGTAATCAAAACTAATAAAGTATTCGAAAAGTCTACGATTGTATGAATAGGGACTGAAAGAGAGCGAACGAACTTTATTTTCAAAGTGTTGAGAGAAAGGAACTTAGGCCCGTCTAAGAGAGAGAGAACGAACGAACGAACGAACGAACGAACGAGAGTGAAGATGAGGTCTTGAGTACTTCGGTTTGCTCGGAATCCGCTCTGGATCTCATCCAATTGCTCTAAGATTCTAGAGTAGATTTTACCAGGGACACCGAGAAGGGATATGCCTCTTTGGTTTCCACATTGTCGATTGTCACCCTATTTGAAAATTGGCGTTATGATGGCAATCTCCCAATCCTTTCGTATGGTCTTGTTGCACCACGCTGCCTGTAGGATCATTAAGAGTAATAGGTAGCCTGATGCTCCCATGTACTTAACTATTTCTGGTGTTATACCATCACGCCCTGCTGCGTTGCCCATCTTGATTTTCTCCAGTGTTGCCTTCAGTTCTTCCATCTTTATGTCATCTTTACCATCATTGGTTTTCTCTTCTGTGCTAGTAGTTATCATTTCTGATGCTTCACCATGCTCACCATCCAGGAGTTCTGAGAAATATTATTTCCATCTTTCCATTACTTCCTTCGGGGCAGTAAGCAATTTGCCTTGCTTGTCCATTATAAATTTGAGAGGGCACAGTTTTTCCTTTCTCATGTTCTTTAGGGTCTTATAGAACAATTTCTGGTTTTCTTGCGCATCTTTTTCTAGCTTTTCTTCAAATTCTTCCCAGGACTTCTGTTTTGCTGCTAGCACCTTGTTCTTTGCTTCTGTTCTGAGTATCACATATTCTCTATATTTCTTTATTTGTCCTGCTGTGTTTTTAGCTCCTAAGTATTGTTTCCATGCCATTTTCTTCTCTCTTATTTTCTCTTTGACTTCCTCTGTCCACCAAGGTGTCCTCTTTCTTTTGTTCCCAAGTCGGACTTCACCACATGCTTCTGCAGCAGCTGTCTTTATGGCTCTTTATGATGTCCTTGAATTTAAGCCAGAGGGTTTTCAAGTCATCAGGTTGTTCTTCTGTTTTGCTCACCGCTGCAGCAATAAGCCCCTGATATCTGGTCTTAATTTCTGGCTCTTTCAGCTTGCAGGTCGTAATGCTCATTTCTCCCGTTCGTTTACTTGGTTTCTTGCGTGATGTTGGGCAGTTCCTAGGCTGAGCAACTCTTTCAGTTGTTCTTTTGATTGTAATCAATTAGTGATCACTTTCAATCTCTGGCCCACTCCAGACTCTAGCATCCCGGACATTTTTGAATGAGCTCCTCCTAACAATGGCATAGTCGATCACTGACTTCTCATTCTTTGTTGGTTCACGTCTAGTGTATGCATGCATGCGCTTATGGGGGAACTTTGTGCTTATAATGATCAGTTTTTGCTTACTGCAGAATCTAAGTAGTCGCTTTCCATGGTGATTGAAAGTATCTTCTTTATATCTTCCAATAACTCCACCCCATCTAGCATGGTCATTTCCAACTCTGTCATTGAGATCTCCGAGCATGATAATTTCATCTAGGCAGTCACCCACTGTCCTTTGAAGCAGCTCGAAGAATTCCTCCTTGAACTCTGCTCTCTCATCCTCATTTGGCCCATACCCTATGACCAGGTTGACTATGGTTTCTCCTTCTTTTAGTTTTACATCCATAATGCGCTCCGAGACAAAGTTCCATCCCTTGATACTATCTTTTTGGTTTTTGGCCACAATGCAACCCACGCCCCCTTTAGCTCTTTCAGATGTGGGTACACCACTATAGAGCTGCGTGTTGCCATCGAGATCCATGACTCCTTGTCCTTTTTCTTTGTTTCCGTTATAGCCAGGATTTATAGTTTTGCTTTCCTCATCTCTTCCACCAGCTCCTCTTCTTTCCCATTTATACTTCTTGTGTTCCAAGTTCCATAAGTCGTAGTCCGTAGTCCGTTCCAGTTCGTCGCCTTTAGAATCAGTCCGGTTTTCTCTCTTGTAGTTCTCATAATCAAAAGTTTAAAGCAAACAGGTGATTGGTCTGTTGTGCCTTTGCATGGTGGAGGGGCTGCCTCCTTACGGCCTCCATGCAGGCCGCCCTCCTCCTTTTTCAGCCGGGCTTGGGACCGGCCTAGGCGGAGTTCATCCCAGCTGTCGAGGATACAAATTGGCCCCAGTTCATCCCAAAAAAAACTAATGAGGTGAACGCCGAATAAGTTTACTTCCACGATAAATCCTGGTGACGATATGAGTCATAAAGGGGTGTCTTCACTGTTCTAAAAAAACTAGCACTGTTCCTCCGATGGGTGCACAGGGGAATGTGATTCTAGATACAGGAACTACAACTGAATAATTTCGTTGCGACAACTCTTGCAGTGTTGAGGGCGGGCGGGGAAAACAGTCTTGTTTCCCGCTCGGCTGGAACGTCTATTTGGATATATATATATATATATATATATATATATATATATATATATATATATATATATATATATATTTATATATATATATATATATATATATATATATATATATATATATATATATATATATATATATATATATATATATATATATAGGGTTTACTACAAATATTGAATATTAGTACTCCACTTGGATTACAACTGTCAGGTGTTGGTGAAAATAACAATAATGTTTCAGGTATACGCCACTGTTGGCTGATAAAATAATATCCTGGATTTGGTAAGTCCAGTATTATAAGTTATATTCATACAGAATCTCGGCTTGTACACGCTTAACCATGGAAATGGAAAAGGAAAAGAAAAGACCGCTGGTTCGTCCACTTGGGATCAGGTCTGCTAAAATACAAGAAACATTTTATGGGAAAATGCTACCACACTATGTAAATATAAAAAGGTATAGACGGGGACACGATAGTTTCTCCTCCGCTCTGTCAAATCCTGATGAATTTAACAAATACACGGTGTTTTTCCCTACACCTTACACAGACACCGCTGGCCGCGGAGGTGGGTCAGACTGAGTCAATGAAGACTCTTCCGCCACTTCTCGCGGCTGGCAGTCACACGCACAGTGTGTTATTTATATTTTCTTCTCACAATGCGCCACGTACTATTACCTTCAACTTAGTATCTAGTAAATTGTCGGTGTCTGTTAATTTGTCGTATGGCATTTAAAAAACTAATAGACGCTATAATAACAATAATTTTAAAAAATGAAATATAAACCGTATCCTGACCTCCCACTGTCAGTCTTTCTAACACCTCTAAGTTCGGTCTGGTTAACCGTCTACCCTGTAAACAGAAATTACTGTCTCGTCTCAGCTAGGCAGTGGTCGGGAACGTGGTCTAACATTTTAATTGAATATCTGGTTATGGAAATCGCTACGCGTTATTTTATTTAATACGACTTACTAGCAAGAAAAATATCCAAGTGCAGTATTTAACTGTATGTTTAAAGTATTTAAGTGTTTAACTTTAAATGCTATCAATGTAAAACACTTCTAACACTTAGCACTATTTACCAGAAAATCCAGAATAAAAATCTCATCGAATCACTCTTTAACCAATAATCCAACATAAATGGTTTAAGACTGCGCGCTAGATTCTTCTCAAATTCTGAGTGACGACTGATAGATGGGTTATAAAAACAGTAGTATATATATCATTACATTTTCCTTGATCTCTAATGCGTTATTTCGCGCTTCTGTGTGAGACAAAAATTCTGAAGCTAGGGGTTTCAAGATAAAAGACTTCATTTTGGTCTTTCAGAGGTTCTTGTCTGGAGCTTTGACCGACATCAAAAGACTTTCTGTTCACTAGCGGGTTTCCTTGTAAGATGCGCGTGTTCCCAGATCAAAGGGTATTGGGGATTTTGGCATTCCCCTGAGCAAACTTCAAAGAAATCTGTTATGTGTCTCTCTCTCACGTGCTGTCTGTCAAGTATTACATGATTGACATATAAGCTCGCGTGAGTGGAACGAGGTAAACCGAAGCGTGATTTGTTTCCTGTTATGACTGACAGGTCAACGAAGATTGTAAACACAGCGTTGGCTAATGTTTAAAGAAATGAAGGCGGGGACAAAATGGTACGCTGCAGAAATAGACAGTTGGTAAAATGCATGTTTAACTAGCAAATCAGAGAGCAGCTATAAGGTTACAATAAGCTGTCAGATTACTGTAGCCTCTTTTCCAGTACACGTCACAGTGACAGACGTAAAATGTCTACACTATAAAGTAACCGGCTTTCTTAAATATTTCCTACGACATCCGAGATAAGGTACAATGTAACTATTTTTATCCCCTTTCTTCACACCCCGGTTACACAGGGGCGCATTTCCACGGCTGTTTTTATTACTTGCCCAATGTGAAACGTCGAACAACAAAATAGAGCTGGACACAAGTATTCAGAGGATGACAATACACGCTGTAAAAGGTCGAACAATACTACAGAGCTGGTCACAAGCATTCCGAGGATGACATTACGCGCTGTAAAAAGTCGAACAACACTATAAAGCTGGACACAAGCATTCAGAGGATGACATGACACGGTGTTAAAAAAGTCGAACGATACTAAAAAGCTGGACACAAACGAGCAGAGGACGAATTTATTTGGATTTAACAAGTTCAGATTTGTGAAAAGTTGGTCATACAACTGATTTTTGTCATAGTAACAAGCAAAACAAATAACAAAACAACAAACTAACAGACAAAACAAAAACAAACTTCTTTGCATTTGCGTACGCTATTTTCGATTAACCCCCCCCCACACACACACACACACAATAAAAAAAAATCAAACCAAAACAACAAAAAACACCAAACAAAACGAAACAAAAATAAATAAATAAAAAGTAAAACAATCAACTTAAAAACCTTCAGCAGTTTGCGATGACGGACGTGATGGTAATAAGAATAAACGGTGATGCAGAAGAAGTTATTTATGTCTTCTTTTCCTTGGGTCATCGAGATCTGATGTGCCAGATGCGTTGGTTAAACACAGGGACCCCCAAAGTGGTGATATACCCCAGAGGGTCGATTAAACATTTGAGGTCGACGTTTTGATTCATTTGAGAAGTAAAATATCTGCTGTGACTAAATTTTACATCTGGAAATACTGCTACCAAATACCACAAGCTTTGTGCAGCTGTTGAGTCATTTCTTCTTACATTCCCAAGTTCGTACAAGCTTTTTTGGTTTGATTTGTTTGAAGTTAACAACGACAACGGATCTCGGGCCTCTTCTAGTGCAAGCTTTTTTTTTTTTTTTTTTTTTAAATAAAATTTGCCCATTTTGGCGAGATGAGTCCCGTTCATCCTAGTCGGTTATGTTAGTACAAGCTGGTTTTAGCTACGCAAATACAGTTTCATCAAAGTAGAGTTATATTCAACGGACGAAGCGTGGTGACTTACGACTAAAGCTCACCAATCTCCAATCAAACACCAATGCCTTTGTCAATACTCATTAGCAACATCCTTTACTGGTGTGCCAGCTTCCTGGGTCAACCTGCACAGTGACCATATTGAGAAGTAAACTACTGAGACCAGACGTTCCTTGGGGTCTGTTACGACACACAAATACATCAGCAGTACAACTGTACAGTGATGTCAGCGTGACCTGTCCTGTCGACAGTATGCGGTAACTAGGTCAGCGTTTGTTGACATTTGGTTCGTTGGACATTTGCCATACAACTGACAGTGTTACACAGCAAGCTTGGTTGAAACATAGAACATTACACATCAGGACTGGAGAATATTTTGACAGTGTTTGCGAAAGGAAATGTTATTGAACTGAGAAGTACTACATCGATTGTTATCATTCACATCAACGATGGAGCTTCTATTTCTGTGTTGAATTTAAAATAATTAGACCAGAAGTATTTGTTTAATAAAGTACCACAGTACTGTACTATTAGGCAGTGTAACTGAGCCTTCTTTACAACACATTCTTTCTGCAACACTCTATTTACATCATATTGCCATACTATTTATGCAATTATGTATTTATGTTTAAATATTTATATGTGATATTTGTTTGTATCCAGCGGGTTGTTGTTTTGGTTGGGCGGTGTCACACAGCAGAGTATCCCACGTAATAGAGGGTCTGATGTGTGCGTTTCTATAGGTGCAATTTTCTTGATTGAAAATTTGCTGCGACAGCTGTTGCTATTAGTGTTAGCTGTGAAGACTGTACTCATTGTTGTTTTTGTAATATTCCTCTGTTCTTTAGTTTGTTGTGATTTGTTTGTAATTTGTTGGTCTACCCTATTCTATCTTTCAGTTCTATTCTCAATTTATATTTATATGCTGTGGCGTTATTTGTATTTGTTATCCTCTTGCGGTTTATCTTTTATTGTTTTTCCCATTTGATTTATTTCATTTCCGCAAATGTTTTCATGTTCTCCTGTATAACTGTTTTGTTTTGTGCCTGATCGACATACACTATTTAAAATATAGTTGATCATATAAATTGATGTACAAGAATCAACTGATAGTTAATTGCTATTACTAAAGGTACACAGTTGATGATATAAAACACTATTTCTGGTGCACTGCACTTATATTATAGAGTGAACCAGCAACTTATAGCTGTTATTATATAAGGATTTATACAAGACCTTTGTAAGGCTTGTTTCCCACAGTGATTGGGATAGTTAAGTACTATTTTCCACAGGTTACAAAGTTATCATACAAGGTCTGTGATTAAGACTAAGAAAGTGAATTTATTTACTTTTGCAAATTACTGATCTTATTAGACAAGATGTCTACTTTAGATTATTTTATCACACAAGGCAAGATTCTTGATAAGACTGGTCAGCAATTAGAAGAATGGGCAGTTGCTCAATATGACAAAGCATTGGCTGCTGAAGAAAGAAAAGCATTGATTGAAGAAAAGAAATTAGCAGCTGAGGAGAAAAAATTAGAAGCTGAGGAAAGAAAATTACAAAGAGACTATGAACAAAAGAAATTGCAGATACAGACTGATGAAAAAAGATTCCAGATGGAAATGGAAAAAGAGAAAAGAAAGGATGAAGCTGCTGCAGAAGAGAGGAAATTACAAGCTGAAGCTCAAGAGAAAAAAGCAATAAGAGAACATGAACACCAAAAAGAACTTTTAGCATTTGAGTTAGAAAAGTTAAAGTTAACAAACATAAGTGATGGTAATCAAGCATCTGGTGGTAATGGTAAACCCTTTACTTACAAGGTCAAGGTACCAGCGTTCAACCCTTCCAGTGATGACATAACATTCTGGCTAAATAGATTTGAACGCTCGTGTCGAGCACATAATGTGGACAAATCACAATATGCTAACCAGTTATCAGAAAATCTGAAAGGTGATTCTCTGACTAGTTTAAGTTTGGTTGAAGAGGCTGACAAAGATAACTATGATGTTATTAGGGCAGCCTTATTAAAGAAGTATCAGTTGTCTGAAGAGGGTTATCGGAAGTTGTTTAAGACAATGGTGCCTGAGGCAGGTGTAGAATTCTCAGAATTCATTGCAAGGACACGTCTTACATTTGATCGTTGGATTGAGCTATCCAAAACAGAAAAGACTTATGAAGCCCTTATGGACTTGATACTCAGAGACAAGATTATGTCAAGTATAAATAAACCTTTCCTCGAATTCTTACATGAGCGTAAACCTAAGTCTCTAAAAGAAATGGAACAGTATTGTACCCAATACGTCACTGCACATCCGGACGTAGCTATTAGCAACAATAAGGTTAAAGAAGGTATGCCAGTTGCTTCTGCAACACCATACAACCCTAATCACTCTCACAAATTCCAAGGACCTCAAAATAAGTTTAATAAAAAAGGTAACTATTACAGTTATCAGAACCAAGGTAACCAATCATTTCAGGGTTCTTCTTCGAATACCTGGAGAAGAGCTGACAGCCCTCGATTCAGGGGTGGTCATAATTACAGGAACTTTCGCAAAGGAAGTCATTCTAGAAACTATCCAAGTTTTCCTTCATGGAGACAACAAGATCATAATTACAGAGATACTCATTATAATGAATATGATGATAGTAACCAAAGGAGCTATGATTCAAACCCGAGTAGAGGTTATAATAGTGGAAACAATGATAAGTACAGAGGCAATAATAACAGAGGTAGAGCACAATTCAAAAAACATAAAGCTCATTACCAGGCGAACTCTGCACAGCAAGAGTCCCATGAAGCCTATAAACAAAATAAAGATAATGATGACTCTAATAATATGGCATGTGCCGCTTTTGATTTTGGGAGAGCATCTCAGTGCCCCCAATGCAAAACATTATTTGAGCCAACCACAGTGTCTACTTTAAGCTGTGGGCATCCTCTTCCCGCTCTTCCTGCGTCAATCGCGCATGATGGGAGAGGTTCTCTTGTCTTACACAAAGGTTTAGTAAATGACAATCCAGTCTCAGTACTTTTTGATTCTGGATGCACAACTATTGGGGTTAGGCAGTCACTCATAGATCCTTCTCATTCTACAGGCAAAGTAGTCAAATGCGTAACATTTGGCGGCACCATAGAGAAATACTCTACCGCTATCATTAGGATTGCTACTCCTTTCTTCACAGGAGATGTACACGCATGTCTTTTGCCGGATCCGATCGCTGATCTTATCATCGGTCGCATTCACGGAGTCAAAGAATGCACTCCGGAGCAAATTTCCGTTTGGGAAAATCAAAATATGCAATCTGCTAATGCAGTAGTCACTAGAGCTCAAGCTCTCAATATGCCTGAAACTTCATCTGTTGAAGATAATGAAGTGCATAACCAAGATGATCCCTTGGTAATTTCTCGTGACTCGTTTATAAAACAACAAGAAGAAGATCCGACTCTTAAGAAATTCTTCACTCTTGTAACGAAAGGTGATCCGAATAAAGATTCAAATTGTAAATCTTGGATTACAATGAAGAATGGCGTACTTGTACGTATGGTGCAAGACTCCACTAAGTCAAGTCATTCTCAGATTCTTGTACCCAAGAATTTGAGAGTTAAGATCTTACAACATGCACACGACTCTCAGTGTGCTGGTCACATGGGTTTTTCCCGTACAAAGTCAAGAGTTCTTGCGGCTTTCTTTTGGCCTTTTGTGAACAAGGACATACGGATCTATTGTCGATCCTGTAAAGTATGTCAAGAAGTCAAATCCAAAGGTCCTCGTCATGCTGCGCCTATTCAGGCTGCAGATATTCCTATTCGTCCATTCCAGAAAATGGCGATAGACATCATTGGTCCATTCAAGATCAAATCTGCTAGAGGACATCAGTTTATCTTAACGTGTGTAGACATGTGCACACGTTGGCCAGAGGCTATCCCTCTAAAGAGCATTACTACCGCTGACATTGCAGATGCTCTTTGGCTTATATTTTCTCGGCTGGGATTCCCCGGAGAAATATTATCAGATCATGGCACCCAACTGATATCGGATACCATGTCTCAAGTAATGTCTACTCTACAGATAGAGAGATCTTTGAGTAGCATCTATCATCCTATGTCCAATGGGATGGTCGAGCGACTAAATAGAACACTTAAGAACTTATTAGGGAAGATAACTGAGGATCATCCTCAAGATTGGGATAGGGTTTTACCCGCGGCCCTCTTCGCGTATAGAGAGGTCCCCAATGAACATACAGGGTTTTCTCCCTTTGAACTTGTCTTTGGCGCGCGACCGCGCGGCCCAATGTCTTTGCTGCATGATCTTATAACAGCTGACAATATTGACGATGACACAAAATCTTCTTACGAGTATG
Organism: Oreohelix idahoensis; assembly: GCA_024509875.1. NCBI lineage: Eukaryota > Metazoa > Mollusca > Gastropoda > Stylommatophora > Oreohelicidae > Oreohelix > Oreohelix idahoensis. The sequence continues at coordinate 251,601 of JAMPIV010000311.1, read as the reverse complement.
TCATCGCGCTGAGACAAAAGATTATCGAAGCATGCAAATTGGCAACGTCCTCTTCTGAATTTGCTAAGCAGAAGGCAAGACAATTTGCTAATAAGAAGAGAACTTTACGACAACTTTGTCCTGGTGACAAAGCATTTGTTTTGCTACCTTGTCGTGAAAATAGACTCCTTATTAGTTGGAAAGGTCCGTACGATATAATATCGAAAATTTCAGATGTTGACTACATCGTCGATATCAACGGGAAGCATAAAACCTTCCACATCAATATGCTTACGGAGTTCCATGAACGTCCTGACTATCTACAGCCTATTTTCCAGGCAACGGACGATTCTCATGTCAAACATGGTCATTACTCATCACTGTCTGTAATACAGGATGAGGAAACAAGTTTTTCGGATGTTAATCTTCCGCTTCCAATGATCCCACTTCATTCTAGTGAATCATGGAAAGACGTTACTGTTTCTCCTGATTTGTCTCTAGGAAAACGGCGACAAGTTTCGTCTATGTTACAAACATTTCAGGATGTCCTCACTGACATCCCTGGACAAACTCATGTCATTGAGCATGACATTGTTCTAACTGAACATACTCCAATTAGGGTTAGACCTTATCCTATCCCTATACATTTCCAAACACAGGTTGAAAAGGAGTTGGATGAAATGATAGATTTACAAATAATCGAACCATCCACTTCTGCATATTCTTCGCCGATGGTTATTGTTCGAAAAAAAGACAATAACATACGTCTTTGCGTTGACTATCGCAAATTGAATCAAGTTACGAAGTTCGATGCTGAACCTATGCCTTTACTAGAAGAGCTACTTACTCGTCTTTCTAAATCGCATTTTTTCACTAAACTTGATTTGTCTAAAGGATATTGGCAAGTTCCATTATCCGAACGCGCCAAACCTCTTACCGCTTTCTCTACTCCCAGAGGCCTTTTCCAATGGAATTTTATGCCTTTCGGCCTTATGAACGCACCAGCTACATTTGTACGCATGATGCGTCGAATCCTATCGTATCGGTCAGATGTCATTGCTTATCTAGACGACATCTGTCTTTTCAGCGATACTTGGGAAGATCACTATTCAGGGTTAGTTGAATTATTATCAACTCTGCGTGAGTATAACCTGACAGCAAAACCATCTAAAGCTTGTATTGGCTTTAGCGAAATTGCTTTCTTAGGCCATCGAGTAGGTCACGGTTTCTTGAAGACAGAAGACCATAATATCACTAAGATACTTAACATCTCTATCCCTAGGACTAAAAAGCAAGTGCGAAGTCTTTTAGGTCTCATACAATTTTATGGACGTTTCATTCCGAATCTGTCCTCTATCATGGCACCTCTCTCTACACTATTAAAGAAAGGGTCGCCTAACATGGTTCACTGGTCTCATGAATGCCAATCTTCACTAGAGAAGATCAAAACTATGTTTTCATCACCACCTATTTTAGTGTTACCTACAACAGATAAGACATTCGTTCTTCGTAGTGACGCTTCATCCACTGGGATTGGAGCGGCACTAATGCAAGAGTACTCTGGAACTCTGCATCCTGTAATGTATATATCCAGAAAACTTAATGCTGCAGAAAGGAATTACTCGGTTTTAGACCGTGAATTATTGGCAATGGTTTGGTCAATTCTCAAACTCCAAAGATTCCTTCTGGGCGCGCATTTCGTGGTGGAAACTGACCAAAAAGCTCTTACGGCTATCCAAAGTAAGAACTTGAAGAGCTCGAGATCAACTCGATACGCAATCGCTCTTCAACCTTTTCATTTTTCGGTACGAGCTATCCGTGGTTCAGAAAATGTGATGGCGGACATTCTGTCCAGATGCCCACATGATGCCACTTAACTGTTAAATATTGGATCTTTTTAATATGTATAACTTTACAACAGTTATTTTTTGTTTCTTTACTAAGATACACATTTGTAATTTAATAATAGAATGATGGTATCGCTACTTAGCGGTTTATTGATGTTTATTCACCGCTGTTCTTTGATGATTGTTTCTTCATAAATCATAAATTTAAGATTATAGTGTGAATTTTTGGTATGCATTGTATAATTACCAGAATTGTATTATACGTACATCACACCTTCCTGGAAACATTTATTCGTAGAGAAACAATTTCTCTCAGATTTTGAGATATATTCTCACCGGTCATATTAGGAATTATAGTTATTCCTGATATTTGCATCTGCGCAGTATTCTTGCGTTTTGAGCCTATTGTATGGTGCTCCTAGATGTATTTAAAAAAAAAAAAAATTTTTTTTTTTTTTTTTCCCGGGAGGTGTGGTAAGACTGTAAAGGGCAATTTTTACTATCTTGCAATATAATACATTTATATACTTATTATGTTCGCAAATATTTTGTAATCAAAGTATTTCCTTTTTAAGTGCTTAAGGAGAAGTCATTTTTGAGTTACTTCCCTTGAAAGTAGTTCCGTCATCTTCGATCGGACTCCGCGGACGAGTCTAGGCCTACTGCGATTTATTCTTTGGCTGGGTAGGAATAGATTGTTCTTGCTTCAGTATATCTATGGCCTGAATTTATACGTAGTGTTTGTATGAGTAGGACGAGTCTGTCTTATATATGGATATCTTTACATTTCTAAGTCGAACTATGTTGGTTGTCGCTAGAAAAGGTCAAATGCTATGCAGCGGAAGTATCGCTAGCAAGGGGTGTGATTCATGGCTGTCATCCTGTCTGGATGCAGAATTTTGTTGTAGCCGGCCTATCGCCGAAAAAATGATCTATAAGTAGATGGGGAAAAGTGAAAGTCATTTAGACATGTTGTATGTACTTTACCCCAGTGTTTATTCTCTTTTGCCAAGGAATGGCAAAGTTATATTTCGCATAGAAAGGTAAAACCACAATTTATTATGAACTTGGGCTTCGCCATCGTTGTCGATAAACAGATGCACAGTGGTACTTTTGAAAAGAATATTTATTCAAAGGAAGACGACATTCCTATGTATCAGCACTAGATTATATGATATTATTCAATTACTTCTATGATAGAAGTCATGAAGAAATGAGGACATTTAACGAATGACCAATTTTGGTCTGGGTCCTATAGTGAGTGAAACTCACGAGAGAAGAACAGCCATGTTGAAATTCATATACTTTGTATTTATCGAGTGAGAAAAAGGGATGCCTGTACTATCGCTCGATGAACCAAGAGATCACTGCTACATGTGAGAACCCATGTCTGGGATTCCTATATCTTTATGGAAAATATATATATTGAACTTTACGTGAAGGGATATTCACTAGACGAGGTTAGGTCTAGGAGCCTTCCTATATATTGGTTATGGTCTGACGTGCCCAGTCAGTAAAGCCAGATGATTTACATGATGGAACTCTGAATGCTTATTTACGAATGCTCCATTATGATATTTGCCAAGCATGAATGCTAACTTAAGATGATATTCCTGTGATCAACATTATGCTGTCTATGTCGACATTTGTTCCTGTAACCATACACGTACTGTCCAAGTGTGCGTCCCATTAAATGTTATAAAAAGACCACCGTAGTTCCAGTACTTCTTGAATTCGAACAGTGTGAGTATGAGTGATGTACTATCAACCTGTCAACTCTATCGAATCATTCTACCATTCGCGTTCTGACATTCACATACACACTCATTGTTTACACTCACATTCTTGTCGGAGCCTCATCACGTTCCAGGACAAGATGACCTGTATGACCAAAACTGTGCTGGGTTTAATGAGTTGACAATCGTTACACTTTACTACACCAGTCCCAACATCTACATTTATCAACTGGTGGACATTCACGTCATTTAACAAATAAAGCGTGATTCAGCAACTAGTAGCCAGTATGAGTAAACAACTAAACAGAGTTTAACACTCACCAATCTCCAATCAAACACCAATGCCTTTGTCAATACTCATTAGCAACATCCTTTACATTAATGAATTTAACGAGGTCAATAAAAAGGTAATGCTAATTTGCTTGCTTGTATAATCACTTCCCTAGTTTATTTGTTTATTTTTTGCCTGGGGTCTATTCAGGATCAAGAATTCCATGGAGGGGTCGGAACTCAAAAATTGTGGGGACCTCTGGTTTAACACGATCTCTGCCGCTGGTTAATGTGAAAATTAAAGCGATGATAAAGATAGTCCTGTAGCAGATACTGCCGTTGGGTACTAAAATGTCAGAGATTTCACTTATTAATAGGTTCCACTTTATGATGTGGGGCGACCAGTTCCATTCCTCGCTGCCTTTGCCTTCCCTAAATCATAAGCAGAGTCAGGTTTCCTTTTTCCCTTTTTACAGCTGGGTACATTGGAGGTCTCTTCACCTCGAAAAGTAAAAAATTAATAAACTCTACCGCTTGGAATCACAATGTGATACATACCATTGGCTAATACTATACGTACCACTGGTTAATGTGATACTTACCACTTTTTAATGTAGTTCGTTTTCATTGTAGATCAATTCTGTCTGTGATTATCGTGGCTAAAGTAAAATGTATGAGCAAACGTTTTAAGTTCGTTTCAGCCAGCATTTTTTGTTCCGTTTCATTGACAACCCAAAGAATATTTATCTTTGATGGTAAGATTAAATCTTTTGTACCGTACTAGTTAATTCAAATAAGCACATAGTAGCTCTGATAATGATCTTGCATATAACCAGTGGCGGCTCTAAATGCGTTAGGCTGGTCCAGATATCTACAGATTACTTAGTACGAGATTTGAGCATATAACACACGTTTTTAGATGACATTATTATACTCAGTAAAAACGGTATTCATCGTCAAGGTTGAATGAACACGACAAAATATTTAATTTAAATACGTTGACAAACTGAAAAATTACAGTTTATAACAACTTTATAATTACTCAAAATCACTCGCGCTGAAATCCCTTTGGCTGATATGGTCCTAAATGTAAAAAGGTAAAGGTAAAGGATCCCGTTACACGCCCATTGGGGCATATTGAGAGTACGGTGTTAGACCCATATTTTCTTGACCATCGGCACACAAGGGGTGGTGTGGTCAGCATCACACCGGCCGCTTTAACCTTCTCAGAGTTACTCTGGTACCAAATTTATGAGGCTGGGTCGACCCCGGAACCGTTTCCGGTCTAAAAATCCCACCTCAACGGGGGGATCGAACCATGGACCACCAAGCGAAGACGCCAGTTCACTATCCACTGCGGCTCTTAAGGTCCTAAATGTTGTACATTTAATTTTTGTTGAACATCATTGCGCTGAACTCTGTAATTAGTTAAAACAATTTTTTCCCAATTAAAAAAAATTGTTTTTAAATTTACAAAATCTTGTACATTCATTCTAGACATGAGGATTAGATTACTGAGTTATCTTATTATACTAAGTCGGAAGACGTCCGCCTCTTTAGTAACACGGGTTATCAAGAAAAGACAACTCTGGATAACTTGGGCATGAGTGAACAGTTCCCCATTTGAATAGTCTGCGCATGCGCGTTAAAGCATGATTTCTCCGCATTATGACAGCTAGATTTGTGGAATATAAACTTCGTGAAACGGGTTGTTTTTGTTGTTCCGATCCTCATGGATTCGAGTTATTCAACCTTTTAACCTTGCGGCAATTTGGGGGTGTCCTTTTGGGCTTTCTTGCAACCCCAGAGAATTTCCCCAACTCAGTGGGCGCAGCTGGCGGAGGTCACACCAGACCCACTAATTGGTGTATGTGCAATACCACGAGAAGGATGGGTCTCTACCCTGCAGGAGGGTAATGGGGAGGGGGACTCGATCGTCATCCGAGCATGTGGCGCAGCCACCACCGCTACCGCCCTGCTCAAACACGTAGCTCTCCCTTATTGTCGTGGGACGTAAACGCATGCCTTGATTTTTTTGGGAAGACGAAGAAATCAGCCAATCAGAAGCCGGGAACGCTCGCTTGCGACGAGCCGGTTTCACAATGGCGTATAAACAAAAGGTAGAGATTGTGCATAGAAGCACGTAGACTTAGGTAAATTAAAAGAGAATGGCTGGACTGAAAGACATGATATTGGTCTCGTTTGTTGAAGAAGAAGACCAACTATAAGCATGTCAAAGGAAACGTTGCTACATGAATTCGTTTTAGAGATAAGTGAAGGTAAAGATGCCAGCATGCTGAAAACTGTTGTGTCGATCAACTTGGGAAATTAATATTAAATCAAAGAAAAAATCAATTACGGACAACCATATACAAAAATCACCCGTGTGTTACCGGGGCCCGAAAGGGGAGCAAAGAATAGTAACACTGCACCCTACCACGCATGTCGTAAAAAGCGACTAAGGAGGGTATGGGCATGGGGCTGTTTACCCCATCCCGTAAAAAAAACTTTGCACAGTGGGCTGATCACCTGCTTGCCAACCAATCTGATTACGGAAACAATGATAGATTGTTTGGTCTGTTTTTGTTCCACAAAGACGCCACTAGGCGTGGTGGAAACAGCGATAGATTGATCAATTTGTTGTTGCCCTAAGACGCCACTAGGCGTACTAGCCACATACTGCTTTGCCGGTTGATGGCTAAGGATGGAAGAAGAAGATATACAAAAATGAAGCCAACGATCGTACATATAAAAGTAAATTCTCTCTCATACGTCCGCGCTCAACATATAAAAGCCAGTGGTGGTTCTTTCAAATCGTAGAGCGTAAATGAAAATCAGAAGATTGATAGACTGCTGGAGGTAGAGAGAGAGAGAGAGAGAGAGAGAGAGAGAGAGAGAGAGAGAGAGAGAGAGAGAGAGAGAGAGAGAGAGAGAGAGAGAGAGAGAGAGAGAGAGAGAGAGAGAGAGAGAGAGAGAGAGAGAGAGCAGCGTGCCTGGAAAGCTTATTTCTTCGTCTAAAACTTCATTTCAGGTTAGATAAGTTTAATCGACCTGTAAGGACTAAACTGGAATTTAATTTGTGGATGACGAAACGAACACAATATGTACCAAGGTTAAGCCGGAATAGAAACTCGGGAGTGTTCAAAAATTTTTAATCAATAGGAACACTTTTATAGATAATTGCAAGCTACTATAACTCTAGAAGGCGACTGCAGAATCATGATTTGCACTAACGGTGTATTTTATGTCTTTCTGAAAATGTATTACAGTTAGACACCTGTCATGATTATGTTATACTGCCAATAGAACAGATCACTGTGTCATACATATACGTGCATAACGCTGAACACTTTCACTCACTGACATGTAGACGTGTGGGCCATTACGACCAAAGGTTAGCCACATGTCACCCTTTGTTCGAGGTTACTGTTCTGGTTTGGAACAGCAGGATCTCGAACTGAAATCCACTCGTGACTCACTTCGACAATAAGGAGCACCTCGGTGTGATTCTGTTAATACACTGACTCCCTCAGGTGTGGGTCAGCCTAGTGCAGGGTCAATTACCAACTGCTGCAAATACTACTAGTGTAGACCAGAAGGGCTGTACCAGAACATTGAAGCTGAGTAAACTATATGTGAATAGGCTACAATCACAGTGAGCAGTCAAAAGAAAATCTCAAAAGACAACAGATGCGCAGTGATGATAAACTGTTCTGTGTCAAGATTCAAGACAAGTGAAATTAGTTCTACTGGAAATTGAAGGGACATTTTAATTATTTGAAGATTTCAACAAGGACTTTTGTCTAATTAATACTTACAACTTAACTGTTATATAAGTGTGAAATTACATTTGTTATTTCATTCACATTCATCAGTTTCCATCATTTATAATTGCATAAGAAGATAACAAAAGATAAACGTACATAATAAATGATTCAGTAGTTGTATTCATCTGACTTATCAATTTTATATTGTTGCAGTTTGAATTTTACTGAATTTGTTATTGATCATAGGTTAGTTACATAGCAAAGGTGGCATCTTAGGCTCTGACTTTAATCTGAATACTATCTGAAGCAGAGACCTTCACAGCCGTGACTATCCTGTGATATCAGTGCTTTTTTTCTGACACTTGGACTATATTCTATTTAGACTGTCTTTTTTGTCTGTTCTATACTGACAACCATACTCTTTAAAACTTTTCGCTACACTTATCATTTGAACTGGGAAAAGAGGGGGGGGGGCCGTAGCCGGGAGCACCAAGCACAATCTTTTGGGATAGCGTTCGCCTGCGTTCCTTCGTCAAATATATATTTCGTTTTCCTGGGGATGGCACTCGGCACCACCCCTCCCCCACCCCCACCCCCACCAGCTAAGAAAGGATCAGAAGACGAAGCATGCGCATTAAGGAAATAGGAATGAAAGGGAGGGAGGTGGTGGAGTGAGCTTGAGAGGGTCTCGTTGTAGAATCTTAGCAGTTATAATGTATGTACAGAGATTTGTTATGTTACTATAAAAATACGAAAGGATTTTTTCCCCTTTAGGTTCTGGTATGTATGAATTCCACTATCCCGTAAGAACGAGCCGCCACTGCATGTAAAGGTACACACATAACCGTCGTCTGGGTCACCTGATATTCACAGGCAAACCATTACAATAAAGACAACAGTAATGAAGACGTTTAGGTATTTTCGAAGAAATTTAATAGGATTTTGTATTCTTGTTTTGGTTGAGTCCGTCTGACCCACGCAGCAGTCTCATTGATTTTATAAAAGTGCGGCGTCTATGTTATCCCGTTGGATTGATTTTAAGTAAACATGCCAACACGTACTGGGTAGCGGACCATAAAACATTTTATAGACCACTGGAAACAATAAAAACAGAAAGAATACATTACTATACACGGCATATACGTTCACCATCACCAATGGCTTTACATGCGAGTCACGGAACGTCATTTATGCTATTATATACAAACGTTGCAATATTATTTACATCGGCCAAACGGGCATACGACTTGTAGATAGATTCTGCAGACACCTCTTGGACATTTCTCTGTTGGGATCCACACCTGTAGTCATCCACTTCAATGGTCCTGGCCACCACGTTGCCACTGACATCCAGGTGACAGCATGTCACAAAATGGTTTGTGCGATCTCATGTCCACCCCGGCAGGATCGCATTACATTCCTGTGTGAGTGATATTTTGTTATTTCTTTTTCTACTGCCCTTATTTGTCAACACAGAAAACTCATCCGAAGGTCAATGTTTTCATAACTTTCACACTTCAGTTCACTTCCATTCGCCTGCACATCCCTAAGGGAATAATTGGGTCACAAAACGTGACCGTCCCACATTTGATCCCAGGTGAAAGGCTAATGACGGTGTTTGCACAAGATGGGAGTAATCCTTTACAATTCTACAAAATAATAGACTTGCATATTGGAGGTGCGGATAAACCACGAAATGTCCAGACAAAACGGCCGAATTGCGCAGAGTCATAGTCTGATAACGACGGTTGAATTACGTGGGATAGGCAAGTCAGATAATCCCCCAATCTGGGAGGACATGTTGAAGTGTGAGAGACGTAACTTGACCAAGTAATAATCGGATGTTTACAGCCCAATTTGAGAAAAGTAACGTTTGAAATTTTGCACTAGATGAGTCATGCAAAATATTTCATCATAAAGTGCCATAAATTTAAACGTTCAAATAAGATTGGCTGATATTTTGATGCGCGAATAACAATTGCGTCGATTGGACGTTTGTCCCAACAGCCATACAAGGCGGGGGACGAAAACCTACAATATAATCTGACAATTTTTGCAAGTCTACTTCACTGTGAAAATTCACTCGTGCCAAGAAGACCATCAGACTGCCAGGGTTAGAATCAGATTTCATATATATCAGACGGGACTTTGTGGAACATCTTGAAGGGCTTAAAAGATCCCAGGAAAACCAAGTTAATAAGGAAAACCGGGATCTGAGGAAACTTAACACACTGAGTCATAGTGGGAATTCATTGTTAACATAATAACACCCAGAAACGTGCAAGAGACCTAGTCAAGTGCCTTTATTCTTCTAAGCAAACTGTCTGTGAGTCAAGATTGGCTAAGTTGTACATTTTACATTCTATAATTTTCATTACTAACATGTTAAATAATATGTATATATTACCATGTGAATATTAATATGTGAAAATTGCTAATGGATGTCCAAGTCATTTGAGGCTGGCAACTTCAGCATATAGAATGATGATTTCATGAACCACTACTGCAAGGGCTGGTGACTGCTTTACTGCTAGTTTCTTAAAGAGAACTAAAAGCATAGGCAATCCCAAGTTCCATATGGAGCAGGGAGGGAAAGATAAAAGAAATGATGTATATGCTAATTATAATATTTACATTTCGAATTTCCAGTGTAAACGTCTATGTAAACATATTCACTTAAAAAATATAATGAAAGTTTCAAACTTTTCACTCAGTGTACATTAACCGAAAACACATTTAATCTATATTGTGAACACTTTTCAACCAGTGAAGATGTAAATGTAAACATATTATATCTATACTTTTAACCTTTTCATTTGAATGTAAAGTAAATATAACGTTATTCAGTTTAAATGTAAACAAAGTTTCTCTCGAGGGGTTAAGCTTAATTCTTATTGAGGATATAGTCTGAGGTAGAGGGGATGATGGAATAGGAAGATTGGGACACATAAGCATGTGTCGGGAAACTCAATACTCAGAAGGTATTTGTTTTTATTCTTTTACCATACTAGTTGGTGGTACCAATGAGGGTACTAATCTCTGGAACAACGTGAGGGTAGAAGTGGCCTTACGTTGAGTTAGACACCATAATCAGAGGGTCTTAGAGACGCGGGACCAGCTCTGCAGTTACTCCCTGATCTTTCTTGGAACGTGCTGCGCCTTTAATCTTGACCAGAGACGCGAGAGCTCCAGTGACCTATCTGCACAGAACCCAAAAACCCAGCGGCAGCAGAAACTACAATTTTCAGCTAAGTCAAACCTAAAATTTGCCATGTGACTTCTTACATAAAACACCATACCATCACACGATGATGAGTATTTTCTGTTACAGATTATTCAAAATTTTTAAACTGATAAAACTAAGTGATCATTAAATCTGTTTTTTTTGTTGTTGTAAATATACAAATTTAACGTCGATTTAATCATTTTGAATGTTCTGCATGTTTGTCTCAGTCAATTTACTAATTACACTCTAAACAGAGCTATACCAGAATAATAATAATAATTCCACTGAGTAAATCACGGTGGGCGCTTGAACGAGCTGAAATTAATAATTGCTTAATTTTTCATAAAAGGCGGCGGATCAGGTATAAGTTAACAATTGCCCTGCCCAACGCAGCATTGTTCTTGACTTCTGAAATATCTTATGAAGGTACATGTGTCTTTTATCACTCACAGATTATAATTGTTAAAATTTAGTAGCCACACGAAGCACCATACTTTTTCTTAAATTCGCGCGGCAAATCTAACACCGTGTCATTCAATCGCCGTGTCAAGGCCGTGGAAGATGAATCTCTTGGAGTTGTCAGATTTTACACGCAACAAAAAAATTGTGATCAGTTTTTGCAGGAACGAGGAATTATACACACCGTCCGACTGTGTGCTAACAATCATGTCATGAGTTTGTTTCTCACAGTTCGCCAAGATCGTTAGAGATTCCGCATATGTTAGCAGGACATTCCTGATCGTTCTGGCACACGGTTAGAGGGCACACATCTGTCCTTCAGGTAGATTATTCTGTTCATTTACTGTTGGAGTAAAGAGATGACTAGCATTGCTTTCTGTAAATCAGAGCTAGGAATTGCCAATAAAGCTATCATAAAATGGAACAGCAACCTGCGTGAGGTTTTTGCAAATTCACTAATTGCTAACCTCGCTGTAATTGGCGGTCCCAATACCACGGTTGAGATTGATGAAAGTGTGTTCACATGCAGAAAAACTAACGTCGGTCGTGTATTTCCACAGCAGTGGGTATTCGGTGGCATTTGTCGTGAAACAACTGAGTGTTTCATGGTTCCAGTGCCGGACCGCTCAGCGGCTACACTAATGCCCTTTATCATAGCCAACATTCGTCCTGGTATGACAGTTGTGTCGGATCAATGGCGCGCATATAGTACCATTCAGAATTTGCCAGGTTTAACTCACGAAACGGTAAATCATTCTGCAAATTTTGGCGACCCAAATACAGGAGCAAACACACAACGAATAGAGAGGTTGTGGAAAGCTGCCAAAGAACCCAACAAACGTCAAAACGGAACACAGAGACAATGTTAGATTCCTACATGTGTGACTTTTTGTGGCGACATCGGAATAAAGTTCGTCAGTCAGACCCATTCGACAGTATCCTGCATGACATTACAGAATTTTGACCTCTTTAAATTGTGCTGCTACGAACGAACATGTGTATGTCCTGATATGTGCATAGCTTCAGCGATCCTTGGTGATCTGTTCCCCTCACGGTCCTTTTTAGGGCCCCGAAAACCCACAAAACTGCACCACGGTCCTTTTTAGGGCCCAGAACCAAACTGCACCACGGTCCTCTTTAGTGCCCAAAAAACCCAGAAAACTGCACCACGGTCCTGTTTAGGGCCTACAAAACCAACAAAACTGTCCACAAAACTGCCCCACGGTCCTGTTTAGGGCCCACAAAACCAACAAAACTGTACCCTAACAAGAAATCGCTAAGCGCTGATCCTTTATTTGTTTTCGCCGCTGGGTGGGGAGGGCTGGGTGGAGAGGGCTGAGTGGGGAGGGGTCCCCTCGCTACGCACTGATCCTTGTCAAATGTTGACACAATTATCCTGCCACCCCTACTTGCGAAATGCATAATAGACTAACCCCACGCAGGCAAATGTAAGGAAAACGTAGACACAATTATCCTGCCACCCCTACTTGCGAATTGCAAAATAGACTAACCCCGCGCAGGCAAATGTACGGAAACCGGTGTGGTCATTGAATTTCAGAATGGGTGATAAAAGACACAAGTACCTTCAGTCTTTCTATTCTACTCAAGCCCCCGTTCATAATTTATTGCTTGCATAGAAAAGAAGCACCCGTGTGTTACCGGGGCCCGAAAGGGGAGCAAAGAATAGTAACACTGTTCCCTGCCATGCATGTCGTAGAAAGCGACTAAGGAGGGTTGGGCATGGGGCTGAAGGACAAGAATGTATAAGAATGGATAAGAGCCACACACTGAGGGAGTCTGTTTTATAGCATTACAAGACACTTCTTTGAATGTACGGTTGAATGAAAAAAAAAACAATATACAAAAACACACAAATAGTAATACGTCTTACAAAGAGAAAGGACAAGAACGTACAGGGTACAGGAGGTAGAGGTAAACCCCAAAAACACACAAATAGTAATACGTCTTAAAAAGAGAAAGGACAAGAACGTACAGGGTACAGGAGGTAGAGGTAAACCCTAAAAACACACAAATAGTAATATGTCTTACAAAGAGAAAGGACAAGAACGTACAGGGTACAGGAGGTAGAGGTAAACCCCAAAAACACACAAATAGTAATATGTCTTACAAAGAGAAAGAACAAGAACGTACAGGGTACAGGAGGTAGAGGTAAACCCCAAAAACACACAAATAGTAATACGTCTTACAAAGAGAAAGGACAAGAATGTACAGGGTACAGGAGGTAGAGGTAAACCCTAAAAACACACAAATAGTAATATGTCTTACAAAGAGAAAGGACAAGAACGTACAGGGTACAGGAGGTAGAGGTAAACCCCAAAAACACACAAATAGTAATACGTCTTACAAAGAGAAAGGACAAGAACGTACAGGGTACAGGAGGTAGAGGTAAACCCCAAAAACACACAAATAGTAATATGTCTTACAAAGAGAAAGGACAAGAACGTACAGGGTACAGGAGGTAGAGGTAAACCCCAAAAACACACAAATAGTAATATGTCTTACAAAGAGAAAGGACAAGAACGTACAGGGTACAGGAGGTAGAGGTAAACCCCAAAAACACACAAATAGTAATATGTCTTACAAAGAGAAAGGACAAGAACGTACAGGGTACAGGAGGTAGAGGTAAACCCTAAAAACACACAAATAGTAATATGTCTTACAAAGAGAAAGGACAAGAACGTACAGGGTACAGGAGGTAGAGGTAAACCCCAAAAACACACAAATAGTAATATGTCTTACAAAGAGAAAGGACAAGAACGTACAGGGTACAGGAGGTAGAGGTGAACCCCAAAAACACACAAATAGTAATACGTCTTACAAAGAGAAAGGACAAGAACGTACAGGATACAGGAGGTAGAGGTAAACCCCAAAAACACACAAATAGTAATATGTCTTACAAAGAGAAAGGACAAGAACGTACAGGGTACAAGAGGTAGAGGTAAACCCCAAAAACACACAAATAGTAATACGTCTTACAAAGAGAAAGGACAAGAACGTACAGGGTACAGGAGGTAGAGGTAAACCCTAAAAACACACAAATAGTAATATGTCTTACAAAGAGAAAGGACAAGAACGTACAGGGTACAGGAGGTAGAGGTAAACCCCAAAAACACACAAATAGTAATATGTCTTACAAAGAGAAAGGACAAGAACGTACAGGGTACAGGAGGTAGAGGTAAACCCCAAAAACACACAAATAGTAATACGTCTTACAAAGAGAAAGGACAAGAATGTACAGGGTACAGGAGGTAGAGGTAAACCCTAAAAACACACAAATAGTAATATGTCTTACAAAGAGAAAGGACAAGAACGTACAGGGTACAGGAGAGGTAAACCCTAAAAACACACAAATAGTAATATGTCTTACAAAGAGAAAGGACAAGAACGTACAGGGTACAGGAGGTAGAGGTAAACCCTAAAAACACACAAATAGTAATATGTCTTACAAAGAGAAGGGTACAGGAGGTAGAGGTAAACCCTAAAAACACACAAATAGTAATATGTCTTACAAAGAGAAAGGACAAGAACGTACAGGGTACAGGAGGTAGAGGTAAACCCTAAAAACACACAAATAGTAATATGTCTTACAAAGAGAAAGGACAAGAACGTACAGGGTACAGGAGGTAGAGGTAAACCCTAAAAACACACAAATAGTAATATGTCTTACAAAGAGAAAGGACAAGAACGTACAGGGTACAGGAGGTAGAGGTAAACCCCAAAAACACACAAATAGTAATATGTCTTACAAAGAGAAAGGACAAGAACGTACAGGGTACAGGAGGTAGAGGTAAACCCCAAAAACACACAAATAGTAATACGTCTTACAAAGAGAAAGGACAAGAATGTACAGGGTACAGGAGGTAGAGGTAAACCCTAAAAACACACAAATAGTAATACGTCTTACAAAGAGAAAGGACAAGAATGTACAGAATACCAGAGGTAGAGGTAAATCCCCAAAACACACAAATAGTAATACGTCTTACAAAGAGAAAGGACAAGAACGTACAGGGTACAGGAGGTAGAGGTAAACCCCAAAAACACACAAATAGTAATACGTCTTACAAAGAGAAAGGACAAGAACGTACAGGGTACAGGAGGTAGAGGTAAACCCCAAAAACACACAAATAGTAATACGTCTTACAAAGAGAAAGGACAAGAACGTACAGGGTACAGGAGGTAGAGGTAAACCCTAAAAACACACAAATAGTAATACGTCTTACAAAGAGAAAGGACAAGAACGTACAGGGTACAGGTGGTAGGGGTAAACCCCAAAAACACACAAATAGTAATACGTCTTACAAAGAGAAAGGACAAGAACGTACAGGGTACAGGAGGTAGAGGTAAACCCTAAAAACACACAAATAGTAATACGTCTTACAAAGAGAAAGGACAAGAATGTACAGGGTACAGGAGGTAGAGGTAAACCCTAAAAACACACAAATAGTAATATGTCTTACAAAGAGAAAGGACAAGAACGTACAGGGTACAGGAGGTAGAGGTAAACCCTAAAAACACATAGAGAAGAAAGCTGGAGATAGAAAAGACAGAGAACAAAGGACATGGGCAGACCAGGACAGGCAGACCTGGCACATATTTGTTGAAGGCCTATACTCAATGGGGAGCTGAGGAATGATGATGGTGATGATGGTGGTGGTGATGATGATGGTGATGATGGTGGTGGTGGTGATGATGGTGGTGGTGGTGATGATGTAAGTACAGTTTTGAAACCCAACGCACTGTTTTATATGTTCTAGACACTTTCTTTTAAATTTTGAAAAAAGCCTATTATCGACAAACACAAACATAACAATATCACTGAAGCGCGAGTAATATTAATACAGATAACAATACGACAACCACAACCTTAATGGCAGTGCGAGACAATCACAAATTCTTATCACCGAAACACTGCTAGTGTCTGTGACAACGAAACGCAATAACTGTATCGATCTGTTCCTGAACGGCATACCTTCTTTTGATCACATCTAATTCTTTTTTCTTCTATTTCTTTGTTTTTCTCTTTCTGTCTCCATTTCTGTCACTCTTTCTCTCTTTTTATCTCTCTTTCCTCTCTTCCACCGACAGCGTTTTCATTTTTCCCTCTACATTTCTTACGTATCAAATGGAAAAGAAATGTTAGTGCAGCCAAACAAAGCATTTTCTTCTATCCTCGTTTCCGTAACCTGTCGGTCGTTGTGGCACCATTTCAGAAGTTCCTAGCCGCGTGTTTCCATTTCTGTCCGTTAAGGCATTCGTGCCGGTGCTTGCGTCATGTACACACGTCTGTCCTGTTCATTCTTTGATGCTATCAGCTCAACTTTTCTGTGTAATGCTTCTGATTTTTTTTTTTTTTTTTTCACGTATTGTCCCGTGAAAGAAACGCCTTTGACATATTGTTTACCCCTCCTTGGCACACAGCATAAAGTATTGTATTTTATTTCATTTGTGTTTCTGAGCCTTTATAAGGTTTTGCCCCCGATTTTCTGATGTCGTTTAGATTTTTGTTCTTTGTAAAGTTTTCTAAAATGAAATTCCAAGAAATGTCATGCGGATGAATTTTTTTTTTTTTTTTTGAAGTAAGAATCCTGAACAGTTTTGACGATGCAAACCCTGTTGAACCTGGACCGAATGTATTTCGGTTTGTTCAAATATATTAGATTTTTCGGTATTAATATGTAGCCACAGTATGAACCATCTAATTTTTTATTTTTATTTCGAGCTTTGCTTGCATTGGCGAGACACACCTCTTTCAACCTAGACAAAAGATTCGTCGGTTATATTAGCGCGTGTGCCAAAATATGTCAGAATTTGCAGTATTTTTAGATAATAACATTATGAATCAACTTAATTTTTTTTAATTTTAAATTTTCACATTACACAAGGCTGAAATTAGAAGCAAATACTGTCAGATATATTAGGGCGTGTTTCTAAGCAGAACAGACATTTCGGTCTTGAATAGCACCACGATGGCGTGTAATCTCATCGTCTGAATGCTTGCGTCCAGCTCTATAATTTTATTTGACGTTTGCCAGCGTGTAATGTCGTCCTGTGAATACTTGTGTCCACTTCTATAGTTTTGTTCAACTTTTCCCACCGTGTAAAGTAGTCCTGTGAATACTTGTATCTACCTATATAATGTTGGTCAACTTTTCCCAGCGTGTAATGTAGTCCTGTGAATACTTGTATCTACCTCTATAATGTTGTTCAACTTTTCCCAACATGTAATGTAGTCCTGTGAATGCTTGTTTCCTGCTCTATAATATTTTTCCACTTCTCACGGCGTGTAATCCCGTCCACTGAATGCGTTTGCCCAGCTCTATAATGTTTAACGACCCTCAGCGTATGATCTTGTCCTCTGAAGGCTAGTGTCCGGCTGTATAGCATTGTTCGACGTTAGTCAAACTTATCATGGCGTTTGGTCAATGGTTAATGCACCAAGAACAAATTGAAAGGCATTTGTGCTCTTTTAATTGGAGTTCAATTTAGTTTTCGCTATTTTCCCGAAAGGCTGACGGGATTTTTTCATTGTTACGGACGTTTCAGTAAGACAGATAGTGTAAAGGGGATACGTGAAATAAAAATATATAAGAGTGCATGAGCAAGCAACATTTGGTACATACAGACCTTTTTGTCACGTGTAGATCCTGAGAGTCTCTGAGGAGACAAATAAAAAATATAGAATTCTGCTTCCTCAAGCAAGACGCCGTAATAGGCGACTAATTTTAGGTTGTGTATGAGGCTGACAACATCATTATGTAAAATAAATGGATACAGAAATCATCGCTGCAAGAGTATATAAATGTTTTGGTGTGAGCATCCTTAAAGGGAACCAGATATAGTGGTAACTCCATGCTCCATAAGGGGCAAAAAAAAACAGAAAAAAGAAATGAATGAATGACACTTAAACACTAGCCAAAAGTGTGAACATTTAGACACTAGCCAAAAGTGTGAACACTTAGACACTAGCCAAAAGTGTGAACACATAGAATAACTGATCGCTTAAACACATAGAATAACTGATCGCGTGAACACATAGAATAACTAATAGCGTGAACACATTCAATAATGGGACTTGTGAAAACATACGATAAGGGGACGTGTGAACACATCCAATAACGGATCGATTGAACACATTGTAACTGTCTTTTTTTTTCTTGTTGAGGTGATCACTGGCCCAAGACAGTTTACATGTTGTTAGATGTGTAGTGCGAGCGTATGATGAGTTGAGTGTGGGTGCGAATGAAGACGCGAATGTGTTTAGGCTCGTATAGATGTAGATCCTGCAACCCATACTCTCACATGCAGTAATCAAGGATGCTTTGACACTGCAGGCATGTTTCAAGACATTTATTGACGGGAACACACATAATATCAACAGGAACAGTCAGTGTAACAAGGTCATGCTGACCTGACATCGATAGGTATACATTTGGCATTCAAAAAGGTAAACATCAGAATAGACGTGCATGGTCAATAGCAAAGTTCTTCAATAATGACAGTTCGTAGCGTCGCCCTTGGCGTCTCTGACTAAACGCGTCAGATGCCTTAGTTACCTTGACACACAGGTGCAACTTGGCACTCCCTGCCAATTGCACATATCAGGCTGTAGTATAATAGCCGGAAGCACAGGCCTCGTCCTAACGTCGGCCGTGTACTTCTGTTAAATAGGTTATCATCAACCCTGCAGTAATACTTATTGTAGATAGAAGTTCCGCCAATCTGCGGCTCCCACAATATATCTTCGTCACTGGATTTCTGGACAATATAAGACTAACAGTCTTGGATGGCTACCTCGAGCACAAATATATAAGTTCTGAAATGGCGGATCCGTGAACTGCTGTTCACCCTAGGTAATCCTTTACATGTTCTGCCACCGAAAAGCGTAATAATGCATAAAGGTCGGTATTACCTGGTAAATGAATCCTCAGAACTACACAAGGAATTCTGTCGTCATCCCGACGCACAGAGATTCACTGGGGAAAACTGCCATAGCAGTTACTTCGAAGATTCTCCCCGAAAAACAATGGACTCTTGGTCCCTTCAGAAAAACAGGACCTCCCGGCTTCCCGGAAGTATATCTCACTCCCGCTTAAAAAACCTTCCCATAGGCCCACGCCGAACTGTCAACCTCTGACCCTAAAGGTCAAACACAATGAATGAATAAACAAGGGAAGACAACCCCTAATCAACCTGACATCGCAGGTAAAGACACAATTATACTTATGATACAAACATAAGCAAATAACTTGACAGATGACTCCGTCGAAAATGACAGCAACACACATACAATAACGGGACATGTGAACACATACAATAACTGATCACGTGAACTCATTCAATAGTGGGACGTGTCAACACATACAATAACGGGCCGTGTGAACACATCCAATAACGGGACATGTGAACATATACAATAACGGGACATATGAACACATACAATAACGGGACATGTGAACACATACAATAACGGGACATGTGAACATATACAATAACGGGACATGTGAACACATACAATAACGGGACATGTGAACACATACAATAACTGATTACGTGAACACATACAATAGTGGGACGTTTCAACACATACAATAACGGGTCGTGTGAACACATCCAATAACCGATCGCTTGAACACATACAATAACAATAACGGGACGTGTGAACACATGCAATAACCGATCGCTTGAACACATACAATAACGGGACGTGTGAACACATACAATAACGGGACGTGTGAACACATACAATAACCGATCGCTTAAACACATACAATAACGGAACGTGTGAACACATAATATAACGTGACGTATTACCACATACAAAAACGGAACATGTGAACACATACAATAACGGAACGTGCGAACACATACAATAACGGAACGTGTAAACACATACAAGAAGAAACGGTACTTGTGTCTTTATTCACCCACAAATTAAAATTGTTGAAATTTAGAAGCCAAACGGAGCACCGTACTTTTTCTTAAATTTTTTTTCTTAAATTCGCGCGAAAAATGTAACACTGTGTCATCGCGCGTCAAATCTCTCTCACAGTTCGCCAAGATCGTTAAAAATGTCGTCTTGGCTACTAGCACGATAACTGGTGCGCTCTCTCTTTCACTACGGCAATGTACTTGTGCGCTCTCTCTTTCTCTACGGCAATGTTCGTGTGCGCTATCTCTTCCTCTACGGCAATGCACTTGTGCGCTCTCTCTTCCTTTACGGCAATGCACTTGTGCGCTCTCACTTTCACTACGGCAATGTACTTGTGCGCTCTCACTTTCACTACGGCAATTTATCCATCCGGTTGTGTGGCAGGACATCAAAGGGATTATTCGTCTGGTTGGGTGATGGTGGTGGTAAGAGTCTCTCTTCTGTGGATTGAAGTGACGTCGATTTGTAGCAATGTAATTTATATGGTGCTGTGTAGGGAAAGAAACAGCTCGATCGTTCTGTGATCTACATCGATTCGAAGTGTATGGGATTTTGCGAAGGTTGCTTACCTGGGTTGATCTTGTATAAATAGGTTTACAGTGTTTCTCGTGGGGCTACGTTTTTCCTTAGGAGACTGTGTATTCCGATAGGCTTCTATAATGATCTCTTGATCAACCATATCTGGGTATTTAAACTGATAATCGATTTCTGGTTGTCTTCGTGTTCGATATTTGCGGGTGTTCTGATAATATTCTGTGCCATCCGTGTATACCATTTCTCTTTTCGGTGCTTCCAGGTATCCTCCGGGCAATTGTTTAGCTTGTTTTGAACTCTCCGTCTTTCTCCATGGGGGTATTATGGTGTGTCGAAGCACTTGCACTGAACCTTGGGGGCGGCAGGGGGTGTATTGTGTTGTCTGACGCGGGGACTAATGGGTATGGTTCTGCGAAGTGATGTTTTGTTTATGAAACCTCTTATCTCGATCAGTCTTACCTCTAGACCTAACGTGCCATGCAGCAGAGTCAATGGGGTGGCGGGGGGTGTATTGTGTGGTCTGATGCGGGGGCGGGGATTGATGGGTATGACTCTCGCCTGCATTATGTCGGTCAGTGTTACCTTGTTTAGTTTTGTAGTTGTCTCGTATGGAGGATGATTGTACTTGAGCTATGATAGCACCTCTAGCAATGGTTGTCGTTTTACCAGATGTGTTGACTATCATAACCGGGAAGTCTCTGTTTGTTGTGACTTCTGCTATTTCTTCCGTAATAAATAGCATTGGGTCTTCATTATATCTTCTCCCGGTATGGGTTCCACGTGAATAGTTTGTCCAGGTTTCATATATTGTGACGCTTTGATCCTACCCTTGGCTATGACTAATGAATTTGGTAAGAGGGTAACTGGGGCTGTTAAACGAATCAATGATGCAAAATGGATGTCATCTTGGAGTTCTACATATTCTTCATTTATTCTTATTTTCCGTAGATCAAAATATATCCGGGCTTGGTGTTTTGACAGTAAATCTCTTCCAAGGATAGAATTTCTACTCATGCCTCTAGTGATAACGAATGCATGTGTGATTGTCTGGCTGCCAATCTTAAATGTGACATGAGCAATGCCTAAGGATTTCAATTCTTCCCCAGTTACAGAGGCCATATATGTTCTGGAATGCTGGAACTGTGCGTATTTCTTTATTTGCTTATAAAGTTGTTCCCTTATGAGGCTTACAGATGCTCCTGTATGTATGAGCGCTCTGTAATTCCTGTTCTCAATGGTGATTAGACATGAACTTGGGTCGGGATGTATGGTGACTTCATTTTGAGTGCTATTATTGTGAACTAATGGTGGTTCTTTTGTTATTGTGTGGAGTTCATTCAGTTTTAATCGCTTTTCATGTTGTATATGGGACCTATGGTTGGAGCTTTTGTTGTTGCTACCCCTGCTTCGGACACGGCTAGAGATCCCTCCTAACGCGTGCCAAATCCGTTTCCCTGCATTGGACGACCTCTGAAGAAACTGTGCTGGTATTGTGTCTTTGTTGGGCCCAGAAAACTCACAAAACTGCACCATGGTCCTTTTTAGGGCCCAGAAAACCCACAAAACTGCACCACGGTCCTGTTTAGGGCCCACAAAACTAACAAAACTGTAACCTGGCAAGAAATCGCTACGCATTGATCCTTTATTTGTTTTCGCCACTGGGTGGGGAGGGCTGGGTGGAGAGAGCTGGGTGGGGAGGGGGTCCCCTCGCTACGCACTGATCCTTGTCAAATATTGACACAATCAAGGCCGCTCTTTTAGGGGCCCCGCGCCAATAAATATGTACATAATTTTTTGATCATCTTCTAATAGGAGCGTTAAACCAATGATCTTGTGATTTATGCCATCTTTAGCGCCTTTTCATTTGGTGTCACGAAATTGTGAGAGAAAGAGCATAAGAGGGTGACTTAGTGTGCCTCTTCATTATTTTTATCTTAACTGTTTGCGGACGGAAGCAGTCATTTTCTTTGGATTTGTTGAAAGTCTGTACACCTTCTTTTCTACTTCTACCTACCGGTAGGGTCTCCTTCCTGTATCACACAGCTGGTCTTACTGTAGTGAAGTCTGTAACACTTCACTCACCTGCATCATAAAGCTGGTCTTACTGTAGTGAAGTCTCTAACACTTCACTCCCCTGTAACGTAAAGCTGGTCTTACTGTAGTGAAGTCTGTAACACTTCACTCCCCTGCATCATAAAGCTGGTCTTACTGTAGTGAAGTCTCTAACACTTCACTCCAATGCATCATAAAGCTGGTCTTACTGTAGTGAAGTCTCTAACACTTCACTCCCATGTATCATAAAGCTGGTTTTACTGTAGGGAAGTCTCTAACACTTCACTCCCCTGCATCATAAAGCTGGTCTTACTGTAGTGAAGTCTCTAACACTTCACTCCAATGCATCATAAAGCTGGTCTTACTGTAGTGAAGTCTCTAACACTTCACTCCAATGCATCATAAAGCTGGTCTTACTGTAGTGAAGTTTGTAACACTTCACTCCCCTGCATCATAAAGCTGGTCTTACTGTAGTGAAGTCTGTAACACTTCACTTCCCTGCATCATAAAGCTGGTCTTACTGTAGTGAAGTCTGTAACACTTCACTCCCCTGCATCATAAAGCTGGTCTTACTGTAGTGAAGTCTCTAACACTTCACTTCAATGCATCATAAAGCTGGTCTTACTGTAGTGAAGTCTGTAACACTTTACTCCCCTGTATCATAAAGCTGGTCTTACTGTAGTGAAGTCTCTAACACTTCACTCCAATGCATCACAAAGCTGGTCTTACTGTAGTTAAGTCTCTAACACTTCACTCCAATGCATCATAAAGCTGGTCTTACTGTAGTGAAGTCTGTAACACTTCACTCCCCTGCATCATAAAGCTGGTCTTACTGTAGTGAAGTCTGTAACACTTCACTCCCCTGCATCATAAAGCTGGTCTTACTGCTGCCACCCCTACCTGCGAAAACCATAATAGACTAACCCCGCACTCTTCCTGCCACCCCTACCTGCGAATTGCAATTAGACTAACCCCGCGCAGGCAAATGTACGGAATACCGTGTGGTCATTTAATTTCAGAATGGGTGAACAGAGACACAAGAACCGAAGAAACATATGAACCCATACAATAACGGAACATGTGAACACATCTGTCACAAAACGTTTTGTGCATGTACTTTCGCGCCCTGCTCTCTCTCCTTCATCGTCCTATTATTTTGACTTTCTTTCTGCACTTATGGGGATATTATGATTTAACACCCCGACCCATATAGTTCTAAAGTGCTTAACATTGGCTTGATTTGAGAGCCGGAATAGACTAACTTTCATTGGCAAGTTGGTCTAACAGTACAATCTGGGACTTGACCTGAGAAATAGCAATATAAACTAGTGAAATCGGAGTCACAAATCAGACTGTCTCGCAACGTCAAATTAGCAACTCCCAGGAGCCAGAGAGACATCGGACTAAGAATTCCAAAATTGTAAGTGACAGATCAAAGTATTTAAGCAACTTTGAAACTTAAAAGTAAACCTGCATTTTGAAATACAAAGACTGGAAACTTAAAGGACCAGGTGTCGTAGATTTTTGATAGGAGAATTAAGACTTGAGTTGGTCCCTTCTGAATAGGTTGGAATGAGTGATAGTCACAGTGTGAGATAGAAATATAAAATAGATTTCCACGAGTGAGGTGGTAGAATAGTGATAGAGGCTGTCTCTGAAAAAATCGAGGAAATCTTCTCTCTTTCACCTATCCTCTACGACAGCTTTTAAGGCGTCAGACAGTCTAAACACTGATATATATATATATATTACATATATTTATATCTACTCACGGGCACGCACATACACGTGACGACAGTTAAACACACAGACGTGGGAAATCTATAACAATGAATATATATATACTAGAACGAGCTGACCAACGCACTGATTTAGTTCAAGAGAGATTTTAATTATCATCAAAAAAAAATCTTCTCACAACACCTAAAAAAATACATCAAGGAAAACATATACAAATAGTCATAAAATTCAAGAAAAATGCTACAAGGATGATAGCCCCGTTATGATCTTAACTCTAGGTTTAGCCCACAGCCCCGTTAGGATGACAGATGATGGCCCAAAGAGTTATAGATGCATATGGTTAGGGCGTAATATTGTTCCCTTTCTTGAAGGTAAGAACTGACTTATGACAGCAGTATCTATTCTAAAGAAACAATTAAATTAAGCAGCAAGTCTTTCATAAGGAAAAATTACAAAGTGAGTGCATTAAACAACGAACATCCTTCCGTCACTTTCACTCAGTTCTTTCATCCGGGTACCCAGGCTTTCGTGTTTACCTAAAAACTTGAGGTTGTTCACCGTCTGGCGCAACCTTAGGACACTTCTCTACAGTGAATCTGGATTCTTTGGATCAAGCGAATCCCAGCTCTGCAAATACAGGTTTCTACCACTGTTTTTCGGGGAGCGTTCACTTCACCAGTTAAATTTTAGATTTACTGTTAATGTCACTTGAATCAGGTTAGATAAGCAAGTTTAAACGGGCACACAGAGTTCAGAAACACGAGGATTCCCTTAATTTGGAAAAGATGACCAGTGGACAACTGCTCTCAACAGATAGTCTTGGTTCACTATCCACTCTTTCAATAGTGTCGGAAATATTAATGTTATTTCTTGTAATTATTCTCGCCGCCAGGCAGCATGTACATTTAAATTTGTGGAGCAATATGAACTGGCTCAAAAGCCCAGTATATATTTCTAGTCTTTAGAAACCGTTAGTGGGATTGGTATTACCGTCTATCTCTGATGGCACATGCACTGTCAGACCAGTGTTACTTGGAAAAAACCCACGTGGTTAAAGATAGGAAATGTCTATGCTTCTCACAAGTATGTCTCTTTACTAAACGCTGGCAAGTTGGGTTTACCCCAGTATTCACTCAGTCACAGAAACTACTAAGAACTAAAACCGCTTCGACCAACTAATGCCCTCATACATCAACAGAGATCCTTAGGAATCGAACATTCAATTCGACCAACTAATTTCTTCTATCACCGAGATTCTTAGGGCTCGAACATAGGTTGTTCTAGTCTAACTGCGAAATTACTGAGTGCCTGAAATCAGGTTTCCAACTCTAGTTATATCGATGAAACGGACAAAGATGAGACGCTATTTAGAAAATCTCAAAAATCATCTCCCCTTCTCCCAACACTTTACGTCAGCTTAACGCATGTCGTAACTGCCATCAGTGACCGAGAGTGCGCGTGTCAGTTGCAAATCTCAGACAACCCGTCTGCAGTGCGGAGCGCAATTTCACACTTCGCCGGACTATCCCGACGAAAACTCACGCAGTTGCTGCAAAAGGTAGACAATCCGCCTTCCTGCCATGTCCGACGGAGCGAATTCTCACACCCCAGGCCCAGAAATCTGGTCGGACAGCGCTCTGACCGGGGAAACTGCAGACGTTCTGTCTGGCGAGAACCGTATATTCACAGCTATCGTTCGACCAGCAGAGACTGACATCTCCGTAATACCATCACTAGTGCGATTCTCAGTTTTTGAGAAAAGAACCAGATAAACGTTAAGAATGAGGAAGAAAAATATTTATTCGCAAACGAATGGATGGGAAAATAGTAATTGTGTATAGTCGCCAACGTACGAATGCGAAAAACACAGGAAAAAAATAAAATGATAATAAAATAGAGGATACGGGTGAAAGAAGAAGAAGAGGATGTAGGCAATTTATAGATCATAAATGTCTACGTGACACCAGGTCAGAGTATTTGGGCAACTTTGAAACTTAAAAGTAAACCCACATTTTTAAATACAAAGACTGGGGACCTAAGGAATCAGAACACAGGTCATAAGAGGAATAATAAAATTACCCAGACAAGTGATTTGAAAGCATCTAACCTACGTTGCGGTGTCCATTCTAACTGTGCCAGGAGATTGTAGATCCAATTTGGGGCAAGTTGTGAACCTATACTTTACAAACGTGAATTTGACATGTTCGTCCTGCTAAGTGGTTATATATGAGGCTGGCAACCTCAACATATGAAAATAGTATATTCATAAACCCCTACAGCAAGCGCTGGTGATAGCTTCTTGCTAGTCGTACCGAAAACCGACAGCAGAGGTGACCCCCAGACTCCGACTGGAGCAGTGACGAGTGATGATTACACCACATGTGCCTCAAATGTATAATATCATTTTGTGAGATATACGTACCTTGTTAATTGTAATTCAGGCAAGCAATTGCCCTCGCGCTGTCCAAGCTGTGGTAAAGTGGGATGTTATAAATTTTTATAGGGGACTTAGTGTACTGACTGAGATCAGCTGTGAAGGTATCTGTATCTAATAGGTGTAGTGTTTTACAGATAACCTTACTTGCTACCACATTATGCCTCAGTCAGAATTATTCTGGAATATTGTGATGACTACGTTAAATGTCTAGGGTATGTATATGATGAAGTGTAAGTCACAACAACAACAGACAGATAAACAATTTAATTTATTCCACCACACTTGACAACACTGTGACACTCACACACATGTACCATTCTATAAGACTATCTTAAATGAGTCACTGGTAAATTTTCAAATATCAATATGTATTAAGCACTTTCATTAATATATATGTCCTGATTCAACTACAAAGTGAATCAGGAATCACAATCAGTTGTAATTACAATTTATATGTACAGAATTTATCAATAAGAAACTTGTAGTGACATATTTTATTAATATTATCCTATGTGTGTCAGTTGTGTAGTAGTAATATGAGGTAATACTGGTTTTGTTTTTTCAAGCTATGTTGTTATTTGTCATCATGACTTCAAGTGTTTGTTTATCTTGTAAATGGTATGGGGAAAAGTTCACAGTTCCTATCAATTTAAACACTGTATTTTCCCTCTGGTTTATTATAAAGTAAGATTTTGAGGGGGGGGGGGGGCATAATGTTGAGCTCCACGGGCCACATAGGCTTATCTTTCGTGATGGCGGCAGGATAAGACTCCTCTGCTCGATAGCCTCCCTGTGTTCTGGAGACACCTCACTAGTCACTATCTGGACCCAGGAGTATGCTGTCAGCCTCTAGGTTCAGCAAAGCTCAGACCAGGTGCTGCTCAATAGCTTTAGGACCACGGTCCCTGAAACAAGAAGGTTGTACCTCCTACTTCATAACTAGTTTATAATCCATTTACAGACTGAACACAATACATAACAAACACTGAGTTCAGAGCGGTAGGCCAACTGTCAGCTTCATCTGAAATAATTTACACCAGTATATTCCTCCCTAATGGTTACTACGCCTCTGCAATTCCAGCATTATTTCTTTCTAGTCAATAATATAGGTGTCAGTGTACTGTTTGGCAATTCCATGCAGTTTTACTTTCCTCCGACACCTTCTGTTCAGGTTGGAGCACTATATAGGCCTTGCCCCATGTTCGCTACTGAACCACACATATATACAGACATAAATTATCAATTTACAGTCAATTTTCATTAAAAAGATATTGAATATATCAAGCTTACCACAATTCATGGAATAATACACAGTTACGTTGAATGGCAATGAATATAGCACAACTTCGATCTGCCGATGTCCCAGGCTTTTATTTAGAAAAATATGCACTGGTGCTCAACGCACTGGTTCTGTAGTAAGTTTATTTGAACATGTGGTGGTGACCTGACGCCTCTGATTGACTATATTCGCGGGTCTAACCAATCGTGCCATGTTTACCCAATCGTTTGAAAAAAAGTACTCCTACTCCCGTTTCCCCTGACAACAAAAGATAGTATTTATAGCCCGACTAATCGTGTTTAGCCTTACATTTCTTGCGCTCCAATCAAATCGGATTTAACATGGAGACCCATTTCCCGTACAATGGTGGGGTGAAAATCTGCCACTGAGCGATTCTGATTTGGGTGTTGTCTGACATCCCTCACTATTTCTTTTGGCTATAATTTGGTAATTCCTAGACTATTTGCGTAACGTTTAACATATTCTTTGTCAGCAAGTCCTAAGGAACCCAAATATACAAATTTAAAGGAGCTAAGTGGCTGCGTTCAAAATATGCATTTTCTTCTACCTCCTGTTTACTTCGAATACGATGTGGTGTCTGGGTACTGTAATGTTTTCAAACGTAAACCAGTATAATGTCATGTTTCCTAATAAGCGTTTTGTGAGTTTTTAAAAACTAACTCTCGTGTGTGTAGTGTTTTTTTTTCACTGTCGATTTGAAAAAAGCTAGTGCTTGTGGCCTTACACGCGTGATGGTAGTAATTGTGTATCGCGAGACGCGTGTTTAGTGTTGCATGCGTTCCGGCTTTCAGCCTCTCCCTTTCTTTCTATCTTTAGTCCATCTGTCTTTCGTTTTTTGGTAACGTAGTGTATAAAATGACATGAATGGAATTTTAAATCTAGGTCATCTTGCGTATCTCAAGGTTTTTCTTAGAAATGGAGTACACATTTTATTGTGTTGGGGAAACGCGTGTATGCTGCAGAAGGCTTTTACTATCAACGTGAAACGTTACAATTTGCAGACGAAGGAGAAAACAAGGGGGATTTTGAGTACAGTCATTGTGACAGCACTGTTCTTTACCATTCTTCTTTCCTTTTATTAAATTTATGTGTTAGGCTTTACATTTACCTGATAATTTATATATGTGGATTAGAATTTCTCACGACACAAGCACACATTTTCCCAGTTTAATACCCAGAAGAATATTGGTGATTTCTAATCATCTTCCCCGAGTTAAGCTGTGTATACTCAAAAGAATTTAATTATTCAATTGGTGGGTGGACAGCGAGACAATGTGCATGTTAATCTTCCAGCCCAGTGTACTTAGCAGAGGCATTTGTTCTTTTTATTTTGTCTAAAATTCGTGGAACGAATCTATCAGACTGTTCGTGGAACGAAGCTATCAGACTGTTTGTGGTACGAAGCTGCAAGACGAAAGTTCCTACGCCACTAGTTGTGAGTTAAAATCAGGGGATCAACACTAACCGCCCAAATTGGTCGAGTTGTGTGGAGAAGGGCCCTCATCACAGAAGAATTGACGAAACCACGGCTGCAGGACTCACTTATACCAGCTAAGTTCTTGTTAAAGGAACCAGCAAAAGGACAATTATTTTTATCAATTGTCAAACCAAGTCTCAGTGAAGACAATTTTTATTTATATCTAAAATTCGCCATCATTTCATCGCTATTTTAACCTGTTAAGACTAATTGATTATTAAACTTGTTACATGTTATTTTAAAACAAAATAATCATAGTTGATTCAGTTATTATAGGTATGAAAGCCGCATGAGCAAGACTCTTTAATATATATATATATATATATATATATATATATATATATATATATATATATATATATATATATATATATATATATATATAGACATATATTTACATCTATAGAGCAAATACTTATAAAAGAATTTCGCTGGATTTACACCAGCTGGGAGCTTGAACGGGCTAAAACCATTGCTTAATTCTTCACAAAAGGCGACGGATCAGGTATAAGTTATTAGTGCTCTGCCCTATGCAGCATTGTTCTTGACTTCTGAAAACATCTTGTGAACATTCCTTAGAGATAGAAGCGTCATTATCCTACTATCTACAACTCTACCAAGAGTAATCTTGTGCGAAGGTAGACACCTTTAAGACCCATATTAGATACTCTTGAGTGTTGGCCACTGGTGGACAACTACTGCAGAGCTATGGGGGGTCAATTCCGTGAAACATACAATAAAGGAACAAATGAACACATACAATAACCTAACATGTGAATATGTACCCTAATCCAGAGGTTTCCAACTTCTTTTCGGGTCTCGTATCCCCTAGGCATTTAGTAAACATTCCCTCACCCCCTTGTTCAATAATAAATAATACAATTTATCACTCTAATTTACCTAACAAATTACATAAACAGATTAATTTGATCTTCAGTAAAATTTATTCGGTACATAGCAATATTTATTTAGCATACAAATTAGTTAACATTTTTTATTAAAACACATGCAGATAAATTAGTGCCACCCACATTGTTAACACTACTCCTTTTGGAATATTTCAATAGAATAATATACATTTAGTTATTTACCAAATATTCCTCGTGCCACGTTGAGAAGCTTTTCGCATCACGCGGGGGTTACGTGTACCACAGGTTGGCAACCCCTGCACTAACCGAACGTTTGAGCATAGGAGCTAACCGCACGTATGAACACATGCACTAACCGATCGCATCAATACGCACACTAACCGAAGACGTGTGTACAGACTCCAGCCGAGTGCAAGAAAACCAAACAACGCTAGATTAAATAAATAACAATATTCAATAAAGCACAATAATTTTAAACCAATCAAATAACACCAGCAATTCACACAATATTCGTTGCACACAGAACACAACCCTGTAACCGGATACATAAGCCATTACCATAACAATATAGACGTAGCGTTATGAGTCCCGCGCAGACCAGCACAGACCATAACAGATCTATAATAACCCTTAAATAATGGTAAAAGCTTTCATGCCAGTCATTACTGCCAGTTCGTTTTGATTGCCCAGATGGCTGTATCGGCTTTTTCAAATAAGACATTTTTTCCTAAAATTGCGCTCGAAAGACATGTACTACAGAAATAATTTTAATTTATTTAAAAAAATAACCGAACGTCTATCTGCTATAACAATCTGTAGTAAAACTAGTGGTTCTTGCATCACACACTGAGAAAGACTGAATCGAATTAGCAATTCCGATGTTAGGTTCTTTGTTTCGCTGTAGTGATATGAGAGTAAATTTAAATCTTAAACTGCTCACTTAGGAATATATTATTTGTAAACCCCACAGACATAAGCAAGAAAACACTTGAGATTATGGTTAATTATTTAATTGATAATATTACTTTTGTTTTTTTGATAACATAAAAGTTACTTCACAGTATGAGTATGCACAGGTATGTCCGGACTGTAGATGTATGTTGAGCCGTGTGGGTTATCTAGAAGACAATTGATTATAGCTGAAACTCTTGTGCATGTCGAAGTGAGAACTTGGAAGACATGCTGTCCCTCAACGCTTGAAAATTTCCGTTGACATTTGTCTTAGGAAAATGTATGCTGTCTGATCTTGAAAAGGCCCTGACTAGACTGGAGCTGTTCATGAAACGATCTTCTGCTAACCTGTGTGCTTCGTGCAATGAAGCACCGACTCTGATAGGGAAGCTGAACTTGATTCAGGATGTAGGCTTTCGAGTGATTTGAACTTTATACATATAAAGTCTTCCTGTCCTGTGACATCCGCTCACGTTCTTTCCATGTTTTCCTCATCATTTTCACCTCTGTATCCAGTTCTCTTCTCCATGTGTTTTTGGTCTACCTCTTCCTCTCTTTCCTTGTGGATTCCAGAACAATGACTGATTTTCTCTTGCATCTGATTATGGTTATGGGACACAAGAGCCAAGTCTTCTGCAAAATCCAGATCATCAAACTGTTTAGTAAGATTCCACTGGATTCCATTTCTTTTGTGTGATGTTGATGTTCTCATAACCCAAACTATTGCTAGTAAAAAAAGAAATGGGGACAAGAGGCATCCCTGTCTCACTCCCGTTCTAATCCTAAACGGTTATATATATATATATATATATATATATATATATACATATACATATATACATATACATATATAATATATATATATATATATATATATATATATATATATATATATATATATATATATATATTATATATATATATATATATATATATATATATATATATATATATATATATATATATATATATAATAATAATAAAAATAATAATAAATAATAAATTCTTTAAGCACCAAACACGGCGCATAATGCAGAAACCAGTGCTCTCCAGGTTGTTCGTTGTGACGCCACTCCTCTTAGCTCTTGCACATTATTTAGGCCCAACGTTCTTCCTTCTCTTATTATTGTTCTTCTGAGTGTTTCTTTTGGTCTTCCTTTTTTCCTCTTACCCTCAGGAACCCAAGTGAGCGCCTGTAGTGGTATTCTGTTGTTTTGCATTCGTAGGACATGACCGATATATGACCATCGTCTTTTCCTTATATAGTCGGAGACATATTTCTGCCTAGTCTTCTCTTATTTGTCGATTAGTCTTGAATTCTTTCCAACTGATGTTCATGAGTTTTCTAAGACATTTGTTCTCGAATGTATTCAGCTTGTTCTCCAATGATTTTGTTATTTTCCAACTCTCACAGCCGTATGTTAACACTGAGATAAGCAATGGGATATATATATATATATATATATATATATATATATATATATATATATATTATATATATATATATATATATATATATATATATATATATATATATATATATATATATATATATATATATATATATATATATATATATATATATATATATATATATATATATATATATACATATATATATATATATATATGAATCAACCTGTGAGCATTTGGTAACAATTTGAGTAAAATGATGCACTACCGCCGTATACAAACGTGGGCGTAGAGATCTGCCTTGTAACGTAGGAAGTGTATAATGTCATATCTTGTGAATTCTGCTATCCCGCCGTACAATTTGCTAGCTTCATTCTGATTAGACGCCAAACACGTAATGTCCTGCATGATTAAAGACACAAAGGGGCTTCATATGTTTCACATCTAATTTCAATAGCTGATTTTCTTTTAATCTTATTCCTCACTATTGCTTCTTCTTAATTAATCACTCTGTTTTTAGTTCTCATATTTTGATATATGACATGAGGTGCACATGCTAAGTGTTAAGTATATTGAGCATTAAGGCGTGTGCCCATGTACGTTTGCCACGATGATTTTGTAATCTAGATGAAGGTGAAGTATATAACTTCTTTATAAGTCATAGAGGAAAAATCTTTTATTAACCATTAACGAATAAAGGTAATGCAAAAACAGTCTTTTGCACATATAGCTATGAGGCTAAGTGCAAAAAGAGATCTTAAATAATGAAAAGAAAATTATTAATAATTTTATATAAGTCACAAACCTCGTTTTCCCCTTTCGAACACATTTGAACTTAAATTCCAATGGGATGAAATATAATCCACTAACGGAACAGGCCAGGCTCAGAGAAACTCTTCCACTTATTCCCTTTTCGGTATTGGAAAAACGTGCTGACTTCTGTCGAACGACTTCTTATGCGGTCCTTTAGTTTCCTCGGTCCCGGTTTCCTTATTTAATACGAAAGAGATTTCCTGGGCTATGAAAGTCCGTCCAAAATTCTCCAATAAAAGGTGTTCGGTATGTTAAGAAGGAATTCTGAATTCTAATTCTTTACTGTAGCAAGGTCTGCTAGCTTGGCGAGCGTTTTCTCAAGTGAAATAGCTTGAGAAAATGGTCCGATTATATCCACTGCCTTTCCACGCCTTTGTTATGCGCCCCTCAAAGGATCAGCCAATCTGATTTGAATATGTTGCATGACTCAGCTAATGCAAAATTTCAAATATTACTTTTCTGAAAATGGGCTGTACACATCCGCTTGCCCTTGGGAACAAACTTACAGACAGATCGGTAAACTCAGATAACAACATGTTCCCAATGTAACAATCGTTACTTTTATCAAAAAGTAATCTCTTACCTGTGTCTGTCCATCAGTTATCTCCCCGTATTCCACGCTTTGGTGATGCGCGTACCCGCGTCTTATCAGTGATTAAGCACTGCGCTGAGGCGATTTACGTGTTAATCTGTATACTGATATCAATGCGACCACGATAGCCAACATGGTTAGGTCGCTGTCACTCCTTGCAACGTAGGGAGAAATGGATAACAACCAGACATGTCTACTTATCCCTGAGAAGGGTGTAAGAAGGAAAATACATAATATCTTCTACACATAGCAGAAAAAGAAAGAAAGAAAGTGCGACAAATGAAAGAAAACAATAAAATCAGTACCACAAATGTACCGATACTGCCGGAGTGAAACAAAGATCGAGGATGATCGCCCCATTTTGTGACAGAAGGAAAGGGCAGTGAGGAAGGAAACTGGTCACCCCACCTCTCGATGTTGGACCTAGTATAATGAAGTCTCTAACATTTTACTCCCTA
This sequence comes from Oreohelix idahoensis, assembly GCA_024509875.1. Lineage (NCBI taxonomy): Eukaryota > Metazoa > Mollusca > Gastropoda > Stylommatophora > Oreohelicidae > Oreohelix > Oreohelix idahoensis. Next base: position 216,731 of record JAMPIV010000311.1, on the reverse strand, counting down.
CGGCAATATCTGCTATAGGACTATTTTTTTTAAACTTTGATTTGTTCTTGTCTAGGACGATCCCTTGATGTGTTACAGAAACCTCCACTACAAGAGCACGTGACTGCTGTGTGCAGGCTTCTTGTCAGGTGACCAACTGTCAGTGGTAGTGCCTATCATTTTGTTTCTTGTCCCATGTACGGAGCCACCATTGCAGCTGTCTACTGACAGGAAGCCTGCACACACCATTCACATGTTCTTGCAGTAGTGGTTTCTGTAGTGGTATTTCTGCTCGTACCTGAAACAAGCGTAAGTTATGAAGAGGCCAAGAGTTTTAGCAGGAGCGAATCCAGGAATAAGTGGGAAGCAGACCATCCAGGTCATGTGAAAAATGATACTCCGCAGAGATGAACAAGAGATAAGCTTCAGTCTCCTCACAAGCCACAACAGACTGAGATATCATTTATTCAACAAACTAAAGATAGGAACGAGGAGAAGGCCTTCGACAGAGTGGATAGGAATAAACTTTGATCACCATTAGAAGACTAAGGAATACAGGGACAAACATTAAATAGTGTCAGAACTTTGTACCATCCATTCACAAGTTTGGTAAGAACAACTGATGGACTAATAGATGCATGTGATAAAACCACAAGAATTCGACAACGATGTATATTATCACCATTAATGTTCAACATATATATGGACAAAAGCAAACCTAAAAGATGAAGACAACTCAGATAATGAAGAATATAACAGCTGAATGAGTAACTTGTTTCAGAAGACCAAAGTCTAATGTATGAAGATGACATGAAATTGGAAGACTATACAAATGCACTTAATTCAACTTGCAGAAATTACAAAATGAAGATTAGCACATAAAAGACAGAAACTATGAAGTATAGCAGATCGCGAAACCACTTAACATATACATATAGTTCCATATATATAATATAGACACTTAACATATACATATAGTTCCATATATACAGGGTGTCCATAAAGTCTCTTTACAATTTAACAAATTTATTACAAAGGCAATTGATGAGATATCTTAATCAGATTTGTTCTATGTACTCAGTGGTTATCAAAGTTTTTAATCACATACCTTTATCGTATTTCAAGTACCCTGTTGACGAAAGAGGTACTGTTAAATGAACTCCTACAAAAATGGCTACTCCTCAAGAGAAGGCACAATGTGTATCATGGTTTATTGAAACAAAATCGGATAGGCAGACTCAGCGAAACTACAGAACTAAGTATGGAAGAGATCCACCGTCACGTCCGTCAATTCGTGCATGGCACAAGAAATTTATGGAGACAGGGACAGTGTTGGATAAAGGGAGGAGTGGACGACCAAGAACATCTGAGGAAAACATCGATAACTTTGCCGCGAAAGAAACCAGTCTGCCAGTCGGAACCTCATATTAGTGTTACACTTACTTCTAATGAGTTCTGTTCTTGTATTACACGTCACGATAAAAGAAGTGTTACGAATGCTAATATTAAACAGCCTCATCACCGACTCGTCACATTTAACTGACAGTAAATTAATTTGAGACAAACAGAAAGGTATGTTATCAGGCACTCGTAGGAAATAAAGAAGTAGAACACTAGACAACAGAAAAACAACAGTCATGAGTGGCTTACCCAGGATTTGAACCCTGGACCTTCCGTGCGACAACCCCCGCCTAGCTATGCAAGTGAACCACACTATCCTCCCTGCCATCTACGCATCACCAATAAATGATGTTTCGATGACAGGTCATTAGTGCGAACCGCTATACATAACACCGGAAGTTTACCATGGGCAGTTCAGCCTATTAATGACGCAATCACTTCTGTTGTTCCCCTGTTATACAGTATAGACCAGTCCAACAAGTCAAAAACCTTAATACTGTGTCTAGTAAATGATAGTAGACTTAGAACAGTAAGAACAGGACAAAGGGTGGGTTTGTTATTGTATAGACATTATTAACACATAAGGAAGGGAAACCCGAGGCCTGTAAACAGTAAATTAATATGAGACAAACATAAAGGTATGTTATCAGGCACTCGTAAGAAATAAAGAAGTAGAACACTAGACAACAGAAAAACAACAGACATGAGTGGCTTACCCAGGATTTGAACCCTGGACCTTCCGTGCGACAACCCCGCCTAGCTATGCAAGTAAACCACACTATCCTCCCTGCCATCTACGCATCACCAATAAATGATGTTTCGATGACAGGTCATTAGTGCGAACATTAATAGGCTGAACTGCCCATGGTAAACTTCCGGTGTTATGTATAGCGGTTCGCACTAATGACCTGTCATCGAAACATCATTTATCTCTCGCTCCTGGCTTACGATAGGTAGCGCTTTCGGAAAACATGTACATTTCAAAAACTTGAATAATTAATAAGGTTTCGCTGTAAAATAACTAAGGATTGCTTATCGAGACATGACGAAGTACACTGAGACAGACCGCAAGGTCTTTTCTATTTGGACAAGCGCCCTAATATAACAAATGGACCCTGTTTCCAGGTTGAACCTGGCACGCCTCGCCAAAACGAGGCAAAATCTTATTTAAAAAAACATAAATGACAAAGTGCCTGGGTATGAAACCAGGCCGCTTCAGTCTACCCAGCTGTAACAAGCAAAGGACCCAATCACGTTTTAAGACCACTGTGGCAGAGTGGTTAGAGCGCTGGCCTCTCGCGGCTTAGATACAGGGTTCGAAACACGGTGGCGTTACGCTCCAGACTACTCAGCTGTAAATGGTACCTGGCGCTGCTCTTGAGTTAGGGAAAGCAAAGGTAACAAGGAAGGGAAATGATCACCCCCACCTCTCGAAGCTGGATCTAGTTTAGTGAAGTCTCTAACATTTCACTGCCCTACGGCAGTATATGGTATGGAACTATCTTTACCCTTTATTTTTACCAAATGCACTGACAAGCAGAAAATAATTATTTTTCATTCATTCAAATGCATAGAATAAAAATGAATGGCCAATAATCAATAATTCTTCACATCGTCAACTTACTTACTTAGTCGTTCCCCTTCTACCGTGAGGTGTAGAGGTTTGGAAGAGAGAGCGCCAGACTATCCTATCGGCTGTCTTCCTCCTGGTCTGGTTCCATTCTAGTCCTCGGTCCTTCAAAGATTGTCTAACATCGTCAACAAAAAATATAAATTTGTAAACGATATGACGAATTAATGATAATTAGCCAGCCCCTTTTACTTCACGCAACAGAATGTAATGAATATCATCCATTCAACAAGCTAAAGATAAGAACTATCGAGGAGTGTAACAGTAGCACCGATAAAATAACTGCTGAACATCTGTTACAAAGATGCCCAAAATATGAGGAACAGAGAAAATATGGCCGTCACCAGTACCATTCCTGGAAAACTCTACTGCGATACTACCAACAGCCTCAGGCTGACCACTGCTTTCTTTCAACTTATTCAAGTCGACGTCTGAAAGTGAACAAAGAAGTACATTTTTTCTTCTTCTCACTGGATCAGGTAACAACAATAAAAGTGGTTCTTAAACTGGTTTCCCCCCCCTTTAAATGTTTCATGATGTTTACTTGTTTCATTAGTTTTACATGTTTCATGATTTTTTACTCGTTTCATGATTTTCGACTTGTTTCATGATTATTACTTGTTTCATTATTTTTACCTGTTTCATGATTTTTTACTCGTTTCATGATTTTTTATTTGGTTCAGAATTTTTACTTATTTTGTGATTTTTTACATTGATCTAGTTCGAAGAAACACATTGATTTAATGGTTGATAACCATTCACCAGCCAATGCCCGCACCTTCAAATATAAAACGTAATCTATTTTGCCATGTCACACCCCATGCATAAAGGAAACTATATAAACAGATGAAGAAAGAAAAAAAACAGTATAATACTCTAACACGTTATGACAAAAGTTGAAATTCATTGTGATAACGAGGCAAAACCAACGGGAAAAAAAGGTATGGGGTTTTAATGTCATTGTGACGGTATTGCCTCCCCTGCTTTGCAGTAGTGGTTCAACAGTAGCCAAAACTCTAGAGTATCTAATAGTGGCTTCTAGGGTATCTACCTCCGCACAAGATTACTCTTGGCAGATGTGTAGATAGAAGGTTAATTACATTTCTACCACAAAGGAATATTCACAAGATATTCAGATAAGCGAAAACAATGCTGGCATTTGCTGAGGACGTCAATTCTGGAATCTGCCGAAAACTTTTATGAAGAATTTAAGCAATGGTTTATTCTAGCTCGTTAAGCCTCCACCCCTGAGTTAATCAGCGGAATTATTATTATAATATAACTCTGTTTAGAGTGTGTGTTTAATAACTTTGACTGAGACAAACATGTAGTACATTTAAAATGATTGAATCGAAGTTAAATTGGTATAATTACAAATAACAAAATTTAATAATCCTTTTAAGTTTAACAGTTTAAAAGAAACGAATAATAGTTAATTACAAAATGAAGTTTTCATCACTCGGGTGATGGTTTTTGATAAGAGGTTCAAGTGGCAGCATATGGGTTAACTTAGCTTGCCAGTGACGATTCTGATCCTCCTCCTCCTGATGAGTTGGTTTTCTGTACACTGCGTTCACTCGTCTCTGGTCAAGGTTCATAGGGTGAAGCTCGTTTCCCAGGAAAGTCTAGGAGAGTCTTCAAAGCTGGTATTCCGTCTTAAAGCGTAACCACTCGTCCCTTCTTGTCCCAGAAATGGTCGTTTTTACTGGTACCACCAAAAAACTGGTAATAGAAAAAGAAACGAAACGCTCTTCTGAGTATGGCGTTTTCCGAGCAATAGTTATGCGCCCCCCCCCCCCCCTCTTCTATTCTACCATCCCATGTCAGAATTTACCCTCGATGAGAATTAAATTTAATCCCTCGGGATAAAACTTTCTTTACATTTAAACTGAATAGCTTTAGCTTTACAATACATTTAAATGAAAAGGTTAAACGTACTTACTTACTTAGTCATTCCCTTTCTACCGTGAGGTGTAGAGGTTTGGAAGAGAGAGTGCCAGACTATCCTATCGGCTGTCTTCCTCCTGGCCTGGTTCCATTCTAGTCCTCGGTCCTTCAAAGATTGTCTAATGTTGTACTTCCAGCGGACTCTGGGTCGTCCTGGGGGTCTGGATCCCTGGCTCTTTGTTTCCCATGCTTGTCGTGGCAGCCGATCCTCTACCATTCTGCAGACATGGCCAAACCATCTTAGTTGGGACTGTTCTACTTGGGTCTGCAGGGGGTGGGATTCCAGGCCCTGACGTATCGTTTGGTTGCGGACCATATCTCTTCTTGTTACTTCAACCACCTTCCTCAGATACCTCATTTCTGAGGTTTGGATCTGGCTTTTATGGTATGTAGTCATTGCCCATGACTCGCATCCATATGTCAAGACTGGGACATAGGTGGAGCGGTATACAGCCATCTTCGTTTTCTTACCAACCTCTTTCTTGCTGAGGAATCCTCGATTTATGGCCTGAAAAAGTCTCCCAGCTGCTGCTTTTCGAGTGGCCAACTCTTCTTTGATGCCTCCCTTTCGGTCTATAATAGCTCCGAGGTATTTAAAGTGGTCGACCTGCTCCAGGACGTACTCTCCCAGCTTAATCTGATGTCTTCTTTTTTCTCTTGATATCACCATGGATTTTGTTTTAGAGCTGATTATGACCATCCCTCTCTTCTCCAGCTCTTCCTTCCAGACTTGCAGGTTGGATTGGAGATGTGCCTCTGATTTAGCCTGATATGACCTTGTCTTACACCAGTGGTGGTCCTGAACTCTTCTGACTTATGGTTTGCTGTCATCACATAATTTCTGCAAGACTTGTAGAAGCTCTGTATAGCATGAATCAGAGGTGCTGGAATGTTCTTCCTTGCCAAATAGTCCCAAAGTTTGCTCCAGGTGACCCTGTCAAACGCCTTTTCCAGATCTATGAAACAAAGATGGATCTCACTCTTATACTCAAGGGCCTTTTCACTCAGCTGTCTGAGTGTGAAGATTAGGTCTTGAGTACTTCGGTTTGCTTGGAATCCGCACTAGACCTCATCCAATTGTGGCTCAGCTAGGCGTCGGAGTCTCTGCTCTAAGATTCTAGAGTAGATTTTACCAGGGACACTGAGAAGGGATATGCCTCTATGGTTTCCACATTGTCGATTGTCACCCTTTTTGAAAATTAGTGTTATGATGGCAATCTCCCAATCCTTTGGTATGGTCTTGTTGCACCATGCTGCCTGTAGGACCCTTAAGAGTAATAGGTCGCCTGATGCTCCCATGTACTTAACCATTTCTGGTGTTATACCATCATGCCCTGCTGCTTTGCCCATATTGATTTTCTCCAGTGTTGCCTTCAGTTCTTCCATCTTTATGTCATCTTCACCATCATTAGTTTTCTCTTCTGTGCTAGTGGTTATCATTTCTGATGCTTCACCATGCTCACCATCCAGGAGTTCTGAGAAATATTCTTTCCATCTTTCCATTACTTCCTTCGGGGCAGTAAGCAATTTGCCTTGCTTGTCCTTTATAAATTTTAGAGGGCATTGTTTTTCCTTCCTCATGTTCTTTAAGGTTAAACGTACAGATATAATACGTTTTACATTTACATCTCCACTGTTTGAAAAGTGTTCACAATATAAATTCATTTATGTTTCATTTATATTTACACTTGTGGAAAAGTTTGAAACTTCTATTAATTTTAACATGAATATGTTTTCTCGTTTACATTTACACTGAGTGAAAAGCTTTGAAACCGTAAGTATTATTCTTAGAATGTACATCATTTCTTTCATCTTTCCCTCCCTGCTCCATAGGGAACCTGGAACTACTTTAAGCTTTTAGTTCTCTTTACGAAACTATCAATAAAGCAATCACCAGCTTGTGCATTGGTGGTTCATGAATCATCATTCTAGATACTGAGGTTGCCAGCCTCAAATAACTTGGCCGTCCTGTAGCAATTTTCACACATTAAAATTCACATGGTAATATATATATGTATGTATATATATATATATATATATATATATATATATATATATATATATATATATATATATATATATATATATATATATATATATATATATGTTTATATATATATCTTCTTCTTTGATCCTTAGCCGCCGACCGTCAAAGCAGTCAGTGGCCATTACGCCTGGTGGCGTCTTGTAGGGCAACAACAAAATGATTCCACTTTGCTCGGTCGGCGGCCATCCTTCGTACAGTGCCCCAACTCTGGTTCATTCTTTGCATCTCAGCCTCCACAGTCCTCCGCCAAGTTGTTTTTGGTCGGCCTCTCTTTCGTTTTCCTTCAGGGGTCCATAGCATAGCTGTTCTTGTGATGACATCGGGGTCTCTTCTGAGGACATGGCCAACCCAGCTCCAGCGTCTGCCAGCTATGATGGTGTGCATGTCCTCTTTCTTGCTCCGAGTAAGCAGATCTTGGTTGGTGATGGTATTCGGCCAAAAGATTCGGAGAATTTTTCTTAGGCATGGTGTGTGAAAAGAGGACAATTTCGACATTTCCTTCTCTGTAACTCTCCAGCTCTCCGCGCCATAGAGAAGCACAGAAAGCACACAGCTCTGATATAATCCTAATTTTGTGCTTATATATATATAAATGTAAGTTCACATGTTAGTAATAAAATATAGAATGAAAAATGCACTACTTACGCCAATCTTGGCTCACAGACGTTTTAATCGGAGGACTTAAAAAAAAAGGCACTGGCAGCTGCCTTCTTTCACGTGTACTGGGGTCGTTATTTTAATTTCAATTCCCTCTGACTCCGTGTCTTTTTTTCAGTTTCCTAGTCCCGGTGTTCCTTACTAAAATGTGGAGATGTCCTGTGCTTTGTAAGTCTTATTTGGTTCTCCAATAAAAGGTCCGGTTAAAAAAAAGGAATTATGAGTCTAGTCTTCACTCTGGCGAGGTCTGTTGTTGTCTTGGGAAGCGTGAAATTCACAGTGAAATAAAACTGCGAAATGGTCAGACTATATTCCTATCTTTCCATGCCTTCGTTTTTTATGGAGTTACATAAACGCTCCAATCATATTCAAACAGGTCGGGTGTGATACTTTCAAAATATTTCCGACATGGAAAATTTTTGCAAAAGTCACGTCTCCCATATATGGTAATATGATGTCCGATGCCCTTGTGTACAAACTTACAAACAGATCGGGGGACTCACAGGACAACATGTGTAAGCTGTAATACTTATTACTTTATTAGAAAGTAATGTTGTCATAACAAGCCGGCCCGGAAGCGATTATGTCACACTTGTCTGCTCATATGTGTCATACAGACAGTAATCTCGTTATCGGTCGTATGAGTACGCAAAACTCCGTGTCTGCCCATCTGGGTTACCAAACGAGTCGTCTTATCAGCGGTTCAATCTAAACACGCCGGCGACTATCTTATCTCAGTTGCTCACTGCAAGCCAGGATGACCGGGTAACAAAACGGTGACATCACAGAGAGGAGTGTCAACACATGTTTGCACCGGAGAGAAACAAAGATCGATAGGGGCCGCCCCGTTCTGTCACAGTCATATATTGTTATTGTTTGTTCTGAACATATAATTAATTGTTTTTGTTTTGGTTGTTTGTTTTATTTTATTTTATTATCTTTCAGTGTCCTCGTACTTGTGTTTGTATCATTTTTAACTTATTGGTTTGTACTCACTTTCTAATTTTCACTTACTTGTGTTTGTATAATTTTTCAATTATTGGTTTGTACTCAATTTCCAATTTCCACTTACTTGTGTTTGTATCATTTTTCAATTATTGGTTTGTACTCAATTTCCAATTACTCGTGTTTGTATTATTTTTTCAATTATTGGTTTGTACTCACTTCCAAATTTCCACTTACTTGTGTTTGTATCATTTTTCAATTATTGGTTTGTACTCAATTTCCAATTTCCACTTGTGTTTGTATTATTTTTTCAATTATTGGTTTGTACTCACTTTCCAATTTCCACTTACTTGTGTTTGTATAATTTTTTTCATTTATTGTTTTGTACTCACTTTCCAATTTCCACTTACTTGTGTTTGTATCATTTTTTCATTTATTGGTTTGTACTCACTTTCCAATTTCCACTTACGTGTGTTTGTATCATTTTTAACTTATTGTTTGTACTCACTTTCCAATTTCCACTTACTTGTATTTGTATAATTGCTCAATTATTGGTTTGTACTCAATTTCCAATTTCCACTTACTTGTGTTTGTATCACTTTTTCAATTATTGGTTTATACTCACTTTCCAATTTCCACTTATTTGTGTTTGTATAATTTTTTCATTTATTGGTTTGTATTCACTTTCCAATTTCCACTTACTTGTGTTTGTATCAATTTTAAATTATTGGTTTGTACTCAATTTCCAATTTCCACTAGTGTTTGTATTATTTTTTCAATTATTGGTTTGTACTCACTTTCCAATTTCCACTTACTTGTGTTTGTATAATTTTTTTCATTTATTGGATTGTACTCACTTTCCAATCTCCACTTACTTGTGTTTGTATCATTTTTCACTTATTGGTTTGTACTCACTTTCCAATTTCCACTTACTTGTGTTTGTATCATTTTTCACTTAGTGGTTTGTACTTACTTTCCAACTTCTACTTACGTGTGTTTATATCATGTTTAACTTATTGGTTTGTACTCACTTTCTAATTTCCACTTACTTCTATTTGTATCATTGCTCAATTATTGGTTTGTACTCAATTTCCAATTTCCACTTACTTGTGTTTGTATTATTTTCTTAATTATTGGTTTATACTCACTTTCCAATTTCCACTTACTTGTGTTTGTATAATTTTTTCATTTATTGGTTTGTACTCACTTTCCAATGTCCACTTACTTGTGTTTGTACCATTTTTCACTTATTGGTTTGTACTTACTTTCCAATTTCCACTTACTTGTGTTTGTATCATTTTTCACTTATTGGTTTGTACTCACTTTCCAGATTCCACTTATTTGTTTATTTTCACATTTGCCCTTTAGAAAACAGTTTCTCAGTCTTATCGATTGTGTTCTCTGGTCTAAAGGTATGGTTTTATGTCCGGGACCTGTAGCAACATGTTGCGTAATAAAATAAACGCAGTGGACGTTATCCGGCCATCTCTTCCGTTCAAGCCAATTACCTTGACGTCATAGCCAGTCGTTGCAGTGGTAACTGCGTTCTTGGAAACAAGGAAACAACCACGAACTGAAAGTATCTACCGTGAATGCTTCCCTCGGTTTTGCGTTGAAGTTGCGAAATGAGAGTAAGCAATATGGCAACCTCAAACTTCCGTTTGTTTCATTGTACTCATTTGCGGTAACTGAATAACACATTTACATAGATTTCAATGATTTATATTAGCTTGCTAGCTTATACAAAATGTATTATATGACAATGTATTTGTTATGTTTATTATTCGTTATTAAGGTATTAACATATCAATAATGTATTACTATTTTACATACAATATACAGTTACAGATACAATGTTATAATTACTTTTATAATTATAATACTATTTATTAATATGTAATATTCAAAAATGACATTCTAATGTTCGTGTAATATTAATTATACATATTTCAATCATATTTATTAAATACACTATAATGATAGTAATTACCGTGCCATGTATAATAACGTATTCGTAGTCCCTATCCGCTGTGTTTGCTCTTTAAAATAATAATAACATTTTAAAAGTATCATTAAAATGGCTTAAATTGTATACATACAAACATTTTTTTCAGTTTATTAAAAATTTTTGTAACAAAAAAATGCACACGAAAAATTATTAGTATTACGCTGTTCGATTGGCGCTTTTTCGATATAACGCTGTTAGCATTTTATGCCATATTTCTGTTATCCGCTTTAAAAATTCGATCTTATGTTGAGTGCTAAACTCCACGGGAGATAGGAATATAACTTTCTTATGCTCGTCAGGTTCATTCAGGGTTGTGAGATGGTCAATAAGTACTGTCATTGCTAGTATAATGAAACATGCCCTCAAAATGGAATGCAGTTTTCTAGTTATCCGTAACATAGAATCAACTCTTAATGGCTACAAGGTATTTCTTGAAGAGAAAAAGAAGGCGGCAAAGCAAGCTCGATTCGTTTTTTTTTATTTTTAAAGCCTCCAGAATATCTTCTGCCCCCATTGACCGAACAGCAGTGGCGTCACTAGGGGGGTGCGGACCGCACCGGGTGACACCATCAGAAGGGGTGACACCGAAATGACTGTCTATAAAATTTTTGTGCAGTGTTTCAGCAGAAATTTATTATTTTTTATAAAAATATCCCTGCAGTTAGTTATAACCTCAAAAACATTTTTCGTAAGCCCAGCTTACATGTACTGTATCAATATACCTACGTTTTTACGTCGAATTCTATTGTTTTCTTACCGAATTTTCACTTTAACCACATGAAACTATGTAAATGTAAATACATTTAGGCTGTGCGTATGATATTGTAATTTAAAGATGTAATTTTAATTTTGCTAGTTGTTTATGTCACTACTATTGCTTTACATTCAATGGTATATGGGAATTACGATTTACGAGTAACATTAGTACAAAAAACATTACTAAGGATTCTGTATGGTCTGGTACGGGAGGAGGTCCATTGGGGTGACACCATGAGTTACCGCACTGGGTGACACCAACCCTAGTGACGCCACTGCCAAACAGCCATGCCTTCTACATCTGGAGTCAGAAAAACGTTTCACTTACAAAACCTTCTGCTAACCAGTCGTCTGATGATGAAGTCAGCTTCGCCGTGACAACTGTAGCCACTAGCGACGAAAGTAGTAGCGATAAAAGTACTGTAATTTTTTTTTAAAGTGTAGCACATACATTTCGTTTGTGTTCAGCATGTCTAATAATTATATGTATTTAATTCATTCATTGATTCATAAACCTCCACTCCCAAAGGAGCATAGGCCTTCAACAAACACATGCCAAGTCCTCCTGTCACGTGCCATCATCTTAAGTTCTTTCCACGTTCTCCTCATCATTTTTACCTCCGTTTCCAGCTCTCTTCTCCATGTGCTTCTTGGTCTACCTCTGCCTCTCTTGCCCTGGGCGTTCCAGAACAAGGACTGCCTTGTAATACTATCAACAGGTTTTCTCAGTGTGTGTCCTATCCATCGCCATCGTCTTCTTCTCATCTCTTGTTCCACTGGCACTTGTCTGGTTCTTGTCATCAGTTCCACGTTGGTAATCTTGTCATACCATTTTAATCCTTCTAATCTGCGCAAGCTCCCATTTATGAAAGTCTGTAGCTTTTTGGTAGTTGTCTTTGTTGTTCTCCATGTTTCAGAGCCATACAATAGGACTGACTTCACATTTGAGTTGAAGATTCTTATTTTCGTGTTGGATCCGATTTCTCTTGATCTCCATATATTTCCCAATGCAATGAAAGCTCATCTTGCTTTTTGTATTATTATTTTGATATCACTGTCTGTCTTTGCTATATTGCTGCCAAAATATGTGTACGATTCTACATCTTGTATTGGTGTTTCTTAAAGTTCAACCCTGTTATCATTACCTGCGTTTATTCTCATTATTTTTGTCTTTTCCCTGTGTATTTTCTGACCCAATTGTCGTGACCTCTCATCGAGTGTTTTCAATTAGTCCTGCATCTGATTACGGTTATGGGACAGAAGAGCCATCAGCAAAATCCAGATCATCCAACTGCTTAGTCAGAGTCACACATGGATTCCATTACCGCTGTATGTTGTCGATGTTCTCATAACCCAGTCTATTGCTAGTAAGAAAAAGAAATGGAGACAAGAGGCATCCCTATTGCACTCCAGTTCTTATCCCAAAACGGTTCTGTAAGCTGTCTTTCAACTGAAGAACTCTGCATGTCATGTCTTCATATGTTTTTCTTTATTAAATTAATGATCTTCAGAAGAACTCCATAATGCCTCATGGTCAATTTCCAAAAGAAAATAAATGTAAATGTCACCCAATGTTATGCACAAACTAATGACAAAGAAGAGTCTGCGAAAGAAGCATTTTATACTAGGCTGCAGGAAATTATGGAGAAAGTAAAAGAAGAGACATCACAATTTTGATGGGTGACATGAATGCAAAGATAGGTCCAGTTAACACCAGCTTAGAATAAGTCATGGGAAAACATGGGCTAGGAACAATGAATGAAAATGGGGAACTATTCTCAAACTTCTGTGCTTCAAATCAACTGGCTATAGGAGGAAGCATGTTTTCACATAAGAGAATACACAAGGCAACATGGATATCACCAGGCCATAGAACAGAAAATCAGATTGATCATATATGCGTAAAGAAGTTTAGATCATCATTGCAGGATGTAAAGGTATATAGAGGAGCAGATGTGGCATCAGATCACCACCTTCTGATAGCCAAAGTAAAAATGAAACTTAAGAGATATGCAACAATGCAAAGTTATAGACAACAATTTAATGTAGGACATCTTTAATGAAGGACATGTTGAATTTGAAGAAACACAACTATAGGATGTAGAATCGTACACATATCTTGACAGTAATATAGACAAAGTTGGAGGGACAGATAATGATATCCAAATAAGAATACAGAAAGCAAGAGGAGCTTTCATTGCATTGGGAAACATATGGAGATCTGGAAAAATCAAGTTCAACACGAAAATAAGAATCTTCATCTCAAATGTCAAGTCAGTCCTATTGTATGGCTCTGAGACATGGAGAACAACAAAAACGACAACCAAAAGGCTACAGACTTTTATAAACGGGTGCTTGCGAAGAATAGAAGAACTGAAATGGTATGACAAAGTCACAAATGTGGAATTGATGACAAGAACCAGACAAGTGCCAGTGGAACAAGAGTTGAGAAGAAGACGCTGACGATGGATAGGACACACATTGAGGAGACCTGTTAACAGCATTACAAGGCAGTCCTTGTTCTGGAATTCATAGAGAAAGAGAGGCAGAGGTAGACCAAAAAACATATGGAGATGAGAGCTGGATACAGAGGTGAAAATGATGAGGAAAAACATGGACAGAACTTGAGCGGATGGCACGGGACAGGAGGACTTGGCATGTGTTTTGTTTGTAGGCCTATGCTCGTCAGTGTTTTTTTTTTCTATCGCTGCCTCTCTTTCCCTGGGGATTCCAAGATGATACTGACTGCCTTGTATTGCTATCAACGGGTTTCCTCAAAACGTGTGTCCTATCTATCCATCGCCAGCGTCTTGTGTTTATTTTACCATGTTAAAAATATGTAAAAATTGTGTTCGTGTTAGCATACCTTTTCCATTCCCCCTTAAGCTGTTGCTTTTGTTAATTAAATTGTTACTGATTACGCACTTCAAAAATGTATGAGGCTCTCCATATCTGACACGATAGTGAATGAAATGTATGTCTAACATAGTGAGACCTCGCATGAGCAGAAAGTAAGCAATATGGTAGCCTGATTCTTCCGCCACTTTCACATTGCCCAACGCCCGGGTTACTGAACGACGCATTCCAGGTGTATACTTTCAGTTCTATAGCAAACAACCACACAGGACAGCAACCTGCCCCAGGTAGACCGCCCGCTCTTAGTCGCAACGTCTACCACATGATCGGATTCGGGGACAGCCTCTCTGAGTGAGTATCACAATTCGTGAGCTATAGCGTGCGCGACTGTATTAATTGGAGTGTAAAGATTTTATCTTGCGTTAGGTATATAATTGAGTGTTTATCTATTTGTTATATAAGTATATTAACTTATACAAACTTAAATCAAAATAATAATAAAAATATCAATATAAAAATCCTAATACAAAAAAATCATTTACATCAGTTTTATTTCTTTTTTCTTAACTCTTATCCCTATCATCAATAATCCTCTTATACTCTCATCCACCTCCCTCAACATCAGGATCCAATATTTTTCATTTTCAACATCCCCATCTTCACTTGCCTATTTTATCACTATATTATAAGTAATCATTTTTTTTAAACCTAACTTAATTACTATTTTCCCTATTCTAAATAAATTCCCTCCAATATCGACACAACCTATTATAAAACAATATGCATAATGTATCTTATCAACGACTCCTTATCCTAATCCCCGACCCCAGTTTACTCTTACAATTTAATTTTCACCTTTTCCTAAATTTAAAACTATATATACTCAAAACCCTAACATCATCTTCTATATAATATCCACCTATATATCTCAAACACCCTACCCTACACTACCCCTCATACCCAAAACGCCAGCTCCCCCCCCCCCCCCCCCCCCCCCCCACCCCCCACCACACCCCCACCCCCCCCCCACACACCCTCCCCCCCCACACCCCCCCCCCCCCCCCACCCCCCCCCCCCCCACACACCCCCCCCCCACACACACACCACCCACCCCACACACACCCCCCCCCACCCCTCCCCCCCCCCCCCACCCCCCTCCCCCCCCCCCACCCACCCCCCCCCCCCCCCCCCTTGCGATAAACCCCCCCCCCCCCCCCCCCCCCCCCCCACCCAACCCCCAAATGCTCCCCCCCCCCCCCCCCCCTATGAACAGCCCCCACCCCCCCCCCGAGTCGGCCCCCCCACAGAAATGTCATAGTATCCTCCTTCACCCATATTAGGGTCCCCCCCCCAAAGTACCCCCTAAACCCCCCCCCCCCCCTGCCCCCCAAATCCCCCCCCCCCCCACCCCCCCCCCCCACGATTCACCCCCCCACAATCCCCCCCCCCCCCCCCCCCCCTCTCACCCCCCCCCCCCCCCCCACACCCCCCACCACCCCCCCCCCCCCCCCCCCCCCCCCCCCCCCCCCCCCCCACAAAAACAAACCCCACATCCCCTAACCCCCCCCCTCCCCCCAATACCCCCCTTCCAACTACACCCTAGTACCCATAAATACCCCTTCAATCCACCACACTTAACTATCAAACACATCACACATCACCCAAACTACCTTTTTAAACACCCACTCTTAACCCAACCCCACCAACCATCCAAAAAAACAATAACCCACCCACACCCCCCCCCTCTCTACTAAAACCAAACACAACCCCATAAACAATACAAACCACAAAACAAATATTTAATTACTCATCCACCTCCACTACGACGTCTAATCAACGATCTGGGTTTGTTGTCTGAATCTTATAGGTCAAACCCCGCGAAATAATTGTAAACCTCTTGAGCGTAGACTTGACCGATGTCTGCATCCTCGTTAATTGTACCCCCCCATCCTTGTTAATCCACCACAACCACAATAATGCTTCTCTATTTACCATCAACACCCGCTTACTCCTTCTAAATCTACTCTCCCTCAATCCACCCCCACCTCCAACCACCTCCTCAACTACTCTTTTAAATAGTCTCCCCTATCTCGTATATCGACAGATACGTTCTCATCGCTTCTATACTGCGCGATCATATTAAACTCACATCAGATCTCAAGTCGGAACCCAGCTCTAATATTCAAGCTTAACTCTCTCTGACTCAGTACTTCCCGTCACGATTACCTAGACAGGCGCTCTGTATGGGTAAGGTATACGTTAGGAGCTTCTCAAATTTAGGTTCGCCTCACCTATGCCAATAGCTCCAAGCTGACTGCCGGCCTAGATACATTTACCACCCCTCCCCCCCGCCCTTTCATAATATGCACCCACTTTGTGTACACCACAAACTAAAAAGGTCCAACAACCCCACCCCAAACCCCTCATTAAGCGATCTCTCCTAATCCCTATCCTATCTGAGTCACTCCCAAATATCTTTCAGACTAGAGCGTTCTACCTATACCTAATTATCTTTTCACCCTATCTATCATTCTTTCTACCATATGTATCCTTCTCCTCACCCAATCTATACGGCTCAAAAACAAAATTACTTAGTCGCAATTTTCGCACCACCTGACAAGTCGCACTAAATTTGTTAAATGCCATCCTCTACCCCTCAATCTTTCTTATATTTATCATCTTCACGTATGCCTCATATCTCCGCTCAAACCAATCACTTATTTCAGTATTCCTTGCAGATCTCCCTTTCCATACCATTTTTAAATTAACCAATTTCGTTAATCACCAAGAATTTCGAATCTTTAATCTCTGTTTAAGCTGCATTATAAGTTAAAATGTCACAGATTTGTTTCATCACAGTTTCTCGTGCTCTGTAATTCGAGTCTTGCTCTTGCTACCTCTGATATGCAATTGGAATATGCTATATCGATGGTTATCATAAAGATTGCCACTATTGAAGTGAATCGCGCTTGCAGCTCTCTCTCTATGACCCCCCGCATCTCGCTTAGAATCTGTTGACGTTCTGTAGGATGAAAGCCTCGTTTAGCAAATTATTGTATTTTTCTCGCGCCTGATTGCACGCTCAGTCGTCTTATACACCTGACTGTTCCCATTGTATTGTCTCACTACCTTCTAAATTTTCCCTGCATGATACGACTCCGATGCAGTGCTCTTCGTCCTCACAACTCCTCATCGCATTTGTGTTCGCTAGTTTTCTGCATCGTGATTGTTATCCTAGCGACTACTCGCCGCCCCGCCCGATGAATCTTATGCCTGTAACTTTATCTCTATTCAACGGTTACGCCGCCAAGACTTCTACTCTATACGACTTCGAGACTGTTGTCTTCAGCTAGCTCTTGATGCACCTTATGTATACGGACTCTACTGACATACTCTTAAGACGTCAAGCTACAGTTAATAAAGGCATCATACAGCCCCGTGTCTATACCACCTTGACGGTACGCCCGCTCCCATGGACGCTACGCGTGACACACATCCGCTGTGTCGTGCCATATCACTAGTAACGCCCCTCCGCCAAGTCTAAGACACTCTGACCTGATGCGTACCTACTCTGCTCGTGCCTATCTCGCTCCCATGCGGGTGATCAGTCTAGACTCGCTCGGCGCTAGCTAGACAGTGTATCCATCTACAGCCACAGAAGCATAAGTTTGCACGTGCGACGCTGATGATAGATAGCGTCGCAACCTGACTCTCAGGATCAATAATCTCTCTCACACTCACGCACACTGCGAGCACTGTGCTGAGTTGTCTGCTCTCAAACATGATCCCATCAGAGCACGTGAGACGATGTGATGTACTAGACAGCGTCAATCTAGTGTACACTTCATGGTCGGCTACGCTATACTAATGATTGGTCACTCTCAGACATCTATTTATCTTCCATCTTTTCTACCATTTCTCCTGGCGACTCTTGTTATTATAATAAAAAATACAAAAACAATAGAAAAAATAAAAAAAAAAAATTGATATTTATTGAAGAGTATAAACTTCTGGCCCACCATACCACAACCAAACAACTTAATTTGGTCTCGTCCACACCTCTCCTACCTATACCTCTCCTCGATGCCGGCCCCGCCAATGTCCTTCCTGCACAATTTTTCTGATCTGCTTATCATTATTCATTCGGTCTCTTCTTCGTAACATTATGCTTCTTTTATATTCTTATCTCAAAGTTTAATGATTGTCCCTCTCCCAGGTTTTTTCTTTTTGGTCAGGTATACATGTATTGTGACACTTGATAGCAAAGAGGAGGTGAGAGTTGGTAATAGTATATATTTATCAGGCTGTTCATTTTGTTTACATTACTGATATTCTGATGATTGGCAGTTGTGGTGACAGTCAGTCAGTAAGTAAATACATTGGCTTTTTGGACATATTGGTTCATTGCTCTCTGTTCAAAGTCTTCTATGTTTCTGTAAAGAAATGCCTTCATCAAGTTCTTTTGAACTCTTGGAACCAGTTTAAGCTTGGTTTTTGTCGACATCTCATGTATTATGTTTAAATCTGATGATCTGGTGGTGTTAAATGGTCTTCAAACTTCGGAAGCCGTTAACACATAAACTATTATTATTATCATACGCCATATATTTATCACCATCAACATTTACATCATCACCGTTCGCTGATGTTCGCCACCGTTATCATTCACAAGTGTTATCAATTAATATCTCCATTCTTCAACAATTGTTTATCATCTCGGCTCAAACAGTCTTTGTTTCACCTGATCATTGCATACTAGGGAGAAAAACGTCTTATAGAACTAAATATGAAAGTGCCAGAATAGGCAAAAAGCTAAATCCGTCATGGTGCCGTGCTAATTTAACATTCGTAACCTCACTGTATTTCTTCAATACCTCAGTTCACGACAACCGTTTCAAAACAACCTCCTTTTATATCACTTGTTTGCTATTGGTTTTCATATAAATACGCATAAGTATTCCAGACTCTAAAGTTCTTTTTTATTTGGACATGAAGCCACTTAATATAAAAGACTAGGTTGCAACGTTGGACGCGTCTTTGACCTAAAACGAGGCAAATAATTTTTTATGTTAAAATTACATTAAAATTTAAAAAACGCAATCAGGTTTTCGTTATGAGTCCTTCTTTGGTTGTCAAAACCCCGCTAATATCTTCTACTTCGTAATTGATTTAGTTATGCAATTAGTTTTTATACGGCCTAACTCCGTTTCATTCGCTGTTTTCTTTGATAAGGCAGTCACATGAGAAGCCATCATGATTTAAGGTAGGCCAAACCCTTCATTTTTGTCCATACATCGTTTATTATCCTGGTCTTCATGCTGTTGATAGGCAAATCTGTAGTATATGTTTAAACTCCGATATCTCTTGTTTTTGTTAAGACTACTTCACAAAAACATATTCTGAATTAGTTATGGAATCTTGGTTTTATGTAAACGCCTTTTTTTTGTCCTTCTCATGTATGTATAGGGTATTTAAACAAATAAAAAAAAATTCGATGAAATTAGTTAAGGAATCCGTCTGTTTGATAAAACCTCCGTTCTTATTTTGTTTGATAAGATATTTCACACATACATTCATGATTTAGTTCATGCAATCCTTCCGTACTGTCAAACGTAGTCCTCTTTCTATTGCCGCCCCTACATTTTATTTAGTTCGGTAATCTTCTGCATATCAGCCATAATACTTTAAAAAGGATATGTTAGAACTTCATTGATTTAGATAGATTGTTTATCTAAAGGATATGTTATAAAAATCGTCGAATTTTCATGCCCTTAATATCGAAAACAAACATAAAATTGTGCGCATATTCGAGAAAGAAAGACAATGATCATAATACAAAGATATCAATGTTATATAGGCAAAACACAATAACGGGTTCCGTGATAGTTTCTAAATTTTGCGGTCAGTTTGCTGAATCTATAGTATGTTAAAAAATGTTACCTGGTTAATTGTGGAGACTTTAATTTAATAGTTTCTTGGTCAAAGGGGAGGTATTCATGTTTTACTGGGATTGTAGTTAACAGTGGTGGTTGTCCCACTTGTCTGTTAACCCAGCGTCTAATTTTAGACTCGATGTCAGCTTTTCCTGACATGTTCTCCCATCTGAGCATAGCTCAAGGGTCTAAGGGTCACGACGCATGCGCGAAGAATCTGGCGCGATTTAAGACATCCTGTGTTAGAGGAGTCGAGCTGTAGTCTTGAAAGGGTCAAGACAGTTTTGGGGAAAGTCCTCTGTGTGTTCGACCAAGATGGTTAAAGATTGTTCCGCAAGGTTATCTTCTGATGCGCCTAGGAGGCGAGCGGGTGTTGTGATGTTTATTCTGAAGGGACATTAAGGTAATTTACCCTTAAAACAGTATCTTTATTGCCAGAATGATATATGACTTTTTGTAGCCAGCTAGCGACTTTTCCCTGGGCGGGAAAGAGTCCATCTATGAATACTAGTAGTAATGGAGCTCACGAAGTATTCTAATATTATATGCACTGGGCTGGTGTATGCCCAAGGAACTTTACAGGTGCTGTATCCCCGCTATCTGCGGTGATGCCATTTAACAAGGTTTGACTCACCCGTTTGTTATAGAAATATCACGGAGGCCATCTTATCTATAAGCCCGCCATATTGCGCGGCCTGCTGTAGACCCATATATATATATATATATCTATATATATATATATATATATATATATATATATATATATATATATATATATATATATATATCTATATATATATATATATTTATATATATATACCAGCGGGCTGATCACCCGCTTGCCAGCCATACTGATTACGGAAACAACAATTAATTTTTTGTTGTACCAATAAACGCCATTAGACGTAACGGAACAACAATTAGTTTCTTGTTGCCCTAAGACGCCTCTAGGCGTATTGGCTACGGACTGCTTTGTTGGTCAGTGGCTAAGGACGGAAGAAGAAGAAGATATATATATATATATATATATATATATATGTATATATATATATATATATATATATATATATATATATATATATATCTGACTTACTGATGTCAGAAAGGAGTTGTGTAAACTCACATATTTGCTGTATTTTGCTGTAGCTGACGAAGGTGGAATTGTATGAGATCAGCTTTATTATATACATGCACCACTGGCTGATGAACTGTATTCATACATGCTATGTCCTGAATTGTCAATGACTATTTTATGTTGATGTCGGCGTACCTGTCGTTGTGATGTATTAAAGTCAATCAAACGTCAGAGGTGTTCCAAGAACTATGTGAATTACTGCATGTAATTACTACAACAAGTGTGATGTCATGTAGATGCATTGTCTTCCACGAACTTTCATACACGCATTTGCATTCATTGAGGTCTACTCACACTCTATATTAATACAACACCTCAACACTTTCAAGTCATCCAAACGAATGCCAGCATTGTTGCGGCCAACCAGGGCCTGTATATAACTATGCCCGCCTGTGGGGCTTAGAATCGTCTCCAACATTGATACTGGATATTCTTCAACATTCAACTCTACATTTACAGTGGCCAAACTGAGCCTGTCCTATTTGTGTCACGGACACCTGTTACGCTTGGACGAACACAGACCATTCCTGACTGTTTACATGTATAGTGGTCAGTACGGGCTTCTACATTACGGGCCTTTACATTTATGGTATCCAGTGTGAGCCTTCTTCGTCAAGAATAGCTAGTTATAGTTATGGTGGCCAAGTTTTAGCCATCAACATTATGGTGTGCCAGCTTGATGGGGCTATTTTGGAAGTTATCAAGTCGTCTACGATTGAGAGTACTCAGCGCTGTGTAGTCTGTTGACACATCGACTACCCCAGCTTAACAGGACGTAACTAGGTCAGAAAGTCAAATTACTATACCTTCGTTGATGCAGTAGTATTGAAGGTCAAGTGCCATTACTAGTACTGTCACTGTTTGATAGAAGCAAGTTCAGCTGCGGTATTTAAAAAAGGTCAAGTGCCGTTATTATCACCGTTATCATCATGTTGGAAGCAAGTTCTGATGTGTTTTCAGCGTTGGATAATCTAATCCTTAGAATGCTGACGATAGTTCTTCATCGTTGCTGTTGTTGTTGACCATAGGAGGGTAAAGATAAGTGGCCTGTTTATTGTTGTGAACTGTGCCTTGTATTGTGTTATGAACTAAGCCTTCCACATTTAAACATCCTTGTTTATGCTTTATGTGTTTACATGTTTACATGTTATGTGTTATTGATATTTCTGCGGGTTTTTTGGTTGGGCGGTGTCTTCTAGTAGGATATCCCACGTAATAGAGGGCCTACTGTAAGCGTTCTTTAGGGACTGTGCAAATTTCCTTTAGTGGAAATTGCTAGCGACAATTTGTTGCTATTTTTGTTTAGTTGTGACGAGGTGTACTTTTCTTTGTCGTTATTGTCATTATTTTTTTTGCTGTTCTTTAGTTTTTTATTTGATTTGTTTGTATCTGTTCGTCTTCTCTTCCTTTCGTTTTGTTCTATACAACCTTTGTGTGTATACACTGTTGCGTAATTCGTTTTGTTTACTTTTGCAGTTATCATCACATGCTTTGTGATATTTTCTTTAGTTCCGCTTTAATGCTTATTTGATTTCAGCGAATGTTATCGTGTTGTCTTTGATGCTTGTTCTTTGTTTATGTTAGTATTTGTTGTCATACGCTGTTTATATATTTATATATAGTCATACACTATTGGTACTATAGGGTACTTAGATTATAGAGGTGATTATTGGTAATATTATTATAAAGGTGATTATACAAGTTCTTTGTCAAAGACTTGTCTCCCACAGAGGTTGGGATAAAGTGAGCTGATTATACAAGTGCTTTATTAAAAGACTTGTTACCATTAAGGTTGAAATAAGGTAATTTATTATTTCAGGATACAGATCTCATATTATTAGACATAATGTCTACACTTGAATACTTTATTGAGCAAGGGAAATCCTTTGGTAAATCTGGTGAGAAGTTGGAAGAATTCGCGACTGTTCAATATGCCAAGGCATTGAAGTCGGAAGAAAAGAGACAGAAAATGGAAAATGAACAAAAGAAAATAGAAGCTGAATAAAAGAAAATAGAAGCTGAGAATTTAAGATTGCAGATGCAGGCAGATGAAAGGAAATTCCAGATGGAAATGGAAAAACAAAAAAGAGAAGCTGATGCTGAAGATAAAAGGTTAGAAAAAGAGGCTGAGGAGAAAAAAATCCAGCTACAAATGGAAAATGAAAATAAAATATTAGAAAACGAAAATAAAAGATTAGAAAGAGAAGCTGAAGAGAGGACAGAAAAAGCGAAAATGGAACATGAAGAAAAACTCTTAGCTTTGGAGTAAGAGAAATTGAAGTTGATGAATATGGGTAATGCTAATGATCCAAATAATCAGTCAACTTCTAATAAGACAAATACTACTACTTATAAGGTCAAACTTCCTGCTTTCAATTCTTCTATTGACGATATAACGTTCTATCTGGATAGATTTGAACGGTCATGTCAATCTCATAAGGTGGATAAGTCAGAGTATGTTAATCAGTTGTCAGAGATACTTAAGGGTGAAGCTCTGACTATGTTAAGCATGGTAGATGAGCCTGACAAGAATAATTATGATGTTGTCAGGGCAGCCTTATTAAAGAAATATCAACTTACCGAAGAAGGTTATCGTCTTCGTTTCAAGAATATGTTACCTGAAACTGGTGTAGAATTCTCAGAATTCATCTCAAAGATACGTCTTACATTTACACGATGGATTGAGCTGTCTAAAACGGAACATACATATGAAGCCCTTATGGACTTATTACTTAGAGACAAAGTTATGTCATCTGTCAATGAGTCTTTCTTTGCTTTTCTACATGAGCGTAAACCTAAGAATATAAAGGACATGGAAGAATATTGTTGCCGGTATGTCACTGCGCACCCTCATGTTACTGTTAGCAATTCTAAAGTTAAAGAAGGTTTGCCAGTTGCTTCTGCAGCACAATACGGTCCTAACTTTCTTCGTAAATTTCAATGTGCTCAACACAATTTTAATAAGAAGAGCAACCGTAATTATGATCAAAATCAAGGTAACCCATCACATAATGGTTCTGCTTCAAAGAACTGGAGGCGATCTGACAGTCTTCGTAGTTTTGGGTCCAATAATTATGGAAACTTTCGTAGAGGTAGTCACAATAGACACTATCAAGGCTATTCTTCGCAGGGACATCGAAACCAAACAGGTGGATACTCTAATCAATGGGGAAATGACAATAGTGACTATGGAAACTGGGATTCGAACCAGAACTATGGTCACGGTAGGGTAAACAATGACAATTTCAGAGGGAATAATAATCGTGGTAGATCTCAACATAACAAACATAGATCTTATCACCAGGCAAACTCTGCACAACAAGAGCCTCAAGGAGCCTGTGGTCAAGTGAATAATAATAAAAACTCTAATGCTATCACTTGTTCTGCGTTTTATTTTTGGGAGGGCATCTCAATGCCCCCAATGCTCAACATTGTTCGAACCGATAACTGTAAGTACTTTAAGTTGTGGTCACCCTCTTCCTGCTCTCCCTGCTGCAGTTGCGCATGACGGGAGGGGATCTCTTGTCTTACATAAAAGTCTAGTGAATAGTAATCCAGTCTCTGTACTTTTTGATTCTGGATGCACTACTATCGGAGTTAAGCAATCTCTTATAGATTCTACCTGTGCCACTGGAAAAGTGGTCAAATGTGTGACATTTGGTGGTACTTTGGAAAAATATCCAACTGCTATTATTCACATTGCTACTCCCTTCTTTACTGGAGATGTCCACGCGTGTCTTCTACTGAATCCTATTGCGGATCGTATCATCGGTCGTATTCACGGAGTTAAGGAATGCACCCCGCAGCAGATTGCTGCTTGGGAAGAGCAAAATATCCAAGCTGCCAATGCAGTGGTCTCAAGAGCACAAGCTCTTAATATGCCTCAAACTTCATCAACAGAAAGTAATGAAGTGCATAGCCAAGATGATCACTTGGTAATTTCACGTGACTCTTTCATAAAATTGCAAGAAGATGATCCTTCTTTAAAAAAATTCTTCATCCTTGCAAAAAAAGGAAATCAGAACACAAATCGCAAATCTTGGATTACAATGAAGAATGGCGTACTTGTACGTATGGTACAAGACTCGTCTACGTCTATGCATTCACAAATTCTCGTGCCCAAGAGTATAAAAGTGCTAATTCTGCAACATGCACACGACTCTCAGTGTGCTGGACATATGGGTTTTTCCCGTACTAAGTCAAGAGTTCTTGCGGCTTTCATTTGGCCATTTGTTAATAAAGACATACGTATTTATTGCCGATCTTGTAAAACATGTCAAGAAGTTAAATCAAGAGGCCCACGTCATGCAGCACCTATTCAGGCTGCAGACATTCCTATTCGGCCGTTTCAGAAAATGGAAATAGATATTATTGGCCCGTTTAAGATCAAGTCAGCCAGGGGACATCAATTTATCCTAACATGTGTTGACATGTGCACACGTTGGCCAGAGGCTATACCTCTTAAGAGCATATCCACTGTCGATATCGCAGACGCTTTATGGCTGATATTTTCTCGTTTGGGATTTCCCGGAGAAATATTGTCAGACCATGGCACCCAATTAATATCAGACACTATGTCGCAGGTGATGTCTACTCTGCATATTAAAAGGTCTCTGAGTAGTATTTATCACCCAATGTCTAATGGGTTAGTCGAACGTCTGAACAGAACTCTGAAGAATTTACTTGTTAAGATAACTGAGGATCATCCTCAGGATTGGGACAGGGTTTTACCCGCGGCTCTCTTTGCATATAGAGAGGTCCCCAATGAACATACAGGTTTTTCTCCGTTCGAACTTGTCTTTGGCGCGCGACTGCGCAGTCCTATTTCTTTACTTCATGATCTTATAACTGCTGATAATATTAACGATGACACTCAATCTTCTTATGAGTATGTCATTGCTCTCAGGCAGAAGATTATGGAGGCATGCAAACTAGCAACTTCCTCGTCCGAATTTGCTAAAGAAAAGGCAAGGCAGTTTGCAAATAAGAATAGATGACTACGACAACTTTGTCCTGGCGACAAAGCACTTGTTTTGCTCCCTTGTAGGGAAAACAGATTTCTTATTGCATGGAAAGGTCCGTATGCAATGGTCTCAAGAATTTCCGATGTCGACTATGTTGTCGATATTGATGGAAAGCATAAAACTTTTCATATAAATATGCTTACGGAATTTTATGAACGACCAGACTATTTGCAGCCTATTTTCCAGGCTACGGACGATGCTCCAGTTCCACGTGGTCATTACTCATCCCTGTCGGTAATACAGGATGAGGAAACTATTTTCTCAGATGTTAATCTTCCTCTTCCAGTGATTCCACTTCATTCTACGGAATCATGAAAAAACGTTACTGTTTCTCCTAATTTATCAATTGAGGAACAGCGACAAGTTTCTTCTACGTTACAAACTTTTGGGATGTCCTTACCGACATTCCTGGACACACAAGTGTCATTGAACATGACATAATACTTACCGACCATAATCCTATCAGGGTCAGACCTTACCCTATCCCTATTCATTTTCAGACACAAGTCGAGAAAGAATTGGATGAAATGATACAATTAAAAATTATTGAACCATCCACTTCAGCATACTCTTCGTCTATGGTTATTGTTCGAAAGAAAGACAATAACATACGTCTTTGCGTTGACTATCGCAAATTAAACCAAGTTACGAAATTTGATGCTGAACCTATGCCTTTGTTAGAAGATCTACTTATTAGACTTTCTAATTCTCGATTCTTTACCAAACTAGACTTGTCAAAAGGTTATTGGCAAGTTCCGTTAACTGAACGAGCCAAACCTCTCACTGCTTTCTCAACACCTAGGGGTTTATTTCAATGGAATTTCATGCCTTTCGGCCTTATGAACGCTCCAGCTACTTTGGTATGCATGATGCGTCGAATTCTCTCATATCGTTCAGATGTCATTGCATACTTGGACGATATTTGTCTTTTCAGTGATTCTTGGGAAGATCACTATTTGGGTTTATATGAGTTACTATCTACTCTACGCGAGCATGGTTTGACTGCAAAACCCTCTAAAGCCTATGTCGGGTTTAGTGAAATTTCTTTCCTGGGTCACCGTGTTGGTCATGGTCTCTTGAAGACAGAGGACCACAACATTTCTAAGATACTAAACATTTCCATTCCTAAGACGAAGAAGCAAGTACGTAGTCTCTTAGGTTTAATACAATTTTACGGGAGATTCATTCTGAATCTATCTTCGAATATGGCACTTCTTTCAACCCTATTAAAGAAAGGGTCTCCTAATATGGTGCGCTGGTCCCATGAATGCCAATCTTCATTGGATCAGATTAAAAATTTATTCTCATCTCCTCCAATCTTAATGCTACCTGTTACTGATAAGACTTTTGTTCTTCGTAGTGACGCCTCATCCACGGGGATCGGGGCGGCATTAATGCAGGAGTATTCAGGAACTCTGCATCCTGTAATGTATATCTCTAGAACTGAATGCGGCAGAAAGGAATTACTCGGTTCTTGGCGCATTTCATTGTGGAAACCGAGTCAAGTAAGATGAGACCATTCGATTTGCGGATACGAAGCTATCCGTGGTTTCATAATGTCATGGCGGACTATAACTGTCTAGATGCCCACATGACTCCACTTACTACTCTGTGTGTCCTAAATTTTCCTGATACAACGTCCTAGACTTATGGACAGTTCTTTACTATAACAGTATATGTTAACACATTTGTGTTCACCTTAAAGTTGTAAATTAGGTGATTTCTTTCTCTGTTACCATCTTTGGTATAACGGAGGAAGGTTTAGTTATAGCAATATAAGGGACGAAAGTTCGCAAAGCCACAGTTTATAGTTTATAATGAATGTTTGATTGCTGTATATTAGAAAATCTTACGGTTATCATATAGAATTATTTGTATTTTCTCAGCAGAATCATTACTGGTGTTGGGAGAAATCTGTACAATGTTGTCATCTATGATGTATTACGATGTCCATACTTACGATGTCGGACGACACCTGTAGATGCGCCCGCTTAGAATTTGATCTGCGGAACATAATTTATCTGCTATTATTATTAATATTGTATAACATTATTATTTACAAATATATATTGCATGTTATACAATTATATTATGTACCTTTATTGGTTAAAGTGATTGTATTCAACTGTTTTTGATGATTTGTCCATTGAATAAAACTTGAAAAAGGTACTTGATGAAATAATATGATATGTATGTAATTTTTGGTTTGCATTGTAACTTTGTCAGCACTGTAGTGAGGGTCGTTGTGGCACCTCCCAGGATACGTGTTCACCTACTTAGAAAGAAAATGCTTTCTCTAATGTGCTGAGATATAGTCTCACCTTTGACGTTTAGTTCGGAATCGCGGTTTGCCTAATATTAGGCGTTATGTTGACTAACTGTGATTCTTCAATACAACACCGCAACTGTTGTGTTCCAACAATCCAGACCTGTTGTTTAGGGGTGTCTGGGAAGGTCAGGGTATTGGTAGTTACTCTGTGTGAAGGAGCTGTCATGCCCTTTTTAGGGCAGCTCAGTGCCACAACCTTTGGTCCAAACCTGGCATCCAGCTCTCACCTGTGGCTCCTCGTAGCTGTCAGCATGCGACAGCGGCCACCCCCGGACAACGGCTTTGACAGGCCGGCTAAACTAGGTGAGGGTAGCCGAATGGTTATAAACCTTCGGTGAGTTAGGGTCTGCCTACCCATGCATGCGAAGACTGGATTCGATAGACTGCGCGGAAGAAACCACCTGTTGGTTCAACGGGCATGACGGCGATTACCAGCAACGCGCTGTGGAGCGTAAGGAGCACGGCGAGGCACGTAGAAAGCCCTGGTCATCCACTGCACCTGACTTCATCTCCAGTCGTCTTGACTTGTCTTGCCACTGGATTGAGATGGACCCAGGCGAGAGAGTGAGGTCGACGAATTGCGCAACTCTTCCTCACTTTAATCCAAATCACCGCGCAAGTCACTCTTTCATCCATTCATCCATTCATCCATCCACTCACAACAAGTCCTGTGGCGCTGGGCGAGCGGCGAAGCGGCAGGCGTGGGTACGCTGGCAGTCGTAGTCGCAGGCCTACACACAGGCGGCTCAGGCCATATGGTCGTCTTCCACTGATCGGAGCAGCAGTGGGATTCGGCAGCCCCCTGAGTGTCTGAGCAGCCCTCTTTAGGAAAGCACTGCTCACCTCCATGGCATGAGGAAGGGGCTAGAAAAGGTGCCCTAAACATTGCCTGCTTCACCATTACCTAACCAGCTTACCGCGGTTGGTGGGTACCCTACTTCGGCGGTCGACATATAAGAAAAAAGAAAGGACAGATTTTTCCCCCTCATTCTAGGCGCATGGAATGTGCGCACTTTACTTGACAAAGACTTTAACGCAAACAGACCTGAGAGACGAAATGCCCTGATTGGGAGAGAACTGGCCAGGTACAACATTGACATAGCAGCACTGAGTGAAACTCGACTTGCAGGCGAGGGCCAACTTTGCGAAAAGGGTGCAGGTTATACATTCTTTTGGAGCGGAAGAGGAACTGAAGAAAGACGAGAAGCAGGGGTTGGATTTGCAATCAAAACAGCAATTGTCAGCAAGTTAGCGGGGCCCCAAAGGGAATAAATGACCGACTCATGACGGTCAAGATCCCTCTGTTCTATGGAAGAAAACATGCCACCATCATTAGCGCGTATGCACCAACTATGACAAACCAGGATGATGTCAAGGATAAGTTTTACGAAGAACTACATGCAGTCATTGCATCAGTTCCTAAAGCAGATAAGCTCATCATTCTTGGTGACTTTAATGCAAGAGTAGGCTCAGATAACATCTCCTGGAATGGCACTATTGGTAGGTACGGCGTGGGTCGCTGTAACAGTAATGGACTTCGTCTCCTCCAGAGACTTGCGCAGAACATGACCTCCTTGTCACCAACACCATTTTTTCGACTTCCTACCCGCAACAGGACCTCCTGGATGCACCCTCGCTCAAAGCATTGGCACCTAATTGACTATGTAATTGTTAGGAAGAAGGACAGGCAAGATGTCCGGGTGACCAAGTCCATGTGTGGTGCCGAATGCTGGACTGATCATCGCCTCATTGTATCTAAACTTAAAATTCGTATCCAACCAGCCAGGCGCCCTCAGGGGAAGAAAAACTCAAAAGAGGCTGGATGTCACCAAACTAAAGAAGACAAAAATCAAACAGTCATTTACTGACACCTTAGAAGACCGTCTCAAATCTATCTCGCTAGACGGCCAAAGTGTGGAAACAAATTGGGCAGCCCTAAGTGAGCAGATCTACAACACTGCTACAGAGGTCCTGGGTCCTTCCATCAAGAAACAAAATGACTGGTTTGATGAGAAACTCAGATGATATAAAAGCAGATGTTGGCTGAGAAACACCATCTCCATAAAGCATATTTAAATGATCCAAAATCTACATCCAAGAAAGACGCTTTCAACAACATGCGTAGAATCGTCCAACATAAACTACGCCAGATGCGGGATTCATGGCTGAGTAATAAAGCAGATGAGCCCCAAGGCTTTGCTGACAGCCATGACTTGAAAAACTTTTACCTTGCACTCAAAGCGGTCTATGGTCCAACATCATCAGGATCATTTCCCCTCCTTAATGCAGATGGAAAAACACTAATTACAGACAAGGAAAAAATTCTCCAACGCTGGGCTGAACATTTTAATAATATCTTGAAACCAGCCATCATCTATTAACGACGAAGCCATCATCCGCCTGCCCCAAATTCCTATAAATGAAGCATTAGATGATGTACCAACTCTGGAGGAAACTAAAAAAGCGATTCGTCAACTGTCTAGTGGAAAGGCCCCTGGCTCCGATTCAATTCCTGTTGAGGTTTATAAAGATGGTGGTGGTGCAGTTCTGATAGAGAAACTTCATATGATCTTCCAGCAAATGTGGCAGAGTGAAACCATCCCACACGATCTCAAAGATGCCTCAATTATACATCTATATAAACGTAAAGGTAATCGCCAAGACTGCAACAATCATCGAGGCATCTCTCTTTTATCAATCGCTGGGAAGATATTCGCCAGAATCCTTTTGAATCGCCTTACGGCTCATCTTGACAAAGGTCTTTTACCTGAAAGTCAGTGTGGATTCCGGAAAGAACGTGGAACCACAGATATGGTGTTCGCTGCAAGACAGCTACAAGAAAAAATGCCAAGAACAGCACTGTGACCTGTACACAGCTTTCATCGACTTGACAAAGGCGTTCGACACGGTCAGTAGAGAGGGTCTATGGAAGATCATGGCAAAATACGGCTGCCCAAAGAAATTTATCACAATAGTGCAGCAACTGCATGATGGAATGCAGGCTAGAGTTCAGGAAAACGGTGAGCTATCAGAGCCTTTCCCCGTCTCAAATGGAGTTAAACAAGGGTGCGTACTTGCACCGACTCTGTTCAGTATCATGTTTTCTGCTATGCTGACTGATGCTTTTAGAGACGGGGACACAGGAATCGACATTAGTTATCGTATTGATGGAAAATTGTTTAACCTTAGGAGGCTTCAAGCAAAAACCAAGGTCAAATCACACACCATCAGAGATCTTCTGTTTGCTGATGATTGTGCCCTCAATGCTGGCTCAGAGGCTGATCTGCAGCATAGTGTGGATAGATTCTCCGAAGCCTGCGCAACTTTGGGCTTACCTACATCAACACGAAGAAAACAGAAATCATGTACCAACCAGCTCCTGGCACAGTTTATAACTGAGCCAGTCATCAAGGTTAATGGTGAGAAACTGAATGTTGTGAACAGATTCACATACCTTGGTAGCACACTATCCCAGAACATTGTCATTGATGATGAGGTGAACACCAGGATCTCCAAAGCCAGCAGCACATTTGGCAGACTATACACCAACGTTTGGCATCGAAGTGGCATTAGTCTACAGACAAAGCTGAAGGTGTACAGAGCTGCGGTGCTTCCAGTGCTGCTATATGCATGTGAAACATGGACTGTATACAGGCGCCACGTAAAGAAGCTAAACCACTTCCATACAGTCTGTTCTCAGGAAGATAATGAACATCAAATGGCAAGACAAGATCCCGGATACCGCCGTTCTTGACAGAGCTGGTATCCCTAGTATTGATAATATTTCTGATGCAGTCACAAATTCGCTGGGCAGGTCATGTAGTCCGCATGCCAGACCATCGACTGCCAAAGATACTCTTTTTATGGTGAGATGCAGAAGGGTAAACGCTCCCATGGTGGCCAAAAGAAGCGCTTCAAAGACACGTTAAAGACGTCATTGAAAACCTTTGACATAAACCCAGACACATGGGAAGCTGCTGCGCAAGACCGAACTGCTTGGCGCACATCTCTTCGTAAAGGTGCAGCAGCATGCGAATCATCCAGAAGAGCAGCAGCAGAACAGCGGAGACAAGCTAGAAAGGACCGTGAAATAAAACCTTCACATGAAGCAAACATTCCCTGCCCACACTGTCCAAGATCTTTCCAGGCCCGCATCGGGCTCTTCAGTCACCTTCGTATCCATAGACTAACCTAACGAGGATTATTGCATACATTTATGTAATCGGAAACAAGAGTCGGAATGCAGCTAATGTGATGTAGAATAGACCCTACTATATGCCAACTCGGTTCGTATCTAAGCTCCTTCGTTGTATTCCCACAAGTTAATGAGAGTTTCACTAGATACCCAAGGGTAGTGGTATACCGCTTGTCCGAAGATTGCTGACCATCTATAGTATCAACAAAGTTTTACGACTATGGTTAATTTTTGGAGACTTTAATCTGTACTAGATTCTTGATCAAAGGAGATGGTACTATAATTTTACTGGGATGTGTAGTAAAACAGTGATTGGTTTGTCACCATCATTGTCTGTTAACCCAGGGCGTCTAATTTTAGAAACCGATTCGTCATGCTGTTCCGCCTGACATGTTACCCCTGCTGAGTTCTTGAACGTCAAGGGTCTTGGGGGTCACGACGCTATGCTCACGGAAGATTTGGAGATGCTGATTTAAAGACATCTCTGTGTTCGACAGATCTATGCTGTAGTTTTGAAAAGGGGCTCATGAAGAGTTTTGCGTGAATCTGTTCTCTGTGTGTTCGTCACTGTTGGTTAAAGATTGTTCCCCAATGTTATACTTCTGTCATGCGCCTAGGACTTGGCGAGTGAGGTTTTTTAGTGTGGATTATTTAATTCTGATGGGACGCTAAAGGTAATTTACTCCTTAATAATCAGTTTCTTTATATAGCCCCAGAACACATGATATACGGGAAAGAGTCCATCTATGAATACTAGTAATGGAGCTCACGAAGTATTCTAATATTATATGCACTGGGCTGGTGTATGCCCAAAGAACTTTACAGGTGCTGTATCCCGCTATCTGCGGTGATGCCATTTAACAAGGTTTGACTCACCCTGTTTGTTATAGAAATATCACGGAGGCCATCATATCTATAAGCCCGCCATATTGCGCGGCCTGCTGTAGACCCATATATATATATATATATATATATATATATATATATATATATATATATATATATATATATATATATATATATATATATATATCTGACTTACTGATGTCAGAAAGGAGTTGTGTAAACTCACATATTTGCTGTATTTTGCTGTAGCTGACGAAGGTGGAATTGTACGAGATCAGCTTTATTATATGCATGCACCACTGGCTGATGAACTGTATTCATACATGCTATGTCCTGAATTGTCAATGACTATTTTATGTTGATGTCGGCGTACCTGTCGTTGTGATGTATTAAAGTCAATCAAACGTCAGAGGTGTTCCAAGAACTATGTGAATTACTGCATGTAATTACTACAACAAGTGTGATGTCATTGGATGCATTGTCTTCCGCGAACTTTCATACACGCATTTGCATTCATTGAGGTCTACTCACACTCTATATTAATACAACACCTCAACACTTTCAAGTCATCCAAACGAATGCCAGCATTGTTGCGACCAACCAGGGCCTGTATATAATTATACCCGCCTGTGGGGCTTAGAATCGTCTCCAACATTGATACTGGACATTCTTCAACATTCAACTCTACATTTACAGTGGCCAAACTGAGCCTGTCCTATTTGTGTCACGGACACCTGTTACGCTTGGACGAACACAGACCATTCCTGACTGTTTACATGTATAGTGGTCAGTACGGGCTTCTACATTACGGGTGTCAACATTTATGATGACAAGTATTGACTCTCAACATTATGGCGCTCAAATAGCTCTCAACAATCGGTAATTTTAATACTGGACAAAATATCAAAATAATCAGAGAATTGTAGAAGATATATAGCACTACATAGCAGTCATTATTATGAAATCACTCGGTAAGAGACATATAGAAGAGATCCCCCCCAGAAAACCCACCCATTCTTTCTTTCTTTCTTTCTTTCTTTCTTTCTTTCTTTCTTTCTTTCTTTCTTTCTTCAGAGGGCCCACCTTGTTCTTATCATTTTTGCCCGTGTTTACTATTTTTTATACTCGTATTTCTTTCTTTCTTGCTAATATCTTTAATACATCATCTTCTTCATCACCATCACTATCATCATCAACATCATCATCAGTATCATCAACATCCTAATCAGCATCGTAATCTCAGAAGGACGACTGTTCTAGTGGAGATGAATATTTTTAGGTATGCAAATACGACAATAACGTTACCTGATACTTGTACCAGCGCGTTAGAAAACATTATCAGATGTTGCACCGCAACGCATTAGTTGTAGGGTGTACATCTGTGTTTGTTTCACGTTATCAATCGATCTTGAATCACATTAACTATGCATGTACAACTAGTGTTGTTTGGAATACTGCCAAGTTTCCAAATTTTGACGATGAGTAATTTGTGCAATTTGTTTTCAGTTGTATGACAAGACAAGAAAGAGACATTGAACAGTTGAACATTGTTTCGTAACCACAAGAATGGAAGGTCAAATTGGAGGTGAGGATTTTGTAAATATGTTTAAATCCATAATGTATTTGCCTTCTTAGACAAACTTTGCATATCATATCTAACGGGTTTGTTTGTCTGTTTTTGGTCCACGCACAGAAAACGGATGTTTACATTCTTGTGCCAAGTGTGTCCGCATTGGCTGCTGTTAGCAATACATGGAATAGCTGGTTAAACTCCATGTGGGTTATAATGTGGGTAAATAGTGTTCTATATTCTATGTAGCATATTAAATTGGCTATTTTTCTTGTGCTGGTTCTTCCAAGCTGCAATTTCTCTGTCGTTTGTTGTGGTCCAATGTCTGAAGTTGTTACTGTACAAATTCGTTACAAGCTGTTTTGTTAGTGGTTTCTGTTATTGTTGATTGTTTGTGGTGGGTGTTGTGGTGAGTACCACTGACAAGGTCGATGTCAGTAAGGTCGGGCTTACAGTTAGTGGCCGACAGATGTGTAAATATAATAGGCGAATGTCAGGAGTTGTTTAAATTCGTATGTCTCTGATGTCACCCACACAACTGTAACGCTAGGTTAGGAAATAGACCAACGGATAATGCGAATAAGGTTTTTTCCAACGCATACACCATTTATTGATCACAGCAACATTGACATCACGAACAGTACATTGTTACAAGTTATAATGGCAAAACAGATACCAACAATCCATAATGAATCTGATCACATGAACAGCGAATCGATGAACAGTCAATCGTAGCAAAAGTTACAATGGCAAACATGTGCTAATAATCCATAATGAATCTGATCGCATAAACAGCGATACATCATACATTGTAAGAGCCGAAAAATCCATGGCATTTGAATAGTATATATATCGAATCTCTTCCCTTCAAAACACACTCTGGACACACTAGCGAGACTATCCCCGTCTCGAAGCTCTGCCAGATATCTAATGACCGATATTATAGTTTCTCAATCCAACTCAGTAAATCTTCGCTCAAGCGCGAACTAACAGCTCACCCGTATCTCTCCCCCAACTACTACTAAGAACATTTGAACACTTTCTTTATGTTTAAAAAACTAACACATACTCAGTTGAGCTTTGTTCAAGCACCCAAAATAAAAAAATCATCTCATAACTTTAAACGTGCTTACTAGCGTGTCTATAAAAAATCAGACCCTTACGTAAGAATCCCAAACACTTAACTCCCACTCGAAAACATGACTTAACCGATTACACCGACCCCCGGGGGAAAAATGCTATCATCATTTTTTTTTTAAATTACATCAAACAAAAATGTGAGGTCGATCAAA
Organism: Oreohelix idahoensis; assembly: GCA_024509875.1. Lineage (NCBI taxonomy): Eukaryota > Metazoa > Mollusca > Gastropoda > Stylommatophora > Oreohelicidae > Oreohelix > Oreohelix idahoensis. The sequence goes on along the minus strand of JAMPIV010000311.1, from coordinate 180,181 downwards.
TTCTATTATATACCACAGAGAATAATACTATATGTTAAGTCATATAAATAAACCAACAATAGAGGGATGGAAGTATGTGTAGAGTATGAGAATGAAGGATGCAAAGAAAATCAAACATCAAATTCAAACAAAGATGGAGTATATCAAGTATAAACTAACTATGAACCAATAAGTGGAAAGTGAAAAGAGAGGATGATGATGAAATGAAGAATGTCCTGCAATGAAATGTGTGTAGTGAAAGAAAGCAATGATACAACATGGTAACAATTTAAACTAATCAACGGATTGTGTGTAAATAAATACAAGTATGGCAAAAAAGCATGGAACAAAAAGCAATACCTATATAAAACAGAAAAGAAAGTTACAATCTAAATAGAGCATAATAGGCAAGAGAAACAAGTTAATTAACTTATTAAGTACTAATAATGAGCTTATTACTGAAATCAGAAACTAATACCGCGTATAAAAACAGTTACTACTGGTGCACAACTAAGTGCTAGGTAATGAAAATAAATAATAACAATGTCAGAAAAAACTTATTTTCTAAATGTTCAATATCGAAATGTATCGTAATGATACGTTAAGTTTAAATACTATTGTCAATACTATTGTCACTCGTTCCATGTTCATCAACACACTGTTGTGTATGAATAATATTCTAATAACGTGTCACATGAAAGTCAAAGAACACAATATCCTCAATTAGTTATGTGCAATATCAAAGCTCCAGCGGCCTTGGAAAGTCTTATGAGCGTGTTGAGACAAAATCATCCACTGCGGAGTCAGAATTCCGAATTGCTTGAATGGTGAAGTCCAACATATTGATATCTATTGCAGAGTATCGACGCTCAAATTCAGTCAGTGGTATGAAGACACGTATAACAGCTCCGATTCCCATCGAGAAGGCGTTCCTGCGAATAATCAAATGAAAATTCCTGTTTGGTAACGGTAGGATATTATTAGAGAAAAAAGTTAACTTTAACTTACCTAAAATGTGGCCGTGCAAACTTCAGACCACTGTATGATGTTAGTCGAACATTTCTCCGATAAACGAGAAAGGGTAGCAGTGAAAGTAGCACAGACTGAATTGAAATTATCAATAATATAGGGGCGATAAAAGTGTCCGAGAAAAAAAAATAGCAGCGTACAATGACGTACAGAAAAGTCGTGAATATACAAATGATACCCACGTCAATAGGCAAAGTACTAAGAGTGCCATGCTGACTGACAATCTGAGTCATTGCGTATGACCAAGGAAATGTAGTTGACAAAGGCATATCTCTCAAAGGCTGAAATGAAGTCATAGCCTGTGTACTGGGCAAAGAAAAAAGCAAGAAATATACAATAAAGATGTAAAACCAGACAGTGGTAAACTTGGACCTGCGTCGAAGTTTAAAAGGAAAGCAGAACGTATGACAAAAAGTCGAAAAACACGAAGATACTGAGCTAACCGGCCCAATAAGAAAGGTAAAGAAACTCATAAGGTATAGATATGTACTAACAACTAAGTCCGTACATGTGGCAAAGAAAACCCTAGTCATAGCAGAAAAGAAGTTGCAATCAACGTGACTGGATGTAGATTCAGTCGTAGCGATAAAGTTAGTGTGTGTGTCAGACAAAACCGAAGGATCTTCTTCTATAATAGTACTTAAAGAAGAATCAAAGTTAGAGTAACGACGTACTGAGGTATGTCGAGCTGGGCTAAAAGAAGCACCAAGATTAGTATGATGAACAATCGTATCATCAATACTGCAAGAATGCACCACATTAGCAGAATGTATCACGTTAGCAGAATGTACCTGGTGATAAGATTTTGGCATAGTCGTTAAGGTGGCGGCAGTCAGGTGATGTTGCCGTTCCCAAGCAGCAATTTATACCGGCGTACACACCTTATACCATGTATCTGTCCGACAGTAAGGTCGGCTATTGGTGCTCTGAGCATACATGCGTGTATATAACCAGTAAAAAACGGTGTGGCAATGTGGACTATGGCAGTCGGAAAAGTCTCAACTGTCCCACCGAATGTCACCCATTTCACCATATTACCTGTTGCGCATGATGTATGAACTAGAGACTGTCTAATCCCAACAGTCGTGCATCCCGAATCAAAGAGTACTGAGACGGGATTACTATTTACAAATCCCTTGTGTAGTGTTAAAGAGCCTGATCCATCATGTGCAGACAAGGCTGAAATAGTCGGTAAAGGATGACCGCAACTCAAGGTAGTCACCGCTGTAGGCAGAAATAAAATTGTGCACTCAGGGCACTGAGATGCACGATTGAAATCGAAAGCAGAACAAGCAGTAGCATTAGAGACATTATTATTATTGTTACCCTGATTAACAATAACCTGAGGCTCCTGTTGAGCAGAGTTAGCATGGCGATGCGACCTATTATTTGGAGATCTACCACTATATCGAGATCGATCACAACTATTATCTCTGTTGGGACCATTGTTATTTCCTCTATTGGGACCATCATTATTGTCTCTATTGGGACCATTGTTCTGATTTGAACCCCAGTGAGAATTGTTGCGATTACCATTTCCTCTTGGATCAAAATATCTATTAGATGAATTTTGTTGCCTTCGAGAAAAATTACTGTAAGGTTGATAATCCCTAGTGTAGTTATCCCTTCCATAATTTCCAGAATTGTTGGAACCAAAATGTTGAGCTCCATTAAATTGTCTCCAGTTTCTTGGAGAAGGAGAATTACTACGTGATGGACTCCCTTAGTACTGTCTAAAATCAAGATACTCTTTCCTCCCAAAATTGCGATCAACACTTTGTGATCTACGGCGAAAATTAGAACCATATGGTTTTGCCGAAGCCATGGGTAAACCTTCTCTGACTTGAGAGTGGCCAACAATTACATTTGGGTGTGCCGTTACGTATTGGCGAAAATATTGTTCCATATCGTTCAAGTTTGTAGGCTTTCGCTCATGTAGAAAGGAAAGAAAAGAAGTGTTAAGTGACGACATGACTTTATCACGAAGCAATAAGTCCATGAGGGCTTCATAAGTGTGTTCAATTTTTCAGAGTTCAACCCATCTTGAGAACGTAAGACGTATTTTTGCTATAAATTCTGAAAAATCTTTTCCAGCCTCCGGCAATAGAGTTTTAAAGCGGAGACGGTAGCCGTCTTCATCAAGTTGATATTTTTTTTAAATAAGACAGCTCTGACGGTATCGTAGTTATTTTTGTCAGGTCCTTCCAACATACTTACAGCTGTCATAGCTTCGCCTGAAAGTAGTTCCATAAGTCGTGCACAGTATTCTGACTTATCTATCTTATGAGACTCACATGTGAGTTCAAACCTATTCAGATAGAATAAGACTTCATCTGAGATAGGCCTAAAAGGAGGCAATCTGATCTTATAGAAATTAGAATTGGTCCTATGTGAAGTTGTTTGAGTGCCCGTAGCATTGTGTGTATTACTTTCATTCATTACCTTCATTTTTTCAAGTTCCATAGAGAACAAATTTTGCTCGTGAAGTCTACGATTTTTGTTCTCAGTAGCTTCCATTTGCCTTTGAAGTTTCTTATCTTCAGCTTCTATTTGAAGTTTATATTTTTCAGTTTCCATTTGAAGTTTTTTCTCTTCAGCTTCCATTTGAAGTATTTTCACTTCAGCTTCCATTTGAAGTTTATATTTTTCAGCTTCCTGTACTTTTGCATACTCAACAAGTGCAAATTGTTTCAGTTCCTCAGTCTCCATAGCAAGCGCCTTCCCTTGCTTGATGAAATAGTCCAAACTAGACATTATGCCTAATTTTATAAGTAGTTAACTTATGTAGGATATTTTGTAAGAAATTAACTTTATCCCTACTTAGTGGGTGGCAAGTCCTTGTTAATAGAACTTGTATACAAATATAGCATGTACTTATAAATCAATCATTAAGTGCATAACATTACGACAAGAAATACACGATGAAGGTACGGAAAATGACGAAAACCAAGACGAAATACCCAAGACAAATGATAACGTTCGCATAATCAAATAAACAAGAAAGCAGAACTAAAGAAAAAATATTGCAAAGAATTCAATGACACTGCAAGAGGAGTGGCAAGACAAGCAACAGCACAGTGTATAAACAAAAAAAGTTGTATAGAAATAAATGATAGTAAGATTGAGAATGACAATAACAAACAAATTAATCAAGAAACTAAGGCACAGAGAAAAAATACCACAATAACGACAATAAAACAGTTCGTCACACCTAAACAATGGTGTCACAGATTACCAAACACAGTGGACTGAAAATCCTTCACCAAAAATGCTGGAATTTCCACTGCGGGAAATCTGCAAGAGTGTCCCTAAAGAACGCTTACGTAGGCCCTGGAATGAAAAACTGGGATGTTTCCTACCGTAAGTCACCTCCCAACCAAACCCGCATAAACATAGAACATAGAACACTAAATAGAACAAATAGTACACGCTATCAAGAAAGGCTCGTTAACATATAACAGTGGCACAGTGCACATACAAAAACCACTTGTCTTCAAAAAAAGAACTCCCGGCCTTCGCGACAACGACAACGATGGGCATCGGGTAGCACACGGTCTGTAGACTGGATCTCCTAGCTTCTCAGGTCCTTGAAACGTACTCGTTGACGTTTAGTTGAAAAACTTGTACACAAAAACTCGCACTGGCAACACTGTATAACTTGACTTGTACATCACAAACAATTGTGTTAGTGGTTGTTCTGAGGAATGCTGTTAAACTTGAGATCCTACTTTTGTTCTTGGTATCACACCCCATATCACTGGAGACACCACTTCTGTTAAGGTAGAAATTCCTTACAAGCTGTTTTGTTAGTGGTTTCTGTTATTGTTGATTGTTTGTGGTGGGTGTTGTGGTGAGTACAATTGACAAGGTCGATGTCAGTAAGGTCGGGCTTACAGTTAGTGGCCGACAGGTGTGTAAATATAATGGGCGAATGTCAGGAGTTCTTTAAATTCGTATGTCTCTGATGTCACCCACACAACTGTAACGCTAGGTTAGGAAATAGACCAACGGATAATGCGAATAAGGTTTTTTTCCAACGCATACACCGTTTATTGATCACAGCAACATTGACATCACGAACAGTACATTGTCCCAAGTTATAATGGCAAAACAGATACCAACAATCCATAATGAATCTGATCACATGAACAGCGAATCGATGAACAGTCAATCGTTGCAAAAGTTACAATGGCAAACATGTGCTAATAATCCATAATGAATCTGATCGCATAAACAGCGATACATCATACATTGTAAGAGCCGAAAAATCCATGGCATTTGAAAGTATATATATCGAATCTCTTCCCTTCAAAACACACTCTGGACACACTAGCGAGACTATCCCCGCCTCGAAGCTCTGCCAGATATCTAATGACCGAGATTATAGTTTCTCAATCCAACTCAGTAAATCTTTGCTCAAGCGCGAACTAACAGCTTGAGATTTGAGCTCAGCTCACCCGTATCTCTCCCCCAACTACTACTAAGAACATTTGAACACTTTCTTTATGTTTAAAAAACTAACACACACTCAGTTGAGCTATGTTCAAGCACCCAAAATAAAAAATCATCTCATAACTTTAAACGTGCTTATTAGCGTGTCTATAAAAAATCAGGGACCCGTACGTAAGAATCCCAAACACTTAAAAACTCCTACTCGAAAAACATGACTTAACAGTAGTGTTTATGGATGTGATAAACGAGCGCCAAGCCTTATCGCCCTATCTTTTCCTACATCTCTCTTATTTTATGTTCCCCCCCATTTGTGCTCATTCATCCCATGTTTTGCTATTTCATCTGTAATCTTTATTACTCGCGACTGGTATCTAGAGAACCATATTTGTTCTTTCGTCGGTGGTAAATGAAATTCTTTTGATAGAGTCCCCCACCTGGCATTACCTTTTGAAGTCCATATTACCCCGTGATAAATCTGGTGAAACACATCTTGTTTCATCAAAATCAGACACCTGGGCATGGTACAATTTCTGTGGACTTTTGTTAACTTTGAAGCGAGCGCGGCTGACACTAAAGATTTGTCTCTTTATGGCTCGGCCGCTGTCCATGCAAGTCACCACATTGGGACAATGGCGCTGGAGCGGCCACATTACACAAAGGTTTATTATGTTGGGAGACACCCAGCTTGGCCAGTGAAGAAGTCTTCTCATACTGTTTAAACAAACCGCCATGTAATACAATAGGCGGCGCGACAAAGGGACTTGTTAGCATGCTGGCGACAATGGACAGCGAGTTTTGCGACAGTTGGCGGACAGGTGAGTTTGTCTAGCTGGCCTATTAGCAAACACCGTGCAGTCTGACAAAGACTGATAGGCAACGCAAACAAATGTTGGTGGCGGATAGCCCAATCCACTTCAGCCCGTGACACGCGCTGACAGGGGGAGCAACCAGATGGCCTCTTAGCTATTGGGGAGAGGCGGAGTTTCACGTCCCAGGCAAGATTAGGTAACAAATGGGCGTCTTAGGAATATATGTACCGCGCAGTTCGTTAGATCAGACGAGTCCAGTTTTTTTTAACATTGTGGTGTATAGTGAAATCCCTAAAGCTTAGCCTTATTCAATATTCAGTGTGGATAAAATAATTCATATATGTGGTGTATTGTGTTCTTAAAGGATTTTGCGAAGGGAAAAGAAGTCCACCAGAAGTCTGAGTCTACACGCTACGTGTCTGACGTCTAACCAGAAAAAAAGTTATCAAAACGGACAGTTGGCTAGCAGAATTCGCCATAGAACATACTTCATTCCTCAATTAAAAAGGAATATTTCTCGCCCACGATTAAGACAGTGGACGCAGCATTATTCGTCACCTTATATCACATGCTCACACGTTAAATACATATTTAAAGCAAGTTCAAATCACTCGAAAGCTTACTATATGAGTCAATCTGAAGCTCACAGTTGATTACTTGTCCAAATATCAAGTTCAGCTCCATCGGAAGCATACCATCTGAAGTTACGCTAAAAATCCCAAAAGTTGAATCTGATATTTATGTCAAGTGCAACACACTCATAAGCGCACTCTATGAAGCAGACTCCAAAGTATACTTTATGAATCACGATTACATATTACATATTAAGAACAGTTCGTGAAGATATCCAGTCTGGCAAGTAACCTTCGGAGATTAGACAACAGGCATTTTCATACGACAACTGTTAACTGTTGGTCAACACTACAGAGAAATTATCAAACAGTGGAGGACTATATATCGTCAACGTTCTCAGTACGACAAAAGTTTTCATCAGAACGTCCTCGACTTAGAGATACCCCACTCGACCTACCTTAAAACAACTTGGGACATTCTATGCATATATGTGAATCATCCTACCCTGAAGAAGCATTTAGAGACTCATGGACTGTGTAGATTACTCACTATTTTGGTAACACGTATCATATCACACCATCATCATTTCGCTTTACACAAGCTCATTCTTCTATTTAATTAACTACAATATTAATATCTCATCTGTGTGTTTTTGTGTGAATCGTCTTTTACTGTCATCAGGTTCTAACCACTACTAACCCTATATGTGTAGAGATTTAATTAATAAACTCACTAATCGTTTGATCATTATCTAGTCTGTTAATGTATCACTCGTGCTGTCGGTGTTAAACATTTACATATAGGTAAATTTCTACACTCAGATGAGGTTGGGGCTTTTCTGTTACGGTATCTAAGGGCAGAAGCTAAGGTCGTGGGGAAACAGAACTCTTTCCATAATTAACTAGAAAACACTGTCCAGCGGAAAGCATTCGCATTCCCTTCTTCTTGTCCCTATCTCGAATAGGTCTTTATTCTTTCTTAACGAGCCAATTTCTAGAGACCTTCTACCTAATATCTCATAGGCTATTCCTGGCGAAAACTACTGTCGTAGTTGCCCCAATACTCACCCCACGACAATGGTGTATCCCCTTCTGTGTTCTCAGGTCAATCTCTTTTTACCGTGTTGCGTTTTGAGGGGTTTGTAGGTTTTGTTTTATTGTATCCTTTCTCATTTTTTTAAATTGCAATCGACATTATGTTAAATGTATCTACTGGACGTTCGTTGATTTTTTTGTATTGGTAGTTTATTTTACTTCTCGTACTGATAATGTGTGAGGAATATTATTTATTAAATGTGCTGTTCTTCCTTTAGCTTTTTCATTTGTTCTGGTAGTTATATGCTAATTTTTGCTTTCGTATGCGTTTTTTCTTGTGTTGGTTCTTCTAGGCTGCACGTTCTCTGGTATTTGTTGTGTTGCTTTTTAATGTCGGTAGTGAATGTGGTTTATGCCCTTCCATGTTCTTTCGTATGGCTCTCTCTTAACCCTGTTGCATCTGAGGTCATTATCTAACTGATAACGTGTATACCTGGTATATTTGCTGGGGTAATGAAATAAGGTTACAGGTTAAAGGGCGTGGTGATCAGAAGTAAACGTACTTAAGTAAAATATATGATTTGTAACGTGTGGTCTGCCAAAAAAAAACTGACTTTTTAAAAAGAAGTGAATACGACCTAAAGTTTTATTACCAACGTGAATTATTGGAAAGTTTAATGACTAAAGTGAATGACTTGAACGTTTTATTCCCGAAGCCAATGATTAGAAAATTTTATTACAGAAGTAAGTGATCGGAGTTTTATTGCAAAAGTAAATGTGCGGAACATTTTTACATTAGTTTAATTGCGGGGAGTATTTAACTTCATTGCCAAAAAAGTGAATTTGACAAAGGTTTTATTACAAAATCAATGTGCCGAATCGTTATGGTTGTGACTGAAATGTATTACAGAATGAAATGTGTCAAAAGTTGTTTCAGAAATGGTTGTAACAAATTATTTTACAAGTAAATGTAATCATTTTACCTTAGATCCCTGTGCAAGAAAGTGTGTCAACAAATTCGCGCCAAAACTTTCCTGTAATGGGAAGATCTTTCCATATCTTCCTCATTGTCTTGTTTATCTCCAGTCCCCCACCCACCCTAATTGTGCTCTTATGTCTCCCTCTATCTCTCCCACCCCGAGGACTTTAGATTGAGAACCGCCCTGCAGCGCAACCGGGGTTGTCCAATTCCATTTCAGTACTTCTACTCTGCACAGGCACCCATGCATGAAAGTTCACAGCTTCCTCGTTGGCGTGTCTACCGACCTCCATTCCTAAGAGCCACACTACAGGGCTGTCTTGACATTCCCTATTTCCATAAACTTCTCAATGCAATGACATTCTCTCTCTCTCTCTCTCTCCCCCGCCATGCATTCCCACTTTGATATAATTGTTTCGTTTCATAAATTCAGTCATTTAATAACTGAATAAACAATTATTGCTTAGTTTTTAAATAACAGGTAACAAATTTAATAGCAAAAAGACAGAAGTAATGGTCGTCTCAAAGAAAACTCCTTTCCCAGAATGCAATATCAAAGTAAATGGAACAGTTTCAAAACAAGTCAATAGATTCAAATACCTGGGCACATTAATAATAACGGATGGAAGATGCATCTCAGAAGTGAAGATAAGAATAGCTCCGGCAAAAACAGAATTCTATAACATGAAGAGTATTTTAAGCAAAAATTCGTTGTCAACGGAAGTAAGAAAGAGAGTTCGTCAGTGTTATATAGAACCAATCCTGACGAGAGTTATATAGAACCAATCCTGACTTATGAGAGTCATGTACAATTAGTAAACAGGTAGGTAAAGCACTGGAGTCCACAAAGATGTTGTTTTACAGAAGAGTGTTAAACATACAATGGACAGCTATAAAGAGTGATGAGGATATCCGGAAAGAGGTCGATGCGCAAAGGAAACCTGTTTATGTCACTGATTGCCTCCCCTGCTTTGCAGTAGTGGTCCAACAATGGCCCAAATTCAAGAGTATCTAAACTAGGTATTCAAATGTGTTTACCTTCACACAAGATTTCTCTTGACAAAGATGTAGATAGAAGGTTAATGACACTTCTACCTTAAGGTAGTTACACAAGATAATTCAGAAGTCAAGAACAATGTTGCATAGGACTGAACAATTGTTAACTTATATCTGTCCGTCGCCTTTTGTGAAGGATTTAAGCAATGGTTTTTAGCCCGTTCAAGCCCCCAGCTGAGTTAATTCAGCGAATTCCTCTTATAATGGTATAGCTCTGTTTAGAGGTAAATATATGTCTAGGTATAGATATATACATTAAGTATTCTGGCTCATACGTTTGCTTTCATACATATAAAAAAACTGGAGCGACTATGATTGTTTAATTTTAAAACAACATGTAACAATTTTTTGCCTAAGAATATTAGCAGAAAAATATACAGAGGTCCAAAGAAGTATGTATATGTGTTTCATTGACTATAAGAAGGCTTTTGACAGAATCCATCATGAGAAAATAATTGAATGCCTCAAAGACATAGGTATTGATGGAAAGGATATAAGAATACTCAGTAACCTGTTGGTTGGGAGCAAACGGCGACAGCAACGCGGGAAGGCGTAATTAGCACCATACATAGGCACATAGAAAGCCCTGGTCATCAGACAAGGTGACTTCATCTCCAGTTAATCTTGACTTGTCTTGCCACTGGATTGAGATGGACCCAGGCGAGAGAGTGAGGTCGACGAATTGGCAACTCTTCCTCACTTTAATCCAAATCACAGCGCAAGTCAATAAACAAACTTAGATATGCAGATAGATTCTCCGTTAGCTGCGCGAACTTTGGGCTTACAAGAACACGAAGAAAACAGAAAAGTCATGTACCAACCAGACTCGGCACATTTATACTGAGCCAATCAAAAAGGTTAATGGTTAGAAAACTGAATGTTAAACAGATTAAAGATACCGTTGGTAAAATCCCAGAACATTGTCATTGATGATGAGGTGAACACCTTGGATCTCCAAAGCCAGCAGCAGATTTGGCAGATGTGAAACCAAATCAAGTTTGGCATCGAAGTGGCATTAGTCTACAGACAAAGCTGAAGGTGTACAGAGCTGCGGTGCTTCCAGTGCAGCTATATGCATGTGAAACATGGACTGTATACAGGCGCCACGTAAAGAAGCTAAACCACTTCCATACAGTCTGTCTCAGGAAGATAATGAACATCAAATGGCAAGACAAGATCCAAATACCGCCGTTCTTGAAAGAGCTGGTATGAAAAGTATTGATACTATTCTGATGCAGTCACAGATTCGCTGGGCAGGTCATGTAGTCCACATGCCAGACCATCGACTTGCCAAACCATACTCAGAATGGTGAGATACAGAAGGGTAAAAGCTCCCATGGTGGCCAAAAGAAGCGCTTCAAAGACACGTTAAAGACGTCATTGAAAACCTTTGACATAAACCCTGACACATGGGAAGCTGCTGCGCAAGACCGAACTGCTTGGCGCACATCTCTTCGTAAAGGTGCAGCGGCATGCGAATCATCCAGAAGAGCAGCAGCGGAACAGCGGAGACAAGCTAGAAAGGACCGTGTAATAAAACCTTCACATGAAGCAAACATATCCCTGAAACACTGTCCGAGATCTTTCCAGGCCCGCATCGGGCTCATCAGTCACCTTCGTACCCATAGACTAACCTAAATATTCCTAAATAATTGGATGAACAGAGTGGTCTTCATCACCGTTGGACTTTTGCACGTTACAAACAACTTAGCTTTTCTACGTGAGTCCTGCCGCCATTGTATCGTCACTTTTCTGGTGGTGAGGGCACCTCTTCGCTTAACTCGTCGTATGTTGGTGGTCAGTGTTGATTCCCTGCTCTCACAACTAAGGGCAGTCTTGCCGCTTCGTCCTCGAACGGTCTTATAACTTTGTTCCACAAACTATTGGACAAAATAGGAAACAAATGCCTCTGCTAAGTACATTTGTTTGAAGCACTCTGACAGGCTCACTCTTCCGTTGTCCACCCACCAATGTTAATCTCTCAGAAGAATTAAATTCTTGAGCACATAACGTAGCTCAAGGAATATGATTAAAATTCACCAATATTCTTCTGTGCATTAACTGGGAAATGTGTCTGGACAGCGTGAATAATGATTTGTGCCTGAAATAACATTAACAAGTTTACATAAATCTCACAAAATGATATGCTACACTTGACGCACATATGATGTAGTCATCACTCATCACTGCTCCAGCCGGAGTCTTGGGGTCACCTCTGCTGTCACGTTTTCTTGCACGCCTAGCAAGAAACAATAACCAGCACTTGCTGTAGTGGTTCATGAATATACTATTTTCACATGTTGAGGTTGCCAGCTTCATTTATAACCACTAAGCAAGAAACATGTCAAATTGCACATTTGTAAAATAAATGTTCACAACATACACCAAAGTTTTGGGTTATACAATCTCCTTGCGCAGCTTTGGATGGACGCAGCTCTGTATTAGAAGCTTCGAAATCACTTTGGTCTGGGAAATTAGAGTTAATTCCACTGACGGCGGGTGTTCTGCGAAATAACTTGGCCTGGGAAAACTTATGTTTAATTCCTGTATGACTTGTGATCCAGTTCCTAGGTTTCTAGTCTTGTTATTTTAAAGTCCTGGTCCCTTAATTATCCAGTTTCGGTATTTATAAAGGTGGGCTTACTTTTTAAGGTTTTAAGTTTCCCAAATACTTCGATCTGTCACTTATAAGTATGGAATTCTAGGTCCGATCCTTCTCTTTCTAGCTTTTTGGGAGCTGCTCGTTTGAAGTTGTGAAGCTGTCTGTTCTGTGTCTATGAGTTTGCTAGATTATATCTCTCATTTCTCAGTTCAATCACAGATTGTGTTCCCGGCAACCTTGCCAATGAGATTCATTGTATATTCCGGCTCTCACTTCAATCCAATCGTAGCTCTTTTTCGCAATACGTGGGTTGGGGTGTTTAATTCAAAAAATCCCCCACTTGTTTAAAATATTACATTAATATTCCACGCGTGACCTCTGTATAATAAGTCGTAATGCTTCCGATGACCTCTTCATACAAACATATCTGTGACTCATCCCTCGATAATATCTTCCGCCCAGACGGGTTATCTGTAATCTTGATGCAGACAGGGGCCATCGGAAGTGAATTACGTATTTATCACTGTGTTTTCGTCTGTCCACCAGACAAGGTCGCCGACAGACAATGTGGCTTTCTTTAAGTCTATCATGCACTCGCGTCTTGTGCAAAAACAGGGATGGTGGCTATCCACCTAGGTTCAAATATTGGACCGTCACGTTCAAAGGGGTCAGCGGCTTGGTGTCTCTTAATCTCTTCCGGTGTCCTTTGAGGCGTTGAGCCTCTACTATTAGCCCTTGATGTGCGTAGTGATTTCTTATTGCACTTAGTTCGTTAACTCTTTCTATGGAGCCCTTTAGCGGACCACTGTACAGGGTGTCTGTTACGCACGGATCATTATTATTTTTCGTTTGTATAAACATTTTTTCATATGTATGATCATTTTTTTTGACTGAAGTGTGTATTATGTTTTCTATGGTCAAAGGGACATAATCCGAGTTATCGAAACTACAATTTGTTAGGAGTTGCCTTCTCTTGTATAGAGACACGTTCGGTCTATAATTTCTTGAACGAAGCGTGACCACATCTCCTTATTTGGTAGTATCAGTCAACTATGGTAGATGTCTGAAACCTTTCTTAACGCTTCTTTTCATGACCATAAAAGGCGCGACTGTGTAAGACTTTTATCTCGAATGTTCTTCGAATCGTCTTATTGTGAACGGCAACTCAGAGATTGTCGTTCTGCGCATGTCAAACCGGGAGTTCGTTCTGTGTGTTCCGCCCAGTTGGGGCAGTTTAGAAATGGTTTAAGAAGCGAGCAGACGCAACTGCGTCTTGTGATTCTCTGAGGGAAATACAGTGTCTTAGTGAGTTAGTTAGCTAACTAGACTATTTCCCAGTATTATGCAGCCTGCCTGGAGGCATATGTTCATGGTTGATTTTCCGAAATAAGGTAATTCCTCTTGTATCGAACTTTATGCTATCGTCTAGAGGTTCGTCATTTTGTCGCCTATTTGCTCGCCTGTGTGATGCAAAATGGAGAGGTACTTTGACTAGGATTAAGTCACCGGTATCTGTATACCTGAACTAGTTAAATATATATGGGTCGCTCTAGACCAACAAGACTGTTGTCTGTGTTCCAGGATTCGTTATATCAGAGATCACGTCCAAGTCAGATGGTTAGACTTAGGAACATTATAAAGGTCGAGCTGACCTGTAGCCCATGTATGCTATTCACGTGCAGACAGTGAACGGACTTATTGTATACAACTGATCTGCTAGCATCAGAATGGGAGCATTTATTATTGTTTATGAACATTGAAGATCTGTAGCTGACACTGTTGCAGAAGTTATAGAAATTATTATTATTTATACAGCTTCACGAACTAGCACTCGATGATTGATGAATTTCTGAATCTATTGAACTGTGATGTCTTATGACGCATATATACAACAGCTATCATTGCTGACTACAGAAATTGTTTTCAATGTGCCATATCATCTTGCTGAACTCGTTAACCATGTTGATGTCATAAGTATCATGACTGTTTTGTGGCGTGCAATAAATGAAAGAAACTTATACAACGAAGTTACCCTTTCTATGACTCTACACGTCATGTTGCCTGTGTGATAACCCATTGAACTGTTCCACTACCACATACACAGCAACATCCTAAATCAGAGAAGACACCTACATCTTACACTTTAACACCAGGTGTCGATAAGGGTGGCAAGTTACCACTTCAGCACAAATCCACCCTTATCATTTTTGGTGGCCAGAGCTGGTTCTATCATCTGATATTTTGGCGCACCATATCATTTTTGGTGGCCATAGGTTGGTTCACTCTGATTCCAGCTATCAAGGGGGTCAGCAAACCCAGACATCATCATCATACTAGATACAACTACAGCATCAACTACCACCTTACAAGAAATTTTATTGAAAGTATCCGGATTTTCTGACAGTTGCTGATTTTGAAACTACCCGGCGCTGCTCGGCAATATTGAAGTTTATGTAAAATTAGAAGGACAAGTACCGAGCGAATGGATTTCCTGATCTGGTGAAAAGAAGGACAAGTGCCGTAACAACTGTTCCGGTCTCAGGGGTACTGTTGCGGGTTCAGAAGGTCAAGTGCCGGTTAAATCAATTTAGAAGATTCAGAAGGTCAAGTGCCGTAACAACTGTTGCAGTATTAGAAGCTCATTTCCTTCGTCATGGCTGTTTATGGGAGCAGAAGTTAATCAACGTTGGATCATTATCCTCAGAATGCTGATTACATCCTGTTCTGCACCGTGCTGACGCTGGATTTATAGAAGTTAAGTGGCCTGTTTTGTTTGTGAACTGTGCCCTTATGTTCTAACTGAGCCTTCTGTACTTTCACACTTTCTCCTATTGTTTTCATGATACATGTTTATATGTTATATGTTATTTGTTATTTGTATATTTATATGTTTATATTTCAGCGGGTTTTCTCGGTTGGGCGGAGTCTTACAGTAGAAGATACCACATCACAGAGGTTCTACTGTTAGCGTTTTCGTTAGGGACTGTGCGAATTTCCTACAGTGAAATTTGCTAGCGACAATCGTTGCTATATCTGTTTAGTTGTGACGAGTTGTGCTTTATTTTTGTTTCTTGTATATATATATTTTTTTTTCTTTTTTCTTTTCTCTCTTTCTTTGTGTTTTTAGTTTCGATTTCGATTGTTTGTATTTGTAGGTCTCCCCTTTGCTATTATTCAGTTCTTTACGTATATTTTTGTGTATACACTGTAGCGTCATTTGTTAGTCATATCTTCGCATATTTCTTTTTAGTTTTGCTGTTTGTGTATTTGACTTATGCGAATGTTTTCGTATCGTTTGATCTTTGTTGATTGTTTACATTGACTCTGATCTTTGTTATTGTTTACATTGACTCTGATCTTTGTTATTGTTTACATTGACTCGGATCTTTGTTGTTGTTTACATTGACTTTGATCTTTGTTATTGTTTACATTGTTGATGACCTTTGCTATTGTTTACATTGTCTTGTTATTGTTTACATAGTTCTTGCATAGTTAGCTTTCACTATTGTTGATATATGCTCATGCACTATTGGTCTATAGTGCACTTATCATAACAAACTGGTGTTTTTGCTTATGCACTATTGTAGTGCAGTTATGATAAATAACTGATGATTATGCACTGATTTGGGTAGTGCACTGTTAATTAAGAGGTGACTTGTGATATTATTATACATTTGATAATACAAGTTGGTGTCAACTCCTGTTTCCCACAGAGATTGGGTTCAACATAGAGATTATACAAGCACTTTATTAAGTCTTGTTGCTATTTAACATTGAAATAAGATAATTAATTATTTCAGGTTCTGTACTCACATTTTGGACATCATGTCTACATTTGAGTACTTTATTGAGCAGGGTAAAGCCCTTGGGAAGACAGGTGATAAATTAGAAGAATTTGCGACTGTTCAATATGCCAAGGCATTGAAGTCGGAAGAAAAGAAAATGAAAGAACAAACTGAACAAAAGAGAATAGAGGCTGAAATAGAACAAAAGAAACTGCAGATGCAGGTGGAGGAAAAAAAAGATTTCAAATGGAAATGGAAAAAACAAAAAAGAGAAGCTGAAAATAAGAGACTTGAAAAAGAAGCTGAAGAAAAAAAGTTACAGGCCCAGGCTGAAGCTGAAAATAAGAGACTTGAAAAAGAAGCTGAAAATAAGAGACTTGAAATAGAGGCTGAAGGAAAAAAGTTACAGGCCCAGGCTGAAGCTGAAAATAAGAGACTTGAAAAAGAAGCTGAAAATAAGAGACTTGAAATAGAGGCTGAAGGAAAAAAGTTACAGGCCCAGGCTGAAGAAAGAAAGTTACAGGCTGAGGCTGAAGAAAGAAGGTTACAAAGAGAGGCTGATGAGAGAAAAGCAAAAATGGAACATGATGAAAAAGTCTTAGCTTTAGAGTTAGAGAAGTTAAAGTTATTGAACACTGGTAATGCTAATGAGGCAAATAAGGTGTCAAATAAGACTAATGCTAAGGATTTCAAGCTTAATCTACCAGCATTTAATCCCTCAATCGATGATATAACATTTTATCTAGATAGATTTGAAAGTGCATGTAATGTACATAATATAGATAAAACATTATATGTGTATCATCTGTCCAAGATACTTAGAGGTGATGCTTTGACTTTGTTGAGTATGGTAGATGTGCCTGACAAAAACAACTATGAGGTTGTCAGGGCGGCATTGTTAAAGAAGTACCAACTTAACGAGGACGGATATCGTCTTAAATTTAAAACCATGTTACCAGAAACTGGAGTTGAATTCTCTGAATTCATCTCAGGCATCCGTCTTACTTTTTTACGATGGGTTGAGTTGTCTAAGACAGAAAAATACATTTGAAGCTCTTATGGATTTACTACTTAGAGATAAGGTTATGTCTTCTGTTAATGAAGCTTTTCTATCTTTTCTTCATGAGCGTAAGCCTAAAAACATAAAAGAAATGGAAGAATACTGTAGCCAGTATGTTACTGCGCATCCGCACATAACCATTAGTAACTCTAAGGTGAAAGAAGGTCTGCCAGTTGCTTCGGCAGCACCTTATGGCCCAAATTTTATGCGTAAATTTCAGGGTAGCCAGAAAAATTTCAATAAAAAGAGTAATCGTAATTATGCCCAGAACCATAGTGATCAATTCCAGGGTGATTCTTCTTCCCAGAACTGGAGACAACCTAATACTACACGTTATTCTACTCCGGTTAACTTTAGAAATTTTCACAAAGGTAATCGGTATAGAGGAAAATATTTTATGCAGAGACCTCAATACCAAGATAATAGAGGTTCTCAACAGCATAGAGATAGTAATGACAGTTATGGAAACTGGAACTCAAACCAGGATAAAAATTACAGTAGGGACTTTAATGATAATTGCAGAGGCAATAATGGTCGCGGTAGATCGCAACATAAGAGAAAAAGATATCAACAGACAAATTCTGTTCAACAAGAATCTCAGGGAGCAGATAAACAGGTTAATAATGATAAAGACCATAATGCTATCGGATGCTCATCTTTTGATTTTGGTAGGGCAAATAAATGTATCCAATGCAGTACTGTATTTGATCCGAAAACCATTAGAACTCTAAGCTGTGGTCATCCTTTGCCCGCTCTTCCTGCTAATGTTGCTCATGATGGGAGAGGTTCTCTTATATTACATAAGGGGCTAGTAAATAGTAATCCAGTCTCAGTGTTGTTTGATTCTGGATGTACTACTGTCGGCGTTAGGCAATCTCTTGTAGATCCATCCTGTGCTACAGGAAAAGTCATCAAATGTGTCACATTTGGTGGCACGTTAGAAAAGTATCCTACTGCTATAATACACATTGCTACTCCTTTCTTCACGGGAGAGGTCCACGCGTGTCTACTTCCAAACCCTATTGCGGACCTTATTATTGGTCGTATTCACGGAGTTAGGGAATGTACCCCACAGCAGATTGCTGTTTGGGAAGAGCAAAACATTGAAGCTACCAATGCGGTGGTCACAAGAGCACATGCTCTGGATCCACCTCAAACTTCATTAACTAATAATGATGAAGTAAATGACCAAGATAGTCACTTGACTATTACACGTGACTCATTTATCAAATTGCAAGAAGAAGATCCTTCTTTACAAAAATTCTTCATTCTAGCAAAAAAAGGTGATCCTAATCAGAACACTAATAGGAAATCTTGGATTTCTATGAAGAACGGCGTACTTGTACGTATGGTACAAGACTCGACTACGTCCACTCATTCACAAATTCTTGTGCCTAAGAGCATGAGATTGCAAATATTGCAACATGCTCATGACTCGCAATGTGCTGGACATATGGGTTTTTCCCGTACAAAGTCGAGGGTTCTTGCGGCTTTCTTTTGGCCATTTGTGAGCAAGGACATACGAATGTACTGTCGCTCTTGCAAAGTATGTCAGGACCACGACATGCTGCGCCTATCCAGGCTGCTGACATTCCTATTCGCCCTTTTCAAAAAATGGCAATAGATATTATCGGTCCTTTTAGAATTAAGTCGGCTAGAGGACATCAATTTATCCTTACATGTGTCGATATGTGCACACGTTGGCCAGAGGCAATACCTCTCAAGAGCATCTCAACTGCTGATATCGCAGACGCTCTTTGGCTGATATTTTCTCGCTTGGGTTTTCCCGGAGAAATATTGTCAGACCATGGCACTCAACTTATATCAGACACTATGTCACAGGTAATGTCTATGCTACACATTAAAAGGTCTCTCAGCAGTATCTATCACCCAATGTCTAATGGGTTGGTCGAACGTTTAAATAGGACTCTGAAAACTTTACTTGGTAAAATAACTGAGGATCATCCTCAGGATTGGGACAGGGTCTTACCCGCGGCTCTCTTTGCGTATAGAGAGGTCCCCAATGAACATACGGGGTTTTCCCCTTTTGAACTTGTCTTTGGCGCGCAACCGCGCGGCCCTATGTCTTTACTTCACGATCTAATCACTGCCGATAATATTAGCGATGAGACTCAATCTTCTTATGAGTACGTCATTGCTCTTAGGCAAAAGATCATCGAGGCATGCAAACTAGCAACTTCGTCTTCAGAATTTGCTAAAGAAAAGGCAAGGCAGTTTGCAAATAAGAATAGATGTCTACGACAACTTTGTCCAGGTGACAAAGCTCTCGTTCTACTTCCTTCAAGGGAGAACAGACTTCTAATTGCATGGAAAGGTCCATATGCAATAGTCTCCAAAATTTCTGATGTCGACTATGTTGTCGATATTGATGGAAAGCATAAAACTTTCCACATAAATATGCTCACAGAATTTTATGAAAGACCTGACTATTTGCAGCCTATTTTCCAGGCTACGGACAATTCACAAGCAACTCATGGTCAGTACTCATCTCTGTCAGTTATACAGGATGAGGAAACTACTTTTTCTGATGTCAATCTTCCTCTTTCTATGGTCCCACTTTATTCTACGGAATCTTGGAAAAACGTGACCGTTTCTCCAAATCTTTCCGCTGAGGAACATCGACAAGTTTCTTCGATGTTGCAAACATTTCAGGATGTTCTTACAGACATCCCGGGACACACACATGTCATAGAACATGACATTGTGCTAACTGATCACAATCCTATCAGAGTCAGACCATATCCAATGCCTATTCATTTCCAGTCTCAAGTCGAAAAAGAGTTGGATGAAATGATACGTTTGGAAATCATTGAACCATCCACTTCAGCATACTCTTCGTCTATGGTTATTGTTCGAAAGAAGGATAATAACATTCGCATTTGCGTAGATTATCGCAAATTGAACCAAGTTACGAAGTTCGATGCTGAACCTATGCCTTCATTAGAAGAGCTACTCAATAAACTTTCTAATTCTAGATTCTTTACCAAACTAGATTTGTCTAAAGGTTATTGGCAAGTCCCGCTAACTGAACGTGCCAAACCTTTTACAGCTTTTTCTACACCTAGGGGTTTATTCCAATGGAATTTCATGCCTTTTGGTCTTATGAACGCCCCTGCTACATTCGTACGCATGATGCGGCGAATTCTCGCATATCGTACAGATGTCATAGCATACCTAGATGATATCTGTCTATTCAGTGATTCTTGGGAAGATCATTATTTGGGTTTATACGAATTACTGTCTACTCTTCGCGAGTATAACTTGACTGCAAAACCCTCTAAAGCCTTTATAGGATTTAGCGAGATTTCTTTCCTAGGTCATCGGGTTGGTCATGGTCTTTTAAAGACAGAGGACCACAATGTTTCAAAAATACTTAACATTTCGGTCCCTAAGACGAAGAAACAAGTAAGGAGTCTATTAGGTTTGATTCAATTCTACGGACGATTCATTCCGAATCTGTCCTCCATTATGGCACCGCTTTCTACTTTATTGAAGAAAGGGTCGCCTAATCTGATCCGCTGGTCTAAAGAATGTCAATCCTCATTGGACCAGGTTAAAGCCCTATTTTCATCTCCACCTATTCTTAAGTTACCTACTATTGAGAAGACTTTTGTTCTTCGAAGTGACGCCTCGTCAACAGGGATTGGGGCAGCACTAATGCAGGAGTATTCTGATACTTTGCATCCGGTGATGTATATCTCTAGGAAATTAAACGCTGCAGAAAAGAATTACTCGGTTTTAGACCGTGAGTTATTGGCTATGGTATGGTCTATTCTGAAGTTACAAAGATTTCTTCTAGGCGCACATTTCATTGTGGAAACCGACCAGAAAGCGCTTACTGCTATTCAGAGCAAAAACTTGAAGAGCTCGAGGTCCACTCGTTATGCCATAGCTCTTCAACCATTTCATTTCTCGGTTCGAGCTATCCGTGGTTCGGATAATGTAATGGCAGACATTCTGTCCAGATGTCCACACGATTCCACATGATTCTTCTGTCATATATATATATTTCCTGATATACAGTCCAATGTTATAATGACATGGTAGTAGATTTTGTCTCATTTTTTTTTTTGAGGGAAATTTATAACATTGTACCATGTAATTATCTAAGAAGGCTTAGTTAGTGATATACGGGCCAAAAGATCACTCGGCCACATTTAAATAAATTATTTTCAGGATTGTATTAAGAAATTTACCAGTTGTCTTTAAGATTTGTGTTATTGATATTTTCGCAGCACATCATTGAAGTCTGCGAGTTTATGTCCATTGTGGAACTTTGAGGATATCAAGTCCTGTCCTACATTGGGAGCGGATGATGTCCACATCTTCTTCTATTGAATGTTTTGTGTCACCGAAGAGCAACACATGTATTACTTATTAATTACTGTTACTTTATATAATGTAATAATATAGTGCGGTATATTAGTAAATTACACCGCTATTTGCAACACATTGT
The DNA here is from genome assembly GCA_024509875.1 of Oreohelix idahoensis. Taxonomy (NCBI): domain Eukaryota; kingdom Metazoa; phylum Mollusca; class Gastropoda; order Stylommatophora; family Oreohelicidae; genus Oreohelix; species Oreohelix idahoensis. The sequence goes on along the minus strand of JAMPIV010000311.1, from coordinate 158,346 downwards.
ATGATAACACATAATATATTTAATTTCATATATTGGTATGAGTATAATTTGATTGTCATTATGTTGTTGCCATCATTGTGGCGTGTGTTGGTGGCACCTTCCTGGAATATATCAGCGTATACTTAGATAAATTTTTTCTCTAAGGATCTGAGATATGATCTCAGTGTCGCTCCATGCGTTGAGCTAATTTGTTAGGTATATATCCACGCATCATACGTGCGTTAGGAGCCTAGATTTTTTCCGGCTCCAGGATTTAAAAAAAAAAAAAATGTCCCATTTTTTTTTTTCCAGGGAGGGTGCGGTAATGTTACGCACGGATCATTATTATTTTTCGTTTGTATAAACATTTTTTCATATGTATGATCATTTTTTTGACTGAAGTGTGTATTATGTTTTCTATGGTCAAAGGGACATAATCCGAGTTATCGAGACTACAATTTGTTAGGAGTTGCCTTCTCTTGTATAGAGACACGTTCGGTCTATAATTTCTTGAACGAAGCGTGACCACATCTCCTTATTTGGTAGTATCAGTCAACTATGGTAGATGTCTGAAACCTTTCTTAACGCTTCTTTTCATGACCATAAAAGGCGCGACTGTGTAAGACTTTTATCTCGAATGTTCTTCGAATCGTCTTATTGTGAACGGCAACTCAGAGATTGTCGTTCTGCGCATGTCAAACCGGGAGTTCGTTCTGTGTGTTCCGCCCAGTTGGGGCAGTTTAGAAATGGTTTAAGAAGCGAGCAGACGCAACTGCGTCTTGTGATTCTCTGAGGGAAATACAGTGTCTTAGTGAGTTAGTTAGCTAACTAGACTATTTCCCAGTATTATGCAGCCTGCCTGGAGGCATATGTTCATGGTTGATTTTCCGAAATAAGGTAATTCCTCTTGTATCGAACTTTATGCTATCGTCTAGAGGTTCGTCATTTTGTCGCCTATTTGCTCGCCTGTGTGATGCAAAATGGAGAGGTACTTTGACTAGGATTAAGTCACCAGTATCTGTATACCTGAACTAGTTAAATATATATGGGTCGCTCTAGACCAACAAGACTGTTGTCTGTGTTCCAGGATTCGTTATATCAGAGATCACGTCCAAGTCAGATGGTTAGACTTAGGAACATTATAAAGGTCGAGCTGACCTGTAGCCCATGTATGCTATTCACGTGCAGACAGTGAACGGACTTATTGTATACAACTGATCTGCTAGCATCAGAATGGGAGCATTTATTATTGTTTATGAACATTGAAGATCTGTAGCTGACACTGTTGCAGAAGTTATAGAAATTATTATTATTTATACAGCTTCACGAACTAGCACTCGATGATTGATGAATTTCTGAATCTATTGAACTGTGATGTCTTATGACGCATATATACAACAGCTATCATTGCTGACTACAGAAATTGTTTTCAATGTGCCATATCATCTTGCTGAACTCGTTAACCATGTTGATGTCATAAGTATCATGACTGTTTTGTGGCGTGCAATAAATGAAAGAAACTTATACAACGAAGTTACCCTTCTATGACTCTACACGTCATGTTGCCTGTGTGATAACCCTGTGAACTGTTCCACTACCACATACACAGCAACATCCTAAATCAGAGAAGACACCTACATCTTACACTTTAACACCAGGTGTCGATAAGGGTGGCAAGTTACCACTTCAGCACAAATCCACCCTTATCATTCACCCTACTAGATTCAGCATAGAGAGTAAAATAATGAATGAAAAGCCAAAAATTATGCCAAATAAAAGGACAGTGAAAGAGAGAAAATAAAGACATGAAGAGAAAACTGGAGTGAATGAGAGTTATAAAAAAGCACGACTGATTTCGTCACAATTTAACAAGTTAGAAAGAAGCAATCCTCTTTTTTTTGAGCAAGTTATGAGAAGAGTAAAGCTGGAATATATCGTAACAACAGGTAAGCTGGAATATATCGTAACAACAGGTAAGCTAGAATATATCATAACAACAGGTAAGATTGAAGAAAAAAGAGATAGTGGAAGACAAAGAGAGCAAATACTGGACGGTTTGACATCGTGGCATGGAAGGATGTCAACAACAGAATTGATACATTGTACTGGAGACAGGAAGTTGTGGAGGGACATAATCTCGTACACCACTAGGCATAATACTTGAAGAAGAAGTAGAATGCACATCAGCCAGGTCCTTCCCATTATAATGAATTTAGCCAGTTTAATAAATATATAATATTATGGATTAGGGACAAGAAATGATAGAGGAGACAGACTTATCCAGTTCTGTGAAGAAAACCAGCTGGTCATATGTAACACCTTTTTTGAACACCACCCAAGGAAATTATACACATGGAAAAGCCCAGGAGATGTAACACGAAATCAAATCGACTATATCATGATAAAACATAGATTTAAGAACAGTGTCACAAGTGCAAAGACACATCCTGGCGCCGACATAAATTCAGATCACAATCCAGTCGTCATCAAAGTAAATATAAAGCTGAAAAGAGCAGGAAACAGAAGAAAGGAGGAACCCCAGATAGAAATATCAGCGCTGAAACAACCAGATATAAAACAGAAGTATTTAATCGACGTCAAAAATAAATATCAACAGTTATTGACAGAAAGCATGGAGCAGTATAGAAGAGAAAACCCAGAAGAAAAAGCAACCGCAAAATGGGAATGCTTAAAAACAAGCATACAATCAGCAAATGCAAATTTACCTAAAAAGGAGTCTAAGAAAAATCAAATTTGGATGACAGATGACATCTTGAATAAAATGGCAGAAAGAAAGAAAGCAAAAAAAACACTCCAGAATATAAAACAATAGACAATGACATACGTACTATGTGTAGAGAAGCAAAAGAACGGTGGATAGAAACAAAATGCAAGGAAATAAAAGACTTGGAAGCAAAGCACATGACAAGAGATATGCATGAAGAAATAAATAAATTATCAAATCGGTCGCGGTTTGCACGAGGAGGAAGCTGTATCAAGAACAAAAATGGTGTAATATTACTTGATGAGAAAGACATATCAAACAGATGGGCAGAATACGTAAAAGAACTATTCGAGGACAACAGAGGTAAAAAACCATCACCAGATTCTAACGAAGGCCCAAACATTCTCAGATCAGAAGTAGAGAATGCCATTCATATGATACAAAAAGGAAAATCAGCAGGCATGGATAACATAAAAATTGAAATGATAGAAGCTCTGGAGAGCTTTGGTATAGATACAATCACAGAAATATGCAACGATATATACAATACAGGATATATACCACACGACATGAAGACATCAGTTTTTATAACATTGCCCAAAAAACCAACTGCAACAGAATGTTCAGACTTCAGAACAATCAGCCTTATGAGTCATGCAATTAAGATACTGCTCAAAATCATACAGGAAAGAATAAAAAATAAAGTAGACAGCGAAATCCAAGAAGAACAGTTTGGTTTTAGACGGAACAGTGGAACAAGAGAGGCAATATTTTGCCTGAGAATATTAGCAGAAAAATATACAGAGGTCCAAAAAAGTATGTATATGTGCTTCATTGACTATAAGAAGGCTTTTGACAGAGTCCATCATGAGAAAATAATTGAATGCCTCAAAGACATAGGTATTGATGGAAAAGATATAAGAATACTCAGTAACCTTTATTGGGAGCAAACTGCCACAGTAAGATCTGGAAGGAATTATTCACCATACATAGACATAAAAAGAGGTGTCAGACAAGGTTGTGTGCTGTCCCCTTGCCTATTTAATTTATACACCGAAAAAATGTTCAAACAGATACAGGAAATACCAGGACTGAACATCAGTGGAAGGTCAATAAACAACCTTAGATATGCAGATGATACCGTGTTGTTAGCTGAAAGCGAACAGGAGTTACAAGAACTAGTGAAGCAAGTGAACAGCATAAGTCATGAATATGGACTCGACATTAATATTGAGAAAACAAAAACTATGATAATTAGCAAAACAAACGATAAACCCACATTAAAGATAAGCGTAAATGGGAAAATCCTGGAACAAGTCAACAGCTACGTATATCTTGGTCATATAATAACAGAAGATGGCAGATGTGAAACAGAAATCAAGAAGAGAATAGGAATGGCCAAAGCTACATTCAACAACATGAAACATATACTGACATCCAAACAGTTATCTCACAAATTAAAACTGAGAATCATAAAGTGTTATATATATTCTGCATTTCTGTATGGTGCAGAAACATGGACGATGAATAAGCATTTGGAAGAAAGAATTGAGGCTCTTGAAATGTGGATATATAGAAGAATGGGGCGTATCTCATGGAAAGAGATGAAAACAAATAAGGAGGTCCTAGAAAATCTAGGTATGAAAATAGAACTAATGAGGGAGGTCAAAGTTCGGCAGTTAAAATACTTTGGCCACATAAAAAGGCATAACACCTTGCAGAAGACCATAACAGAAGGGAGAGTTGAAGGCAAACGTGCAAGGGGAAGACAACGCTATAAGTGGGAAGATAACATCAAGAGATGGACAGGAAAGAGTCTATCAGAGTGCACCACCAAGACAAGAGACAGAAGACGTTGGAGATCCATTACAGCCAACCTTCGTTGTGGAGATGGCAACTGATGATGATGATGATAATATTAAAGTATATTGTCTCTATAATCACTTCCTTATTATATTTATTTTATTATTTTTTTGTCTGGGGTCGATTACGGATCAAGGATTCCACGAAGTCTGGGTACCCCTTGTCTAGAGCCCGGGGGAGCAGTAAAAATTCACGTTTAAAAAAATGAACTGACATTGAATTAAAAGAAAAAGAAAAAAAGTTGAAAACAGCATTAAACTTTTGTCTTTACTAAATAATAAACACATGGGGTATTTCCTAGGTCATGACATGACGTCATCTTTAACCAGTGGTTTCCTAGTTGTGGACTGGAGACCCCCGCCATATTTATTTTCAGCAAGGGTCTTCCAAATATACTGAATTGCAGCAGTGAATCAAAGACAGCTGAAATATGCTGTTATACTTTGTCTGATGTCAAGATCATCATCATCATTTCCCCATTTCGCTTCTTATAGAGCATGTAATCATGACTGTAGCTGATCCCCTTGCAAGACCCCTGAACTAAAACATTCATCTGCTCTTTCGTTGGTCTGTTAGGTAGCAGTTTGTTCTATACGACGAGATTGCCAACAGCGTCATATTAGCCTCATACGATAGTTGTGTGAAATAGAAAACGTCACAGTCATTATCTTTCTGGCTCCGTGTAGTTCCCCGGGGGGAGGGAGGGGGTGGGGTCTCTGATGAGACTAAGGAAGAATAGAACTACTGCTGCTTGAGGCATGTCGTACAAGGCGACTAATGTGAGGTTGGGCATGAGGCTGACAAAAATCATCATGTAAAACAAATCACTACTGAAACCACCGCTGTGGTACTACTTTGACCTTTAACCTCTATCATAGATTATTAAGTCGGTGTCTATTTTCAGGTCCATCCTCTATCTTCCACAATTAATATTGTGTAACTTCTCCAAGTCTATCCTAGATTTGTAACCAATGCTATAATAATAGCCCCTTCAGTCATAACTGACTATGGGAATGCGCCCCTGAGGTGACAGCCCTCAGCTGCTTATTTTCCTGGTGCTCCTTTCGACGTTTTCTCCTCACCTCTGCTTCTTGTGTGAGCCTCTCTTCGCCCAATCTGAGGTGGCGCCGTAAATAGCATCGCCACTTAGTGCGATCGGCAGCTTTATCCTCCCATGTTGCTGGATCCATGTCCAGTGCCCTCATATCTCTCTTGCACACATCTTTGAACCTCAGCTGTGGTCGCCCAATTGTTCTCTTGCCATCTGCTAATTGTCCGTAGAAGATATCTTTTGGGATGCGACCATCATCCATGCGGCGAACATGGCCAAGCCAGCGAAGTCTGCGCTGTCTAAGAAGCGTATACATACTTTGAAGGCCAGCACGTGACAACACCTCGACATTTGTCACTTTATCTTTCCACGAGATGCCGAGGATGCGGCGTAGACACCGCAAATGGAAGGTATTGAGCCTTCTTTCTTGCTTAGCATAGGTCGTCCAGGTCTCGCTGCCATATAGGAGTGTGCTGGTGACGCAGGCATTATATACCGCAGCTTTGGTCTTCATTGTGAGTTTAGAGTTTCCCCAAACACGCGATGTGAGGCGGGCAAAGGTAGCTGCAGCTTTGCCAATGCGGCTGTCGATTTCTGTATCCAGTGAGAGTTTGTCATTGATGGTAGACCCTAGGTATGTGAAGTGGTGCACCACTGCCAATTCATAGTTATCGATAGTGATAACTGGTGCAGCACCTACATCCTGACTCAGCACATTCGTTTTCTTTAGACTTATTGTGAGGCCAAAGTCCTTGCATGCTTTAGTGAAGCGATTCATCAAGCTCTGAAGCTCCTGTTGGCTTTGAGTGACGACTGCAGCATCACCAGCGAACAACAAGTCTCTTATAGTGACCCTTCTGATTTTTGTTTTTGCCTTCAGCCTTGAAAGATTAAACAGACGGCCATCTGACCTAGTGTGAAGGCATATTCCTTCAGTTGCATCTCTGAATGCATGTTTCAAGAGTAAGGCAAAGAAGATTCCGAAGAGGGTCGGAGCAAGAACACAGCCTTGTTTAACGCCACTTCGTATATCAAAGGGCTGTGACGTTGTCGTGAATTATTCTAATCCCCATATATAAATTAAAACGTAAATGCAAAGCCTAACAAATAAATTTAATAAAAGGAAAGAAGAATGGCAAAGAACAGTGCTGTCATAATGCCTGTACTCGAAATCCCCCTTGTTTTCTACTTCGTCTGCAAATTGTAACGCTTTCACGTTGATAGTAAAAGCCTACTGTATTATTACCCGCTTTCTTCAATGAAACGTGTACTGTATTTCTTGGAAAAACATTGAGATACGCAAGCTGATCAATGACCTAAATTTAATATTTCATTCATTCCATTTTATACACGGCGTAACTAAAAGACAGATGGACTAAAGGATAGCGAGAAGGGAGAGGCAGAAAAGCAGGGACACGTGCAACACTAAACCCGCGTCGCGCGATACACAATTGCTGCCATCACGCGTGTAAGGCCACATGCACTAACTTTATTTCAATTCGACAGTGATAAAATTCATTACCCTTCCCAGAGTTAGGTTTTAAAATCCTGAAAAACGCTTATTGGGAAAGATGACATTAGATGGGTTTACGTTTGAAAACATGACAGTACCCAGACACCACATGGGGATTGAAGTAAACAGGAGGTGGTAGAAAATGCACATTTTGAACGCAGCCACCTAGCTCCCTTAAATTCGTATATTTGGGTTCCTTAGGGTTTGATGACAAAGAATATGTAAAACGTTACGCAAATAGTCTAGGAATTACCAAGTTATGGCCAAAATAAAATAGTGGGGGTGCCTGACAGCATGAAATCATTTCTGCTCATAAAATTTTTTTATAACGTGTTTGAAAAAACATTACGTTACGGAAATAGCCTACCATGTTAACTCCTATGTGATTGGAGCGCAACAAATGAAAGACTAAACACGATTGGTCGGACTATAAATACTATCTTGTGTTGTCAGGGGAAACGTGAGAAAGGGGTACTTTTTTTTAAAAGATGTGTAGACGTGGTGTGATTGGGTAGAGCTGCGAATATACACAATTCAGAGCGTCTGTTCATTGCCACATCTTGTAATAAACCTACTAAGAAGCAGTGCGTTGAGCACCAGTGTATATTTTTTATAAAATAAAGCCTGGGACATCGGCAGATCGGAGTTGTGCTATATTCAGTGCCAGTCAACGAAACTGTTTATTATTATTTCCATGAATTGTGGTAAGCTTGAAATATTCAATATCTTTTAATGAAAATTGAATGTAAATTGATAATTTATGTCTGTATATATGTGTGGTTCAGTAGCGAACATGATGTAAAGCCTATAGTGCTCCAGCCTGAACAGAAGGTGTCGGAGGAAAGTAAAACTGCATGGAATGGCCAAACAGTACACTGACACCTAGATTATTAACTAGAAAGAAATAATGCTGGAATTGCAGAGGCGTAGTAACCATTAGGGAGGGAAATACTGGTATAAAGTATTTCAGATGAAGCTGACAGTTGGCCTAACGCTCTGAACTCAATGTTTGTGATGTATTGTGCTCAGTGTAGAAATGGAGTATAAATTAGTTCTGACGTAGAAGGTACAACCTTCTTGTTTCAGGGACCGTGGTCTTAAAGTTATTGAGCAGCACCTGGTCAGAGCTTTGCTGAAGCCAGAGGTGGACAGCATACTCCTTGGTCCATATAGCATCCAGTGGGGTGGCTCCAGAACTCATTACAGTAATCAAGCAGAGGAGTCTTTTACTGCAGTCATCACGCAAGATAAGAGAGTGTGGCCATGGAGCTCAACATTATGTACCCCCATCTTAAAATGACATTATAAACTAAAATTAAGAGGGGAATTAAATTGTTTTAATACCAGGAACTGAGAACATCTCCAATACTAGTTCCCATAGAAACAAACTATTGAAGTCATGATGACAAATACCAACAGAGCTTGAACAAAACAAAACCAGTATTACCTCATATTACCACTACACAACTGACACACATAGGATACCATTAATAATATATGTCACTATAATAATCATATTAATAAATTCTGTACATATAACTTGTAATTAAAATTGATTGTGATTCCTGGTTCCCTTTGTATTTGAATCAGGACACATATACATTCATGACAGCACTGAATACATATTGTTATTTGAAAAGTTATCAGTGACTCCTTTAAGATATCCTCTTAGAGTGTTATATGTATGTGAGTGTCACAGTGTTGTCAAGTGTGGTGGAATAAATTAAATTGTTTATCTGTCTGTTGTTGTTATGACTTACACTTCATCATACACATACCCTAGACATATAACGTAGTCATCACACTATTCCAGAATAATTCTGACTGAGGTATACATATGTGGCAGTAAGTAAGGTTATCTATAATACACTACTCTTATTAGATATAGATACCTTCACAGCTGATCTCAGTCAGTACACTAAGTCCCCTATAAATATTTATAACATCCCACTTTACCACATATATTGGGGTCTCGCCCTCGGGATTTTGAATCTTTCCCTATTACAAATATTGGGGTAACTCACTTCAGGGAATAATAAGAATTAAAAGGTATCCTTGGGTGAAAATAAATAAGGTTGAGCTCACAGTGCCTGTGTTGTCCTTGAGTTAATTAGTCATAGATACAATTGTTTAGTTGATTATTTTAGACATTTATCTGTTAGACAATGGCCGACCTGGCAAAATTTCGATCTGCTGCTGTACAGACTGCGAAAGAGTTAGGAATGGACGGGCAAATTATGATTTCTTATGTCACTGCTGAATGTGACAAATATATTGAACGGAAGAAAGAAGATTAGAAAAAGAGGCCGAAAGAAAATTAGAATCTGAAAGATTGGCCGAAGATAAGAGAATAGAAGCTGAGGCTGAAAAAGAGGCTGATAAAGAGGTTGCAGATTGAGGCTGAGGCTAAAGAGGTTGCAATTGAGATGAGGCTAAGAGGTTTGCTAAGAGGTTGATTGAGCAGAAGAAAGAAAATTAGCTGCAGAAAGGGAAGACAAGAAATTAGCTGCAGAAAGGGAAGCAGAAGAAAGAAGATTAGCTGCAGAGAGGGAAGCAGAAAAGGAGGAGAAGAGATTACAAAGGGAACATGAGTTACGACTAAGGGAGTTTGAGTTTCAAGGCCATGCTCCTGAAAATGGTGCCAGTCCCTTTGCCTCTGATGCTACTGCTAGCCAAGGAGCCTCAACCTCAGCTATGAATTTTCATTTAGATCATTTTGTTGAGAAAGACGATGATATAGAGAGCTATCTAAATAGGTATGAACTATTAGCTACCACATATGGGTTAGAGAGAGAAAGGTGGAGCTTAAAGTTATCTCAGGGACTTCGTGGGGCAGCTTATGAAGTTTTTGCAAAAATGAGCAGAAGTGATCAGGAAAATTATGACATGCTAAAGCAGGCTCTTTTTTTAAGATATGAAAAGAATGCAGAATTTTATAGGAAAAAATTTAGGAATGCTAAACTACTGTCAGGTGAAACCTATCACCAGTTCTCTGCACGAATAGAGACATACTTGGAGAAATGGACTTCTCTGGGGAAAAACCCAAGATCTTAAGGAAATGGTCCTTATAGAGCAATTAAGAGAGTCCATGGCTCCAGACCTGAGAAAGTTTCTCATGGAACAAGGTGCAGAGAGGCTGGGTGAGTTGCTAAATGTTGCTGAAAGGTATCAAGCAGCTCAAGCAGAGGTAACAGGTAATAAAAAGAAACAAGTGGATAACTTTAGGGCACCACAGAACTTTAATAAATTTGATCCTAGATATCAAAATAAAGGTAAGCACCAGTTTGATAGGCCACGGTATGAAAATAAAAATAAATTCCCACAATTCGATGAAAGGAAATATGATGAAAGAAAATCTTTCAACCAAGGAAAAAGGTGGTGTAAAAATTGTAAGATGAACAATCATGACACTGACCATTGTAGAAGGAAACCTCCTCATTGTGCTGCTATGACATCGGGGAAAAAGGAAAAGAAGGTCAAACCTGAAGAACTACAGGAACCATACCACCCCCCAGTGTGTGAAGATGTCATCTGTAATGGTGTCACTATAAGGTGTTTATATGATACCGGTTTAGATTACGATTCCGTTGTGAGTTCTCACCTGGTGCAGGCCGATCAATACACCACAGAAACAGTGGAGATTCAAACTGCAACCAAGGATGTAGCTACCATGACACTTCCCGTCGCCCAAATAAAAGTGAAAACGCGATATGTGGAAGGAATCATAAAAGCAGCAGTGATAAATGAGCCAATCTACCCTCTGATATTGGGGTGTAGATATGTCTTCTTGGGGAATCCCAAGAGACCTGTGATATTGGCAACAGTGCAGACCAGATCACAGTCTAAAAAGGAGGAGGATAATCCAATAAATACTCACCCAGATGAGATGAGGAAGGCACAGGCTGAGGACAAAACACTCAAGCCATGTTTCAAGAAGTTGCCCAAATCTCATACACCTCCAGGCAAGGGAGAGTTTTATATGAAGAACAAACTGATATATAGGAAGGCTGGATCTGGATCCAAAGGTCAGGGACAGCTGGTACTTCCTAAAAGATATAGGGCAGACTTAATAAGGAGCCTACATGTGAAACCAGATGGGGACCATGAGAAGATAGGTACCATCATTCAAAAGGTGGCTCACAATTATTATTGGCCCAAAGCAAGATGGGACATTGAGAATTTTGTAGAAAGGTGTAGCATAGCACATGAGGGAACACCCACAAGTGGGAACATTGATCAGGACCTGGACACGCCACGGGGCAAAATTAGGCCTGATAATAAAAAGAAAAATAGATTTGATAAAGTGGACCAAAGGGAATGGGAAGCCCCTTTTCACGGACAAGCTTCACTTAACTGTTTTACAATGGCCACTATGCGGAGAGTGCAAAAAGATGTCTTACCCCCAGGATAAGCCGAAAATCCCTCAATCGGACTTAAACAAACTGGAGGAAGAGGATGTAGAGAGGAAATCTCTCATCAAGAATTTTAAGTGGGGAGAAAGCCCCAAAAGAAAAATTGGTAGCGGTCGTTTTATGCATGATAATTCTGGGAAGAAAAAATCATCACTATAGAGCTTCGAGTGGAAGAGACCATACCGGTGCATGGACAAATAGGTCCACAAAATTAAAGGTCCATATGTAGCTTTGTTAAGAACGTGGACTGATGAAAAGGCAGAGGAAAACATTACATCTTCATACCAATATGTGAATGAGCTGACCACTCGTTTAAAAACTGGCTGGAAACTTGCCAATGAAAATTTGAAACAAGCCAGGAGAAACATGCTGCCTATTATAACAGGAAGGCGAAAGACAGAGATTTGGCTGTGGGAGAGAAGGTACTGCTTCTTCTCCCCGGGAGTCAGAATAAGTTACAGATTGGATGGCAAGGTCCATATACAGTTTTAGAGAAGGTGTCTAGAACAAATTATAAGATAGATAAGAAGGGGAAAGAAAAAATCTATCATGTGAATCTCCTGAAGAAATATTTGGAAAGAGAACATCAGGAAGAGACACACTTGTTGACCTTGTCCATCGCCATGGAGATGAAAAAGGAACCACTTTCATCATTTGAATATCCATTACACCCCTGTGAGACAGCAGCACAGGTGAAAATCAGTACACATTTAACAAAAACTCAGAAAGAGAGAGAGTGCAACAGGTTCTAAATAATCATGCAGAGGTGTTAACAGACCGACCAGGGCATACAAACCTATTGGAATATGATATGAAACTGATAGACCCCACACCTGTCTGTATGAAACCATATTCGATTCCGTTTGCTAAGGGAAAAGCTTTGAAGGAAGAGATAGACTATCTGTTGAAGGAAGGAATTATTTCACACAGTGAATCCTCATATAGTTCCGGTGTTGTACTCTTAAGGAAGCCCTCTGGAGAACATAGACTCTGTATAGATTACAGGAGACTGAATGCTATTACAGAAGGACAGGTGGATCCATTGCCGGATACAAATCAGCTGTTTGCCAGACTCAATAAAGCTAAATATTTCTCAAAAGTGGATCTGAGTAAAGGATACTATCAGATTCCAGTAAAGCCTGAGGTAAGACCATACCTAGCTTTTAGTACCTCAGAAGGACACTATGAGTTTAATAGATTGCCATTTGGATTGAAGAATGCGCCTAGTGTCTTCTCTAGAATGATGAGAAAATTATTGGACCCTCTGAATAATCCATGTATAACAAATTTCATGGATGATATCCTTATAGCAACAGAAACATTTGAGGAACACATTGACTCTCTGAAGATGCTGTTTGATCACTTAGGGAAGCAAATTTAACAGCCCGACCAACCAAATGTTGCGTTGGATGTAAAGAATTGGAAATTTTGGGACACACAGTTTATCAGGGAAACATGACCCCTGACCCAAAGAATTTAGAGAAACTAAAGAAAGCCCCGAGACCACAAACCAAGAAGGACGTGAGATCCTTTGTCTCATTATGTGGTTTCTACCAGAAGTATATCAAAAACTTTAATTCCATATGTGCACCGTTAACTGATTTGACACGTAAAGGACATCCAGATTGCATTACATGGACACCACAATGTGAAATGGCTTACCAAGAATTGAAGGAAAAGCTCACAAGTAAACCTATTTTGAAATTACCTGACTTAAGTCAAGAATTCATAGTAAGGACGGATGCCAGTAATATTGGGTTAGGTGCAACTCTACTACAGAAATCAGATGCATTGGATGGGGAATTAAGCCCAGTGGCATATGCTAGCAGGAAATTGAATAAAGCTGAAATCAACTACTCAACTAGCGAAAAAGAATGTCTTGCAGTAATATGGGCAATAAAGAAATTCAATATTTATCTGTATGGGAAGGCATTTAAGTTGCAAACGGATCACAAACCTTTATCGTTTCTAGCCCAGGCTAGGCATGAGAACTCTAGGTTACTCCGATGGTCCTTGCTTTTGGCTCCCTATAATTTTAGCATTGAGTATATATCTGGAAAAACAAATTTGGGAGCGGATTTTTTAAGCCGCCATCCGTGTGATGAGAATCACCGTAAACCCCAGAAATAATAATAAATTTCTCTATGTGTATATAGAATAAAGGACTGACATATAATGTCTGTTTTAAGAGGGGAGATGTCGTGAATTATTCTAATCCCCATATATAAATTAAAACGTAAATGCAAAGCCTAACAAATAAATTTAATAAAAGGAAAGAAGAATGGTAAAGAACAGTGCTGTCATAATGCCTGTACTCGAAATCCCGCTTGTTTTCTACTTCGTCTGCAAATTGTAACGCTTTCACGTTGATAGTAAAAGCCTACTGTATTATTACCCGCTTTCTTCAATGAAACGTGTGCTGTATTTCTTGGAAAAACATTGAGATACGCAAGCTGATCAATGACCTAAATTTAATATTTCATTCATTCCATTTTATACACGGCGTAACTAAAAGACAGATGGACTAAAGGATAGCGAGAAGGGAGAGGCAGAAAAGCAGGGACACGTGCAACACTAAACCCGCGTCGCGCGATACACAATTGCTGCCATCACGCGTGTAAGGCCACATGCACTAACTTTATTTCAATTCGACAGTGATAAAATTCATTACCCTTCCCAGAGTTAGGTTTTAAAATCCTGAAAAACGCTTATTGGGAAAGATGACATTAGATGGGTTTACGTTTGAAAACATGACAGTACCCAGACACCACATGGGGATTGAAGTAAACAGGAGGTGGTAGAAAATGCACATTTTGAACGCAGCCACCTAGCTCCCTTAAATTCGTTTATTTGGGTTCCTTAGGGTTTGCTGACAAAGAATATGTAAAACGTTACGCAAATAGTCTAGGAATTACCAAGTTATGGCCAAAATAAAATAGTGGGGGTGCCTGACAGCATGAAATCGTTTCTGCTCATAAAATTTTTTTATAACGTGTTTGAAAAAACATTACGTTACGGAAATAGCCTACCATGTTAACTCCTATGTGATTGGAGCGCAACAAATGAAAGACTAAACACGATTGGTCGGACTATAAATACTATCTTGTGTTGTCAGGGGAAACGTGAGAAAGGGGTACTTTTTTGAAAAGATGTGTAGACGTGGTGTGATTGGGTAGAGCTGCGAATATACACAATTCAGAGCGTCTGTTCATTGCCACATCTTGTAATAAACCTACTAAGAAGCAGTGCGTTGAGCACCAGTGTATATTTTATATAAAATAAAGCCTGGGACATCGGCAGATCGGAGTTGTGCTATATTCATTGCCAGTCAACGAAACGGTTTATTATTATTTCCATGAATTGTGGTAAGCTTGAAATATTCAATATCTTTTAATGAAAATTGAATGTAAATTGATAATTTATGTCTGTATATATATGTGTGGTTCAGTAGCGAACATGATGTAAAGCCTATAGTGCTCCAGCCTGAACAGAAGGTGTCGGAGGAAAGTAAAACTGCATGGAATGGCCAAACAGTACACTGACACCTAGATTATTAACTAGAAAGAAATAATGCTGGAATTGCAGAGGCGTAGTAACCATTAGGGAGGGAAATACTGGTATAAAGTATTTCAGATGAAGCTGACAGTTGGCCTAACGCTCTGAACTCAATGTTTGTGATGTATTGTGCTCAGTGTAGAAATGGAGTATAAATTAGTTCTGACGTAGAAGGTACAACCTTCTTGTTTCAGGGACCGTGGTCTTAAAGTTATTGAGCAGCACCTGGTCAGAGCTTTGCTGAAGCCAGAGGTGGACAGCATACTCCTTGGTCCATATAGCATCCAGTGGGGTGGCTCCAGAACTCATTACAGTAATCAAGCAGAGGAGTCTTTTACTGCAGTCATCACGCAAGATAAGAGAGTGTGGCCATGGAGCTCAACATTATGTACCCCCATCTTAAAATGACATTATAAACTAAAATTAAGAGGGGAATTAAATTGTTTTAATACCAGGAACTGAGAACATCTCCAATACTAGTTCCCATAGAAACAAACTATTGAAGTCATGATGACAAATACCAACAGAGCTTGAACAAAACAAAACCAGTATTACCTCATGTTACCACTACACAACTGACACACATAGGATACCATTAATAATATATGTCACTATAATAATCATATTAATAAATTCTGTACATATAACTTGTAATTAAAATTGATTGTGATTCCTGGTTCCCTTTGTATTTGAATCAGGACACATATACATTCATGACAGCACTGAATACATATTGTTATTTGAAAAGTTATCAGTGACTCCTTTAAGATATCCTCTTAGAGTGTTATATGTATGTGAGTGTCACAGTGTTGTCAAGTGTGGTGGAATAAATTAAATTGTTTATCTGTCTGTTGTTGTTATGACCTACACTTCATCATACACATACCCTAGACATATAACGTAGTCATCACACTATTCCAGAATAATTCTGACTGAGGGATACATATGTGGCAGTAAGTAAGGTTATCTATAATACACTACTCTTATTAGATATAGATACCTTCACAGCTGATCTCAGTCAGTACACTAAGTCCCCTATAAATATTTATAACATCCCACTTTACCACAGACGTGCTTCCAGCATATTGGACTGTTCCCTTCATGCCGTCATGGAATGACTTTATCATTTCCAGCATTTTAGAAGGGCAGCCTATTTTCAGGAGGATTTTAAAGAGTCCATCCCTGCTAACCAGGTCGAATGCTTTTGTGAGGTCTATAAAGGCGATATATAATGGTCTTTTCTGCTCTCTTGATTTTTCCTGAAGCTGGCGGAGAGAGAAGATCATGTCTGTTGTTGATCTGCCAGCTCGGAATCCACACTGTGACTCTGGATATATGCGCTCAGCTAACTTGTGTAGTCGCATTAAGATGACTTTGGCAAAAACCTTACCAACAATACTAAGAAGAGAGATGCCTCTGTAGTTATTGCAATCACTTCTGTCTCCTTTATTTTTATACAGTGTTACAATCTTGGCATCTCGCATGTCTTGAGGAATAGTTGTCTCTTCCCAGCACTGGCACAGCATCCTATGCAGGGGATGTAATAGCGTGCTCTTACAGCATTTGATTAAATCAGGAGGAATCCCATCACTGCCTGGTGCTTTGCCAGAGGCCAAGCTATCAATGGCCTTGCTGAGTTCCTCTAATGTTGGTTCGGCATCCAGCTCCTCCATAGTTGGCAGACTGTTGACACCATCAAGGGCTGCAGGCGTAACGGTATTGTCTCTAGCGTAAAGCTCAGAGTAGTGCTCGACCCACCTCTCCATCTGCTTACCCTTATCGGTTAGCTTCTATCCGCTGATGGTTTTTAGCGGTGCCATCTTACTTTTATGGGGGCCAAGTGCTTTCTTTATACCGTCATACATTTGTCTAATGTTGCCTGTTTGCGCTGCGATCTGGATGCTCTCACTGAGCTGGAGCCAGTAGTCATTTGCACAGCGTCGAGCAGTTTGTTGAACTTTGCTTCTCGTAGCCCTCAGGATCTGTAGGGTTCTGGCACTCGGTGAACGTTTGTATTCATTCATAGCACTGCGCTTAGCTTCAATGACAGGTGCCATCACATCTGATGAAGCATCAAACCAGTCATTTGACTTTGCTGTTTTCTTACCAAAGGTGGCAAGTGCAGTACTTTGAATGGTGTTCCGTAGATGCTCCCAGTTCTCTGTAATAGTATCACCATGCTGAGGGCTACTGAGCACTTTCTCGAAGGTCGCAGTGAATTGAGCGATCATGAAAGGGTCTGACATCTTGCTGGTATCAATGCGTGGTTTCCCTTCATGTCTGACACGATAGAGTTTTCTTGGTTGTGCTCTGATTTTGCAGCAAACCAAGGAGTGATCTGTATCACAGTCTGCACTATGGTACGAGCGCGTGGAGAGCACAGACCTGAGGAGTGGCCTTCTGACGAGAATCAGGTCAAGTTGGTGCCAGTGCTTGGATCGTGGGTGTCTCCATGACACCTTATGCTGGGGTTTTGTCTGAAAGTAGGTGTTGGTCACGCAGAGGTCATGGTGGACGCACAACTCTAAGAGCCGTTGTCCATTTTCATTCATCTTGCCAATACCAAACCTGCCCCAGACATGAAGGCCATGAAACATTATCGGCACCCACTCTAGCGTTAAAGTCACCAAGGAGAACAAGCTGTTCTTGCCTAGGTATGCTTTTGATAATTGCTGTTAGATTCTCGTAGAACTCATCTTTAGCTTCTGAGGCAGAGTACAGAGTAGGAGCATACACACTGACAAGGGTGATGGGACCTGTGCTAGTTTGCAGGCGGAGCGTTAACAGGCGTTCTGATCCATTCTCGCCTGGTTCAACCATTTTAGTTAGCGATTTTTTGACCGCAAAACCTACTCCGTGTTCTCTAGCTTTATTAAGATCTTTCCCTTGCCAATAAAATGTGTAGTCCTTCTCGCTCACCGTTCCAGAGCCCGCCAGGCGCGTTTCCTGAAGTGCAGCTATATCCACCTGAAGTCGTTTAAGCTCATCATTAATTATGGCTGTCTTCCTTACATCGTTTACATCCTGTAGGTTTTCGGATAGTCCAGTCAACATAGTCCGGACGTTCCAGCATCCCAATCTGAGAGTTTGCTTATTTCTATTTTTTCGATAATTGCTTGGTGCAAAATTTTCTGTCCACAGTTCGGGTTTGACCCTAATCCCCATGCACCCAATGGGGAAAGCAGACAGTGGCGGGACAACACCTTATTGACTGGGGGCTGCCCAGCTTGAAGCGGGCGGTAGCTGTCCAGTGAGATCCTAGAACCTCTCCCACTGTCGGAAGTAGCCCCTGGCGCCATGCCCTACGCCAATTGGGCAAAATGCTTATAACCGGTAACTGCTACTTCCCGTGTTTTGCCGACACCCTATAGGTGAAGCTGGAGTGTCCTCTCCAGGGCGCGAGCTTGGGCACAGTTATATGGAGATCAAGCTGTTGCCCATGCAGCATGTTCCCCCTCTCCACACAG
Organism: Oreohelix idahoensis; assembly: GCA_024509875.1. Classification (NCBI taxonomy): domain Eukaryota; kingdom Metazoa; phylum Mollusca; class Gastropoda; order Stylommatophora; family Oreohelicidae; genus Oreohelix; species Oreohelix idahoensis. The sequence goes on along the minus strand of JAMPIV010000311.1, from coordinate 139,781 downwards.
CCGGTAGATCCAAAGGAACGGCAGTAGCCGATACAGTTTGGTACCGGCCATGTCGCAGGAGTTGCCAGAATAATGTCGAATCGACATTAGACTGCCTTAGGGACTCCGACTCCGGATTTATCCTCAGGGTTTACTCCCGAAGCCAATTCCATAAATGGATATTCCCGCAAGGCAGCGGTGGTTTGAATTCAGAGTTCCTTCTCTTAGATAAGCTACCAACCAAGGATCACGAGCCCAATCTGCCCGAAGCTGCTGGTTTTAAGGCGCCAGTCGCTCGCCTTTGCCCCTTCTCCCGTCAGTGGAAACAGTTCCGCCGGGCTCAAATTGAGCCACACGTGAAGGCCGGGAGCTGGACTTGGTTGTCAGAGGCTGTTTGAGGCGCGTGCCATAGAAGTATTTTATCTGCAGTGAGAGCTTATCCTCACTACAACTCCCGGCAATAACAACCTTTGGAACCAATGCTACGGTGTCACGTATATATTTATGTCCTGGAATATTTTACTACTGCTACTGTATAACTGGCCCGTCTAGGTCACATGGGTCTCTGAAGAAACAAAGACAGAATATGTCTACTGCGGCCCCAGACATGTCGTGCAAAGCCACTTGTATGAGGTTGTGCATTGGACTAGCACGGCGTGGCCTAAGACTGGGCGAAAAGAAGCTCTCACATCGAGCAGAAACAGCACAGAACAGCACAGAACACGCCGAAAGGAACTCCAGGAAAAAATAATCTGAGGGCTATCACCTCAGGGGCACATTCCCATTGTCAGTCATGACAGAAGGGGATGCTACCACTAATATGGGACCAGCAACCTTATCACGTAAACAAATTGCTGCATAATCCACCACGGCAAGATCATGTGAATGCGTGGTGCTGGCTTTCTACAAGAGTACCAGCTGCTGTGGTGGCTTCATCCTTTACAAGGAGCGTGAAGGAAGTTGACCTTGACCGCTAAGTAACATGCATAATACGTAGACAGATGTTCTAGAATCTTCCTTCATTATGTAGACTTTCTTCCACGGCTGTACAGTGTTTTCATATGGCATGTCTTAGATAGTGACTGAAAATATTACCAAAAATGTTTCTTCTATTCAGAAGAGAATACGGAGAAAGATTATCATCTTCATCGTCAGCATCATAATTTTCGACAACATCCTCATCATCATCATGTTCCTTTGCGCTCCCTGCGGAGCATGGAACCACCCCCTGTGCAGGAATTCTGCCCAAGACATCACATGCTCTAGATCCAGCTACGAGAGGTGGGGTGACATGTTCCCTTCCTCGCTGCCTTTTCCTTCCCTAACTCACAAGCAGAGCTGTACCAATTTACAGCTGGGTAGACTGCAGCGGGATGCCACAGCGTTTCAAATCCGGTACCTGTGCCGCGAGAGAGCAACGGTCTAACCACTCTGCCAATCGGACACTCAAGATAGACAATCTGACACTCAAGATAGACAATCGGACACTCAAGATAGACAATCGGACACTCAAGATAGACAATCGGACACTCAAGATAGACAATTGGACACTCAAGATAGACAATCGGACACTCAAGATAGAGGATACAATGGGAGAATCGACACAATGCAGTACCCATAAATGTGACAATACACGGAGAAGCAAAACTTGGCATGTGTTTGTTGAAGGCCTGTGCTCCTTGGTGAGCTAAAGGGTATTGATTGACCCGGAAAAGTGATACAATTGTGTCGCCATTCAACGAAAGACTGAAAACCTTCGCTCGAACAGGTTGGGAATTCTCCACCTCCCGTAGACTGGTCGTTGAACTTAAAAACTGAAAGAAGAGCATTGTTAAGAAAATTTCCTCATTTGCGTGTCGTGAGTCCTGTTTGTGAGTAGCAGCTGTCCACGCGCTCTCTCCCTCTTTTATTTCCTATCCTATCAGAAAAAGTAGGCCTTTCTGCTAATTACTATCACACAGAAGGCCGTCGTCACAAAAGCCATTTGTTTTGCTCGAGCGGAAACTGTGGTAGTAAGACAATAGATGGCATTAGAAATGTACTTTTACTTAAAGCAGTGGAAAATTAACGATAATCCATCCACATTACGCCGGGAAAGTAGTTGTTCTTGGTAAGTTTATAAAATGGAGGTAAATGGTAACTATACGTTAGGATAGAAATCTACCGTAGAAGTTGTCACTAAGGCTCCCTAATTTGCCGTAGTGGTCCACGAATTGCAGCCAATGGTTTAGAGTAGATGATTGTTTAGAAGGTTAGAGAACCTTTACCCAAGGAATACTCTTGGCTGCAGAAAAGATGGGAGGAAAGAATTCCTATATAAGGAGTTCTGAAGGATGTAAGCAATAAACTGCAAGAAGCCTGCATCAAAAAATTCACATACTATTGTAGCACTGATTTCTGCAGCAGTCTATTTTAAATGACGAGGTTGCCACACCCATACATAACTTCACATGAGTTGCCTATTACGACACGTCTGAGGGAGCAGTAGCCTATTCTTTTGTTGTCTCCTCAGAGACCCCTAGGTCCTAGGAACTATCCGGGGCTAAAACAGTAAATAACAATAACAAAATTTAACGATGGGGCAGGTAGTAAAACCAGAATAACAATAACAAAAATTAACGATGGGGCAGGTAGTAAAACCAGAATAACAATAACAAAAATTAACGATGGGGTAGGTAGCAAAACCAGAATAACAATAACAAAAATTAACGATGGGGCAGGTAGTAAAACCAGAATAACAATAACAAAAATTAACGATGGGGTAGGTAGTAAAACCAGAATAACAATAACAAAAATTAACGATGGGGCAGGTGATAAAACCAGAATAACAATAACAAAAATTAACGATGGGGTAGGTAGTAAAACCAGAATAACAATAACAAAAATTAACGATGGGGCAGGTAGTAAAACCAGAATAACAATAACAAAAATTAACGATGGGGTAGGTAGTTGTAAAGATGAAATTATGTTGTTGGATTGTGCCACCACTGTAGAAGGGTGTAAATGTGTCTATATATGCGCTGTTAGAGGCGAACAGCATAGTCGGGCTTACAGATGGCCGACATGGTGTGTGGATGTATAGACAGGTCAATGGACGCGAATGAGTGTAGTCCTAATATAAAATAGTGATGATCACACACACCAAAAGTACATATATTCTTCAAAATATGTTGAAAAGGCTGTGGTACAGTTGCTGACGATTTAATTACACCACAGTAACGAGGACATCATCAATACACTGTCAATGGGGCATCGTTCACACACATCATGGAATAACAACAGTTCATTACATCCAATATCAACGACTCTCTGAATGGACTGCCGGTATCGCAGTGCTAGCAGTACGTCAGTAATTCTTCTCTACCTTCTCTGACGAAATAAGCCATGTAAGACTCTGGCCAAATAAGCCGCATAAGTGCCGGGCTTCAAAATATATATAATTCTCTGTATCTCCTCTGACAAAATAAGTCATGTACATCTCTGGCAAAATAAGCCGCATAAGTGCCGCGCTTCCAAATATATATAATTCTCTGTATCTCCTATAGTGGTGTTGATGGTATTGTATGATGTTGATATTACTAAATGTAATTGTATGAGGCCAGCTGTGAAGGCTCCTGAGATAAAATGTAGTTGAGAATTGTCAGAAGGCCTTTCTTGCTACCACTACGACCTCACACTTAATTTTTTTTTAATGAATGTGGCTACGTAAAGTGTCTAGGGTTATGATATGTAGTGTGGTGTAATAGGTTATAGATATACCCACAGATATTTAACAAGACTAATAATATTAATAAATGTTAAAATACACTGAACTAACTCACGTGTGTAAATTTTTTGATAAAATTATATTACATTTATTTTGTTCTGGATCAATTTTTTAGGTTGACCAGAACTTAAAAGATTTAGAGATTATGAAAGAAATGCATGGAATATTATATCATAAATGCAATAGTGTACATATATATGTACTATACTAGTTAGTTTTATTAAAATGTTCTAGTAGTCATCTACTTGGGAGGATATTTAATGTTTGTGCTGTTGGGGTGGCCTCATCACACCTGTCTATATTGACTACACAGTGTCCAGAAAATGGTGGGAATTTTTATGAGGGTATTAGTAACTAAACGGGGTTGGTGAATGTCCAGCAGACCAGAGGCTCACTCATCTTTTAGTTGTAGCTCTGGTGCTGAAATCTGGTGGTCCCACCTCTCTGTGCTGGCGGGCAATAATGGTGGTCTCTGTCACAAGTACTGCACAGATACACTCGAGTAAAGTCACCAACTGAATAGTCACTGCTTGGTTGACAACAGAAACTCGCAGCTCAGATTATGAATAAATAACACAGAACTGCTAGCAAAACTCAGCTGAGCTGCTGGCTATAGTATGGCGTCCCTAAATTTCTTACACTTTCTTTCATATGGAAATCACCACACTTTAAAATCTGTGTCTATCACTGAACAACTATTGAAGAATGGCCCCACTTTCGCGTCTGAGCGCTAATGATATGATTGTCTGTGGCCAATCACTGCCTAGGTTTATTTTAAATTCAAATTTCCTACCATAAAGTCATTTCAGTCATGCTTCAGTCAAGTATGGATGGTTATCTGTTAGTCTGTCCGTCTCTACTTGTGTTTCTACAAAATGTACTCGATTTTTGAACCAACCTTTCTCTCCCCTCCAAAATTTTGTCGTTAAAAGTTATTTTTAGACACAGCCACCACAAATATCCCTTCTCTTCCATACTACGTAGATTTGAACACCTGCGTTTCGAGGTCGTGTTTTTTTGTGCAATTAGCGACACTTTTAGATTCAATACAGTCTGTCGATGATGTGAACAACACTGTCTTTTGTCATTATCTTCAATATTATCTATCCGTCTGTAAAAGTAAGAACATATTAGTTCACTGCTCAGAATAGGCCATCCGGCCAGCTAATTTTTATATTCCTAACATTAATATTAAGAAAAAAGTACTTTTTAATTTTGTAATATTCCTAACATCTGCGTTTTAGCCGCTGAATTCAAATCAAGGGCTTGGTATTGCAAAAGCGTCCAATAAATGACTGTGGCGTATTATATCTAAGGTCCCTTCTGTCGAGTTGCTTACTTTTTATGTCAACTTGGGAAACGTGACTTTTCTCCGTTTCCCCCCCAATTGCGTCTCCTTAGCCTTTCTAGTCTCACGCAATCTTTCCAGTCATATTTTTTTTTTCCTTTTTGATCCGCCGTTCCCCTCCTGTTTAGCAAGTCAATTATTATGGAGGATGATGACCCGCGGTCTAGGCGATCATGTACTATTCGCAGCCTACGCATTATGTTTTTATCCTTAAATGTTATCTTTGGAGGGATTTTACCGTTGTATCTCTGTCAATTTCACTACACATCTCCCCACTTGAAAACATGCCTATGGCAAGTTCCAACACCAGCGATACACATAGGTAAAATTACTCCTCACGTCTGCCACTACTCTAATTTTGATCACAGGGGTGCCGACTGAGGAAATCTGCACCGACATTCAATTTGCCTGGGATATATTGGATACTGAACTGATAAGGTAGAAGCAATAAAGACCACCTCAGCAATCTTGCGTTTTCATGCTTAGCCTGAGACAAGAACACGAGAGGCTGATGGTCCGTCTCCACCACAAAAGTCCTACCATACAGATAGATTTGAAACTTCTTTATTGCCCAGATTAACGCTAAACATTCTTTTTCGCTTGTGGAGTATCCTTGTTCCGCCTTATTCAATTTTACGGCTTGCATAAGCGACTGGTTTCAGTTCCCCATCAGGTGAAGATGATCTTTGCAACAAAGCCCCTCCTAGTCCTACATTACTTGCATCGGTTCTTAAGACAAAGTCCTGTGTCAAATCAGGCAGTTTGAGAATAGGCTTGCTAGTGAGTTTTTCCTTTAACTCTTGGAACGCTAGTTCACATTGTGCAGTCCAAATAATTTTATCTGGAAGTCCCTTGCGAGTCAGATCAGTCAGAGGAGCACAAATAGCGTTAAAATTTTTGATGTATTTCTGATAAAATCCGCATAACGACACGAATGATCGCACGTCTTTTTTTGTTTGTGGCCTAGGTGCTCTCTGCAGTTTTTCCAAGTTCTTAGGATCAGGGGTCATATTACCCTGATATACAGTGTGCCCCAAGAATTCCAACTCTTTGCATCCAATACAACATTTTGTTGGCCTAGCAGTTAAGTTCGCCTCCCGAAGTCTATCAAACAACATCTCCAGAGCTTCAATGTGTTCTTCAAATGTCTCTGTGGCGACGAGAATATCATCCATGAAATTCGTGATACATGGGTTATTCAGGGGATCCAACAATTTTCGCATCATCCTTGAAAACACACTCGGAGCATTTTTCAGTCCGAATGGTAGCATATTGAATTCATAATGTCCATCCGAAGTGCTAAAAGCCAAATAAGGTCTCACTTCAGGCTTCACTGGGATCTGGTAATAGCCTTTACTAAGATCCACTTTTGAAAAGTATTTTGCCTTGTTCAGTCTGGCAAATAGCTGTTTTGTGTCTGGTAATGGATCCACTTGTCCTTCTGTGACAGCATTCAGTTTCCTGTAATCTATGCACAGTCTGTGTTCCCCAGACGGTTTTCTCAACAAAACGACACTAGAACTAAAAGATGATTCACTGTGCGAAATAATCCCCTCCTTCAACAAATACTCTATTTCTTCCTTCAATGCCTTCTCCTTCGCGAACGGAATAGAATAGGCTCTCATACAGATTGGGTTTGAGTCTACCAGTTTCATGTCATACTGTAGCAAATTTGTATGGCCTGGTTTATCTGTTAATACATCTGTATGTTCCTCCAGAACCTGTTGAACTCTCTCCCTCTGGTTTTTAGTCAGGTGCTTACTGACTTTTACCTGTGCTGCTGTTTCACAAGGATGTAATGGGTATTCATGTGAGGTGAGTGGTTCTTTTTGCATCTGGGTTGCAATAGCCAAGGTCAATAAGGGGGTGCTTTCCTGGAGTGGTCTGTCCAGATACTTCTTTAACAGGTTTACATGATAAACTTTTTCCTTCCCCTTTTTGTCAATTTTATAGTTTGTTCTAGACACCTTCTCTAGAACCGTATATGGACCTTGCCAACCAATTTGTAATTTATTCTGGCTTCCGGGTAGTAGAAGCAGCACCTTCTCTCCGACTGCCAGTTCCCTGTCCTTTGCCTTCCTATTAAAATATGCTGCATGTTTCTTCCTGGCTTGTTTCAAATTATCATTTGCCAGTTTCCATCCAGCTTTCAAACGAGTGGTCAGTCCGTTCACATATTGATACGATGAGGTAACAGTCTCTTCCGCCTTCTCATCTGTCCAGGTCCTTAATAAAGCTACATCTGGATCTTTAATTTATCATACGTATTTTTCATGGAACCCGTCTGGTCCCGTCCCTTAGAAGCTTTATAATGAGGACTTTTCTTCCTAGAATCATCACTCACAAATCGACCACTACCAATTTTTTTCTGGGGTTTGTCTCCCCACTTTAGATTGTTTATGAGAGATCTTCGCTCTCTTGTCTGTTCTTCCAGTTTATATAAGTCTGACCGAGGGATTGTCATCTTATCCTGGGTAAAATTTCTTCTTTGTACTCTTCGCATAGTGGCCATGTTAATCCATTCAAGTGAAGACTGGGTGTGAAAAGGGGGCTCCCATTCCACTTTGTCTACCCGAGTATAATTAGTTTTCCTTTCAGGCCTAAAGTTGCCCCGTGGCGTTTCTAGGTCCTGCACATATTTTCCCTTTGTGGGTGTTCCCTCATGAAATACGCCACATGCTTCTACAAAGTTTTCAACATCGACATTTACGTCGGGCCAATAGTATTTTCGAGCAATCTTTTGGCAGATGGTACCGACTTTCTCATGGTCACCATCTTTTCCAACATGTAAGCTCCTTATTAAGTTTGCCCTATATATCTTGGGAAGAACTAACTGTCCGTGACCAGGGGATCTAGTTCCTGTCTTCCTGTATAATAGTTTGTTCTTCATGAAATATTCCCCCTTGCTCGGAGGTGTGTGGCATTTGGGCAATTTTTTTAAAACAGGGCTTGAGTGTCCTATCCTCAGCCTGCGCCTTCCTCATCTCCTCTGGATGAGCATTTATAGGTTCACCTTCTTCCTCCTTCTTCTGTGACCTGGTCTGCACTGTCGCCATGATCACAGGTTTCTCGGGATTCCCCAAGAAGACGTATCTACACCCCAATATCAGAGGGTAGATTGGTTCATCTATCACTGCTGCTCTGATTTCTCCTTCCACATAGCGAGTTTTCACCGTTATCCTTGCGATGGGAAGTGTCATGAGTGGTATGTCCTTAGTCGCCCCTTGTATTTCCACTGTTTCTGTGGTATACTGACTTGGGTCCACTAGGCTAGACTTCACAACTGAATCATAATCCAAACCTGTATCATAAAGGCACCTTATGGTGACCCCATTACAAATAACATCCTCACAAACTGGGGGGTGATAAGGTTCCTGTTGTCCCTTAGGATTAACCTTTAATCTTTGCGTCCCCGACTTCATTGCAGCAATGTTTGAAGGTTTCCTTCTACAAAATTCGGTGTTATGGTTATCCTTCTTGCACCATTTACACCATCTTTTTCCTTGGTTCAACGGTTTTCTTTCATTGAACTTTTGATCATTGAACTGTGAGTTTCTGTCGCGATAGTCATTTCTTGGCCGCTCAAAGTTTGTCCTACCTTTATTTCCCTGCTCTCTAGTATCAAATTTATTAAATTGCTGTGGAGCTTTAAAATTGTCTATGTGCTTCTTTTTAGCACCACTTACCTCTGCCTGAGCTGCCTGATACCTCTCAGCAACATTTAAAATTTCCCCCAACTTCTCTGCACCTTGTTACATGAGAAAATTTCTCATGTCTGGAGCCATGGACTCTCTCAATTGCTCAATCATGATCATTTCTTTAAGATCTTGGGTCTTCCCCAGAGCCGTCCATTTCTCCAAATAGGTTTCTAGTCTAGCAGAGAATTGGTGGTATGTCTCCCCAGACAACAGTTTGGCATTTCTAAATTTCTTACGATAAAATTCACCATTCTTCTCGTACCTTAATAACAAAGCCTGCTTTAACATGTCATAATTGTCTTGGTCTTCCCTGTTCATTTTAGCAAATACTTCATAAGAAGTACCCCTCAATCCCTGTGATAGCTTTAAACTCCACCTCTCTCTCTCTAACCCATATGTAGTAGCTAATAACTCAAAACGTCCTAGGTACCCCTCTATGTCATCGTCTTTTTCAACAAAATGGTCTAAATGAAACCCCATAGCTGAGTTTGAGGCTCCCAGACTAGGCGTAGCATCTGAGGCAAAAGGGCTGGCACCATTTTCAGGAGCCGGGCCTTGTAATTCCAGCTCCCTTAGTCGTAATTCGTGCTCCCTTTGCAACCTTCTATCTTCTGCCTCCCTTTCGGCAGTCAACCTTTTTTCTTCTGCCTCCCTTTCGGCCTTTTTATCTTCTGCCTCCCTTTCGGCCTTTTTATCTTCTGCCTCCCTTTCGGCCTTTTTATCTTCTGCCTCCCTTTGCTGTCGTTTTTCTTCTGCCTCAATCTGCAGCCTCTTAGTCTCAGCCTCTAACTTCTTCTCTTCAACCAACCTGTCAGACTCCAATTTTCTTTCAGCCTCTTTTTCTAATCTCCTTTCTTCCCGTTCAATATATTTATCACATTCAGCCGTTACGTATTGAATTAAAATTTGACCATCCATTCCCATCTCCTTCGCGGTGAGCACAGCAGCTGATCTAAATTTTGCCAGCTCCGCCATACTTTTTAGACAATATAATAATATACAAGATAAATCTCTAACCAGTAAATACACTAAGTACTTCTTATGACTATAGTCTAACCAATTCTAACTAACCAGTTAACTAATTAATTATTACTGGCTGTGAAGATTCACCAACTTTTATCTGCAGGGACACTTTTAATTTTAAAGGGAATTTTACAATTTATTTCCCTACTTTTATTTCTCCCACCAGGAGATCCTAATATTACTGTTGGGCTAATTATCCCTGGACAAGACCCCAATATATGTAGTGGTGTTGATGGTATTGTATGATGGTGATATTACTAAATGTAATTGTATGAGGCCAGCTGTGAAGGCTCCTGAGATAAAATGTAGTTGTGAATTGTCAGAAGGCCTTTCTTGCTACCACTACGACCTCACACTTAATTTTTTTTTAATGAATGTGGCTACGTAAAGTGTCTAGGGTTATGATATGTAGTGTGGTGTAATAGGTTATAGATATACCCACAGATATTTAACAAGACTAATAATATTAATAAATGTTAAAATACACTGAACTAACTCACGTGTGTAAATTTTTTGATAAATTATATTACATTTATTTTGTTCTGGATCAATTTTTTAGGTTGACCAGAACTTAAAAGATTTAGAGATTATGAAAGAAATGCATGGAATATTATATCATAAATGCAATAGTGTACATATATATGTACTATACTAGTTAGTTTTATTAAAATGTTCTAGTAGTCATCTACTTGGGAGGATATTTAATGTTTGTGCTGTTGGGGTGGCCTCATCACACCTGTCTATATTGACTACACAGTGTCCAGAAAATGGTGGGAATTTTTATGAGGGTATTAGTAACTAAACGGGGTTGGTGAATGTCCAGCAGACCAGAGGCTCACTCATCTTTTAGTTGTAGCTCTGGTGCTGAAATCTGGTGGTCCCACCTCTCTGTGCTGGCGGGCAATAATGGTGGTCTCTGTCACAAGTACTGCACAGATACACTCGAGTAAAGTCACCAACTGAATAGTCACTGCTTGGTTGACAACAGAAACTCGCAGCTCAGATTATGAATAAATAACACAGAACTGCTAGCAAAACTCAGCTGAGCTGCTGGCTATAGTATGGCGTCCCTAAATTTCTTACACTTTCTTTCATATGGAAATCACCACACTTTAAAATCTGTGTCTATCACTGAACAACTATTGAAGAATGGCCCCACTTTCGCGTCTGAGCGCTAATGATATGATTGTCTGTGGCCAATCACTGCCTAGGTTTATTTTAAATTCAAATTTCCTACCATAAAGTCATTTCAGTCATGCTTCAGTCAAGTATGGATGGTTATCTGTTAGTCTGTCCGTCTCTACTTGTGTTTCTACAAAATGTACTCGATTTTTGAACCAACCTTTCTCTCCCCTCCAAAATTTTGTCGTTAAAAGTTATTTTTAGACACAGCCACCACAAATATCCCTTCTCTTCCATACTACGTAGATTTGAACACCTGCGTTTCGAGGTCGTGTTTTTTTGTGCAATTAGCGACACTTTTAGATTCAATACAGTCTGTCGATGATGTGAACAACACTGTCTTTTGTCATTATCTTCAATATTATCTATCCGTCTGTAAAAGTAAGAACATATTAGTTCACTGCTCAGAATAGGCCATCCGGCCAGCTAATTTTTATATTCCTAACATTAATATTAAGAAAAAAGTACTTTTTAATTTTTGTAATATTCCTAACATCTGCGTTTTAGCCGCTGAATTCAAATCAAGGGCTTGGTATTGCAAAAGCGTCCAATAAATGACTGTGGCGTATTATATCTAAGGTCCCTTCTGTCGAGTTGCTTACTTTTTATGTCAACTTGGGAAACGTGACTTTTCTCCGTTTCCCCCCCAATTGCAGCTCCTTAGCCTTTCTAGTCTCACGCAATCTTTCCAGTCATATTTTTTTCCTTTTTGATCCGCCGTTCCCCTCCTGTTTAGCAAGTCAATTATTATGGAGGATGATGACCCGCGGTCTAGGCGATCATGTACTATTCGCAGCCTACGCATTATGTTTTTATCCTTAAATGTTATCTTTGGAGGGATTTTACCGTTGTATCTCTGTCAATTTCACTACATCTCCTCTGACAAAACAAGTCATGTACATCTCTGGCAAAATTAATGGAAAAATGTACTTTTACCTTTACTGACAACATCAGAAATAAGTCACATAAATATCAGCCATCATTCCTTGGCTTTCAGAAATATATCGGGGGGAAAATCTCCAACATTTCTATCACACAAAACTATTTCCCCCGTACACACAGACAGAAAAACATGGCTGATCACCTTCTCGGCCAAGCGCCCAAGCATAACTGTCACGGGATACCGTCCCTTGGTCCCGCCAAAAAATCCCGCATGCGCAGATCACCGCAAGGCGTGAGTTAAACTCAACACGAGAACTTTCTGGAAAAATCGACAAATGTTTGAGAGAAATCTCTCAAACGAACAAATGAAAAGTCAGGGGAAATAACAACTAAATCTGACCTGACATGCAAAAAATATTAATGTTTAAATCCCCTTGCTTAAAAAACTGACTTTAACAGTCTACCGCACCCCCCGGGATAAAAAATGATCACATCATTTTTTTTAATACATACATCGAATAGTAATAACATGAGGTTGGTAACATACAAATATCTACACTTAAGTATACTCTCTATAAAGTCATATAAAAATGAACAAAAGAGGGATAGGAGTAAGTGTAACGTACAAAAGAAAGCAGTATAGACAGATAACGGGATACGTCTACGAAGAATCTCAACTTCAAAGAGGTAAGAAGTATAAGTACACCATGACATCAAAAGAGAAAAGGGAAAAGTAATACGTGAACAACGACCAGATGGAATACTAAAGGAAAAAGAAAAAGGAAGGGAAGCAATGCCCTAAGAATAAAGAAAGCAGAAATATGTCATGGTAATCAATTACATGAAACAAAGTATAAATGAATACCATTGTAATACAATAGCATACATGATGAACTAAATTCTCTAACAAAAAATAATATCCTGAGCATGATAACCCAGTCAACCATGGCTATTACTGACGCACAATCAAGCGTCGTGTGAGAAAAAGTACCTCAAAATCTCAGAAAAAATCTTTTCTCAAAGTATCAATATTGTATAAAGGTGCTCCCACTAGCGCACAATGAGGCGCTGGGCACAAAAAGCATTACAATGACTGAAAAATTTACTTCCTCTCATGACTTCATGTATCTCAAACAAAAAATTACAATATGGACATGTATCGCAATGATAAGTTACATAAAATAATGGTATCATTACAATATTATACTTTCAACACCGTAAAACACAGGAATAGATTAACACTATAGCAAAGAGGTTATGCCACTCCATAATACAATATCTTCTAATATAATATCCTATAGTAATGTACAATGTTGATAACAATCTCTAACAAGTACACTTGAAAGATGAGTTCCGAAGACTCAGACCATTCTGTACGCAACAAAGCACCAAAGACATCTAAAGTAGCATCAAATGCCGAAAGAAAAACTGGAACAGTCTTGATAAATCTGGTAAACGGTTGAGACTCTCAAAATAACAGCGCTGACTCTCATGGAACAGCATACGCTGAGAAAAAATACAAATGAACATGTTTGTTTGATAACCGTAGTATTTTATAATATATTACAGTTAATGTTAATCTTTAGCTATCAAATGTGGCCATGCAAACTTCTGGCCCCTGTATGGCTATAATCAAACCTTCCCCCGTGTAGACAATGTAGGAGGATTAGGTAGAGGATGGCCGCAACTCAAGGTAGTCAACGCTGTAGGCTGAAACAAAGTTGTGAACTTAGGGCACTGAGATGCTCTATCAAAATCGAAACCAGAGCCAGCAGTAGAATTAGAGACACTCTTATTATTGTTACCTCGATTACTAATAACTTGGGGCTCCTGTTGAGCAAAGTTAGCATGGTAATGCGATTTTGGAGATCTACCGTCATATCGCGGTCTATCACAAGTATTATCTCTATTGGAACCATTGTTCTGATTTGAACTCCAGTTAGTATAGTTGCGATTGTTATTTCCCCTTTGATCAAAATTTCTATTAAATGGGTTTTGTTGTCTGCGAGAAAAATTATTATAGGGTTGATAGTTTCTATTGTAGTTATTCCTACCAAAATTTCTAAAGATGTTAGAACCAAAATGTTGAGATCCGTTAAATTGTCTCCAATTTCTTGGAGAAAGAAAATTATTGCGTGATGGACGCTCTTGGTGCTGTCCGCAATCACGATTATCTCTCCTAGCAAAATTGATTTTATTTTTGCCTGTGGCAATGTGCTTAAACGATGGATCATACTGTCTGTGCTGAGTATGATGGGTACTAATAGTTTTGTCGGCTGTTATACATTTATCAGAACTCTGAAAAGTCGATGCACGGTTTGTCTGAGGAGTCTTGTCATGACATTTATCAAAGTCCTCACCGTGATCCAAAAGACTGACACTTGAATTACTTTTGATGGCCTGACGCCAAGAATCACTCCTATTAGAGGCAGTATTGTTATTACGTGGGAAATTATATTTGCCACGAAAAGATTTGTTTAAACCATGTTTAGTGTTACTGTTAGCATTGAGTGCATGTGGCTGACTCTTTGCATTTGTAACATATTGACCACCAGCTTTATGTCTAAATCTATCCACCTTGGTAGTAGACAACATCTTGTTGTTCAAAACAATATCTAACAATCCATCAATTCTGTTACGAAGTTTTGCAATTTCTACTTCTGCAACCGCTTTCTCTCTAGCTACAGCTTTCTGAATTTTCTCGTTGGTTTTAACCTGGAGCCTGTTATAATCTATCTTTAAGTCGTTTAACTGTGATGTATTTTCCAATTTAAGGTTCTTAATTTCCTGTTGGTGAGTTTGGATATTCTCTAAAGTCTTAGCTCTCTCCTGAACAAGTTCAAGTTTCAGTGCTTCCATAGCACTTTGATGACTAGTCATAAGTTCATCAATCTTTTCAGGAAAAACCATATCTTTCTCAATCACTACCTTTATTTTTTTTCAGCTCCATAGACGACATCTTTTCCTCATGCAAGTTCATAATTTCTTCAGCTTGCATCTGCATCTGCAATTTTCTTTCTTCAGCCTCTAATTTCTGTACCTCAATTTCTCTTTTCTGTTTTTCAATTTCAGATTCCAAATCTACATAATCTGACTTCAACTTCTCATAATTCATTTTGACTTGTTCTAGCTCACTAATAAGAGCCTGTTCCTTACATAGATATTTGTTTTTAATTGAGCTCATCTCATCTTCCAGCTCCTTTTTCTCCTTTTCCAGTTGAGATTGTCTTAATTTATTCTCATGAGGAAGAGCTAATGTTTCTATTATCTTCCACAGTAGTTTTAAATCAAGCGTGGAAGAGTTCACCTTCTCCATCTGGTTACTCAACAATATTTTTAATGAGATCACTTCGTCCTCTAACTCTTCTTTCTGACTAAGGGAAAATTCATCAGGTTTATTATTTTCCGCTATCAACAGCGTCAATCTATTCTCCAATACAGCATTTTTAAAATTCATTGCTGACAACTTCTTCTCATACTGCATTTTCATCTGCTTTAACTCATCAGTAAGAGCTTTCTTTTCACCCTGAAGCTCATTTATCGTTTTTTAACGTATCCAACTCAACAACATTACTGTTTTGAGTAGTCACTATACCTTCATCATAAAAAATATTGGATAATGATCTAGCAAGCCTCAGTGCTTTCTCCTTTGAATAGCCGTAACCAAAGTTACACAGAGCATATTCTTTTAGATCCTGGCTCATTTGAATGAAGAACTGTTCTATGGCATATTCTTCACAGCTTGACCCCCTTAAACGTAATCTATCTCCCTCACGGAGAAAATGATCCAAAATATCCATCATAACTTATGTAAATATATTCCTCGCTGAAACTCACTTTATCCCAACTCAGTGGGTGACAAGTCTTTGCCCAAGAACTTGTATCAATACTTTACTTATCAATAATATAATTAATTACTTATATACTTATTGTGCATAACAATGTTGACAGTGTATAACAATAATGAATAATATCAAATAGAAAGACAAAGACAAAATAACGACAACGTTCGCAGGAATCAAATAAGGAAAAAGCAGAAATAAAGTGAAAAAATATTGCAAAACTTAGCAACGACAACTGCGAATAGAGCGATGGGACAATGACAACACAATGTATAAGCGAAAAGTTGTAAAGAAATAAACGATAGGAAGGGGAGGCGGACAAATACAAACAAATTAATCAAAAACTAAAGAATAGAGAAAATATAGCAAAAACGACAATGAGACATCTTGGCACAACTAAACAAATATATCACAAATAACCAAACACAGTGGACTATTATACGCAGCAAATATGTTTGCTGGAGATTTCCACTGCGGGAAATTCGCAATAGATTCCCCAAAGAACGCTTACAGTAGGCCCTCGGTTAAGTGGGATGTATCCTACTGCAAGACACCACCCAACCTGCCCGCTGAAATAGAACATATATGACATAGAACAAGGAATATAAATGGGCTTATGTATAGAGGAAGGCCTAATTACCAACACAGAGACACAGTTTACAATAACAAACGGCCACTTATCTTTAACTGTTGAAAAATATCCTGGCCTCCAGAACAGCAGTAAAGATGTCAAAGGTAAACATAGTCCAGCGAAATCTACTGGTGAAGGATGCTGGAACTCCGAGGTCTTGACTTAACACATGTGTAGAACTTCTTCCGTAGATGAAACTTGCAACAAAAACTTGGACTGCTAACACTGCAACTCGAATTGAATAAATTGTGCGCAAAACTCAGCACTGTCTACACTGTACATTCCGTTGAATTTCTGTTATATTGGCAAAATAATGTTGTATGGTCGAGAGGCTTCCGGGAAACGCCGGGTACTTTCAGTAAATAATGTCCACTACTGTTGACTTGAAATTATCGCTGTTAATTGCCCCATCGAGCTAGCCAACCACTGTAAAGATGAAATTATGTTGTTGGATTGTGCCACCACTGTAGAAGGGTGTAAATGTGTCTATATGTGCGCTGTTAGAGGCGAACAGCATAGTCGGGCTTACAGATGGCCGACATGGTGTGTGGATGTATAGACAGGTCAATGGACGCGAATGAGTGTAGTCCTAATATAAAATAGTGATGATCACACACACCAAAAGTACATATATTCTTCAAGAAATGTTGAAAAGGCTGTGGTACAGTTGCTGACGATTTAATTACACCACAGTAACGAGGACATCATCAATACACTGTCAATGGGGCATCGTTCACACACATCATGGAATAACAACAGTTCATTACATCCAATATCAACGACTGTCTGAATGGACTGCCGGTATCGCAGTGCTAGCAGTACGTCAGTAATTCTTCTCTACCTTCTCTGACGAAATAAGCCATGTAAGACTCTGGCCAAATAAGCCGCATAAGTGCCGGGCTTCAAAATATATATAATTCTCTGTATCTCCTCTGACAAAATAAGTCATGTACATCTCTGGCAAAATAAGCCGCATAAGTGCCGGGCTTCCAAATATATATAATTCTCTGTATCTCCTCTGACAAAACAAGTCATGTACATCTCTGGCAAAATAATGGAAAAATGTACTTTTACCTTTACTGACAGCATCAGAAATTAGTCACATAAATATCAGCCATCAATCCCTGGCTTTCAGAAATATATCAGGCGGAAAATCTCCAACATTTCTGTCATACAAAACTATTTCCCCGGTACACACAGACAGAAAAACATGGCTGATCACCTTCTCGGCCAAGCGCCCAAGCACAACTGTCACGGGATACCGTCCCTCGGTCCCGCCAAAAATCCCGCATGCGCAGATCACCGCAAGGCGTGAGTTAAACTCAACACGAGAACTTTCTGGAAAGATCGACAAATGTTCGAGAGAAATCTCTCAAACGAACAAATGGTAAGTCAAGGGAGATAACAACTAAATCTGACCTGACATGCAAAAAATATTAATGTTTAAATCCCCTTGCTTAAAAAACTGACTTTAACAGTAGTAAAACCAGAATTAAAATATAAATGTCTAATAGTTGATACTGAAATAATGAAAACCAAACCTGCGGTATATAATGCTGGTGTCACCACCACACTTCTATATGGCAGTGAGACACAGACAACCTATGCTAAGCAAGAAAGACTCAATACCTTCCATCTACGGTGTCTACGCCGCATCCTCGGTATTTCATGGAAAGAATAAGTGACAAATTTCGAGGTGATGTCACGTGCTGGCCTTCAAAGCATGTATACACTGCTTTGACAGCGCAGACTACGCTGGCTTGGCCATGCCCGCAACATGGAAGATCGTAGCATACCCAAAGATATTTTCTACGGGCAACTGGTAGGTGGCGAAAGAACAGTTGAGGTTTAAACATGTGTACAAGAAAGACACGAAGGCACTGGACATAAATACAGCAACCTTGAAGGATGTAACTGCGGATCGCACGAAGTGGCGATGCTCCCTACGTCATCACCTCAAACTGGGCGAAACGAAGCTCTCACAACAG
The DNA here is from genome assembly GCA_024509875.1 of Oreohelix idahoensis. NCBI lineage: Eukaryota > Metazoa > Mollusca > Gastropoda > Stylommatophora > Oreohelicidae > Oreohelix > Oreohelix idahoensis. The sequence continues at coordinate 121,442 of JAMPIV010000311.1, read as the reverse complement.
GCAGAAGAGAAAATAACACGCCGAAAGAAACACCATTAAAAAACAAAAACAGCTGAGGGCTATCACCTCAGGGGCGTATTCCCATATAGTCAGTCATGGCTGAAAGCGGCTTCTACTAATTCTGATTATGAAATTAGCAAGACGTTGCATTATGGGAAACTAAAATGAAGCAAAAGTAAATAAAACATTTATATTCAAAGGAGGTGAAAAAGTACAAAATCAGAAGTTACCAATAAAAATGTAAATAGAATAGATATCCATTTGTCCCGCCCACGCACAAACGCATATACACACAACCTTTCAATTCATGTATTTATTTTTGCAAGTAATATTGTTCTTCTTCTTCCTCGTTCGTCCTGAAAAGGACGGTGGTTGCGTTGTGTCTGTTTACGCCTAAGCTGTGATATCTGCACCTTTCGGTCGACACATCCGACTTCTGCACGGCATTTTTTAGGACCGGGTTTGCCTTCCCATTTCGATCCACACTCGCTCAGCCAGACTGCACAGCTGCAGACTGTTTCCAGGACCACCACGTGGAGGTGGAGTGCGGTCTTGACCAGCTCTGGTTCGCTGGTCCTGACGCAGGCAGTCAAGCTATGAGTCGCTGACTGCGGTCTCTATTGCTGCGTCTTGAGGTCCCGCAAGTAATATAATGAGTACGAGTTTTTAAGATTTGAAAAATAACAAACATGCTCAATTTGAATTTTAAATAAATCGTAAACAATATAGAATAAATAATTAGGATGATGTTGCTTGTAGGCAAATGACAACAATTGAATATTTTAGCAACGATTATAGACGTTATAAATCCTATTTATAACCTGTTAAGGGTTTAAACATGACAGTGTTGTCCATTAATTAAAAAACAAACTGTTCTCAGGTCGTAACAGGCTGCGTATAGTTCAGTTGTTGGTAAGGACCTGGTCCGAACCTGTTACAAAATCCGTTCACAGACTTGTATAATATACTTAATAAGAAAATTTCGTGGTTGCAATGTGAGAGAGAGAGAGAGAGAGAGAGAGAGAGAGAGAGAGAGAACGAACGAACGAACGAACGAACGAACTATTAACATTAAGACGAACTGAAAACGAACCGAAACGGGAACACGAAACGGGAAACTACAAAGGGGTAAGCATGGGCACGCAGGCATATGACATTCTGAAAACCTTTCATACTGAATTCATTTATTCTCATATGCATTTTACATATCAAATTCAAGGAATTCAACGTTGTAAAGTAAAATAATAATATAGCACACTCATATTAACATTAATTACTTATAAGCATGACATAACATATGTTGAAAAGTACAAACATTATCAGAGATAGATAGATAGATAGATAGATAGATAGATAGATAGATAGATAGATAGATAGATAGATAGATAGATAGATAGATAGATAGATAGATAGATAGATAGATAGATAGATAGATAGATAGATAGATAGATAGATAGATAGATAGATAGATAGATAGATAGATAGATAGATAGATAGATAGATAGATAGATAGATAGATAGATAGATAGATAGATAGATAGATAGATAGATAGATAGAACGAACGAACGAACGAACTTTATTTTCAAAGGGTTTAGAATTGGTCACGCAGGCCCGTCTAACATTCTGCCCTTCCTTTCTCTCTTCTTCCATAGTTAATCTATTTATTCTCACACGTATCCTAAATGTTACTTAAATAATAAAATAACAAGAAAGTACAATAAAATAAAATCCCAACATTGTAACAGTACAATAACAGTTACACAAATTTACAGATGCGTATCATAATTTATACTAAACAGGACAAAATTAACTTTAAAACCTACATATGATGTTATGTAATAATAATAATAATAATAATAGCCCCTTCAGTCATAACTGACTATGGGAATGCGCCCCTGAGGTGACAGCGTAATTATTTAAGAACATAACGAAATTAGGGTGGCATATAATCTGCACTCATGATGTATTTGAAAAGTCTGTGATTGAATGAATATGGACTAAGAGTATTTTTTAAGTCGTGTGGAAGAGTATTCCACAGATGAGCAGCAGAAAAAGCTAAACTTTTCTTGAATAAGTCGAGCCTAGGCTTGGGCATGTGTAATTTATTTAAGCGTTGACTGCGTCTTCCGCTGTATTTGAAAATAGGCCACAGATACGTTGGAGCATTCTGTGACAAGATTTTGTGAATAAATTTGGCTTTGTTGAAGAGAAGGCGCTTTCTTAGTGGTAATATGTTAAGATATGTATATGCGTCTACACACTGTGTGAGGTTTTTGTCTGAAATTAGGCGCACTGCACGTTTTTGTAATGAAAAGAGTCTTTTAGTGTTGGACATGGTGCAGCCATCCCAAATTGTGGAACAATAGTCTAGATGTGTTTGTATCTGGGATGTATAGAACATTTTTCGTGTCTCCTCATCTAGGAAATGTTTGATTTTAGCTAACTGGTAAACTTTTTGTGCCGTTTGTTTGGTCAGTGCTTGTACATGCGAATTCCAACTTAAATGTTGGTCAATTATGAGTCCTAGTGTTTTATATTCATTTACATTTTCAATTAAAGAGGTTCCAATGTAGAGCTGAAGTGTTGTTTTCGGCGAGTTTTGTAATTTTTGTCTAGTTGATATTATCATACATTTTGTTTTAGTGATATTTATTTGCATGCAGTTTTCATTGCTCCACTTAATAAGATTGTCTGTGTCGCTTTGTAATAATATTTCTAGCGTGTTGCAACTTTTATCACTAGTATAAATGGTACAGTCATCGGCAAATAGGTCGCAGGATGAGTGCTCGATGTGTAGTGGAAGGTCATTTATGTAAATGGAAAAAAGTAGAGGGCCGAGAATAGAACCCTGAGGAACACCAGTGTCAATAATAGTTGGGCTTGACAAGGAGTTATTGTACCACACTACTTGCTGTCTGTCGGACAGGAATGATTTAAGTAATGTCACTAGTTTAAAGTTAACTTTCATTGTTTCTAATTTTCTTATTAAAACAGCGTGATCTAACATATCAAATGCTTTCCTAAAGTCTACAAAGATTGCTCCACATATGTTATCGTTATTTATGTTTAGGTGCAAGTTGTCTATCATCTTAGTTAGAGCTGTGTGGCATGAATGCTTTTGTCGAAACCCTGACTGACTGTCAATTAGCAAGTCATTGCTAACTAGGTAATGTAGTGTTGCTTTATGTATGTGTTTTTTCTAGTGGTTTAGAAAGCGATGATAAAAGAGAAATAGGTCTATAGTTACCAAGATTACTGTTATCTGACGAGCCAGGTTTGAAGAGAGGATATACTTTGGCAATCTTAAAGGCTGAAGGAAAATAACTTTTAGCAATACATTGATTATATATAAAAGTTAGTGAATCACTAATAGCTGGTGCGGCGTAACGCAGTATTCGATTACTAATTCCGTCAAGCCCTGATGAGCTATTATCCTTAAGGCCAATAAGATAGTTATACACTTCATTAACTGTCATAAAAGGAATGTCGGGTGGAACTGAGTTTGTACATTTGTTTTTACAGAATGCTGAAAGTTTGTCTAAGTCACTACAGGAAGGTGGTATTGTGGATTTCAGACCGTTTATTTCTGCTTGAAAGTGATTGCTGAAGTCGGTGCAAGTAAATGAAGTGTTGGAAGAGAATGAGTCTGGTGCATTACGTTTTTTCGCTAAGGTGTTAATTGCCTTCCATATTTCCTTACTATTTGATTTGTTCTGAACTATATTTCTAAAACGATTTTTTCTTTTCTTTCCGAATTAAATATTGAACTTTGTTCCTGTATACCCTGTATGTGTTGAGGTCCTTATTTTTGTGCGCTTGATCTCTCTGCCTCATAGCCTCCAACACTTCCTGCGTGATCCACGGAGATTTTAATTGTCGTTTGACGCGAATTTCCTTAGCTGGTACGTGCGTGTCAAAAACATTATAAAAAATTTTTGTCCAGTATTCAATAGCGTCATCCGGATCAGGAAGTTGGTAAACACGGGCGAGAGGTGCAGTTAGCAAGTCATTTAAAAATAATTCCTTACTGAAATGTTTGAAACTTCTAAATTTGATACTTACATGTTTATTTTTTTTTAACTTTACATTTATTCTTTGACCATGTACAGCATACTGGATAGTGGTCACTCATTGCAATATTAGGGACAGAGCATTCTATGATGTTTTCTGGGCAAGTTACGTAGATGTGGTCGATTAGTGTGGTTGATGCTTGTGTTAATCTTGTAGGCTGGTTAACTATTTGTTTTAAGTTGTACGATAATATTATATTTTTCCATGTTAGATTTGAATTGTGTATATCGATGTTGAAATCACCAAGAAGAACAACCTCCTTGACTGTGGCAAATACATTGTCCATCATTATGGTGAAATCTTCGTACCATATAGGTCCTGCACTAGGATTTCGATAAAGATATCCCACCAGAAATGGGCCCTGATTCGGTAGCTTTATTTCCAACCATACACATTCTATCTCTGCTGTCTCTAAGTCGTTTCTGCGGCGAAAATTAAGGGAAGTGGAAATATAAACTGTTATACCTGTCTCTTGTTTTTTGCTTGCGTCTCGCCGAATAGTTTTAAAAACCATTTAACGCAATGTCATCGTCTGTTATTCTGTCATTTAGGCGACTTTCTGAAAGTCCAAAAATGTGAAAATTATTACTTAGAATGTATGTAAGTTCGGGGAGTTTACCTAGAAGATGGTAAATATTCAGATGACCAAGTCGTAGACCATCCTTGTGAAGCCACGGTACATAATTACCAGCCATGCTTGTATAGTAAAAAGAAAGATATATTTTAAAAAAATATAAAAAAATATAATAAAAAAAAATACAAGTTAAAAAACAGTTAGGCTATGCACACAAAAAGCGCAAAATATTTTTACGAATTAATACTTCACCAAGGAAGTGGAATTCAAGAAATGAGAAATTGCAGAAAATACAATATTAAAATAATTAATACAACTAATAAAAAACAATTTCAACTGAGTATATGAAAATTGTCACAAAACAATCAGGCATACAACATATCACACCAGAACTGCTCAACACAACAAAGTGAAGTTAAACGAGAGATGGAAGAAATTAATAATAGTCACAAGTCAGACAAGTTAAGTATACAACACTTCACACCTTAACACCGAAAATTCTAACAAATTGAAGCTACGCGTGATAATAAGAAATTTAAATTGTAACGAAATAAGTAATCAAGAAATTTTTTTTTTTAGAGGATATTAACCGATAAACTATTAAAAGTTCTGATTATTACCGTTGTATTAAAAAATCAACAAATGTTCAAATGGAGTGAAGGCTGTAGTAACAGAGATTTAGTGAAGCAAAGTGTTTGTTCGTCAATAACTGACGTCTCTGCCGGGCATATAATAGGGATGACTTTGGGCAGACATCATTAATGCTTGTCTAAGTGACGCAGGGCTGAATTGCATCAGATAGACAAGTTCAGGGTTCCACTGAGGACGATAATAAGAACTAGGGGAGGAAGCATGGTGATCTCTGATTTCTTCCGTCCTTGTTGTAGTGTTGGTAGGAGTATTCTGCGCCTGGGACATTGGAATACTGTTGGTAGAGGTACCTGAGTGGGGCTGCTTTGTGACTAATGGGGGAAACATGGTATCATAAGATTCGGCTTCCTGATTGAAAGTGGCGTTGTGATAGCTGGAAGGCTGCCTGCTTGCAATAGGTGTGCTTCTTTGAGGGGTAGGTGGGGTTTGTGATGTGTTGTAATTATATGTTGATGTCTCAGTAGATTTCGTTGCATTCTCTATATGGGTTGAGCTGTCTTGTTGTGTCCTTTCTGGATATTTTATGTTTTTGGCCAGGATACTGCTTCCCAGTGTGGATGTGTGAATTTGATCTCTGTAGAGTCGTTTCTTAGGTGCTCCTGAGTTAGATGTAAAGAATGGAGTATTGTTGATGAAGCCAAGGCCGTTTTGTTTACAATAGTTCTGTAGTTTTGTGTTGTAAGTGTCCGCTGTGCGACGCTGAAACCCATAGCATGGTGGTATGATTGATGAAATAAAGATGGAGGCTTTGGGAAATTTTTGTTTTATTGTAGCCACCAATCCTGAGGGGTTTAGGCTCTGCTCATTCATGATATCATTAATTCCTACGTGTAGTGTTGTTTTTGTTATCTTGTGATTAATATCGAACTTATTAATTATGTCCAGTAGTCTTTTAATACCAGCCCCCGGCACTGTCATAACTGAAACGATGTCTTCTCTTGTAGTGGACATTCTTTCACAATAAATACCCTTCAAGAGGGAGTCACCAATTACAATATGTGTAACGTCACTACGTATTTCTTCACTTTGTTTTCTATTAGATTGATGCTGCTGCCTTTTGTGGTGTTCTTTTTGTGGACTGTTGTGATGGCTCTGAGATTTGTGAATTTGGTTTTCGGGCACTGGAACGTTGTCTGGTAGGGATGCTGATACCTGCTCATTTTCTGTTGAACAATCCTCAAGAACTTGAAATCTGTTGGTAATTTTGACTCCAATGGGATATGTTGTGTTTGTGAGTGTCTCTTCGTGTTTTTTGTGTACAGTTTGGTGGTGACCTTTTTGCTGATTTGGCGTATTTTTATGTATGGATTCTTCGCAATCTTCTACTATTGTTTGAGGATGATCTGGTTGTCTTATCTTATAGAGTGAGAAGTCTCTCTGCAGTTTTTCGATGATGTCCTTCATGCTAGAATTGTCTTCCCTCAGAGATACTATCTCCCTTTTAAGAAGTTCGTTTTCGGCCTTGAGCGATGTCTGTATACTAGACATGAGATCACCAATTAAACTTCGTAGCGTGTCCTCCATATTTTGCATTAGCTCCTGGCAGCACGACACAGGTAACTTCGTGGTGTCTTCTTTTTGTTGCTCAAGAGATACAGTTTCAGCTTTTCGTATATTTTCATGGTCCATGGGGTATTCGATGGCCAACATAGGTTTAGAAATTGTAGGGGTGTCTGTTATTGTATCCAATACTGCAGAAGGTAGAATTTCTGATTCACTGTGAGACATTGGGTTGCAGCTGATGTTGAGAATGTCGTTGTCGGTAGTAAAGTCACTTATGCCTGGAATCATTGAGTCTACTGCCAAGTGGGGCATAGAAACAGCGGAGTCCATTTTAGTGTTTTCTAACTCAACATCAGTTACAATTTTTGCAGATTCTTTTAATTCTTCAAATTCTGTTTCTAGCCATGATTCGATAGCTGCGGCAGTCCCCTGGGTCATAATTTTGTTCTTAGTGTGATAAAGGTGAATTTTGAGAAGTGGTGTTGTTATAACGTCTTCTACTAGTGCACCATTTATGTCTGTTCTTGACTCTACAAGTCCTGTTTCGTAGAATTTAATGACAATGAAACGAAATGCCTCGTACTGAAAGGTGTTCTGGAATGTTATAGTTACACATTTTCCATGACTTGATAGCTTCAAGGTTATACCGGACCCTGTTCTACAACCTTTAAGTTTTAGGTGAATAGCCCTCTCTTTGTTCAAAGCATAGTTCTTTATGGTCGTTGGTCTTAAACGAGCGTCCCTGGGGCCCACTGTTAGCTGCGAACTAACACCTTCTTCCAAGCATGACATTGTTACATTCCACCGGGCGTTTTGTTATCGGTGAGGAACATTGTATACCGGGAAAATTTTATGATGCTTGACAGCAACGCTTGACCAACAACTGACCTCTTGCTTTGGCGAAGGTCACATTCGGATGAGTCATGTAGTCATTGTTAAAAATATCCTCCAATAACATAGAGAAAAAACTGATACACATTTCAACGGTATTCTATAAAATGTTACACATTACATTAACACAATATCATGTTTAAAAATTTCACCGTCTAATAACCAATATACTGATATAAAAATCCAAGCAAATGTTAGACCAGCAGTTTTCAGGTTGTGTAACTGGGAACCCAATAATAACAGTGATGAGTAATACCGAAGCAAATGTTAGACCAGCAGATTTCAGGTTGTGTAACTGGGAACCCAATAATAACAGTGATGAGTAATACCGAAGCAAATGTTAGACCAGCAGATTTCAGGTTGTGTAACTGGGAACCCAATAATAACAGTGATGAGTAATACCGAAGCAAATGTTAGACCAGCAGTTTTCAGGTTGTGTAACTGGGAACCCAATAATAACAGTGATGAGTAATACCGAAGCAAATGTTAGACCAGCAGTTTTCAGGTTGTGTAACTGGGAACCCAATAATAACAGTGATGAGTAATACCGAAGCAAATGTTAGACCAGCAGTTTTCAGGTTGTGTAACTGGGAACCCAATAATAACAGTGACCAAGCAGTTTTTCAGGTTGTGTAACTGGGAACCCAATAATAACAGTGATGAGTAATACCCAAACAAATGTTAGACCAGCAGTTTTCAGGTTGTGTAACTGGGAACCCAATAATAACAGTGATTGTCATGCCCCGTGTTGTTCCACATGCCCCGTGTTGTTCTACATGCCCCGTTTTGTTCTACATGCCACGTGTTGTTCTACATGCCCCGTGTTGTTCTACATGCCCCGTGTTGTTCTACATGCCCCGTGTTGTTCTACATGCCACGTGTTGTTCTACATGCCACGTGTTGTTCTACATGCCCCGTGTTGTTCTACATGCCCCGTGTTGTTCTACATGCCCCGTGTTGTTCTACATGCCCCGTGTTGTTCTACATGCCCCGTGTTGTTCTACATGCCCCGTGTTGTTCTACATGCCCCGTGTTGTTCTACATGCCCCGTGTTGTTCTACATGCCACGTGTTGTTCTACATGCCCCGTGTTGTTCTACATGCCACGTGTTGTTCTACATGCCCCGTGTTGTTCTACATGCCCCGTGTTGTTCTACATGCCCCGTGTTGTTCTACATGCCCCGTGTTGTTCTACATGCCCCGTGTTGTTCTACATGCCACGTGTTGTTCTACGTGCCACGTGTTGTTCTACATGCCCCGTGTTGTTCTACATGCCACGTGTTGTTCTACATGCCCCGTGTTGTTCTACATGCCCCGTGTTGTTCTACATGCCCCGTGTTGTTCTACATGCCCCGTATTGTTCTACATGCCACGTGTTGTTCTACATGCCACGTGTTGTTCTACATGCCATGTGTTGTTCTACATGCCCCGTGTTGTTCTACATGCCCCGTGTTGTTCTACATGCCACGTGTTGTTCTACATGCCACGTGTTGTTCTACATGCCACGTATTGCTCTACATGCCACGTATTGCTCTACATGCCCCGTGTTGTTCTACATGCCCCGTGTTGTTCTACATGCCCCGTGTTGTTCTACATGCCCCGTATTGTTCTACATGCACCGTGTAGATCACGTGGGCCTTTGAAGAGATAAAAGAAAGAACAGAACTACTGCACCCTCAAGCATGTCGTACAAGGCCACAAATATGGGGGTTGGACATCGGGCTGGCAACCTCATTATCTCAAACTAATTGCCACAGAAACCACTACTACAAGAGCATGCGACTGTCTGGTACAGGCTTCTTACAAGGGGACTAGCTGTAGTGGTGGTTCTATGCTCCGTAAGGGGCACAAGAAAAATAATGATGATGATTCTAGGCAAGCACCCATTTATGAAAGTTTATACCTTCTTTTTGTCGTATTTGTTTTTCTCCATGTTTCCTCACCTCTTGCCCAAAAAAACCTTCTTTGAAAAAAAAAACCAGATGATGTAATGAATTTAATTATTGATTTTGCACTAAACTAACTATTTTGACTCGAGCTCCATTTTCAAATACTGTAATAGAAAAGCTGATATATTGATGTGCATTTGTGATAATCATTTGTTTTTATATTACGTTATTTAAAACTCAACGGGTTTCTTTTTTTCAGTTACTTCGAACAATGTCTTTTAAATAATAATAATTTTTTTTTGTCCTTCTAATTTTTTAATACCTTTGCACTCCAGCAACTGATCAGAAAAAGCAAATCTTAATAAGTTTGTAATAGCAACTATGTATTTCGTACAGTAAAAGCAAATTACTTCGCTAATTTCACAGGGACAGAAAAACACATTCCAATTATTTTTTTTACAAATAGGAGTTTAGTTTCGTTTTGGCGAGGCGTGCTCCGTCCAACCTAAACACGAGTTCCATCTGTTATATTAGGGTGAATGTCCAAATATAAAACACCCTGTGCTCTAGTATAACGGTTCTTACATTCTTATGATGAAATAACAAGTTTACGAAGACACTATCCCTGTTAAATTAAACATATCAACAGCTGTTTAAGACAACCCTCTGTTTGAAACAACACAATTTGTGTTTCCTTGACGACGTTTGATTAAGAGACGATTGGTTGAATGAATAATTGATTCAATAAATGAAGTATGTATGGACTTGCTGTATTTTTAACGCTGTTATTTCCCACGAGAATTTGACGAATACCAGTTTTATTTATCTATCGTCATCGTTGCTAAAATGTTTGTCTTTCACATTTTCATTTTTTTTAAAATTACAAAAACTGGTTATCATGCATCTTTGTCCATTACTTTCCTGCTCCCCCGGGATTACAGGCCTCCAACTAATGTCCTCCAAGTCTTCCTGGTCTGTGCTATCCGCTCAAGCTCTTTCCATGTCTTATGTAACCACTTAATGTCTATATCTATTTGCACCTTCCGTGTCTACTTTAACCACTTAACGTCTACGTCTAATTCCACCTTCCATGTCTTCTGTAACCACTTAATGTCTATGTCTAATTCCACCTTCCATGTCTTCTTTAACCACTTTAGTCTAATTCCACCTTCCATGTCTTCTTTAACCACTTTATGTCTAATTCCACCTTGCATGTCTTCTTTAACCACTTTATGTCTAATTCCACCTTGCATGTCTTCTTTAACGACTTTATGTCTAATTCCATCTTCCATGTCTTCTTTAACCACTATATATCTAATTCCACCTTCCATGTCCTCTGTAACCACTTTGTGTCTAATTCCACCATGCATTTCTTCTTTAACAACTTTATGTCTAATTCCACCTTCCATGTTTTCTTTAACCACTTTACTTCCACCTTGCATGTCTTCTTTAACCACTTTATGTCTAATTCCACCTTGCACGTCTTCTGTAACCACTTAATGTCTATGTCTATTTGCAGCTTCTATGTCTATTTTAACAACTTTATGTCTAATTCAACCTTGCATGTCTTCTTTAACCACTTTATGTCTAATTCCACCTTGCATGTCTTCTTTAACCACTTTATGTCTAATTCCACCTTCCATGTCTTCTTTAACCACTATATATCTAATTCGACCTTCCATGTTTACTTTAACCACTTTATGTCTAATTCCACCTTGTAAGTCTTCTTTAACCACTTTATGTCTATGTCTAATTCCACTTTGCATGTCTTCTGTAACCACTTAATGTCTATGTCTAATTCCACCTTCCATTAATGTCTTGTCTTTAACCACTATATAAACCACTTTATGTCTAATTCCACCTTCCATGTCTTCTTTAACCACTATATATCTAATTCGACCTTCCATGTTTACTTTAACCACTTTATGTCTAATTCCACCTTGTAAGTCTTCTTTAACCACTTTATGTCTAATTCCACCTTGCATGTCTTCTTTAACCACTTTATGTCTAATTCCACCTTCCATGTCTTCTTTAACCACTATATATCTAATTCCACCTTCCATGTCTACTTTAACCACTTTATGTCTAATTCCACCTTGCACGTCTTCTTTAACCACTTTATGTCTAATTCCCCCTTCCATGTCTTCTTTAACCACTTAATGTCTATGTCTAATTCCACCTTCCATGTCTTCTGTAACCACTTAATGTCTATGTCTAATTCCACTTTGCATGTCTTCTGTAACCACTTAATGTCTATGTCTATTCGCACCGTCCTTGTCTACTTTAACCACTTTATGACTAATTCCACCTTGCATGTCTTCTTTAACCACTTTATGTCTAATTCTACCTTGCGTGTCTTCTTTAACCACTTTATGTCTAATTCCACCTTCCATGTCTTCTTTAACCACTTTATGTCTTATTCCACCTTGCATGTCTTCTTTAACAACTTTATGTCTAATTCCACCTTGCATGTCTTCTTTAACCACTTTATATCTAATTCCACCTTCCATGTCTTCTTTAACCACTTTATGTCTAATTCCACTTTCCATTTCTTCTTTAACCACTTTATGTCTAATTCCCCCTTCCATGTCTTCTTTTACCACTTTATGTCTAATTCCCCCTTCCATGTCTTCTTTAACCACTTTATGTCTAATTCTACCTTGCATGTCTTCTTTAACCACTTTATGTCTAATTCCACCTTCCATGTCTTCTTTAACCACTATATATCTAATCCCACCTTCCATGTCCTCTGTAACCACTTTGTGTCTAATTCAACCATGCATTTCTTCTTTAACCACTTTATGTCTAATTCCACCTTCCATGTTTTCTTTAACCACTTTACTTCCACCTTGCATGTCTTCTTTAACCACTTTATGTCTAATTCCACCTTGCACGTCTTCTGTAACTACTTAATGTCTATGTCTATTTGCAGCTTCCAGTCTACTTTAACCACTTTATGTCTAATTCCACCTTGCATGTCTTCTTTAACCACTTTATGTCTAATTCCACCTTGCATGTCTTCTTTAACCACTTTATGTCTAATTCCACCTTCCATGTCTTCTTTAACCACTATATATCTAATTCGACCTTCCATGTTTACTTTAACCACTTTATGTCTAATTCCTCCTTCCATGTCTTCTTTAACCACTTTATGTCTAATTCCACCTTGCATGTCTTCTTTAACCACTTTAAGTCTAATTCCACCTTCCATGTCTTCTTTAACCAGTATATATCTAATACCACCTTCCATGTCTACTTTAACCACTTTATGTCTAATTCAACCGTGCATGTCTTCTTTAACCATTTCATGTCTAATTCCCCTTTCCATGTCTTCTGTAACCACTTAATGTCTATGTCTAATTCCACCTTGCATGTCTTCTGTAACCACTTAATGTCCATGTCTATTTGCACCGTCCGTGTCTACTTTAACCACTTTATGACTAATTCCACCTTCCATGTCTTCTTTAACCACTTTATGTCTAATTCTACCTTGCATGTCTTCTTTAACCAATTTATGTCTAATTTCACCTTTCATGTCTTCTTTAACCAATTTATGTCTAATTCCACCTTGCATGTCTTCGTTAACCACTTTATGTCTAATTCCACCTTGCATGTCTTCTTTAACCACTTTATGTCTAATTCCACCTTCCATGTCTTCTTTAACCACTTTATGTCTAATTACACTTTCCATGTCTTCTTTAACCACTTTATGTCTAATTCCTCCTTCCATGTCTTCTTTTACCACTTTATGTCTAATTCCCCCTTCCATGTCTTCTTTAACCACTTTATGTCTAATTCTACCTTGCATGTCTTCTTTAACCACTTTATGTCTAATTCCACCTTCCATGTCTTCTTTAACCACTTTATGTCTAATTCCACCTTCCATGTCTTCTTTAACCACTATATATCTAATTCCACCTTCCATGTCCTCTGTAACCACTTTGTGTCTAATTCCACTATGCATTTCTTCTTTAACCACTTTATATCTAATTCCACCTTCCATGTTTTCTTTAACCACTTTACTTCCACCTTGCATGTCTTCTTTTACCACTTTATGTCTAATTCCACCTTGCACGTCTTCTGTAACCACTAAATGTCTATGTCTATTTGCAGCTTCTATGTCTATTTTAACCACTTTATATCTAATTCCACCTTGCATGTCTTCTTTAACCACTTTATGTCTAATTTCACATTGCATGTCTTCTTTAACCTCTTTATGTCTAATTCCACCTTCTATGTCTTCTTTAACCACTATATATCTAATTCCACCTTCCATGTCTACTTTAACCACTTTATGTCTAATTCCACCTTGCATTCTTCTTTAACCACTTTATGTCTAATTCCCACTTCCATGTCTTCTTTAACCACTTAATGTCTATGTCTAATTCCATCTTCCATGTCTTCTGTAACCACTTAATGTCTATGTCTAATTCCACTTTGCATGTCTTCTGTAACCACTTAATGTCTATGTCTATTTGCACCGTCCGTGTCTACTTTAACCACTTTATGACTAATTCCACCTTGCATGTCTTCTTTAACCACTTTATGTCTAATTCCACCTTCCATGTCTTCTTTAACCACTTTATGTCTAATTCTACCTTGCATGTCTTCTTTAACCACTTTATGTCTAATTCCACCTTCCATGTCTTCTTTAACCACTTTATGTCTAATTCCACCTTGCATGTCTTCTTTAACCACTTTATGTCTAATTCCACCTTGCATGTCTTCTTTAACCACTTTATATCTAATTCCACCTTCCATGTCTTCTTTAACCACTTTATGTCTAATTCCACTTTCCATTTCTTCTTTAACCACTTTATGTCTAATTCCCCCTTCCATGTCTTCTTTTACCACTTTATGTCTAATTCCCGTTTCCATGTCTTCTTTAACCACTTTATGTCTAATTCTACCTTGCATGTCTTCTTTAACCACTTTATGTCTAATTCCACCTTGCATGTCTTCTTTAACCACTTTATGTCTAATTCCACCTTCCATGTCTTCTTTAACCACTTTATGTCTAATACCACCTTCCATGTCATCTTTAACCACTTTATGTCTAATTCCACCTTCCATGTCTTCTTTAACCACTTTAGTCTAATTCCACCTTCCATGTTTTCTTTAACCACTTTATGTCTAATTCCACCTTGCATGTCTTCTTTAACCACTTTATGTCTAATTCCACCTTGCATGTCTTCTTTAACCACTTTATGTCTAATTCCACCTTCCATGTCTTCTTTAACCACTTTATGTCTAATACCACCTTCCATGTCATCTTTAACCACTTTATGTCTAATTCCACCTTCCATGTCTTCTTTAACCACTTTCAGTCTAATTTCACCTTCCATGTTTTCTTTAACCACTTTATGTCTAATTCCACCTTGCATGTCTTCTTTAACCACTTTATGTCTAATTCCACCTTGCATGTCTTCTTTAACCACTTTATGTCTAATTCCACTTTCCATGTCTTCTTTAACCACTATATATCTAATCCCACCTTCCATGTCCTCTGTAACCACTTTGTGTCTAATTCCACCTTGCATGTCTTCTTTAACCACTTTATGTCTAATTCCACCTTGCACGTCTTCTGTAACCACTTAATGTCTATGTCTATTTGCAGCTTCCAGTCTACTTTAACCACTTTATGTCTAATTCCACCTTGCATGTCTTCTTTAACCACTTTATGTCTAATTCCACCTTGCATGTCTTCTTTAACCACTTTTGGTCTAATTCCACCTTCCATGTCTTCTTTAACCACTATATATCTAATTCGACCTTCCATGTTTACTTTAACCACTTTCTGTCTAATTCCACCTTCCATGTCTTCTTTAACCACTTTAGGTCTAATTCCACCTTGCATGTCTTCTTTAACCCCTTTAAGTCTAATTCCACCTTCCATGTCTTCTTTAACCACTATATATCTAATTCCACCTTCCATGTCTACTTTAACCACTTTATGTCTAATTCCACCTTGCATGTCTTCTTTAACCACTTTATGTCTAATTCCCTCTTCCATGTCTTCTGTAACCACTTAATGTCTATGTCTAATTCCACCTTCCATGTATTTTATTGCTGAGTGTGGTGGTTTTTGATGTTATGCAATGTTGTTGTTCTTTATTACTATTGTACTGAATGAGGTCAGCTGTGAAGGTCCCTGATTATAACAAATGTTGTGTTGAGTTATCAGGGTACCTTTCTGCTATCACCTTATGACCTCAATCAGACCTATTCTTGACTAGTATGTATGATAGCTACGTCTAATGTCTAGGGTTATGCAAGTGTGGTGTGATGGTAATTTGACACTAACACACACACATATAAATAACTAGGAAAGTCTATGATCAAATGAACCAACACAGGGGTTAAATTTTGATGTGTAAATATTTTCTATACAATTTTATTAGTCCTGAACCTAGTATTCTTCTGGTCAGGACTTTCCAAATTAAAAGAACTCAAGGTATATACAAGTACATAAAATGCAAATTTTCAACCCAAAGGGACACTTTGTACAAACACATACTGTTAAAATATACTAATAGTGTTACTAAATTTTTAATATTACTGGTTTCTAACACTGGATGGCTGTTTGGGATTCTTTAATCATCCCCAGTTCTTTAATACACAACTGTCAATGTTTTATTCTTTGGGGAATATTTTTAGTATGTTATACAAGGGTGCACTAGTCTTTGATGCTGATGGCAAGTCGGGTGCCAGATATTTTACTTATCTGGCACAACTTGAACTGTCCGTATTCTTGTTGTAAAACGATCACTTTGATACTGGCCCAAAAGTAACAGGGTGGACTCTGTAGACCCCTGTCACTACTGGAAATGAAAAGACTTCTCAACTGCTTTTCACAGACATCTGGCACTGGGCTAGATCCAGATAAAAACCATGTAACAATGAAATAATGTCTCCTTGTTGATATCATACTTAAACTGTTATTTCTACAAATTATAATACATGAGAAATAAAGATCTGGGTCATATCTTAATTGATCAACCCAGCGCATCCATTACAAAGTGTACCAGTGTTGTTCACATGCCTCTCCTCTCAAGGCGGCCCTACATCTGCAATAATAATATTAATCTTTCTTTTCTTCCATACAATAGGATAGGTGAGCTGTGTCCATCTGGCCACCTAAGAAAACATTTTTATTTCACAAAACATGTGTATTTTACAAAACTGACAATGTGTTATAGCATAAATCTACCTCTAGGCCCTGCATATATCCGCTAGGGACCTAATTACTTACAGTCGTAATGGCAGTATCTCTCACTCACATTTTAAACAAAATATATATGAATAATTTCTGCCTTACCATAAATTCAATGAATAAACACAGGTACGTTGATTAGCAGACTTCAGATGTATTGCTGGCTGGACTGTGATGCCTATTATTGTTTTACTTTATATATATTTACTTTAATAAGGCAAGTCACACTTCACAGAATTTCAAACGTCCTGTTCAATGGACTATATTATGACAAATGGCGTCGAGACTTTGAATTCTTCAATATTATAAAAGGCGTTGGCCAATGAGCGAACGACTACTTTTGAATTTGAAAATAAAAGCAAAAACAAACTTGATTTTTGGACCTAACAAGTTTTCTCATCACTCATTCTTAGATTTCTACTGCTAAAATATATTTTTAGTGTTAAGCCATCCCATAATTTCTCTCCCCTTGTCTACCCCTCCTCCAACAGAATACATGCTTGCTTATCTCATTTCCAACAACGCGTTCAAAATTGTAATCGTTAGTGAATGCAAAATGAATGCAAAACCGCCAGTCTGTCTGTTTGTCTGCACGAACCAATACAGTCTTTTGTCAATAACTTTCTTATCTACTGGGGGGTTTTGTAATTTTAAACATATTATTTATCAGGAGAAGATAAGCCATCAAACTAACTAGGTTTTATGATCCTAAACCCATTAATAAAGAAGTCCATATTTTTTTCCAGAGTTAGTTTCAATTTCCACTATCATATAAATTACGCCATCTTTTCTCCTTTCCCGCGTTGTCCAAAACTGAAACTACTAGTCTGTTACGTCATAAAATGGACTCTTTTGCAGCGAAAGCGCTGCCTGTGTGTTTATATATTTTCTCAGTGTGCCTATCGTCCGAAAAAGTATTGGGTTTTGCGGGGTATTTTTAAATTCTACAAAGCTTGCGATACGTTACCGAACACCTGCCACTGTATCGTCTCGCACTGTCGTCTTGAATAGCTAGTCAAAGAATCTAACGCTTGACAATTTGTGGCATGTGTTCGCTCTCTCTCTCTCTCTCTCTCTCTCTCTCTCTCTCTCTCTCTCTCTCTCTCTCTCTCACTTTTATGCTTTCGTTTATGCCTCCCCTGTTTTATTCTTACTATCTTTCTTGGAACAACTAAACTTGTCGTTTTCAAAATTTTTACCGTTAACCCTTGACGGGCGAGTTATAAAGTCCAATACCACTAGCGCGGCAACAAGGTTTCACACTACGTTCTTATCTCAATGCGATGACTGGCGCGGGGAAAGAAGACGCGTTACAACTTTACTATTTCTAATTCTACTCATATTATTGTAACTTTTATACTTATAATTAATAATTTTATCGCTGTATCAATGTACTTTATCACACTGAGAAGAAGACGCTGGAGATGGATAGGACACACATAGAAGAAACTTGTTGATAGCATTACAAGATGGTTCTTGCTGTGGAATTCCCAGGCTACGAAAGGTAGAGGAAGACCAAAGAACACACGGAGAAAGGAACTGGAGACAGACATGAAAAGATAAAGAAGACATGGGAATACCTTGAGCTGATGGCACGTGACATGAAGACTAGGTCTCAGTTTGTTGAAGGCCTATGCTCCTTTGGGAGCTGGCAGGTGATGGGGATGAGGATGTATTTTATTAGTCAACCTCTATTTCTCTTATCCTGGGGTTTTCAGAACAAGCAAGGACTGCTTGTAAGGCTTATCAGCTGACTCTCTCAACGGGTGTGGACTCAATGCTATAACGTCTTTCCTCATCTCCGGTTCCGTCGGTATCTGACTTGTTTTTGTCATTATTTCCAATTGTTGGTCTTGTCATCATTTCTACATTACAGTTCTTTTTATCATTTCTACATTAGTGTTCTTGTCATCCTTTCCACATTAGTGTTCTTGTCATCATTTCCACATTGGTGTTCTTGTCACCATTTCCACATTAGTGCTATTGTCATCATTTCCACATTAGTGTTATTGTCATCATTTCCACATTAGTGTTATTGTCATCATTTGTACATTAGTGTTCTTGTGATCATTTCCACATTAGTGTTTTTATCATAATTTCCACAATAGTGTTCTTGTCATCATTTCTATATTAGTGCTCTTGCCATCATTTCTACATTAATGTTCTTGCCATCATTTCTAGATTAATGTTCTTGTCATCATTTCCACATTAGAGTTCTTGTCATCATTTTCACATGAATGTTCATGTCAGCATTTCTACATTAGTTTTCTTGTCATAATTTCTATATTGGTGTTCGTGTCATCATTTCTACATTAGTGTTCTTGCCATCATTACTACATTAAAGTTATTTTCATCATTTCCACATTAGTTTTCTTGTCATAATTTCTACATTAGTGTTCTTGTCATCATTTCCACATTAGTGCTTTTGTCATCATTTCTACATTAATGTTTTTGTCATCATTTCCACATTAGTGTTCTTGTCATCCTTTCCACATTGGTGTTCTTGTCATCATTTCCACATTGGTGTTCTTGTCATCATTTCTACACTAGTGTTCTTGCCATCATTTCTACATTAATGTTCTTACCATCATTTCCACATTAATGTTCTTGTCATCATTTCCACATTAGTGTTCTTGTCATCATTTTCACATGAACGTTCTTGTCAGCATTTCTACATTAATGCTCTTGTCATCATTTCCACATTAGTGTTCTTGTCATCCTTTCCACATTGGTGTTCAGGTCATCATTTTCACATTGGTGTCCTTGTCATCATTTCCACATTGGTGTTCTTGTCATCCTTTTCACATTAGTGGTCTTGTCATCCTTTCCACATTGCTGTTCGTGTCATCATTTCTACATTAGTGTTCTTGCCATCATTACTACATTAAAGTTATTTTCATCATTTCCTTATTAGTGTTCTTGTCATCATTTCTACATTAAAGTTCTTGTCATTATTTCTACATTTGTGTTCTTGTCATCATTTCCACATCGGTGTTTTTGTCATAATTTCCACATTAGTGTTTTTTGTCATCATTTCTACATTAGTGTTCTTGTCATCATTTCTACATTAGTGTTCTTGTCATCCTTTCCACATTGGTGTTCTCTTCATCATTTCCACATTGGTTTTCTTATCATCATTTCCACATTAGTGCTCTTGTCATCATTTCCACATTAGTGTTCTTGTCATCCTTTCCACATTGGTGTTCAGGTCATCATTTTCACATTGGTGTCCTTGTCATCATTTCCACATTGGTGTTCTTGTCATCCTTTTCACATTAGTGGTCTTGTCATCCTTTCCACATTGGTGTTCGTGTCATCATTTCTACTTTAGTGTTCTTGTCAACATTTCTACATTGGTGGTCTTGCCATTATTTCTACATTAGCGTTCTTGTCATCATTTCTACATTGGTGTTCTTGTCATCATTTCTACATTAGTTTTCTTGTCATCATTTTCACATTTGTGTTCTTGTCATCATTTCTATATTAGTGTTCTTATCATCATAACGACATTAGTGTTCTTGTCATCATTTTCAGATTAGTGTTCTTGTCATCATTTCCACATTAGTGTTCTTGTCATCTTTTCTGCATTAGTGTTCTTGTCATCATTTCCATATTAATGTTCTTGTCATACCATGTCAATCATTCTGTTTGGCGCTAGCACCCATTTATAAAAATAAGCCTCCGCCTTTCTTCTTGTTATTTTTCTTGTGCCTATTATTTTGGGAGCCTTACAGTATGGCAGAATTAATATTTGAGTTGAGATTCCAAGCTGTAGGAAAGACTCAATGTAGTCGCTGTTTTGTGGAGGTAGGTACAGTCGACTACTAGGGTGTGCTGAATACGCCAAGTTCATTCTTTTCCTTTTAATAATAGGTTAGTCAGTCAACATAAGTGCGAACAGGGCACGTCAACAAGTGCCAAGACGATCATGGGAGAACTCGTCGATTTAAATTGGTACATAGTTTATTTTACAATATACTTGAACGGGACAAGACATTCGACATGGTTTGACAGTTCAATCGACATGATGCAGGTAAAGTATTTTCATTTCAATAATTCAGTTAGATAGTTCCAGACCAAATCCTTTGAGCAATTTATGGCCGGGTACTTAAATTCATATAACAATGTACATACATGACCAAGTAGTTTAGATCATCAATTGAATACTATAACGGTTGACCTTGTGTCAAGGACAGAGACCCTCATTATAATCCATCACGTTATTTTGAGATATATATCAAAGTCTGTCCTCCCTAAATGGCCTCGTAAATAATTAGACTGGAGCCTTTGAACATTTATAATCCAGGCATCCTTTGCGCATATAAAAAAGGTTAAATACAATACTTGATTTACCTCTCCTTGTAGCCGTGACTTGCTTGACGGCAGTCCAATGATTCATTGAAATAATATACATATTAATATAATGATTCCTTTAAGATACATGTAAGCTTTCCGTGAGTAGACTCTCCACGTTCCTCCATTCTAGTACCATAGAGCGTAGGTTCTAGCTAGATGTCATTTGGGTGACACGTCACGACAAAATATATATATTAAAAATTCCAATTTCTTAACTGACTGGAATACGACTTACGTTTGTCACAGCTGACACTGACTTCCATCAATAAGTCATGTCGCCAAGTCATATTGCCCAACACTTGGGACTAGAATAATAATAGACCTTAGGTCTCACACAGATGCTGGCTTGTTCCATCCAAGCTGCAACGTCATCTCATTTGTTTGGCAACAAGCGCGCCCGAAGATTTCCATACACAAAATTGTGCGTTTACGTGCGCGATAAATAAAATATATAAAGCCTATTACTAACACCTTAGTTGGTGCGTAATCTCTTAACCAAAGTAGGACCTAATGACTACTTGTAAATGTTAAGGACTCATAAAGGACGCAACTGCTTCCTTACCATCCCCCGCAAAAAAAATTAATTCTATTAATTTTTTTACTTTAATTACCGCGGAGAGGTGAATCAAGTTTACATCTATATATCTTAAGAATAAATGACCTATATATTAATTAATAATAACAGAGTGAATATACAATAGAATTCAACTCAAATCAACAAAATATATGCAAAAAAGCATACCACCACAATTGACCAACTTTGGAACAATGTGGGGAAAATTAAAGAAATTAAAGTATTAAGGATGATTGAATTAAACCGAATGTAAAAACAACTAAAAAGAAATGTCAATAAATGAATTTAAATAAAAGAGATGAGAATGCATCAAAAATGATAAGTGAACAAGTAAAAGAATGTAAATAAAACACGCGATGTGATTAACACACTTAACTGTGTCTTAAGATAATTAGTAGTACTAATAAATTACGAATGCTAAATGACTACACGTCATGAGTAACAGCTACTAGCTATAGCAACTAGCATTAAAAATTCATTCTAGTTAAATATATTAAATATTAAACTAATTAATTATGTTTAATTGTGAAAATCCACTGAATAATTTTCATCTATTTAAAATGTTATTAATTCCAATAAATTTCTTATGTTCCACTGTTACATTCGGAAACAGTGAATAATACACACAGTTCCGTTCTATTAAAATCCAAACACGTATAAATGTTACTTTCCGAGCCATCCAGCAATTCAAAATATTCCACTGGAAAAGTATATATCTATCACATTAGAAGACTGTTTATATATATATATATATAATATCTATAATATTGATGAGAATATAACTTTATAAAGTGATAACATTTTCTTCCGAAAGTTACAATGCATATATATATATATATATTATATAATAGTAATGTTATCACTTTATAAAGTTATATTCTCATCAATATTATAGATAATTCACTGTTTTCGCATTATAGCAATATAACTGAATGTTCAAACTTTATTCAAACGTCAAGGTAGATACTAAACGTTAATGATGCACCTAATCACAGTTCCGTGACCAGCAAGTTACAAATGCGGAGTTGAATGTGTAGCGGTCTCATTCTCTGCAGGGTGTAGCAACTCGCTTGGTTCATACGGGCATCTGGATAAAATGTCAGCCAAAACATTCTGAGATCCAGGTATGGAACGTATTGTAAAGCTGTATGGCTGCAAGGATATCGCATACCTCGTAGATTTAGATGATTTGACGTCTTTGGTATTAAGAGCAGTAAGTGCTTTCTGGTCGGATTCAACGATAAAGTGCGATCCAAGTAAGTATCTTTGGAGTTTCGTTATTGACCACACAAGAGCCAACAGTTCTTTGTCAAGAACAGAATACTTCTGCTCTATCGACGTTAATTTTCTCGATACATACATAACAGGATGCAAGGTACCCGAGTATTCCTGGAGCAATGCACTTCCTATTCCATAATTCGACGCGTCACTGCGTAGGATGAAAGGAAGGTTTGCATTAGGTGATCTTAAAACAGGAGCTTTTGAAAAAAATGCCTTGATGGTATCCAACGCGATTTGATGTTCCTGCGACCACCGAATCACGTTAGCTGCGCCCTTCCTTAACAATGAAGAGAAAGGTGCAGTGATAATATATATAATAACAAGAAACGTAGTAGACAAAGGCATAGACCTCAAAGACTGAACAAATGTCATAGCCTGTGTAAAAGTAAAGAAGTGTGAAAACAGTAGTAGACTAAGAAAATATTGAGCTAATAGGCCCAATAACAGAAAAAATAAAGATAGATATCCCACTTGAATAAAGTTGCAACAGACAGGATATCTGAAAATAAAGTAATTGAAATATGCAAGACATAAATGATATAAAGAAAAGAGAAATATCTGCAATACTAGAAAAGACAAGTACAAAACATACGGAAGAATGAAAAGTAACGCACCCACAAACGCAACTATGAAGTGCGTGGTGCAGAGTTTTGTACCAATTGCAAGTCTAGAGAATGGTACGCAAAAAGTGAACCATGAATTAAATTAATAGCTCTGATAATGTCACGATAGTTATTAAAGCGCGAAAAAGCAAACTGTTTAAAAGAATTTTGAAGTTCGAATTACGCGAACAAATTTAATATTACCGATTTTCTGAAAACAAATGTTTCAGTGCATACCACGTGGTATGAGACGGAATGTTGCGCACCGGAACAGTGCGATTCAGTGATATACGATCTCGGTCAGATCGCAACTGAGCCGGAGTATCATTCAAAATACAGGGTGTTTATAAAGTCGCTATGCAGGGAAATTTACGCCCGGGCGAGACTACGTCACCAGAAATGTGGTTTTCAATTGGGGCTTGTTGTGTAATGCTGCACACGGGATTGTGGAACACAGCATTGGAACACAGAATATCATGACGTAAATTTGCATCATTCGTGACGTAATTTCTAAAATATTTTTCAAATTCTGTGCAGAGCGACTTTATAAACACCCTGTATTATGTGTCGCGTGTGATAAACGTGACAAAGAATGAAATCACATATTATATTTTTCCTAGTATGATGTAACAATAGGATAAAATAGAAATGTTAGAAAAATATTATGTATAGGAACAGCCTAAAATAACAAAGTCATGAAGAGATATATAACTCGGAAGAAAAGAAATGATGACTAGTAAAGGAAAGAAGCGGATGACTGCATTTGCTGAGTCATCAAAGACAAAATCCAATATCACTTAGGCTAATATCTGCGTGAAGCAGAATCAGGTACCAATTGTAACCTGAGAGAATGGTGGTGAAAATACACACCATTGTCCCGCTCGATAACCATGCGAGCATCTCTATTGGTCCTAAATGTAACCACGGCGTCACCATACCTATTACTGATAGGTGGCAACAGACGCACAAACCTAACATCTGCCGTGTAGTTGAAAAAATTTCCAAGTGCTTGCCAAGTAGTTCGTTGTGGCAGATTGCTTACTAAGACAGTGCGAGAAAATGCACCTTTACCAATATAGGTAGTATTATTGTCACTTAAATGTGAGAAAGGATTACATTGATGCTTATTCCAATCATCACTATTGACATTGTTATTTCTTAAACGTAACCTATCCTTATTGTATGATGGATCATACTGGCTAGACCGAGTATGACATCTAATTCCATTCAAACCCACAGGTTTAGAACATGTCATAGTAGATAATCTGACAGGCATACTTATGCATTTGTGTTCAGATGTACTAGTATTATTACAATTACGTAAGTGCTGAACATCTGTATCAACACCACGATGAGTAACGTTATGAGCAACAGCAGCAAATTCCGTGTCAACCTTTTTTTCATTAACCCTACTCTGAAGAGCAGAGGCACCACAACTATGTTGTATAACCAGAGGATGATTGGCAGTATCAACCCCAGCATTGATGGTATCATGATTAACAAGCTGTTTATAGAGATCCTTATCAAAATACTTTGAACCAATCAGAACCTCATCAGACACCACACGATCGCCCTGGACATACTGGTCCGGCTTTTTACTACCTAGGGGCTGCACCTTTGTAATCTTCTTAGGAATGATGTTAGGACTCTCAGTCCCAGATGCAAGCTGATCCAGTTGATGAATGGATACATTTTTACCTGCGAGCATAGAACAATTAGTTAAATCATATGTTAAACTGCCTTCATTGCCATTGACATGTCGCCGAGACTTACACCCCGCAGAGGCAGTACTAATGTGAGGAGAATCAATGATATTATCGCGATGACGAGGGAAGATGTACCTGCCTCAGAATTTGATGACCTGACATTATCATCCTTAGTGGTCGTAGATTTATTAGTGGATGTCATATACTGATTCAACCTATGAAGAACCCCATCAGTGTGCAAGGCAGATGGTTTTAAGCAAGTCGGAGACGACTGTTTTCTAGGCAAAGTGAACACTTTGCTAACGGAATTATTTGTCTTTATTTTATTATTCACGTTCATCCTAACTCCAATATCATCACTTCCTGTAGTAAAATCCTTTACACTATTGACTATTACAACAGTTTTCTTAGAATCAGATTCACCTTGACCCTGTCGCCAAGATTTATTCCATGTAATGGCAGTATTTTTCTGTCGAGGGAAGTTGTATTTCCCTCGGAATGATTTATTAAAACCCTGATGACTATAAGCATTGAGTGCTTGGTGCTGACTCTTTGCTTTCGTGGTGTTAATCATCAACTTTAGGTATGATACTGTTAACCCTAACAGCAGACAACACTTTGTCGTTTAATACCACATCCAAGAGACTATTAAATCTGTTTCCTAAATTAGCAATTTCACCCTTTAGTTGTGAGATTTCTTCAACTTGCTTGATATTTATTTTTTTTCAATTCAATAGTTTCACTTACTTCACTCTGTAGTAATAAATCTAATAGCCAACCTGTCGTCATACTTATTTTCGAGGTGAACATATAAATGTCCATTGGCAGGCGTTACCATTTCCTTATCCTGAGATATTAATCTCAAACGAGTCATTTCTGATTTTAATTCTTGAAGCTGAACAAGTTGAGATTGAGTCTCTTTATGTACTCTCTGTTCTATTTCTTTTTCTCGCCTAGTTCTCATTTGTCGTGCTATTTTCTTGAATTTCTTCTTTTGTGCTATCAACACATGTGGTTGCAAACATTCCATATTCCTGGCCTTTTCTTTCTCAAGGTTTTGTTCGAGAACTACCACTTTACTCTTGTATTCTTCTTCGAGGTGACTCCAAGAATAATCATTATTCAAGGATGATACAACATATATATTGGGAGTTTCCATTTCCCATTTTTCACTTTCTAATTTCAAATCTACATAATCTGATTTCAACTTTTCATGTTCTAATTTCAAATTTTCAAACAATTTCTTACATTTCTCATTACGTTCATGAGATTCACGCATACGTTTCTCATTATCTTTATGCAGTAGTTTTAATTCAAGCGTGGAAGAGTTCACCCTACCTATCTGGTCATCCAACATCTGTTTCAACGAGGTCACCTCATCCTCTAACTCTTTCTTCTGATTAAGAGATAAGTCATGAAATTTCTTATCATCTGCTATCAACACCGTCACTTTATTCTTCAATTCAGCATTTTCAAAGTCTATTTCTAACAACTTTTTCTCATGCTGCCTTTTCAACTGATGTAGCTCATCCGTAAGAGCTTTCTCTTTACATAAGTGTTTCACCTTTTTATGATCATCATGCACCTTGTTGTCAAGTATCGCCTGATTTATTTTCTTTAATATATGATCATGTTTGACATGAACATGATGCCCCAAAAACATCCGAAGGTCCCTATCCAGTAAATCCGCTAAATCCTTAGCCATTATAAAATGAGGGACGGAGTGAAAATTATTCTCAGCAAAAAACCTTAGGGATGATGACGTATAAACCAAGAAACGGTCCAATACATGCTCTTCAAGTTCTGGGCCCTGCAATCTATCAATCTCCATACCATCCTGGAGAATCTCATCCAGAATAGACATCATGTCTAATTTTGTATTATATTCCGACTCAATAAGTTAAATATTTCCTAAAGAAATTCAAATTACCCCGTAACCAATGGATGACAAGTTCCTGTCCGTAGAACTTGTATAATTACTTTTTCAACTATTAATAATGTTATCACTCTCATATAAGTGCACTGCGTTCCTGTCCATAGAACGGCACTGAATACTAGTTAATTATTCAATATATTATTAATAAATGAAACAGGTTATGCATTAAAATGTTATTATAATACAATAGCATAGACAATGTAGACAATATAGACAAGACAAGATGTAGATTACAAAAGAACACGTTCGCAGAGATCAACTGAAGGAAAATGAAGAACTAAAAAGTGAACGTTGCAAAAGATGCAATAATAACTGCGACGGGAATAAGAACAAGACAAGAGACACCACAGTGTATAGATACAAAGGTGTAAAAAACTGAACGATAGTAAGATGGAGAAGGACGACCGTTACAAACAAAAGACATCATAAAAATAAGTACAGATCAAAAATATACCACGAAAACAATAATGAAATAACACGACGTTACAACTAAAAACAGTTAGGTCACAGAGAACCGAACACAGTGGACTTAAAATCCTTCGACACTTACGCGTCGGAACATTCCACTGCGGGAAGTCTGTAAATGTGTGTCCCTACAGAATAGTCACGAATGCCCTGGTGTGAAACTGGGATGTTTCCTTCATGATTCTCCTTTCCCAACCTCCCACGAGAAACATGGAACATAAAACATGCAGTACGAATAATATAGAAGTGGACATATTAAAAGAAGAGCTCAGCTAACATAACAAAGTGGAAAGAACAACAGCGTTATACTTATCTTTTGATGAGAAAAATTTAACGATCTTCACAGGATTGTCGAGTTTTGCAATCCGGCGCTGTATTACTGAGCAAGCCAACGTAACAAGTGGCAGAGTCCAAAGATGATGGTAATAGTTGAGTTCCACTTGACCTTGAATAGCCGTTACACTTGATTCCAAATCCAAGTTGTTGAGTTTGATAGTCAAGGTCAGTGTTGACAGTTGTAGTCTTGAGTTGACCTTGAATTCCAAGTTCAGGATGTCGCCTTGAAAGACTGTATTCTTCAATTCAACCGAGTGTGACTTGACTTCGATTCCTTCTTGAAAATTGATATTTTCAGAGCACACTTAACCACCAAAACTGTAGTCGCTGTTTTTGTGGAGGTAGGTACAGTCGACTACTAGGGTGTGCTGAATACGCGAAGTTCCTTCTTTTCCTTTTAATAATAGGTTAGTCAGTCAACATAAGTGCGAACAGGGCACGTCAACAAGTGCCAAGACGATCATGGGAGAACTCGTCGAATTAAATTGGTACATAGTTTATTTTACAATATACTTGAACGGGACAAGACATTCGACATGGTTTGACAGTTCAGTCGACATGATGCAGGTAATTTCAATAATTCAGTTAGATAGTTCCAGACCAAATCCTTTGAGCAATTTATGGCACTTATTAATTCATATAACAATGTACAAGATCATCAATTGAATACTATAACGGTTGACCTTGTGTCAAGGACAGAGACCCTCATTATAATCCATCACGTTATTTTGAGATATATATCAAAGTCTGTCAAGCAGTGCTGTTTTTGCAAGCAATTTATGGCGGCAGGGATGTACTTAAAGTTCAATATTTATAGAACAATTAATGTACGATTATAAATCAACCATATCGATTGGACACCTGTGCACCAAGTAGTTGCTGATCATCATTGATCTGAATAGCTGGATAAATCAGAACTTCAAGTTGACCTAGACTGGAGAAAGTCAAGGATGGGATGGAAATTAATATAGAAAAAAGCAAGATATTGGTGAATAGCCTAAGAAACATGTTCCGACCAACATTTGGGCATAAAGAAGTTAACCATCACGTATATTTTGAAGATATCAAGACAAGACTTGAGATGGCCTCAGCTGCCATGACAAAGTCTGGAAAAAGTCCAGTCCCTAAACAAATGGTATTATCTATTCTCGTAAATAATTAGATACTGGAGCCTTTTCGAACATTTTTGGGCATAAAGAAGGCATTTGCTTTAAAGCGCATATAAAAAATGGTTAAAGAAGATACAATACTTGATTAACCTCTCCTTGTAGCCGTGACTTGCTTGACGGCAGTCCAATGATTCATTGAAATAATATACATATTAATATAATGATTCCTTTAAGATACATGTAAGCTTTCCGTGAGTAGACTCCCCAAGTTCCTCCATTCTAGTACCATAGAGCGTAGGTTCTAGCTAGATGTCATTTGGGTGACACGTCACGACAAAATATATATATTAAAAATTCCAATTTCTTAACTGACTGGAATACGACTTACGTTTGTCACAGCTGACACTGACTTCCATCAATAAGTCATGTCGCCAAGTCATATTGCCCAACGCTTGGGACTAGAATAATAATAGACCTTAGGTCTCACACAGATGCTGGCTTGTTCCATCCAAGCTGCAACGTCATCTCATTTGTTTGGCAACAAGCGCGCCCGAAGATTTCCATACACAAAATTGTGCGTTTACGTGCGCGATAAATAAAATATATAAAGCCTATTACTAACACCTTAGTTGGTGCGTAATCTCTTAACAAAAGTAGGACCTGATGACTACTTGTGAATGTTAAGGACTCATAAAGGACGCAACCCTCAATTTCTTTTGATTTCCTTGCATTTTCGAATGCAGTGAAAGTTCATATTGCCTTGTGTATTCTTAATTTGATATCATTATCTGTTCCTCCAACTCTTTCTATAGTTCTGCCTTGGTATATAGTAGCCTCCGCCAGTTATAACTGACTATGGGGATGATGTCTTCTTGAAGTGATAACCCTCATCTGCTTTGTGTGTGTGTGTGTGTGTGTATGTGTTGGCCTGGATATGTGTGGATTCCACATCCTTTAGGCTCTGTGTATTTTTTTAGATTAAATCGTTGTGATCTCTCATCAAATATTCTCATTTTGCCTTCTATCTGGTTTCAGTTATGGGCGAGAAGAGCCATGTCGTCGGCAAAATCCAGGTCGACAAGCTCGATTGAGTTATCGAAATTAATCGCTACGGATGATTTACCTGTTGGACTGTTTTATACATTTCTTTTATTATTATTATTAGTTATAAACATTTCTATAGGATGAGGCTGTCGGTATCATGCACAACCTTTATTAGCTGTCTACTACGACATTGTTGTGGTAGGTTACAGTGTAACTACAATTTGCTCCCATATTAGGTCCCGGTAACACACGGGCGTCGCATGCAGCTGCCTATCTTCAACATGTCCTGGCGAGTTCCGACTCGTTATCTTAAGATATTGATTATCCATCCGAGCGTAACTGGTATTGTTTGCCTCTGCTAATTTATGTCCCCCCACTATTATGTATTATTATTATGTTTTCGTTCTTCTACCATAATTTTAAATCTATCTCGGACAATGTCAAACAATAAAATACAACTACAGGTTATTTTTAACAATGGGCGATCGTGTTAAAACGTTGTCCAGAAAAGGGATCGGGGTAAATCAGCGGCAGTTAACCGAGGAAGTGCGGGGATCTACTTTAGAAACACTAGAGCTCTTTAAATAACTACTTTGATAAAATCATGTCTGTTTTCAGGTTTCACAGTATTTGTCAATGTTATCAATATCTGATGATCAACCTCCTTCACTGCTATGGAGAGGGTGGTGGAAAATTCAAACTAAATAATGTTTTACCGAATGTTAACTTCACTTAAAAGAAATGATCACTGTCACGGGTTGCCTCCCCGTTGCTCTGCAGTGATGGTCCAGCAATGGCCAAAACCTAGAGTATCTAATGTGGGTCTTCAAAGGTATCTACCTTCGCACAAGATTACTCTTGGCAGAGATGCTAATAGAATAATGATGATGCTTCTGCCTTGAGGGAGTCTTCACAATATATTCAGAAATCAAGAACAATGCTGAATGTGTCTTAGCACAGTTAACTTATTATCTGCCCGGCAACTTTTGTGATGGCATATATTGTATGATTTAGCTCGTTCAAACCCCCAACTGATTTAATTCAGTGAAATCTTAATTTAGTACCTGTGTTGTAAGTCTATTTAAGTTGACCAAGACATACGAGTGCGGTAAACTCAAAAGGATTAAATCAACTATAAATTTGTATATATACAAATAATTAATTATATTTAACAGTGTAAAATGAATAATTAAAAAAAAAACGGTAATCATCACCGGGTGATGTTATGGGTATTGAGGGAATTGTCTGAAAGTTCACTTGGCAGCTTTTAAGTTTGTACTTAGCTGCCAGTAAGTTTGTTGGTTTCTGCTCCAGCCGATGGTTGGTTCTTAGCAGGTTATGGACCGACGCACTCTCGTCGCTGGTCAAGTCAGGAGGTTGTGGCACGTTACAAGATATATCAGGAAGTAATCACGAAGCTGGTCTAGCGTCTTCAAGACCCGTCTGATGATGGCATCTAGCGTTGACAGTAGGCCATTTATACCACACACTTTGTTCCAGAGATAGCACCCTCAACTGGTACCACCGACTAGTATTATGAAAAGAGAAACAAATACCCTCCTGAGTATTGGATTTCCTGACACACTATAATGTGCCCTCCCCCCTCTCCTCCATTTTCATTCCACCATCCCATCTACCTCAGAACTTTACCCTCTCTGAGCATCAATATTAATTTCAGGGAGCGGAAAACATTCATTACATTCATATTGAATATCTTTACATTTGCACTGGTTGAAGAAGTGAATAATATAATAAGTATGTACATCCGTTCTATCACCATCCACTCCCTGCTCCATACTGATCTTGGGACTACCTCTGCTTTTGGTTCTCTATGAGAAACTTGCATAAAGAAGTCACCAGCTCTTGCAATGGTGGTTCATGGAACCCTCATTTTATGTGGTTGAGGTTGCCAGCCTCATATGACCTGGACCCATTAGCAATTTTCACATGTTAATAAATGCAAAATATAGAGTTTAAAAATTTACAACTCACTCCAGAATCTCTTGGGAAGACTGTCTCCTCGCTCAGTGAAATAGTTAAGGCAACTTGTTTAAGATGCCTCGTAAACGCGGTCTGGGGTATTACTTTACATTAGGCTCCCACTCTGACTTTGTGTTCAGATTCCTAGGATTCCATCTTTCCGTGTTAATGTAGGTAGAGTTTTCCTGTGATATAAGTCCACAAGATGCTCAAACAAGGTCCAGTCCGATAAATGGAATTCTGATCCTATTCCTTACTCTGGCTAGCTGGCTCTCTTCTTGACGAGGTGAATTTCACAGCGTACTAAACCGGCGAAAGTGTCAGATTATAGAGCAACTTTCGTCCCACGCCCGTGGTTGTTACTATCTGACCAGGCTCCAATCGTAAGTGTTGTTTATAACATCTAGAAAGCTCAGCCAATTGTATTCAATCAGGCGTGTTATGATAGGGGTTATCCCAACAATTTCCTCATAGGAAAATTCTGCGTGATTTTTAAAAAGTCACTTTCCATATAAGAAATTGTTATTTCCGTCGATTATCGATTCTGTTTACACTCTCGACTTCCTACATTATCACAAATAATGTCTTCGTAACAATTCTGTCCGGAAGCGATTATAACATTTCCGTCGTCTTCAGGTGTGTCTGTCATTTGACCAGCACTCCCTGTGCAAACACAAACACCGGGGTGTCACTATACAAAAATGACTGTCGGCCAATCTGGTTTTACCTGTATCAACTTGTCTCATGTCCACTCCGGCAGGATAGCATTACATTCCTGTGCGAGTGATATTTTGTTATTTTCTTTCTCTCCCCTGCCCTTACGTGGCCACATAAAACTCATCTGAAGGTCAATGTTTATCTAATTTTCACACTTCAATTCACTTCAGTTCGCCGGTCCATCCCTGCGGGACTAATTGGGTCACAAAAATGAGAGGGTCCCACATTTGATCCCAGGTGAAAGACTAATGACGGTGTTTGCACAAGATGGGAGTAATCCTTTACAATTCTATAGAATAATAGAATCGCACATTGGAGGTGCGGATAAACCACGAAATGTCCAGACAAGACGGCCGAATTGCGCCGAGTCATGTTCTGATGGTGACGGGAATTACGTGGGATAGGCAAGTCAGATAATCCCCCAATCTGGGAGGACATGTTGAAGTGTGAGAGACGTAACTTGACCAAGTAATAATCGGATGTTTACAGCCCAATTTGAGAAAAGTAACGTTTGAAATTTTGCACTAGATGAGTCAAGCAAAATATTTCATCATAAATATAAACGTTCAAATAAGATTGGCTGTTACTTTGAGTGAGGCGCAAATAACCATTGCGCCGATTGGGTGTTTGTCCCAACAGCAAGGAAAAGCGTGGGCAGAAAACTTGCACTATAATCTGACAATTTTTGCAAGTCTAGTACACTGTGAGAATCGCTTGCCAAGACGACAACCAGACCTTTCCAGAGCAACTTTGAGGACTTCGAAGCCCATAATAAACTCTACCACTTAACAAGGACACCGGGAATCTGAGGAATCTAAAGCACAGAGTCAAAGTGGGAATTTTGTGTTCAGATTAACAACCCAACCTCAGTAATAGAACGATGACATGAACCACCACTGCAAGGGCTGCTGAGGCTGCTTTATTGCTAATGCCTTAAAAGCATACGTTCCTCCAGGGAGGAAAAGATGAAAGAGTCTTCTAATTAGCATTTTCAAGGTGTATTGTTGACGTAATACTATTGCCTTTTCATAATGTACATTTTACTTACTTACTTATTAGTTTTCCCCTTCTACTAAGGTTTGGAAGAGATGTGCCAACCATGATATGTATTCTTCCTGGCCTGGTTCCATTCTATTGCCATGTGTTGTCCTCCCAGCGAACTCTGGTCGTCCTGGATTAATATGCTTGTGTGGTAAACTCCCATTCTGATAAACCATCTTAGTTGGGACGGTTCTATTTGTCCAAGTCATTTATCGAGGCTGTCTCTTCTTGTTACTTCAACCACTTTCCTCAGTATATTTCTGAATCTGGCTTTTGATTTGCATGAACCACCATCTGCAAAACTGGGCTGGTGGACTGTTTATTGCCATCTTCGTTTCTTAAACCTCTTTCTTGCTGAGGAACTTTAAAAAAAAGTCTCCCATGCTTTTCGAGTGGCCAACTCTTCTTTGATCCCCCTTTCGGTCTAGTTAGCTCCGAGATATTTAAAGGGCAGGGAGGTTCTCCCAAAATCTGATGAATATCACCAGGGATTTACATGACCATCCCTCTCTTCTCCAATTGCAGGTTGGATTGGAGATCGTGCCTCTGATTTACATTTTCAAACCGGAAATGTAAATCTTCCAGTACCCCACTGACTCTATCTTGTACTATTAACCTTTTCATTTGAAAAGATGGTACAGTATCAATATAACTCTTCTGACTTATGGTTTGCTGTCCTCACATAATTTCTGCAAGACTTGTAGAAGCTCCAGTAAATATAAAGCTATTCAATTTAAATGTAAAGAAAGTTGTCTCTCGAGGGATTAAACTTAATTCTCATCGAGAGTAAATTCTGAGGTAAATAGGATGGTGAAATAGAGAGAATACTCAGGACGGCGGTTTGTTTCTCTTATTTTCCATACTAGTTGGTGGTACCAGTGAGGGTACTAATCTCTGGAACAAAGTGAGGGTAGAAGTGGACTGACGTCTAACTTAGACACCATCTTCAGATGGTCTTAGAGACGCGGGACCAGCTTTGCAGTTACTCGCTGATCTTACCTGGAACGTGCTGCGGCTTTAATCTTGACCAAAGACGTGAGAACTCCAGTGACCTATCTGCACAGAACCCAAAAAAACCCAGCGGGAGCAGAACGTACCATTTGCAGCTAAGTCAAACGTAAAAGCTGCCAAGTGATTTCTTATATAAAACCGTCATTACATCACAAGAGTGATGATAATTTGTCTGATAAATTCACTTTTCATACTTTTAAAACCTTGTTAAATCTAACTGATTATTAAATCTGTTATTTGTAAATATACACATTTAACGTCGATTTAATCATTTTGAACGTACTGCATGTTTGTCTCAGTCAATTTACTAAATACACTCTAAACAGAGCTATACCATAACAATAAGAATTACACTGAGTAAATCAGGGTATGGGCTTGAACGAACTGAAATTAATAATTGCTTAATTCTTCATAAAAGGCGACTGATCAGATATAAGTTAACAATTGCCCTGCCAACGCAGAATTGTTCTTGACTTCTGAAATATCTTATGAAAATTCCCTTGAAATAGAAGCATCACTATCCTGCTATCTCCAATTCTGCCAAGAGTAATCTTGTGCGAAGGTAGATACCTTTGAAGACCCATATTAGATACTCTTGAGTTTTGGCCACTGTTGAACCACTACTGCAAAGCAGGGAAGGCAATTCCGTGACACAACTCTCAGCGAGGAAAATCAGGCAAACAAATATGACAAATTATTACAGGAAGAAGTGTAAACAATGACTGGAAAATACCAAATATTTTCCGAGGTAGGAAAATAGATCGCGAAGAGCACGAAATGAATTTACGACACAAGAAATTAAAAGTTTCGAGGTCATTCTGTGACAGTCGCATTCCTGTATTATTCAGCTCACGAATAAAGTGAATTTTAGTAAGCTAGTTCGCTGGCAAGTGTTAGTGGTACAAGAGATGAGAAGAACCAGACAAGTGTTGGTGGTACAAGAGATGAGAAGAACCAGACAAGTGTTGGTGGTACAAGAGATGAGAAGAACCAGACAAGTGTTGGTGGTACAAGAGATGAGAAGAACCAGACAAGTGTTGGTGGTACAAGAGTGGTTGGTGGTACAAGAGATGAAGAAAAAACCAGACAAGTGTTGGTGGTACAAGAGATGAGAAGAAAACCAGACAAGTGTTGGTGGGACAACAGATGAGAAGAACCAGACAAGTGTTGGTGGTACAAGAGATGAGAAGAACCAGACAAGTGTTGGTGGTACAAGAGATGAGAAGAACCAGACAAGTGTTGGTGGTACAAGAGATGAGAAGAACCAGACAAGTGTTGGTGGTACAAGAGATGAGAAGAACCAGACAAGTGTTGGTGGTACAAGAGAAGAGAATCAACAGACAAGTGTTAGAGTGACAAGAGATGAGAAGAACCAGACAAGTGTTGGTGGTACAAGAGATGAGAAGAACCAGACAAGTGTTGGTGGTACAAGAGATGAGAAGAACCAGACAAGTGTTGGTGGTACAAGAGATGAGAAGAACCAGACAAGTGTTGGTGGTACAAGAGATGAGAAGAACCAGACAAGTGTTGGTGGTACAAGAGATGAGAAGAACCAGACAAGTGTTGGTGGTACAAGAGATGAGAAGAACCAAGAAAAGTGTTGGTGGTACAAAGAGATGAGAAGAACCAGACAAGTGTTGGTGGTACAAGGATGAGAAGAACCAGACAAGTGTTGCTGATACAAGAGACAAGAAGAACCAGACAAGTGTTGGTGGTACAAAAGATGAGAAGAACCAGACAAGTGTTGGTGGTACAAGAGATGAGAAGAACCAGACAAGTGTTGGTGGTACAAGAGATGAGAAGAACCAGAAAAGTGTTCGAGGTCAAGAGATGTGAACCGACAAGTGTTGGTACAAGATTGAGAAGAACCAGACAAGTGTTGGTGGTACAAGAGATGAGAAGAACCAGACAAGTGTTGGTGGTACAAGAGATGAGAAGAACCAGACAAGTGTTGGTGGTACAAGAGATGAGAAGAACCAGACAAGTGTTGGTGGTACAAGAGATGAGAAGAACCAGACAAGTGTTGGTGGTACAAGAGATGAGAAGAACCAGACAAGTGTTGCTTTTCATTAGTGGTACAAGAGATGAGAAGAACCAGACAAGTGTTGGTGGTACAAGAGATGAGAAGAACCAGACAAGTGTTGGTGGTACAAGAGATGAGAAGAACCAGACAAGTGTTGGTGGTACAAGAGATGAGAAGAACCAGACAAGCGTTAGTGGTACAAAAGATGAAAAGAACCAGACAAGTGTTAGAGGTACAAGAGATGAGAAGAACCAGACAAGTGTTAGTGGTACAAGAGATGAGAAGAACTAGACAAGTGTTAGTGGTACAAGAGATGAGAAGAAGACACTAGCGATGGACAGGACACACAGTGAGGAAAACTGTTGATAGCATTACGAATCCGCAGGTAGGACGGGGCAGAGAAGGCGGAACAAAAACACGGAGAAGAGAACTGGAGAGAGAAATGGAAGGTATGAGGAAGACATGGATAGACCTTGAGCTGATGGCACGTGACAGGAGGATGTTGCATGAATTTTCTGGCTTATGCCCCTTTGGGAGTTGAAAGGTAGTGAATGAATTTATCTTTCCTTGCAATATTAGTTTCAGTCACATTGAGTTTCGCCCTAGAAGTATAAAATTTATCATCGGAACACTTGGTTTGTCGAGGTGTACACACACGCGGACTCATTTGTGATTAGCACCATCTGTTCCCCTTCAAAGAAAAAGAAAAAAAAAACGATCGATCACGAGATCTAACCAACTTACGTGTTCATTAATATCATTTCCCGTTGGCAACAAGGAGGTCTGTGGGTTCAGAGCAGAATCGCGCGGTCTTTGTTAGAACATAAGTGTCAAATTAAAAAAAAAAATTAAAAAAATTTTAAAAAATCTTATATTTTCTGCAGCTAGAATTAAGGGAAGTGGATACTTGAATTACGGTTAAGCAATTCTCTGAATTGATAATTCTTATTCTCAGTATCTTTTTACAAGGCGTAGGGGTCAAACATCGAGCAATAACTTACTTTACAGTTCTGACTGTACATTGAAGACTTCCGAGGAACATTTTCGTTTGAAAGTCTAACATCATTCAGACAATGAATTAATTGCACTCTTTCGTTAAGACAGTGGCCCTGCGTATTTGTTTTCAACTGGCATTTTCTCCTGTTAGCATTTTTGAATGTACCCAGACAACCTGCAGATCAGCAGATTATGAAGCTCTTAGCCTAGTAGTTAGCTTTTGATCTGCCCGGCTTATAGCAATGATACCTCTAGCAAAACTGTGTGAGCCAGGGATTATATATGCTCTCCCACCTCGGTAAAGGAGGCAACATCACGAGAGATATGTCATTTTGATGTTTCATGAACTTTGTAAAAGACTGTAAACACGGGCACCTTAGCTTTTTCAATTAGACAGCAGCACTTGACAGCAGCAGAAGCCATGAAGCTATATAAGCAAGTTAAAAGTAATATATCTGCCCCGTCTGTTTCATGTGATGAAGACGATGAGTTTTCAAAAAGAAATGATAACACAGACTCCATAAATGTTAGCGAGATATGGGAAAATCATACGACGTGGCTGGAAATTCAGGTACCAGAAGAGGGCAGAAGGCAGGATATATTTCTATCTTGTCAAGACCTTGAAAGAGGTTAAGAAAGATTTCAGGAACCCAGTAGGCACAAAAGTTCGGACAGGTATTTTTGCCAAACGTTTCGGGGCGTTTTTTTTTTTTTAAATGACAGTGATATAAATTGTGCTGTGGGCAGTGACCGAGACAGATGTCACATTCGCTAAGTCACACTGAATGCGTCGATTAACTGTAGCTCTATATTAAGTGTTGTTTTCAATTGTCCCACTGCCAATGAAATCATTCGTATCAGCTCATTGCAAGTATATATTCTAGCGGGGAAAACGAAATACGTTTTACTAAAATAAAATGATAAAGACAATTGTCTCTGTTATGACCATAAAGCCTTTGTCTGGAACAAACGAAAGAAAAAAAAGAAAAAGGAAAGGGAGAACTCAGTTAAATACATTTAACTCTTTGACTCCGCAATTATTTTCCACCCTGTGCCGTAATTTTAATTCGTGATAGACTAAAAACAACGCCCAGAGAGTTGTTTTGGCACGGGTGTCAAATCTGACCAACGCTCTGAGCGTTGTTCCGGAGTCAAAGAGTTAAAAAAAAAAGAATTTACACAATGAGACCCGGGAAGCTGATGTAGCTCTGGTGAATTCCAGAGGTCAAAATATTTTTGACACTGGAGTATAATGATGAGGGAATTCAAAGGTGTCAACACTCGCTCAAGATTACTCTTGGCAGAGATATAAATAGAAGAATGATGCTTCTGTTTCAGACAGTCTACAGGAATTTTAAGAAAGCAAGCATAACAACTGAAATCGTCTAAGCTGTCATGAACTTTTTATCTTCCCGCTCCTTCTGTGAGGAAAAATATTACTTTAATAGCTCTGGATGGTTTTGTATTTAAAAGAACTGAGTCATACGGGTGCAATTCACTCAATGATGATTAAATGAACTATCAATTTGTATTTATACTATGGCAGTAGCATGTCCATGGCGGTAATGCTGTTGTACTTACTTACTTAGTAGTTTCTCTTCTACCGTGAGGTGTAGAGGTTGTAAGAGAGAGCGCCATACTATTCTGTCGGCTGTCTTCTTCCTGGCTTGATTCCATTCTAGTCCTCGTTCCTTCAAAATTGTCTAATGGTTGGATTTTAGGCCTTGACGTATCGTTTGGTTGCGGACTATTTCTCTTCTTGTTACTTCAACCATTGTCCTAGATACCTCATGTCTGAGGTTTGGATCTGGCTTTTGTGGGTTGTAGTCATTGCCCATGACTTGCATCCATACCTCAAGAATGTGACATAGGTGGAGCGGTATTCAGTCATCTTCGTCTTCTTACCAACTTCTTTTTTATTGAGGAATCCTCGATTTATTGCTTGAAAAAGTCTCCCAGCTGCTGCTATTCGGGTAGCCAACTTTTCCTTGATGCCTCTTTTCCGGTCTATGACAGCTCCAAGGTATTTAAAGTGGTCGACCTGCTCTAGGACATGTTCTCCCAGCTTAATAGGATGTCGTCTTTCCTCTTGTGATATCACCATGGTAGCTTAATCTGATGTCTTCTTTCCTCTCGTGATATCACCACGGCAATGCTGTTGCAACCACTCCAATTGTAAAGCCAAGCGTCTTCACGACCCGTCTGATGTAGGTGCCTAACGTAGCCTGCTAGCAACTTGAGCCACAGACTTGTACAACTAACGTGTACCACAAACTGTGAGAAAGCAAATGTCTCTTCTAAGTATAGGGTGTCCTGACATGAGAATCATTCCCCCTTCGCTCTATTACACCACTTCTTCTTCCTCATAAACTTTACCCTCCCTGATCATTAATGTTAAACCCAGTGAGTAGGATGAAATTGCGTTAGGACAGCGGAAAACGACAAGTGTATTATTTAAACATGTTTGATAATACTCATCATGTGACGTATTCTTTCCAGAACGTTGTCTCCATTACAGCTGCTCTGAACGCATCATGATTCTGGGCAAGTCGACTTGCATCAGCCAAAGTCAAGTTCAGACTCTCTGTGATGTCCTGGGTCCACCGTCGTCTAGGTCGACCCCTTCCCCTTTTTCCAGGGACCATGCCTTCCATCACTATTTTTTCCAGACCATTATGTCTTTTTATATGACCGAAAAACTTCAGCTTCCTTATTGCGATGGTATTTAGGAGCCAATGTTCCTGTACGTTTAGTGAGTGCAACACTTCTCTGTGATCTTTTCTCTGTCCAGGGTATTCTCAACATCCTTCTGTAGCATTTCATTTCGAATGATGTAGCCTTTTTTGCAACTGTTTTATTGAGTGTCCAAGTCTCGCAGCCGTATGTTGCTAATGGGAATATACATGCTCTGATCAGTTGTAACTTTGTTTCTTTGCTTGTGCCTTGCCATAGGTTTTTCATCTGTATTAGTTTATGTGAAGCAATTGCAAGTCTTCTTTTAATTTCTACTGCACAGTCGCCAGAGCTGTTGATGATTGATCCTAAGTATTCGAATTCATTAACACTTTCCAGTTCTTCGTTATCAATTTCAATTTCTGGTTTGATCTTTACTTTGTCTGTTGTCAATACTTTGGCCTTCTTGGTGTTTAGGTATAGATTCTGGGCCTCGCTGTGTTTTTTTGGTGGACAGAATTAATTGTTCAAGTCCTTCTGGGTTTGTCGATAGGAGGACTGTGTCGTCAGCATATCTGATTTCCGGGATCTGATACCCGCCGATGGTAAATGAGTCAAACTCTGTGTGTTCTTGGTCATCTCTTACGTTTCTCATGATATTCTCGGCATAAATGTTAAACAGGTAAGGGGAAAGGGTACAGCCTTGTCTTACTCCTTTCTGTACATCAAACCTTTCTGACATCAAACCTTTCGAATAGTGTCGGGATACTGGTTTTAAGAGGCCTGCTTACACGTGGGCGGGGTATTACTTTAATTATAATCGAACTATTATTCTGCGTGTATGTTCTTAGGATTCGTGGTTTCCAGTATTAAAGTCGAGTTTTCTTTCTGTCTAATATCAGAAGATCCTCTAATACTTGGTCCTGTCCTTATGTTGGAATCCTGTTTCTATTCGTTATCTTGGCGTCTGAAATGTCTTCTTGACGAGATGGAAAAGCAGTGAAGTAGCCTTAAAATGTTGTAGATTATAAGCGACATTTTGGTTCACATGCTCATGTGGTTTCGTTGGAAAAAGCTCCAATCAGAAGTGGTGTATTTTAGCATTTTCATGCCAAACCAACCATCATCAAGGCGTCTGATATTGGAAGAAGTTTATCCCCCACCACCCTCCTAAAGAACATTCTACATGACACCATAAGATATTTGACCATTTAAGGTCTTGCTTCTTCCGTTTCGCCTGTCACGTTTACAAACTCCCTACTTCACAAATTTAACATTATAATCTCCTCCCAGATGTTATTTCCTTGTAATTTTTTATCACAGCAAAGTCCATCTGTCGAAAGTATTACATCACTGTCCGTGTCTTAATCTTCAACAAAATGGTCATTATCCTACACCCCAGTGAGATCTGCCGTGTATTTTATCATGTCATGTTTGCAAGCTCGCACCTTAGTCGGAGTTAACAATAGGAGTGCCACTCAGTGTTAACTCTTACTCCGCCTGGAGCTAGCGATTAGCGAAATGTGAAGATGGCACGCTCGCTCTGCACAAACAGAAGTCGAGCAATCAAGATAATTAGTAAGGGAGTGACAAACAGTACACAATATGATAAGAAAACCTTGAACGATGAAAGCGAAACAACGATAAGAAGCGGGTGAAAAAAGACAAAAGGAAGTGCACTGCAGAGAACGAACGAACGAACTTTATTTTCACAGGGTTTAGAATTGGGCTCGCTGGCCCGTCTAACATTCTGCCCTTCCTTTCTCTCGTCTTCCATACTGAATCCATTTATTCGTACATGTATTTTAAATATTACTTAAATAATAAAATAAAATATAATATAAAAAAATCCCAACATTGTAACAGTACAATAACAGTTACACATATTTACAGTACCTAATCATAATTAAGTCGGCGTCTGTGGCCTAATGGATATGAACGCAGTTTCATAATCCAGATATACCAGGTTCGAAACCTGCTGTAGGCGGTTTGGTAGCAAACCGCTTTGTGTGGATTTTTAACAATGGTATAAGCGCCGTACCGTTCAGAAAGCAATGGCAAACTACTGAATGAAAAAAAATTGCCTAGAAAAATCACAAACAGCCAATAAAAGCTGGGGTTGATTGCCACGTCCTGTAAAGGATAAGCAACTAACTTTAATCATAATTAATACTAAAAAGGGCAAAATTATCTTTAAAACCTACATATGATGTTACATAATTATTTAAGAACATAACTAAATTAAGGTGACATTAATCTGCACTCATGATTTATTTGAAAAGTCTGTGATTGAATGAATATGGACTAAGCGTGTTTTTAGGCCGTGTGATAGATTATTCCACAGATGAGCAGCAGAAAAAGGTAAACTTTTCTTCAATAAGTCGAGCCTAGGCTTGGGCATGTGTAATTTATTTAAGCGTTGTCTACGTCTTCCGCTGTATTTGAAAATAGACCACAGATACGTTGGAGCATTCTGTGATAAGATTTTGTGAATAAATTTGGCTTTATTGAAGAGAAAGCGCTTTCTTAGTTATTTTTTATTAAGATATGTATGTGGGTCTACACACTGTGTGTGGTTTTTGTCTGAAACTAGGAGCACTGAACGTTTTTGTAATGAATAGAGTCTTTTAGTGTTGCACATGGAGCAGCCATCCCAAATTGTGGAACAATAGTTTAGATGTGCTTGTATTTGGGATGTATGAACATTTTTCGTGTTTCCTTATCTAGGAAATGTTTGATTTTAGCTGACTGGTAAACTTTTTGTGCCG
Source organism: Oreohelix idahoensis (assembly GCA_024509875.1). Taxonomy (NCBI): domain Eukaryota; kingdom Metazoa; phylum Mollusca; class Gastropoda; order Stylommatophora; family Oreohelicidae; genus Oreohelix; species Oreohelix idahoensis. The sequence continues at coordinate 78,032 of JAMPIV010000311.1, read as the reverse complement.
TTTGTTTGGTCAGTGCTTGTACATGCGAATTCCAACTTAAATGTTGGTCAATTATGAGTCCTAGTGTTTTATTTTGATTTACATTTTCAATTAAAGAGGTTCCAATGAAGAGCTGAAGTGTTGTTTTCAGTGAGTTTTGTAATTTTTGTCTAGTTGATATTATCATACATTTTGTTATAATGATATTTATTTGCATGCAGTTTTCATTGCTCCACTTAATAAGATTGTCTGTGTCGCTTTGTAATAATATTTCTAGCGTGTTGCAACTTTTATCACTAGTATAAATGATACAGCCATCGGCAAATAGGTCGCAGGATGAGTGATTGATATGTAGTGGAAGGTCATTTATGTATATGGAAAAAAGTAGAGGGCCGAGAATAGAACCTTGAGGAACATCGGTGTCAATAATAGTTGGGCGTGACAAGTAGTTATTGTACTACACTACTTCCTGTCTGTCGGACAGGAATGATTTAAGTAATGACACTAGTTTAAAGTTAACTTTCATTGTTTTCTTATTTTCTAATTTTCTTATTTTTTCTAATTTTCTTATTAAAACAGATCTAACATTTCAAATGCTTTCCTAAAGTCTACAAGGATTTCACCACATATGTTATTGTTATTGATGGTTAGGTGCAAGTTGTCTATCATCTTAGTTAAAGCTGTGTGGCATGAATGCTTTTGTCTTCTTCTTCTTCGTTCGCCCTGAAAAGGACGGTGGTTGCGTTGTGTCTGTTTACAACGTAGCTGTGATATCTGCACCTTTCGGTCGACACATCCGACTTCTGCACGGCATTTTTAGGACCGGGTTTGCCTTCCCATTTCGATCCACACTCGCTCAGCCAGCCTGCACAGCTGCAGACTGTTTCCAGGACCACCACTTGGAGGTGGAGTGCGGTCTTGACCAGCTCTGGTTCGCTGGTCCTGACGCAGGCAGTCAAGCTATGAGTCGCTGACTGCGGTCTCTATTGCTGCGTCTTCGAATGCTTTTGTCTAAACCCTGACTGACTGTCGATTAGCAAGTCATTGCTAACTAGGTACTGTAGTGTTGTCTTATGTATTTGTTTTTCTAGTGGTTTAGATAGCGATGATAAAAGAGAAATTGGTCTATAGTTACCAAGGTTACTGTTATCTGACGAACCAGATTTGAAGAGAGGATATACTTTGGCGATCTTAAAGGCCGAAGGAAAATAACTTTTAGCGACACATTGATTATATATATATATAAGTTACTGAATCACTGATAGCTGGTGCGGCATAACGCAGTATAAGAAGAGAATAAGAAAGAGATCACAGAACACGTAACGATCGAAGATGTGACTCGTTACATCATCACAATTTTTCCATGTCTAGACTGTCTAAAAAGGGCTTTTAGTGATTATTTTGTTCTATAGGTGAATGGTTATATCCACAAACTAATATGCTTTTGAAATGGAAACAATTCAGTATTTTTTTGTTGTTATTTTTTCACTCTAGAAAATAGATTCTGTCAATAAGTGCATAATTGCTTGTTGATGAACAGTCTTCATTTTCATTTTCTCTGTATATAAAGCATGGCGCCACCACGGCAGCTTGCACCAAAGCAATCATGTGCGCTCAAAATGGTGGTTTCTGTAACCATTGCTTTACTTGATGAGGTAGCTAGCCTCTTGCATGTTGATGAATAGTAATGTACATTATATGTGGTGCATTTTATTGTGCATGCTCTTTTAGTCTTTATATATAACGTGAATGGTGACGGAAATCGTGAAATATCACAGCTAAAAAATGTGACAGTGACGATATCCTAGTCTGGCAAGATAATTTCTTCCTTGTTGGAAAAATCTCGAAAATAATATTATTGTTGCGTTCGGCTGTATGGTTGCTTTGATTCGGCCAATCTGTCAGGACTTGAAAGATGTGCGACATCTGGTAACTTAAATCGATGAGCTCTCGAGGTTTTGAGTCATTCTGCGTCCAATTCAGGGATCTTCACACTTTTGCGAGTGGAGTCACATAGCTGCGTGTGTCTCAGATTGAAATGTTGGATGCTTTTGATCCACTTGCATACGTACAAAATATATATATAGTAGTATTCAGTAACACAGTTTGTTCTGTGCTGCAATTGTTGTTCCATATCGAAAGACTGCGACTTTTTAATGTACGGAAAGGTTGCGACTTTTGCTTTAAATAGAAGTATCGCTATTTTGTTTTCTATTCATAGAATGACATTTTGGCGTTGGGAAAAAACGGAAGGGTAGACCTTTGACACCATATGGCAACATATGTCAACATAGCATAACGTTATATTTATTTATTATTCTTTAGTGCTGGATACTTGAATATTTTGAGGAAATACAGTAGCATTTTCTTTCGGGGAAGGCAGAGACTTAAACAAAATTCATTCATCGTTCACTTTCCTCCGTGCTTCTTACGGTGCCACCAATAGCAATTAGTTTTACGTGATCAGGTTGCCAGCGCCACGCTTAACCTTGTATTAGCCGCCATGTACGGTGCAGTAGACTTGAAAAAACATTAAGGTTACCATATTAACTTGACAGCGGCATATAGAAATGGGGTTTAGTGTTTACATAGAAACTGTCTTGAGAACGAAGTATTTTTTTTTAAATAATAATTTTTAATGTTGTTGTTGATACGCTTGTATATTCATTATGAGTTCTGAAGTACAAAAAAATCTACAGACTTTCATAAATGGGTGCTTGCATAGAATAGAAGGATTGAAATAGCATAACATGGTCATCAATGTGGAACTGATTACAAGAATCAGACTAATGTCAGTGGAACAAGAGATGAGAAGAATCCGCTGACGGGGGAATAGGACATACATTGAGGAAACCTGTTGATAGCTTTACAAGGCAGTCCTTGTTCTGGAATCCTTAAGCTAAGAGAGGCAGAGGTAGACCAAAAACACACGGAAAAGAGAACTGGAAGTGAAAGTGATGAGAAAGACGTGAAAATAGCTTGACCTGATGGCACTTGACAGGAGTGCTTGACGTGTTTTTGTTGAAGATCTATGTATCTTGGGGAGTTAAAGGGTATGAGTTCTGAAGTAGACAACCAGCTAAAGGGTATGAGTTCTGAAGTAGACAACCAGCTAAAGGGTATGAGTTCTGAAGTAGACAACCAGCTAAAGGGTATGAGTTCTGAAGTAGACAACCAGCTAAAGGGTATGAGTTCTGAAGTAGACAACCAGCTAAAGGGTATGAGTTCTGAAGTAGACAACCAGCTAAAGGGTATGAGTTCTGAAGTAGACAACCATATTCTACAAAAAGATACACTATTCATAATTTTCTTCATCTAGAACAAATTTAATGTAATCAGTTTGGGAGGTTTTATGTGATCTTTGTGCCCCGAGGAAGGAACTGGTTTTTGTTCTAGTGACAGCGCGCAACTGCTGCTTAATTTGTGTGTGTTGAAGAGTTGTTATTCTGGCTAGTTGCCCCGTGTAGTCCCCGGGGGTCTCTGGTGAGACAAAGACAGAATAGCAATGCTGCTCCCTCAAGCATGACGCACTTATTGTACTTTTCCCCTCCACTATTTCCGTGAAGCGTCGTGGGGAGATGAAGTTTGCAGTCTCGTGCCATGCATGTCGTAAGAGCAGGGCTGGATTAACCATTAAACAAAATAAGCATGTGCTTAGGGCACCAAAGGAAGGGGGCACCACAGAGTTTCCCCCCTAGCTATTATGCCCCTTAACTCTCAACTCTTTCACGGCCACACTTGACTTAAGTCGAATTTTTGTGTTATTGTATTTATTGGCCGTGTTTCCCTAGTTATAAGTAAATAATTTGCTTATATTGCTTACTGCTATTTAGTGTTAAATAACATTTTTTTTAAACTTTTCATTTAATATAGTTATGCTGTCTGGCCTGGAAGAAAACTGAATTTTCAATCTCTTATTTCACCATCAGCACTTACGGAGTCTTAAGTCTCGTCAGTTAAGCACTGGAAGGGCCGGGGGGGGGGGGGCCATGGTTGGGCTGTTCTTAGGGCATCAGTTGGTTTTAATCCGTCCCTGCGTAAGAGGTTGTCAATATGAGGTTGTGTATGGAACTGGCAACATCATAATATAACATCAATTGTTGCAGCAACCACTGCTGCAAGAGACCTCGTATGCTTTGGTGCAAGCGTACTGGAAGGAGGCCAATGGCAGTGGTGTCTCCATGCTCCATAGGAAGCAAAAAGGAAAGACCTTGATTATGTCTAGAGGTGTTATTGTTGTATTAAAGGAACATAGGAAAGACGAAAGGTTAGAGCGCTGGCCTCTCGTGACAAAGGTGCCGGGTTCAAAATACGGTTACGTCACGCTCCAGTCTACCCTGCAGTAAATAGGTACCTATCTCTTCACTTGAGTTAGGGGAAAAAGGCAGCGAGGAAGGGAAGCAGTCACCTCACCTCTTGATGCTTTACTTAGTAGAATGAAATCTCTAACATTTCACTCCCATCCCGCAGTATCTGCGTATGACTACCTTTACCTTAATAGGAAAGATGAACATTATTTAAAATGCTTGGGTGTAGGAGCCGTTAAAAAACTTAGCAGTCTAATCATATCGATCTTTCATACCTTTATCTGAAATTGATCACTCAATGGCCAGAAACTCATATACCCCCTGGGAGTCACGGCCTTGAGCCTGATCCTCTTCAACACTGTCAGGAAGTTAATGAACAGAAATACTTGCTTGAGGGTCTATTTCTGATGATATGTGGCGAGCTAGGTAGCTCCAGTCTGCAGACGGTAACTGTCACGGATTGCCTCCCCTTAGCTCTGCAGTAGTGGTCCACCAGTGGCCAACACTCAAGAGTATCTAATATGGGTCTTCAAATGTGTCTACCTTCGCACAAGATTACTCTTGGCAGAGTTGTAGATAGAAGGATAATGATGCTTCTATCTCAAGGTAGTGTTCACAAGATGTTTTAAGAAGTCAAGAACAATGCTGCTTATGGGAGAGCACTATTAACTTATATCTGATCTGTCGCCTTTCGTGAAAATTAAGCAATGGTTTTAGCTCGTTCAAGCCCCCAGCTGGTGTAATCCAGCTAAATTCTTTTATAAGTATTTGCTCTATAGATGTAAATATATGTCTAGATGTATATATATTAAAGAGTCTTACTCATACGTTTGCTTTCATACCTATAATAACTGAATCAACTATGGTTGTTTTGTTTTAAAATAACATGTAACAAATTTAATAATCAATTAGTTTTTAACGGGTTAAAATAACGAATTTTAGATGTATATAAAAAGTGTCTTCACTGAAACAGGGGTTGAGGATTTTTTTAAAAAAATGTGTCCTTTTGCTGTTTCCTTTAATAAGAACTTAGCCGGTCTAAGTGACTCCTGCAGCCGTGGTTTCGTCAATTATCTTGTGATGAGGGCACTTCTTCACACAAACCGTGAAATGTAGGTGGTTAGTGTTGAATCCCTGCTCTTGACTCACAACTAGTGGCGTAGAAACTTTAGTCTTGCAGCTTTGTACCACGAACTTTAGACAAAATAAACAGAACAAATGCTCTGTTAAGTACACTTGTGGGCTGCAAATTAACAGGCGCATTGTCTCGCTCTCCACCCACCAATGTAAGCCTCTCTGAATAATTAACCTTTTGAGTATACACAGCGTAACTCAGGGATTATTATTAGATATCACCGCGATTCTTCTGGGTATTCTAATGGGAAAATATGGGCTTGGACAACGCGAGGGCAATGGCTTGCCTGAATTACAATTAACAAGGTACATATATCTCACAAAATGATTCTATACACTGTAAAGTTTCTTTTCTTCTTTCCACTCTGTAAGGAAGAGTGGTGTGTTGTTGAGATCAGGCATGCTCCAGTCTACCCAGCTGTAAATGGGTAACTCACTCTAGTCCTGAGTTAGGGAAGGCAAAGGCTCCAGGGGAAGCAGGCCCTAAACTTGGTCACTCCAACCGACGCAGGATGGTGTATGTATGAAGTAGAAGTGTAGAGTGTGATTACCGCGAATGGTGTACTGTTCGTGTGCTGACCAATATAACCACTCATACACTTGTGTCTACAAGGCACCAATGCAGACTGCTGGAATCTTTGTTTACTCAATTTATTCAGACGTACACACTGGGACATACGAGTACATCATGGTATGTTGACATATCAATTTGTAGGTATACATAGCAGATCTGAAGTCATGACACATTCAGAAATAATGGGCAGTACATCAAAAGTTCAATGTCATGATTTATTAAGGCCGCATTCCCCTATCTGACTAAACGCGTCAGTGAAGGCAGATCGATAAATAACTAAAGTTACTTGACGTCCATAGTTTGTAGTATATATTATGAAACCACGAAAGGGGGGGTTTCTAGCAAGATTGAGATCTCCCTGTCACTGTCCGATAATAGGATAAATAATCTGTTCTCTTGGCAGTGACCAAAACATATGATGACCGAAATCTAACATGGCTGCCTCCCTGAGTTGTCGTTCACTCATTCATAGGAAGGAGAATATAAGCCAGAGTTAATTTATAATGGGTATACAAATGATTTCATAAATGTTCCCATACAGCTCTACGATGATCAGGTTAATTCACGTAGCCATAACCGCTGTAGGAAAGTCTGTCATCTTTGTCGATACAAAACACGACCCTAGCGATACGAAGCACAATGTTCCATCTAGGTCGAATCGACATGAGATCATCAAAATAGGGTCTGGCAATACATGGAGTCCGAATTATACATTGTACCGTACCTTAGGAGAGTCTCTAACATAAACTATAGTAGAGATACCATCTCCTTTAGAAGAAAACCACTTCCTGAATTATATTTCCTTAACAATCTACCAGCCCTTTGAAAAGTGCGTACCAGCCATTATCACGGTACATCGGAACTCATCACGACTTGTCAAGACAACTCATACTTCCGCTAGACCGGAATAATAAGAATCTAGTCCCGCCTACCCATCCAAAATATACAATATAGGACTGATTCTACTTGTACTAATAATATGTAATACATATGAATTCAGGCCATAAACATAATAAGCAAATTAATATATTTTCTGGCCCTAAAAAATAAGTACAAACGTAAGAGCAATCCATGCGCCGGATCAATATCAAGAACGATTACTCCTATAATCAAAAGTGTGAATCAAACATGGATTCTCTCGCTTTTACCATAGACAGCATTTTCATACACAAATGAATGAATGTCTATATTTTTCCCATATTAAATAGCCATATCGATTTTTGTAATATGTGCGTCAAAATATGCACGCAACATACACTTTAGGCACATGTGATGTAATCATCACTCATCACGGCTCCATTCGGAGTCTGGGGTTGCTGTTACTTTCGTTTTTCTGTATGAACTAATATGAAGCAATCACCAGCGCTTGCTGTAGTGGTTTATGAATATACTATTTTCATATGTTGAGGTTTCCAGTCTCATATATAACCACTTAGCAAGAAAAACATGTCAAATTCACATTTGTAAAATATAAGTTCACAACTTACCCCAAATGGGATGTACAATCTCCTGGCACAGTTAGAATGGACACAGCAACTTAGGTTAGATGCTTCAAATCACTTGTCTGGGTAATTTTAGAATCCCTCTTATGACTTGATTCTGATTCCTGAAGTCTCCAGCCTTTGTATTTAAAATTGCGGGTTTACTTTTAAGTTTCAAAGTTGCCCAAATACTCTGTCCTGATCCTTTCGTGGGGAATCTAAGTCCTATTCTCTCCTGGCTCTCTCTCAGGAGTTGCTTCTTTGACGTTTAGCAGTGCTGTGTGTCTAAGTCTCAAATTGTTAGATTATACATCTCAATTTTCGCTCCAAGTCCCATATGGCAATTCCGATGAATTTGCCAATGAAATCCAATATCTATTCCGTCTCTCAAATTAAACCAATCGTAAGCTCTTTAGAACTATGTGGGTCGGGGTGTTTAATTTAATTTCCACCGTGTGTTTTAAATTTATCACTTTGAGAATGTAAAAGTGTGATCTCTTTCAGATATGTCCGTAATACTTCCGATTGCACCTTTATGCAAACTCACAAACACATCTGTGAACTCATTTCTTTGCTGATATAATCTCCCCAGACGGTTTATCTGTATTATTGATACAGAACGTCCATCAGAAGCGATTATCTAATTATCACCTGTGCCTTTGCACATCTCTCAGACGGCTTTCTCAGACAGACAGCGAACGCACGTGGTCACTTGCCTGCTTGCTGCTGGCCCCGGAAATGAATTACGTCAAAGTCGCTATTCCTCTTCACGTTTACTGTCTGCATCAAAGGTGGCTAGACGACTTAAGTGATAAACGTATTATCCGCTGACCTGTTCAGTTAGCTTTGTCATGCTATGATTCACATGGTGAAACGTAAATAAGTCTGGGAGCGGCTAGGCAAAAAATGTAGGTGCATAAAATGTGTCAAATAATAGGACGATGAAGGAGAGAGAGAAGGGCGCAAAAGTACATGCACAAAACGTTTTGTGACAGTAACTAGAATTTCTGCACACTTGTAAGCTGAAGCAACTCCGTTGGTTGGTTTTTAAGATGAAGAACTTTGATCCACAAATTCATGGACTAATTAGAAAAGCAATCGCAACTTAATGGCTAGCAGAGACAAAAACATAGAAACAGCTTGAACACATGGCATAAAATGGGAAGGATTTAGTTTGGATCTTATTGAAGAATGTTTCGGATGGTGCTGATGGTTATTTATCATTTTCCATTTCGCTCATTATGAAGCATTGGGCCACTTGTGCCGCTGGTACTACTTGCAGGAAACCTGGACCAAACATTTATATTATCTTGCAGCAGTGGTTTGTGCAGCAATTTGTTGTACATGATGAGTTTGCCAGCCTCATGCAAAACTTGACATTAAATGGTCTAAAACGACATGCCTGAGGGAGAAGTAAACCTATTTTTTCTTTGTCTCATCAAGGGGAAGCAACACGGGGCAGTTGACGGTTAATTCTGATAATCTAGCAAAACAGGTCAGATTGTGGGACAGTTTATATGTTCGGAATGGCCGATTTTATCTGTACTCAAATATGACTAAATCATAAAGGAATACATATTTTAATAAGCTATTAAATCTTCTTTTAAACTGCATAAAGCACGGAATAACTTATTCTAAATCATCATCACCGCCACTACCACCACCCACCATCATCATTATCGCCATCATCACCACCACCACCACCCACCACCATCTTCATCATCACCATCATCATCACCGCCACCACCACCCACCACCATCTTCATCACCATTATCATCATCACCATCATCATTATCGCCATCATCACCACCACCACCACCCACCATCATCATGATCATCATCACTGCCACCACCACCCACCACCATCTACATCACCATCACCATCATCATCATTATCGCCATCATCACCACCACCACCCACCATCATCATCACCGCCACCACAACCCACCACCATCTTCATCACCATCATGATGATCACCATCATCATCACCGCCACCACCACCCACAACCATCTACATCACCATCATCATCATCATCACCATCTTCATCACCGCCACCACCACCATCTTCATCACCATCATCATCATCACCATCTTCATCACCGCCACCACTACCCACCACCATCTTCATCACCATCATCATCATCACCATCATCATCACCGCCACCACCACCCACCACCATCTTCATCACCATTATCATCATCATCATCATCATTATCGCCATCATCACCACCACTACCACCCACCATCATCATGATCAACATCATCATCACCGCCACCACCACCCACCACCATCTACATCACCATCATCATCATCACCATCATCATCACCACCACCACCACCTACCATCATCATCATCATCACCATCTTCATTACCGCCACCACCACCCACCACCATCTTCATCACCATCATCATCATCACCATCATCATCACCGCCACCACCACCCACCACCATCTTCATCACCATTATCATCATCACCATCATCATTATCGCCATCATCATTACCACCACCACCACCCACCATCATCATGATCACCATCATCATCACCGCCACCACCACCCACCACCATCTACATCACCATCATCACCATCATCATCACCACCACCACCACCCACCATCATCATCATCATCATCTTCATCACCGCCACCACCACCCACCACCATCTTCATCACCATCATCATCATCACCATCATCATCACCGCCACCACCACCCACCACCATCTTCATCACCATTATCATCATCACCATCATCATTATCGCCATCATCACCACCACCACCACCCACCATCATCATGATCACCATCATCATCACCGCCACCACCACCCACCACATCTACATCACCATCATCATCATCACCATCATTATTTAACATTTTCCTGTGCACTATTTACGGAGCATGGAGCAACCACTGCAGCTACCCCCTTGCAGGAAGCCTGCACCAAGCAGTCACGTGATCTTGCAACCATAGTTTCTGTAGCAATTACTTTTACATGATGAGATTACCAGCCTCATGTAAAACCTTATATCAGTGGCCTTGTACGACATGCCCCGCTGTCCTAATTATGTTGATAGAAGTGATCCTCTTTCGTATATCTGATTTTCATGAGCAGTATTTAAGGCTTGATCATAGATTTCCTACAAAGCACAAATAGCTTTCTAGAACGTCCAGAAATAATTTATTCCATCTAAATTCTCATGAAATATTGAACATTTAAAGTACATTTAACAGTGACAACTCGGCAATAAAGCTTGATTTGGTTTCAGTTTTTTTTTTGTTGTTGGCATTCGATTATGTGGTAAAGCATTGTGGGTAGATTGAATTCTGTTCATGTGTAAAGTACGTGGTCTTTGATAGAGCTAGTCCATGCTTCTGTAGGATTTTAGTTCGATTTGCTCAGCAATTTCAGCGCTTTCCTCTCTCTCTCTCTCTCTCTCTCTCTCTCTCTCTCTCTCTCTCTCTCTCTCTCTCTCTCTCTCTCTCTCTCTCTCTCTCTCTCTCTCTCTCTCTCTCTCTCTCTCTCTCTCTCTCTCTCTCTCTCTCTCTCAGGCAGTTACAAGATTCTGGGATCGAAATATACTAGCGTCTAGCTCCAGTATACCCGGCTGTAAATGGGTACCTAGCTCTGCTCTTGAAAAGCAAAGGCAACGAGTAAGGGAACTGGTCACCCCACCTTAAAAAATAGACAGACCTAGTATGGTGAAGTCTCTAACACTTCACTCCCCTACTGCTGTTTCTGCTATGGGATCACCTTTACTTTATTTATCGTGTTTCTGCTGGAGATAGTCGATGGCAGAATGGATAGAGCGCTTGCTTCTAGAGCCTGTTACCAGGTTCGAAACCTGGAATTGTCACACTCCAGCCTACTCAGCTATAAATTGGTACCTGACTTTCCTCGTAAGCTAAAGAATACAGTTGCAGCTAGAAAATGAAATGGTTACTCCATCTCATAATGCTGAGACCTAGTATGATGAAGATTCTAATACTTTACTCAACTATGGCAACACAAAACTCCTTGAATTCATTGTTAAACAAATTAATTCCAGTGACGCAAGAGAATGGTCGCAGTGCGATATCACGTGCTACAGGATTGGTGCTATCCTTACTGAAAGAGTGACCAACGCAGAAATCAGGAAATTGGTGGGGCAACACTGTGTGTCAAAAATTTATAATGACATAAAATGAATCGGGTTTGAACATTGTAACTACTATCACAAACATTCATTATCAAAAAATGGTCTACAATACGACTTCAGGGCAAGGAAACACACTGCAGCCCACGAAAAATAATAAGATAAAGGTTTCCCCTAACAATTTAAAAGTACTATATTTGAGTCCAAGATTCTGACTTGTGTGTTGGACTTGATATCTTATGATTGACTTGTATTTATCTTATTATTTATGATTGACATGTATTTGCCAACAATTTAAAACTTGGGGCTACCTTTATCTTATTATTTATTACGGTACTTCAGTTTTTCAGTTTTAATATGTAGCATAAAGAAGAAGCTGACGATGAATGTGATACAAGATGAATGTGATACACGATGAATGTGATACACGATGAATGTGATACACATTGAAGAAACCTGTTGATAGCATTACAATGTTGTCATTGTTTTGGAACCCCGAGGTATGAAAGGTAGAGGGAGATTGACAAAAAAACACATTGAGACACTATTGAAGAAGACTTGGAATGACCTTGAACTGATGGCAGAGTACAGAGAGACTTGGCATGCGTTTGATGAAGACCTATGCTACGAGGTTAGCTGAAGAGCAGTGATGGCGATATCAGCACGTGTGAATATTATTTCCTCTTTTGTATGATGTCCTTCTATCGAGTTTTTGGAGCATAAGACACTGACAGATTTTGTACACAGAGAATTCGCTTGCTATCTCATGTACCCCATCTTGAAATGGTAAAACCGCGTGGGTGCCTACTTTAACGATCTCATGATCTATGTCTGCCGAAGCCTAACTGTCCTGGCATATTCATCGAAGTCGAACATGAAAGTTGAAAAACCTGACACAGCTACTCATTCTTTTAAATTCACATCAAACATTAATCATCTAATAACGTTATGCGCCCCGTTTAGTCTCCGGGGCTTCTGAATAGGAGTAGGAAGACTGGAACTATTGCTAGGTGAGGCATTTTGCAAGAGGCAGCTAAAACGAGGTTGTGCATCTGGTTAGCAGCCTCTTTGTGAAAAATAGATTGCAACTTCTCAATGAATACAATACTTTTTATGCTGGCGTCTTGTAGACTATCCGCAAAAGTGGATAACATGTTCCAGATGGAGTGAAAATGGGAATGAATGAATACTGTAAAATCTGGCCATGTGTAGTAGGATTAATCTGCTTTTTCTTTTATCCTTAGCCGCCGATTGTCAAAGCAGTCAGTGGCCATCACGCCTGGTGTTGTCTTGTAGAGCAGCAACAAACTGCTGCCACTTTGTTCTGTAGGCGGCCATCTTTCGTGAAGTTCCCCAGCTCTGGTTCATTCTTTGCATCTTGGCCTCTTGTTCTCCGCCATGTTGTTTTTGGTCGGCCTCTCTTTTGCTGTCCTTCTGGTGTCGATACCATAGCCGTTCTTGTGATGGCACCGGGGTCTCTTCTGAACACGTGGCCAACCCAACTTCAGCGACTGCCAACTGTGGTAGTGTGCATGCTCTCTTGGTTGCTCCGAGTAAATATCACTGCCCTGTTATTTTTTTATTATCCACTCTTGCCATGAGGCGTCGTGGATAGCTGACGTTTACGTTCTTGGGACAAGTGTTTCATATTACACATAAGGAAGGGAAACCCGAGGCAGAAAAACAACAGACATGAGTGGCTTACCCAGGATTTGAACCCTGGACCTTCCGTGCGACAACCCAGCCTAGCCATGCAAGCGAATCACACTATCTTGTTGGACTGGCCTATACTGCATGATAGGGAAACAACAAAAGTGAATGCGTCATTAATAGGCTAAACTGCCCATGGTGGACTTCCGGTGTCGTGTATTGCGGTTCGCACTAATGACCTGTCATTGAAACATCACTTTTGGTGATGCGTGGATGGCAGGGAGGATAGTGTGATTCGCTTGCATGGCTAGGCGGGGTTGTCGCACGGAAGGTCCAGGGTTCAAATCCTGGGTAAGCCACTCATGTCTGTTGTTTTTCTGTTGTCTAGTGTTCTACTTCTTTATTTCCTACGGGTGCCTGATAACATACCTTTATATTTGTTTCATATTAATTTAAGTGTTTCATATTGGCTGCTGTGAGCTTGTGTTGTTGTCGGATTACTGTAATATCGTTTCTTCCACGGCTTCTTGGTCCTTCTTGTGCCCTAACACCAGATCTTGTTCTGCTGTAGACTCGTACTGGCAACTCACTGGGCTCTATTCTTACAAGATGGTCCAAGCATTTTATTTCCAGGATGTAGTTCCAACCATTTTTCAGATGCAGTTTCTCATTGTGTCTCTCTCCATGGAGCCGCGCTAGCGTAGTGGTTACCACACCGCTCTGGCGACCGGGTGATGCAGGATCAAACCCGGGCGACGGCATTTGAGGATTTTTCGTCGACCGGGATTAACTCGAGATCTGGCGAGGACATTTGAAGGAGTGTCGTCGACCAGGGATTGGCGGCTCCTGAGCCGACCCCAGCTCTAATGGGTACCTCCGAAATCGGCGAGTATCTGCCTGAATGGCGAGGGACACCTGTCTCTGTACAAGAAAAAAGGGATACTCACGTAAAATCAATGTCAGGTTAGATAGACATTAAAAATAACCTGAGATTTCGCCTCGAGTATTAGCGGGCGTACGGAAAAAAAAAAAATTGTGTCTCTCCTTGCACCATTAATGCTTCTTCTGGAACATTTCATCTTGTGACGTCATTTTCCTCTCTTGCGCCTTGGACATATTTGACACTGATAGCAAAAAGTTGGTAGGAATATACTACGTAGCAATTTGTCTTGTAGTTTCCATTCTGATGTTCAGATCCTTGAGTGGTGCTGACAGTGAGTTGGTAAGTCGATGCACTGGCTTTTTGACATCTTGTTTCAGTTTCTTTTTTCGAGTCTTCCATTTTCTGTGAAAAAGCTTCCTGGAACTTGTTTGAGCTTGATGCTGTTAACGCGTATGCTAGTCAAGCATAATAGTTGCGTGAAAAACATGTTCTCCGTTTCAAATGCAGGATTGAAGGAAACAAAGAACCATAAACGCAATCATGCGTGACGCAATCATGAATTGTCGTTATTGACATGCGTCAACGCTTAAAATCTTATTTTTTTTTTTTGCGCTCTCTCTCTCTCTCTCTCTCTCTCTCTCTCTCTCTCTCTCTCTCTCTCTCTCTCTCTCTCTCTCTCTCTCTCGGGTTCGGTTTTCAAAGAGATTGTTGTTCTTTTGACTGCTTTCTCGTCTCCAGAATTTTAAATACATAATAAAAACTACCACGATAGAACAAGCAAAATAATCTGGGCGGAAGGGGGAAAAGAGCATTTTGTTATCATGGAAAGGCAGTACGATAAAAATTTTTTTTTCAAATATAGAGATGAACAAAGACGGATGACACTATACCGATTAAGCTATGTGCCTCGTGGTAGCATGACTTTAGGAATAATTAAAAGAACTGACACGACTATAGACAGTTAGGTTTCTGTTTTTGTCATGTTTACTCAACGCTTTCTCCGCAGTCTGCAAGCCAGACTACACTTTTTAAAATGTTCTGATCTTTTTATTAAAGAAACTCATAAATGCGTTTTTTTTTTTTTTAAATAATGAAAAGAACAAGAAAAGCTTGTTAACGTTTTTGAGCCAAAATCAATGCAAGCTACTTTAATACAAAAATAAAACAATTATTGAGGAAAAATCTTGTGGCCATTTTTCTTCTTTCTGGCTATAGACTGGGCTACTAAAGGAACGACATCAGCCAACAGAAATGGAAATCAGTGGATTTTAAAAAAATAAATAAATAAATAAAACAGCTTGACGAACTAGATTTTGTCGACCACCTGGCTACTCTGTTTCATAACCGAAATCAGGTACAATACTTAAACAAATGCTTGATGAGTGGTCACAACGACTGGGGCTGAGAATACACAAGAAAAAGACAAATATTATGAGAATAAATTCCGCAAATTATAGCTAGAATGCACTCGAAGAAACATATCTATAAGATATATTAAATGAATTTTTCCACTTTAAACATATATCTTGGCAGCAATATAGTCAAAGCTAGAAGAACAGACAGTGACATCAAAATACGAATACACAAGAATGAGAGAGTGAGTGAAAAGGCAAGTTTTCATTATCATGGGAAATACATGTAAATCATAAGATATCAAGTCCAACAAAAAAGTAAGAATCTTTAACTCAAATGTAAAGGTAAAGGTAATATTATTGTTGATCTCTGAATCAAGGAAGACAAAAAACAAAGAAGTTACATTCATTCATTCATAACCCTCCGCTCCCTAATAGGCCTTCAACAAACACACACCAAGTCTTCCTGTCACGTGCCATCATCTCAAGTTAAGAAGTTACAGACTTTCATAAATGTGTAAATGGGGTGATTAAAATGGTATGACAAATTCATCAATGTAGAACTGACGACGAGAACCAGTGGAACAAAGACGAGAAGATGGTTTCGCCACTGCATGGGTCACACATTGAGACAACCAGCTGATAGCATTACAAGGGAGTCCTTGTTCTCGAATTCCCAAGGTAAAAAACCAAACAACACATAGAGAAGATAACTGCAAAGGGTTAAAAAAAGACACGAAAAGACCTTGAGCAGGTGGCTTGGGACAGGAGCGCCTTGGCATGACTTTGGTGAAGTTCTATCAAGAAACATAAAGGTAATGATAATGACGATGATAGAAAAAGGGTAAAACAAGCAGACAAGTCAGCGACAGCCCTACAAATGACAAGGAAAAGTCATCAATTGGAATGTGCCAACAAGGCAAGAGACAAATGTCAACATATTATCAATGCTCCTTCTTCTTCTTCTTCTTCTTGTTCTTGTTCTTGTTCTTCTTCTTGTTCTTCTTCTTCTTCTTCTTCTTCTTCTTCTTCTTCTTCTTCTTCTTCTTCCGAACCACAGAAATTCGAGTTTTCACACCTTTACTCTTGCTGCAATTGGAGATGAAGTTTTGGGCTCAACTGGCGTGCGTTACACTGGATTACTACTTGGCAGGTGGTGCAGTGTCACGAGAACATTGGTCTTCTGCCCTGATAAGGGGTCATTGATGCCTCATTATGGTGTTATATTTTGATAAAGAGAAAACATCTGGAGATTAGACACATCCTTGTCTTACTTAGTGAGGAAACCTGTTAGTAGCGTTACAAGGCTGTCCTTTGTCTTGAATCCCCTTTGTATGAGAAGAAGAGAGACACCAAATAACGCACAGACAAGAGAACTTGGGGCAGAAATGTCAAGGATAAAGATCTTGAGCTGATGGCACAGGACATGAGGACCTAGTATAAATTTGTTAAAGGCCTATTCTCTTTAGGAAGGGTATGATGATGATGATGATGACATGTCTTGTTCTGTGTTTTATATTTTTATAATCTCCTAGTTTAATATCTATCCTGATTGCTGCAGGCACTCATCACTGGTATACTGATATAGATCAACACAGAACCTAGCAGGAGTGACATAGAGGATTTTAAAATCTTGATATCAAATATATCACTTTCTTTAGAATACACACACAGATACACACACGAATACACCCATATATATATATATATATATATATATATATATATATATATATATATATATATATATATATATATATATATATATATATATATATATATATATATATATATATATATATATATATATATATATATATATATTTCGGCTTAAATATGGAGCAAATGGTTTGTATGTCCTCTGTTCTCTATTTCATTCCCTAGTGGTTCAATAACAAGAACTGCTCTATGGAGCTATTTGCGGGTTTGCTGAGTGGATCTATCTGGTGTCAACGTACTTTCCCCACCCCCTGTTCGACTGGTATATTTATAGTTCTTATCACCAGCTCCACATTAATGATGTTTTAATACCATTTCAGTCCGTATATTCTGCACAATAATCCATTGATGGAAGCCTGTAGCTTTCTGGTTGTAATGTTTTTAGTTCGTCATATGTTAGAGCCGTACAAAAGGATTGCTTTCACAATTTAAGTTGCAAATACTTTTTTTTTTTTAACTTTCCTATCTAGAAAGATATTATGCAGGAATTATTACTCTTCGGGATATAACTGCTGGCAAAAGGGGAGAACATCGGCCATCACCACAAGTATGGGAATTCAAGAGTTATGGAGCCAGACCTCTAGGACGACTCAGACCTCGCTGGACTGACAACATTAGACAATCTCTGATGGAACGATGACTAGATTGGAACCAGGCCAGAAGGAAGACAGATGATAGGATAGTAGGGCGCTCTCTCTGACAAATCTCTACACCCCAAGGTAGAAGAGGAACGACTAAGTAAGTGAGATGTAACTACTGTATTTGTTTTGTTATCTTGCTTTTCTTTGAAACACATTAAGATGTTCGTCAATTAATGTAAACGTTTTGATTTAAAATATGTTTACTTTTAAATCCAGGAATGAACTTTAGGTCACTATTGCTCGCCATTTTCCTGGCTGCTTTGATTGCAAGATCAGCACTTGCCGACACAACCAGTACTGTAACTGACACCACAAACAGTACTGTAACTGACACCACAACCAGTGCTGTACCTAACAGCACTACCCAAGCAAATACAGATACTACCACAACGAGCTCGCCTACTACTTCAGGCAATAACACCATAATCATTAGCGCGACAACACCTACCCTCAGTGTTACTACCACCAACGTCCCAGGCAGCACCGAGGCTCAAGCAGGTGGTACTACCAAAGCCAGGCCGGTGAGTGATGATTGCCTGAAAAATTATATCAACTGTACACAGTCCACGGCCGCAGACGAGTCAGCCAACTTTGAGTATTGTGAAGCTTTTAACAAATCAATGACGTGCATCAACAACAGCAGGTAGGTTGGAAACTATTATTATAACTAGCAATAACTCGTCAAACTTGACGGGTTTCAAATTATAGTGTGCTGTTTTCGTTCCCTGATGAGCAGATAGAAGTACATTCTTAGAGTGTTTTTGGTTTCTTTCCATCATCATCATCATGTAGCATGTCCTTTGCAGAACGTCGCTCTCATCACAGCCCACTTGAAAGACTTCTTTCCATTATACAGTGTAATCAAACTGTTCATGAACACCGTCATTTGAACGCTTTTCTTTGTTGATTGTAACTATTATCGGGAGAGTATATATACTGGAAACAATACAATTTTTCAACACGGTTGCATTCTTCAGCTGTGACCAACGTACACACGGCGAGAATTATGTTATTTTAGATTCAATTTAAAAGTTATTTCTTCTTCTTCTTCTTCTTCTTCTTCTTCTTCGTTCGTCCTGAAAAGGATGTTGGTTGCGTTGTGTCCGTTTACAGCGAAGCTGCAATATTTGCGCCTTTCGGCCGACACATCCGACTTCAGCACGGCATTTTTGGGACCGGGTTAGCCTTCCCTCTTCGATCCCTACTCACTCAGCCAGACTGCAGTGATGCAGCCTGTTTCCAGGACAACAACTTGGAGGTGGAGTAGGGTCTTGGTCAGCTCCGGTTCGCTGACCCTGACGCAAGCAGTCTAGCTATTGGTCGCTAACTGCATTTCTCACTGTTGACGCGTCTTAGGTCCCAAAAGTTATTTGATGACAACATTTCGTGTGAAAGTGCGTGGATTGTTTTCAAGGAGTGTTCCATCTTGAAAACCGTTCAAATACAATTCACTTTGGTATGTTTTTGGCTCATGCACACCAATTTTTACGTACTTTTTCTTTGACAAGCGCTACTAATTTCGTGAAAGAATTATAAACAAATAAAAATAAAACCAAAGTATTTGTTTTAGATAACACCCAGGCCGCGCAAATTGCACACCGTGCGTTGCGCACTTTTTTTCTGGCGCGAGTTACTATTTTGAGTGAGACCGACCGACGTAACATACATCGGTAATTATGTTAGTTGGGATGGGATAGGATTACCATTACTCTGCAGCTCCCCAAGGAGCATAGGTCAATCAATCAATCAATCAGTTAATAAATCAATCAATAAACAAATCAATCAATTAATAAATCAAACAATTAATAAATCAATCAATCAATAAATCAATCAATTAATAAATCAATCAATAAACAAATCAATCAATTAATAAATCAATCAATAAACAAATCAATCAATTAATAAATCAATCAATACCCTTTAGTTGCCCAAAGAGCATAGACCCTCAACAAACTCATGCCTAGTCCTCCGTCACGTGCAATTAGCACACGTTCTTCCCGCGTCTTCCTCATCATTTTCACTTCTATCTCCGGTTCTCGTCTCCATGTGCTACTTGATCTACCTCTGCTTCTCTTTCACTGGGAATTCCAGAACAAGGATTGCCTTGTAGTGCTATCAACAGGTTTCCTCAATTTTTGTCCTATCCATCGCCAGCGTCTTCTTCTCATCTCTTGTACCACTGGCACTTGTCTGGTTCTTGTCATCAGTTCCATATTGGTAAACTTGTCATACCATTTCAATTCTATGCAAGCACTTAGGAAAGTCTATAGCTTTTTGGTTGTTGTACTTTGTGTGTTACCGGGGCCTGACAGGGAACAAAGAATAGTAACACTGTACCCTTTCATGCATGTCGTAAAAAGCGACTAAGGAGAGTTTGGCATGGGGCTGGCTACCTCCATCCAGTAAAATATTTTTACCACAAAAACTTCAAGGAGCTTAATTATCATCATCATAATCTATTCCAGGGAAGCAGCTGGAAGACTTTTTTCAGGCTGTAAATCGAGGATTCCTCAGTAAAAAAGAAATTGGCAAGAAGATGAAGATGGCTGTATCCCGCTCCACCTATGTCCTAGTCTTGACCTATGGATGCTAGTCATGGACAACGACTACAACCCACAAAAGCCAGCTCAAAACCTCAGAAATGAAGTATCTGAGGAAGATGGTGATGGAAGTAACAAGAAGAGACATGGTCCACAACCAGACGATACCATAAGACCTCAAAATCCAGCTCCTGGTTCAAGTAGAACAGTCCCAATTACGGTGGTTTGGCCATGTCTGCAGAATGAAAGAAAACCAGCTACCACAACAAGTATGGGGAAACTAAGAGCCAGGGATCCAGACCTCCAGGACGACCCAGAGCCCTTAGGAAAGACAACATTAGACAATCTCTGAAGGACTGAGGACTAGACTGGAACCAGGCCAGGAGGAAGACAGCCGATAGGATAGTATGGCGCTCTCTCTGGCAAACCTCAACACCCCACGACAGAAGAGAAACAACTAAGTAAGTAAGTATAATCAATTACCGACAGAGTACAGGGTCTTTAACAAGATGTCTTGTCCCATGTCATCCGTTCATGGTCTACCCACGTCTTCAGCAGGACGTGCTCTTTTCGGCTGTCTCAGGGCTGCATCATCATTATCTTCTTCTATCTCCTAACGGATCATGCAGCCAGCACTGTAGTTGTTTGTACAGAGCCTGCATTGACTCATGCGCTCCTTACGGAGCATAGAGTCAACATCGCGTCATGGTCTCCATGAAACCTTCACCAAGCATATGCATGTCGCTTACAGAGATGGTTTCTATAGCAATCGAGTCTTACATAATTAGGTTGCCAGCCCTATCATAAGGTTGCATCATGAACCTCCTTAACAGAAAACCACCTTTCGTTCAGTGTTGCCCAGACAATTTATTTAAATTTTTTGGTTTGGTTGACTTGCTCATGTTGTTGAATTTTCTACTCCACCTCCAAGTGGTGGTCCTGGAAACAGACTGCATCACTGCAGTCTGGCTGAGAGAGTAGGGATCGAAGTGGGAAGGCAAACCCGGTCCCAAAAATGCCATGCTGAAGTCGGATGTGTCTGCCGAAAGGTGCAGATATCGCAGCTTCGCTGCAAACGGACACAACGCAACGAACGTCCTTTTCAGGACGAACGAGGAAGAAGAAGAAGAAGAGGAATTTTCTTGACTTTTTTACAGGGTAGTGTAGTCGGTCCTTTGCCAAATCCTACTTAGTCGCCTCCTATGACACGCTTTAGGTAGTAAATACTAGAGCTGAAACGTGCTACCAGTTCAAATATTCCCCTCATCTTTATTACCGCCACTATCATCACCTGTTCTCGACCCAAGCACCATAAGCATTGATGTTATCATCATAGGTTGGTACCGTCATAGGTTGGTACAGTAATAGGTTTGTACAGTCATAGGTTGGTATCATCATAGGTTGGTACCATCTGTCGTGGTTGGGTTAAGGTTTTAGAGTATTTGTCGAGTCAGACAATTTTAAGGAAATCGACAATGAGAGTGAACTGACAGAAGTATAGACAACACACAGATAATGTGTAAAAATAGGGTGAACTTGAGACAAACCTGGAAGAGGATTCATTAAAGCTATCTCTCTTTCTTTGTTGTTGTTGTTGTTTTCGTCTACTATGTTGCTGTAATACCCTGTTCAACCAAAACCCATTGAAGGGTTACAAACGGTTATATTGGTGTATATAGTGTGTTGATATCTTCGCTGGTATCACTTTCCTAGTCCTGAAAAGGACTGGTCCTAAAAAGGACCGCTAGCTGACTGTCTCGTTATCTCTTCGTTGCTTGTCTGTCGTGACGTGTTCATGGTGTTCATTTCCTGCCTTCCTATCTGGCTTGTGTCGTTTCGTTAGTTTTTGCTTTCCTAGTTTCTGTTTCTCTTGTCTTCCTGCTTTCCTGTATCTGTAGTAGTGCTTTTTCTATTATTGCCGGTAGAAGTTTTTCAAGTGTTTCTTCAATGATTTCTTCGTCTGATTGCTCGTTTGTTTTGGTCGCTCTTGTGTTTGATGTCATTTCCTCAACGGCTCTTCGCTCTGTTTCGATTCTCTTGAGGATTTTGGAGTTTTCTTCCGTCAGTTCTGTCAGCCTCTTTACATCTGCTTCTATTTGCTGCTTAATGCTTTTCATGTCCTTCATCATTTCTCTGATGTTCTGTATATCTATTATGTCTTCACCGCTGTCCTTTTCGTCTTCGGGAGCCTGCTTGCTTCAGTTTTCGACCTGGAGTTTTATTTTCACTTGTTTGACTTCAGCGGTCAGCTGGTGTAACTGTCGTCTGTCGATCGTGCGTTGTTTTTCTGCAATATCCGCAGCCACTCTGTGTTTTGCCTCCTTGAAGGGGATGTTTTTGGAGACCGCTTCCTTCAGGATGCTCTTTGTTTCCTGGAACATCGGGCAGCCTCGGTATCTAGCCCCGTGGTTTCCGAGGCAGTTTGCACAGGTGCGGTTTGAGTTTATTGCTTTGTAGTTGGGGTCCTCCTTCGCCTTGGGGCAGTCGCGATATAGGTGGCCACCCGCACAATATCGACAGACTGCATCTCTCCTGCACGTTTTCTTTGTGTGCGAGAACTGCTGGCAGTTGGAGCACTGTATCAATGAAGGGATATATGCCTCTGTCCTCTTTGATGTCTCTTTGAATGTCAGTCTTTCAGGTCTTGTCACTCCTTCAATAGTTACTACCACCAGATTGGTATCTTTTCCATTCCGTGTCCTTAACCTCTCGACCTGTATGACCTGGGCACCTGTGTTTTCAGTCTGTAGGCAGCCCTGGACTTCGCTAGCGGACCATCTTGTATCCACCCCTCTTATCACCAACTTCTTTGTTGTCTTGCTGGTCTCCATCACTACTTTTATCTGGTGAGGCAGCATGAATTCTTTCGGGCCGGCCTCCAGTTCTGTCATCAGTGAGGTTGTCTTATCCGTGCTGTTGAGCGAAAGCACGACTCCATTTTCGTGCCTCCGTACCTTAGAGATGCTTCTCCTGCCAGTTATTGTCTCTAGGATGCTGATCACTTTGTCATCTGGTAGGGCCCTGAGTGAGGCTTCACCTTCAGACATCTGTGTGATCTTAACCATCCTCTCCTGTAGTGCCTTGTGGCAACCGGCATTGCTTGGTTTGCGCAGGTGACGCACTCTGTTTTCCGTCTGCGTTAGAGTGTATGGTGTGTAGGACAGTCTCACGTTCTGTTTTGTTGACTTCTGATCACTTTCTGTAGTTGTCTGATCACTACACACTGGAGCCTCTACTATGGCGTCTTGCTTTAGTGGTGTTTTTATCTTCTTCGGAGTTTGGAGCAGCTTCCCTGGGGCAGCCACAGCTGTCAACTCGGCATCGTGTGGTGGTGTCATCGGTGTCTGGTGCAGCCTCTCTGTGGTAGACAGGGCTTCTGCTGACGACTCGGGCACGTGTGGTGGTGGCCGCAGGGTTCTTTTATGTCTTCTCTCCCTTCTTTCCAGCATCTGTTGCATCGGTTCTAACGCTCTCATCCTGTCTTCAGGTTCTGGCATCTGTTCTATCTGCTCTAACGTTCTCATCATGTACTCATATTCTTCGTCATCTTCAAGGTCAGAATCGTTTGCATCTGCTCTCTCCTCTTCCTCGTAAGGAGTCGGGTCACTCAGGCTCTCAGTCGGGTCGATACACGTCGCAGTTAGCTCCGTCATCGTGTCAAGAGTTGGTGAAATTTTGGTCCTATCACGAGTACTTGGGGCAGTCTTGCTATCTGGCTGTCTTTCTTTGTTGCTTGTGGCTTTGTTATTCCCCTGGCTGTTCTGCGCCTCTGGGCTGGTGTAGACCTTCCTCTTTTTCGCGTGTGGTTTATTTCTGGTCATTTTGACGAAAATGCGATCTTTTCTCGGATAGTGGCGTCCTGATAAGGACGTTGGTGTCTTGTGTGGTTGTTGTTATCCGTTGACCGTTGTTATCCGTTGGTTATGATTGTGCCTGATTATCTTCCAAGCCCCACCACACTTATATAGTCTTAAGAACCACCCGCTCTCTCTCCTTTCTCACCGTCAGGTAGAGACAATAGTAAGAGCTGCAATATTAAGTATAGATGAAGGGTCGTGAACAGCGCAGTAACACAAGGTTAAAATGTATTAATTAAAGTTCTCATTTGCTTGTACAGAAGAAGAAACATAAAAAAATTTCAGCAAAATAAGTGATCAGAATAACAAAGTTAACAAATATATTAATTCATAGATCAAAGACAACTAAACCACCAATTCCTCCTGTAGAACATGACAAAATAAATAAAGAGCGTTAATCCTTCGGCCGCGTGTGAAAATTTCCAAATACCACAGTCAGTGTCTTTTTATGTTAAATCCACTGGAGACGCTACCTTGCCGTCTTCAACACTGTGAACGCTATCCATGCGCCGTGTTCACACACACACACACAACAAAAACAACCAAGCTAGGCTGTATATTACCTCTGTCTATATTCTGCCTACTACTGCTCGCAGAGTCCGTACTGACCAGTAGGCCTAACAATTCAAGGGGTCAACTGAGGACGACCGCCCGGTTCTTCCGCTCTTATCCGGCGCGGAAAAAAATATAATAGGCGTGCCTCGTAGACGAAACTTGGTGAGTAGATCCAGTTGGTCTGAGTTGAGACCTGGAGGTGGGGGACTGCGCCTCAGTGCAAGGACACTGCAGGTTATTTTCAATTTACCTGGCTGTCGTAAATTTATTTTGAGAAAAGTCTTAGAAATAGTGGTCCCGTTCAGAGTGAAGAATGATGGTGAAGGCTCTGTGATAGTAAGTGGTTTAGAGTAAATAGTTGATTCACAGAGTGCTGGGGAGAGCAAGGACAGACTCTTTTACGACAATCTTTTCTCTCATCCTACTCCTTAAACTCTCCTGGCTAAAACAATTATTTGCCAGTTTCCAAACACACATGCGCTCACACCAATTTGGTGCTTCAAACACACGGACGCTACGTGAATACACACTATGTTAAACAAATATGGGTAATTTGGGCTTGGGCCTTCCAACACAATAATAAAAGTTTTAGGATGTTTATTTATCATTAAAATCAGTCACAACATATATCATTTGTTACAGGCAAATATCATACGTACAGAAAATACAAATAACAAGGTTGGGGGGGGGGGGGGTATGAAGAATGGTATCCACTATGCCCTTCCCTCTTGTAGTAGACCAAGATAAACCCAGTCCAAAGATAGGTAGTTATCAGAAAAATAGATAATGTAACCCAACAGTAAATTCAATTACTCTAAAAAACGAGGTGTTACAATACTAAGTATGGGTGGTAGAAAAAAGTCCTGTTATCCTCAACTGTTTTTCCCTTTACTAAGCAAATGAAAAAGGGGGGGGGGTAATAAACAGAGTTATAAAATCCCACTTAAAGGAACAATACAGAGAATACAGTATAGTATTTACCAGGTAGGCAAATTAAACAGATGGTTGTAAAATAAATCTCATGTCATTCATGCACGCTCGTGATGGCCAACACTCATTTTCTCACACACACTTACCGATCGTAGAATCTGGCACTCCATAGAAATATACACAAACATCAATTAAACACTCGACACAGGTAGTGTCTTTCTTCAGTGTCCAGCCCCAGATTATCAGGTTTATGCATTAGTACAGTCCCGGAATCGCTGGACGGTGAAGCCTAAGTGTTCTTTGGTTTTTTTCTGTTAAACGGAAAGTTCTATTGGGATGGCACAGTTTCAGATCCAGGTGCTGAAAATGGGGGTGTGGTCTCATTGATTTCGCCGCTGATGGTAAAACCTCTTAATGCATGAGATCAACAACTGACCGGTGAGGTATGGTTTACTTCGAGGTTTTTAAAATCCAGTGAAGAAAATATGCACAGTCAGTGTTCGGAAGATTTCTATTTTCTTTCGCAGTAGAGCAGTAAAATAATCTAGCTCTGGCACTGTTCTTCTCCAGTTAATTTTAATTTAATAGATGGCTTGTAAAAATTGTACTTGGGTTTGCTTTTTTTCTGGTAATTTTAGATAGCGGAATCCCAACAGGATCGCCACAAGATTAAAATTTAAACAGTCTCATCAAATTCTGGAGGTTTTTAAGAACCGAGTCTGGAGGACTCTATACAATGTTTTTTGCTGGGATGCAAAGGTTATGATCACTCTATATGAAAGATAGAAAACATGTAATTCATACCGAAAATTAAATAACATTCTAAAGCGCGATAAATTTACCATTAATACTACTATATACACTCGCGTATTTAATTATATATATTGAGAAAACACTTCGCGAGTCTAATGGTTAAAATACACATCTATATATAGGACTTAACTTAATTAATTAGTTATAAATTCCTTCGCGACTTTAAAAGTTACTTTAAGCGTTTAAGCATCTATTATCTTTTTGAATAATGTAATAGATATATCATTAAATTTTCAACTGGAAACTTTTGAGATAGGTTTAATTTAATAGATTTAAATTAGCACAAAATCCAGTGAAATAAAATGAATGAACTAGACCACTGATCACTAGAAACTAATATATATTATACCGTTTAGCACAGAATAGAATTCACTGCAAAATATAGCCCACTTCTGTAAATCTCTGGCAAACGAGTGATAAAATGGCATTCTACAGGGTCTCTATATATAACATGGAATGACAGATCAGGGGGACATGTTAGAATTTCACACCTTTTTAGAACTCAGGGAAAATACGAGATTCTACGCCGCCTCGTCCCCGTGATTATTCAATTCTGTGGCCGCATCGTCTTCCTGTTCGTTCCGACTTTCGAGCGGTTCCAGCGCTCTCCTCTGCTTTACACTGCCGTGTTACCTAGCATCCGGAAACTTCCTCGTTCGCTCTGAGATCGTCATTTGTCTCAGATCGAGTGCCGCTTTCTTCGTTTGATTTAGGCAACGCCTTTAAGGCAGGTACGAGAGAAAGGTGTAGCGAAATGCTTGCTTCTGATCGCTCTAGAGGTTTCAGTAGGCGTGGCTTTACCTCCCCTTTAGACGATGCGATGTCTAGAATGCATGGAAGATAACAGTCTGCATATTAATAGCAAACGTGGTGGCGAGACCGCTCTGCTCTGACGCATATTAATGAGACCAGGTGGGGTTCCACGTTTCTGTTGTGCATTGCTAATGAGCCCAGAAGGAAGAATTCTCGTTGACGATAAAATTACAACAATATTCGGGGGTACTGATGTTATACGAAGGGTCGTACCATATCATCTAACAATTCAGGGCCTTCACTTCTCATACTAATACGTACGTCACACTGGCGACGATGAGTAAGATGAGGTATTGGATGCCGCTGACGCTCTGACTTGTATTAAATCGGCGAGTAGTAAGCCGCTACTGCTCAATACGATTTCAGATTTGTTATTGCTGGCTATATACTGCGTGAGCTCAATTCCCATTAGATGGATCGGCGTCGAAATGTTTTGTTCTTCAGGTATAGATGACAACTCGTGGTGCTAATTGCTTTCAGGAACCGTGAGATCGAGGAGAATGTTACGTTCTTTGCCTGACTGGAATCCTGTGGTTGCAGTGGGGTAACCTGAAACCCGAGATGACGAGAATAGGCAACACAATCTAGTTTTGTGCCCACAACTGCCTTTGTCTCATTTGGTCATCTACGGGCAGAAAAAATTGTACGAGTGTCCTGAACGAATAATCTCATCAAGTTATATAGTCTAAAAGAGACACTAACCCCGCCACCTGGCATCGCATGTTTCCACAGATGTTCGGCGTATAACGTAATCATGAGTAAGATAAATGTTATTCTAGAGTCTACATCAGAAGACAACAAACGCGAGAAAGTTTCGTGAATATGCGTAATATTATTCTCCCGCTAACTGGCTTTAGAAACAAGTTTGAACAGGGGCCGCCACTCACAACCGAACGGGAGTTTCTTCCACTGAACGGAGATGAAAGAGGTACCCGTTATCAAAGGCTTTACTCGCCGCTCCGCTGCAAAATCTAATGAGACAGCGGCGCACGTCAAAGAATCTAGTACTCGTTCAGCGGTCAGAACACTGTTACGAGTTGTTGTTGTTGTTGTTGTCGATATCCCATGCTGCTGAGCATATCTACTCTTGGCAGCCCAATGCCATTCTTAAAAAAGTGCAGGTTTTCTGCAGTTGTTTTAACGTTCCGTATAGTGAGTTGGTGACTGTCAGAGGTGTCTGTAAAAGTTTTTTCCTGGCGTTTATGAGTGATGGACACTCCATGAGGAGGTGTCTGGTTGTTTCATAGGGATGAGAGCAGTGTCTACACATGGGTAGGTGCTGAGGGTTGATACGGTTTAGATGGCTATTGACTCTGGTGTGTCCTGTTCGGAACTGAAAGATAAGACTTTGATTTCTCCTGCTGAGTCTGTTTATGTTGTCGTTGTCTTTTGGAAACGTCATTTCGTTAAAGACATTTCGGCCAGTCGGCCCTGTGGTGAAGTGGGATGTTATAAATACTTATAGGGAACTTAGTGTACTGACTGAGATCAGCTGTGAAGGTATCTATATCTATTAAGAGTAGTGTATTATAGATAACCTTACTTGCTACCACATATCTATATATCTCAGTCAGAATTATTCTGGAATAGTGTGATGCTACGTTATGTGTCTAGGGTATGAGTATGGTGAAGTGTAAGTCACAACAACAGACAGATAAACAATTTAATTTAATCCACTACTCTTGACAACACGGTGACACTCACATACATATAACACTCTACAAAGATATCTTAAAAGAGTCACTAATAAACTTTCAAATAACAATATGTATTCATTACTGGCATGAATGAATATGTGTCCTGATTCAACTACAAGGGAACCAGGAATCACAATCAATTTAAATTACAAGTTATGTACAGAATGTATTTAATATGAATATTGTAGTGACATATATTATTACAAATGTTCTATGTGTGTCAGTTGTGTAGTAGTAAAATGAGGTAATACTGGTTTTGTTTTGTTCAAGCTCTGTTGGTATTTGTCATCATGACTTCAATAGTTTGTCTTTAGGGACCAGTATTGGAGATGTTCACAGTTCCTGATTTTAAGACAAGTAAATTCCCCTCTGAATAGTATTTTTATAAAGTTATTTCAAGATGAGGGGGCATAATGTTGAGCTCAGCTGGCCAACTCTGCTTATCTTGAGTGATGGCGGCAGGAAAGGACTCCTCTGCTCGAATTCTCCTCTGGGCTCAGGAGACACCTCACTGATAGCTAAAAAGACCAAGGAGTATGCTGTCCGACTCTGGATTCAGCAAATCTCTGACCAGATGCTGCTCAGTACCATCAAGACCACTGTCCCTGAAATCAAGAAGGATGTACCTTCTACTTCATAACTAATTTATATTCTCTTTTACACTGATCACAATACAGCACAAACATTGCGTTCAGAGCGTTAGGCCAACAGTCAGCTTCATCTGAAATACTTTATTCCAGTATTACCCTTCTTAATGGTTACTACGCCTCTGCACTTCCAGCATTATTTCTTTCTAGTCAATCATCCAGGTGTCAGTGTACTGTTTGGCCATTCCATGCCGTTTGACTTTTCTCCGACACCCTCTGTTCAGGCTGGAGCATTTTAGGCTTTACCTCACGTTTGCCACTGAACTACACATATATATACAGGCATAAATCAACAATTCACATTCAATTTTCATTAAAAGATATTAAATGGTTCAAGCTTACCACAATTCATACGAATAACACAGATACGTTGATTAGCAATGAATTCTGGCACAAACTGGCACAAACTTCCATCTGCCTATGTTCCAGGCTTTTATTGAGCCAAATATATGCTGGCTTCAACGCACTGATGCTTTATCAAGCTATTTTAAACAAGTGGTCTCGAACTAACGCTCCCAAGTGTGTATATCAGCGAGACTGGCCAATGAGCCACGTTTCGACAAGTGTTTGAAAAAATGTTATCTTTTCCCGTCTCCCCCAACAACCAAGATAGTATTTATAGCCCGACCAATCGTGGTTATGCTTTCATTTGTTGCGCTCCAATCAATTTGGAGTTTACATGGTAGGCTATTTATGTAACGTAAGGTTTTTTTTCAAACACGTTATAAAAAAATTTTATGAGCAGAAATGATTTCATGCTGTCAGGCAGCCTCACTATTTTATTTTGGGTATAATTTATTAATTCCTGGACTATTGGCGTAACGTTTTACATATTATTTGTCAGCAAGCCCTAAGGAACCCAATTTTCCCACTTTAAAAGAGCTACGTGGCTGCGTTCAAAATATGTATTTTCTACTACCTCCTGTTTGGAAGATGTGCTGTCTGGGTACTGTTATGTGTTCAAACGTAAACCCATCTATTGTTATCTTTTCTAATAAGAGTCTGTTATGATTTATAAACCTAACTCTGGGAAAGGGTAGTGTATTTTATCACTGTCCGTCTGAAAAAGTTAGTGCTTGTAGACTTACACGCGTGATGCCAGCATTTGTATATCGCGCGTCGCGTGTTGCATGCGTTCCTGATTTTCAGCCCTCCCCTCTCGCTATCCTTTTGTCCATCTGTTCGTTCGTTTTGGTAACGTAATATAATTAATGTTAGGATTAATTTAGGTCATTACGCAGTCTCTCAATGTTTTTTCCAAGAAATACAGCACACGTTTCATTGAAGAAAGCGGGTATAATACAGTAAGCTTTTACTATCAACGTGAAAGCGTTACAATTTGCAGACGAAGCAGAAAACAAGGGGAATTTCGAGTACATTCCTTGTGACAGCAATGTCATTTTACCATTGCTCTTCTCTTTATTAATTTTATTTGTTAGGCTTCATATTTACCTAATAATTTATATATGTGGATTAGAATATTTCATGACAGGCCCGTTCGCCCATCTGTTCAGCCAGATTTCTCTTGTGTTGTTTCTGAGAATCTGTTTGACTGTTCTCATGCTGCAGGGTCTGTCCTTTTGTTGTTTAGAGGCTCCTGTTTTAGCAAGTCCATCAGCTGTCTCATTTCCAGTTAGATCACTGTGTCCAGGGATCCACTGTAGAGTTACACTGATGGAGTAGGCTGTGATCAAGTTATGAACCGCTTTTCCTATAAGAAAAATGTCTTTGTTTTCATATGGAGTCTGTTTAAGTGCTTCCAGAACAGACATGGAGTCACTGAAAATCACTATATCTGATGGCTTTCGTTCCATAAGGTCAAACTGTTGGTGTAGTAATTCAATGGCTGTCTTGATGGCCTCAGCCTCCGCTTGATAATTTGAACAATTCTCACCACAGGAGTCACAGAACTCATAAGAGGATCCATCCAGGTACCATATGCAGATGCCATATCCTGCAAAAGAGGTGGTCTTGAAAGCAGAACCATCTGTGTAGGCCTGGATTGCTGACGTTGGGTAGCTGTTTATGGTCTCCAAGGCACACGTCTTCAAGACTGTGGGTAGTGTTTCCTTGTTGGCCGTTTTATCTATCAGTTGTGTTTTGACAGTTGGTTGATGGAAGTTTTCCCAAGGGGGTGGTCCAAAGTATTTGTTTTCCAATTCTCTCTCTTGCGGGAGACTGTTACGAGTAAAAGATCTCTTGTTCTGGAAAACACCACGTGCAATTAGGCAAGCTTACGACACGTTGCCGGCCGCTGGTAGCTACAGACAAAGCGATGCATTTTTTAATGAAGGCCAGCAGCGAAAATCACAAAACCAGATCCCGCGGGATGGGTTGTGAGCGGGGAATAATGGGCTACGTAGGTAAAAATCAGAAGGAAAAGAAACCGAAAGTGCAAAAAGTCGAGGAAACCAGAAAACGTTAAAAAAGTAAGAAAAATTTGACGTGTTGGGAAATTAAAATTATCAGTCACTCCGTTGTAGTGAAATTGACAGAGATACAACGGTAAAATACCTCCAAAGATAACATTTAAGGATAAAAACATAATGCGTAGGCTGCGAATAGTACATGATCGCCTAGACCGCGGGTCATCATCCTCCATAAAAATTGACTTGCTAGACAGGAGGGGAACGGCGGATCAAAAAGGAAAAAAATATGACTGGAAAGATTGCGTGAGACTAGAAAGGCTAAGGAGACGCAATCGGGGGGGGGGGGGGGGGAGACGGAGAAAAGTCACGTTTCCCAAGTTGACATAAAAGTAAGCAACTCGACAGAAGGGACCATAGATATGTTACGCCACAGTCATTTATTGGACGCTTTTGCGCGATACCAAGCTTTTGATTTGAATTGAGCGGCAGAACGCAGATGTTTGGAATATTACAAAAATTAAAAAGTAATTTTTTCTTAATATTAATGTTAGGAATATAAAAATTAGTTGGCCGGATGGCCCATTCTGAGCAGTGAACTAATATGTTCTTAATTTTACAAACGGATAGATAATATTGAAGATAATGACAAAAGACAGTGTTGTTCACATCAGCGACAGACTGTATTGAATAAAAAGTGTCGCTATTTGCACAAAAAAAACACGACCTTGGGACGCAGGTGTTCAAATCTACGTAGTATGGAAGAGAGGGACATTGGTGGTAGCTGTGTCTAAATATAACTTTTAACGACAAAATTTTGGAGGGGAGAGAAAGGTTGGTTCAAAAATCAAGTACATTTTTGTAGAAACACAAGTAGAGACGGACAGACTAACAGATAACCATCCATACTTGACTGAAGCATGACTGAAATGACTTTAGGGTAGGAAATTTGAATTTAAAATAAACCTAGGCAGTGATTGGCTACAAACAATCATATTATTAGCGCTCAGTCGCGCAAGTGGGGCCATTCTTCAATAGTTGTTCAGTGATAGACACAGATTTTAAAGTGTGGTGATTTCCATATGAAAGAAAGTGAAAGAAGTTTAGGGACGCCATACTATAGCCAGCAGCTCAGCTGAGTTTTGCTAGCAATTCTGTGTTATTTATTCATAATCTGGTAAGATTGAAATTATTTCCTTATATATTTTGAATATTGTTTCATGTTCGAGTGATTTGATACTGCCATATCATAATCTAGCCTTACAAACAAGTAGGGATTTGCTCTAGACCCCCCGCCCTAGTCAGGGTCTAGGGACCAACAATGTACATAAACTCCAGCAAGGGTTAGGCAAGACAGATCAAGTGTTGAGAATAATGAAACATATTACCTATCCTCTTTTAGGGCAGACAACTAATAAATATTTTTCAGAACCTATAGTCTGGGAGGATCTATCTGATGTAAAACCACCATGGTAAATGTGCTGTTTGGTCAGAGAGATCTGACCTGTCTGTATGATGTGTTTGTTGTGTCAGTGTTGTGTCCAGACGTGGGTAGAGAATAGATTTTGACACATGGCCCATACTTTGATTGCAGAGCTGTGAGTTTCTGTTGTCAACAAAGCAGTGTCTATTCAGTTGGTGACTTACTCGAGTGTATCTGTGCAGTTCTTGTGACAGAGACCACCATTATTGCCCGCCAGCACGGAGAGGTGGGACCACCAGATTTCAGCACCAGAGCTACAACTACAAGATGAGTGAGCCTCTGGTCTGCTGGACATTCACCAACGCTTTGTAGTTACTAATATCCCCATAAAAATTCCCACCATTTTCTGGACACTGTGTAGTCAATATAGACAGGTGTGATGAGGCCACCCCAACAGCACAAACATTAACTATCCTCCCAAGTAGATGACTACTAGAACATTTTAATAAAACTAACTAGTATAGTACATATATATGTACACTATTGCATTTATGATATAATATTCCATGCATTTCTTTCATAATCTCTAAATCCTTTTAAGTTCTGGTCAACCTAAAAAATTGATCCAGAACAAAATAAATGTAATATAATTCTATCAAAAAATTTTACACTATTGAGTTAGTTCAGTGTGTTGTAATATTTGTTAAATATTATTAGTCTACTTAAATATCTGTGGGTATATCTATATCTATCACACCACATTACATATCATAACCCTAGACACTTTACGTAGCCACATTCATTAGAGAAAAAAAAAGATAAGTGTGTGGTCGTAGTGGTAGCAAGAAAGGCCTTCTGACAATTCACAACTACATTTTATCTCAGGAGCCTTCACAGCTGGCCTCATACAATTACATTTAGTAATATCACCATCATACAATACCATCAAACACCACTACATATATTGGGGTCTTGTCCAGGGATAATTAGCCCAACAGTAATATTAGGATCTCCTGGTGGGAGAAATAAAAGTAGGGAAATAAATTGTAAAATTTCCTTTAAAATTAAAAGTGTCCCTGCAGATAAAAGTTGGTGAATCTTCACAGCCAGTAATAATTAATTAGTTAACTGGTTAGTTAGAATTAGTTAGACTATAGTCATAAGAAGTACTTAGTGTATTTACTGGTTAGAGATTTATCTTGTATATTATTATATTGTCTAAAAAGTATGGCGGAGCTGGCAAAATTTAGATCAGCTGCTGTGCTCACCGCGAAGGAGATGGGAATGGATGGTCAGATTTTAATTCAATACGTAACGGCTGAATGTGATAAATATATTGAAAGGGAAGATAGAAAGGTAGCTGAAGAGAAGAGGTTACAAATTGAGGCTGATAGAGAAATTAAGAGGCTGCAGATTGAGGCAGAAGAAAAACGACAGCAAAGGGAGGCAGAAGAAAAACGACAGCAAAGGGAGGCAGAAGAAAAAAGGTTGACTGCCGAAAGGGAGGCAGAAGATAGAAGGTTGCAAAGGGAGCACGAATTACGACTAAGGGAGCTGGAATTACAAGGCCAGGCTCCTGAAAATGGTGCCAGCCCTTTTGCCTCAGATGCTACGCCCAGTCTGGGAGCCTCAAACTCAGCTATGGGGTTTCATTTAGACCATTTTGTTGAAAAAGACGATGACATAGAGGGGTACCTAGGACGTTTTGAGTTATTAGCTACTACATATGGGTTAGAGAGAGAGAGAGGTGGAGCTTAAAGCTATCACAGGGATTGAGAGGTACTTCTTATGAAGTATTTGCCAAAATGAACAGGGAAGACCAAGACAATTATGACATGTTAAAGCAGGCTTTGTTATTAAGGTACGAGAAGAATGGTGAATTTTATCGTAAGAAATTTAGAAATGCCAAACTGTTGTCTGGGGAGACATACCACCAATTCTCTGCTAGACTAGAAACCTATTTGGAGAAATGGACGGCTCTGGGGAAGACCCAAGATCTTAAGGAAATGATCATGATTGAGCAATTGAGAGAGTCCATGGCTCCAGACATGAGAAAATTTCTCATGGAACAAGGTGCAGAGAAGTTGGGGGAAATTTTAAATGTTGCTGAGAGGTATCAGGCAGCCCAGGCAGAGGTAAGTGGTGCTAAGAAGAAGCACATAGACAATTTTAAAGCTCCACAGCAATTTAATAAATTTGATAATAGAGAGCAGGGAAATAAAGGTAGGACAAACTTTGAGCGGCCAAGAAATGACTATCGCGACAGAAACTCACAGTTCAATGACCAAAAGTTCAATGAAAGAAAACCGTTGAACCAAGGAAAAAGATGGTGTAAATGGTGCAAGAAGGATAACCATAACACCGAATTTTGTAGAAGGAAACCTTCAAACATTGCTGCAATGAAGTCGGGGACGCGAAGATTAAAGGTTAATCCTAATGGACAACAGGAACCTTATCACCCCCCAGTTTGTGAGGATGTTATTTGTAATGGGGTCACCATAAGGTGCCTTTATGATACAGGTTTGGATTATGATTCAGTTGTGAAGTCTAGCCTAGTGGACCCAAGTCAGTATACCACAGAAACAGTGGAAATACAAGGGGCGACTAAGGACATACCACTCATGACACTTCCCATCGCAAGGATAACGGTGAAAACTCGCTATGTGGAAGGAGAAATCAGAGCAGCAGTGATAGATGAACCAATCTACCCTCTGATATTGGGGTGTAGATACGTCTTCTTGGGGAATCCCGAGAAACCTGTGATCATGGCGACAGTGCAGACCAGGTCACAGAAGAAGGAGGAAGAAGGTGAACCTATAAATGCTCATCCAGAGGAGATGAGGAAGGCGCAGGCTGAGGATAGGACACTCAAGCCATGTTTTAAAAAATTGCCCAAATGCCACACACCTCCGAGCAAGGGGGAATATTTCATGAAGAACAAACTCTTATACAGGAAGGCCGGAACTGGAACAAATGGTCACAACCAGCTGGTTCTTCCCACTTCATATAGAGATAAAGTGATGGAACTCGGGCATGCGATTCCCTTCAGTGGTCACATGGGGATCAGCGCCACAGGACAGCGTATAGCTTGTCATTACTTCTGGCCAGGGATAACGGAGGATATAAAAAGATATGTCAAATCCTGCCCAGAATGTCAAAGGGTAGCTCCAAAGCACTGGACTGCTCCTGCAACTCTAGGGGAAATGCCCATAGTGGGAACACCTTTTGAGAGGGTTGCAGTGGATATTGTAGGACCTCTCACTCGGACCAAGAGGAGGAACAGTTACATCCTTACTCTGGTGGACACTTGTTCTATGTGGGGAGAGGCGGTAGCCCTGCCATCAATTGATTCAAAACATGTAGCAGAGGCACTACTTACAATATTTACCCGATTAGGATTCCCGCATCAAATCTTGACGGATAATGGTTCTCAGTTCAAGGGGAAACTAACGGAAGAAGTTTTTAAGCTATTTCAAGCCAGGCACTTTCATTGTAGTCCGTACCATCCACAAGGGAACGGCCAGGTAGAGAGGTTCAACGGGACTCTCATTTCTATCCTGAGAAAGCTGGCACACGAAAAACCGGATCTGTGGGATCAATTCCTGCCCGCCGCATTGTTTGCGTACCGGGAGGTACCACATAGTTCAACCGGGATGGCTCCCGCAACTCTGCTATTTGGGAGGCCAATAAAAGGTCCTTTAGAAGCTTTATTAAGGACCTGGACAGATGAGAAGGCGGAAGAGACTGTTACCTCATCGTATCAATATGTGAACGAACTGACCACTCGTTTGAAAGCTGGATGGAAACTGGCAAATGATAATTTGAAACAAGCCAGGAAGAAACATGCAGCATATTTTAATAGGAAGGCAAAGGACAGGGAACTGGCAGTCGGAGAGAAGGTGCTGCTTCTACTACCGGGAAGCCAGAATAAATTACAAATTGGTTGGCAAGGTCCATATACGGTTCTAGAGAAGGTGTCTAGAACAAACTATAAAATTGACAAAAAGGGGAAGGAAAAAGTTTATCATGTAAACCTGTTAAAGAAGTATCTGGACAGACCACTCCAGGAAAGCACCCCCTTATTGACCTTGGCTATTGCAACCCAGATGCAAAAAGAACCACTCACCTCACATGAATACCCATTACATCCTTGTGAAACAGCAGCACAGGTAAAAGTCAGTAAGCACCTGACTAAAAACCAGAGGGAGAGAGTTCAACAGGTTCTGGAGGAACATACAGATGTATTAACAGATAAACCAGGCCATACAAATTTGCTACAGTATGACATGAAACTGGTAGACTCAAACCCAATCTGTATGAGAGCCTATTCTATTCCGTTCGCGAAAGAGAAGGCATTGAAGGAAGAAATAGAGTATTTGATGAAGGAGGGGATTATTTCGCACAGTGAATCATCTTTTAGTTCTAGTGTCGTTTTGTTGAGGAAACCGTCTGGGGAACACAGACTGTGCATAGATTACAGGAAACTGAATGCTGTCACAGAAGGACAAGTGGATCCATTACCAGACACAAAACAGTTATTTGCCAGACTGAACAAGGCAAAATACTTTTCAAAGGTGGATCTTAGTAAAGGCTATTACCAGATCCCAGTGAAGCCTGAAGTGAGACCTTATTTGGCTTTTAGCACTTCGGATGGACATTATGAATTCAATATGCTACCATTCGGACTGAAAAATGCTCCGAGTGTGTTTTCAAGGATGATGCGAAAATTGTTGGATCCCCTGAATAACCCATGTATCACGAATTTCATGGATGATATTCTCGTCGCCACAGAGACATTTGAAGAACACATTGAAGCTCTGGAGATGTTGTTTGATAGACTTCGGGAGGCGAATTTGACTGCTAGGCCAACAAAATGTTGTATTGGATGTAAAGAGTTGGAATTCTTGGGGCACACTGTATATCAGGGTAATATGACCCCTGATCCTAAGAACTTGGAAAAACTGCAGAGAGCACCTAGGCCACAAACAAAAAAGGACGTGCGATCATTCGTGTCGTTATGCGGATTTTATCAGAAATACATCAAAAATTTTAACGCTATTTGTGCTCCTCTGACTGATCTGACTCGCAAGGGACTTCCAGATAAAATTATTTGGACTGCACAATGTGAACTAGCGTTCCAAGAGTTAAAGGAAAAACTCACTAGCAAGCCTATTCTCAAACTGCCTGATTTGACACAGGACTTTGTCTTAAGAACCGATGCAAGTAATGTGGGACTCGGAGGGGCTTTGTTGCAAAGATCATCTTCACCTGATGGGGAACTTAAACCAGTCGCTTATGCAAGCCGCAAATTGAATAAGGCGGAACAAGGATACTCCACAAGCGAAAAAGAATGTTTAGCATTAATCTGGGCAATAAAGAAGTTTCAAATCTATCTGTATGGTAGGACTTTTGTGGTGGAGACGGACCATCAGCCTCTCGTGTTCTTGTCTCAGGCTAAGCATGAAAACGCAAGATTGCTGAGGTGGTCTTTGTTGCTTCAACCTTATCAGTTTAGTATCCAATATATCCCAGGCAAATTGAATGTCGGTGCAGATTTCCTCAGTCGGCACCCCTGTGATCAAAATTAGAGTAGTGGCAGACGTGAGGAGTAATTTTACCTATGTGTATCGCTGGTTTTGAAACTTGCCATAGGCATGTTTTCAAGTGGGGAGATGTGTAGTGAAATTGACAGAGATACAACGGTAAAATACCTCCAAAGATAACATTTAAGGATAAAAACATAATGCGTAGGCTGCGAATAGTACATGATCGCCTAGACCGCGGGTCATCATCCTCCATAAAAATTGACTTGCTAGACAGGAGGGGAACGGCGGATCAAAAAGGAAAAAAATATGACTGGAAAGATTGCGTGAGACTAGAAAGGCTAAGGAGACGCAATTGGGGGGGGGGGGGGGGGGAGAGGGGGGGGGGGGGGGGGGGGGGGGGGGGGGGGGGGGGGGGGGGGGGGGGGAGGGAACGGAGAAAAGTCACGTTTCCCAAGTTGACATAAAAGTAAGCAACTCGACAGAAGGGACCATAGATATGTTACGCCACAGTCATTTATTGGACGCTTTTGCGCGATACCAAGCTTTTGATTTGAATTGAGCGGCAGAACGCAGATGTTTGGAATATTACAAAAATTAAAAAGTAATTTTTTCTTAATATTAATGTTAGGAATATAAAAATTAGTTGGCCGGATGGCCCATTCTGAGCAGTGAACTAATATGTTCTTAATTTTACAAACGGATAGATAATATTGAAGATAATGACAAAAGACAGTGTTGTTCACATCAGCGACAGACTGTATTGAATAAAAAGTGTCGCTATTTGCACAAAAAAACACGACCTTGGGACGCAGGTGTTCAAATCTACGTAGTATGGAAGAGAGGGACATTGGTGGTAGCTGTGTCTAAATATAACTTTTAACGACAAAATTTTGGAGGGGAGAGAAAGGTTGGTTCAAAAATCAAGTACATTTTTGTAGAAACACAAGTAGAGACGGACAGACTAACAGATAACCATCCATACTTGACTGAAGCATGACTGAAATGACTTTAGGGTAGGAAATTTGAATTTAAAATAAACCTAGGCAGTGATTGGCTACAAACAATCATATTATTAGCGCTCAGTCGCGCAAGTGGGGCCATTCTTCAATAGTTGTTCAGTGATAGACACAGATTTTAAAGTGTGGTGATTTCCATATGAAAGAAAGTGAAAGAAGTTTAGGGACGCCATACTATAGCCAGCAGCTCAGCTGAGTTTTGCTAGCAATTCTGTGTTATTTATTCATAATCTGGTAAGATTGAAATTATTTCCTTATATATTTTGAATATTGTTTCATGTTCGAGTGATTTGATACTGCCATATCATAATCTAGCCTTACAAACAAGTAGGGATTTGCTCTAGACCCCCCGCCCTAGTCAGGGTCTAGGGACCAACAATGTACATAAACTCCAGCAAGGGTTAGGCAAGACAGATCAAGTGTTGAGAATAATGAAACATATTACCTATCCTCTTTTAGGGCAGACAACTAATAAATATTTTTCAGAACCTATAGTCTGGGAGGATCTATCTGATGTAAAACCACCATGGTAAATGTGCTGTTTGGTCAGAGAGATCTGACCTGTCTGTATGATGTGGTTGTTGTGTCAGTGTTGTGTCCAGACGTGGGTAGAGAATAGATTTTGACACATGGCCCATACTTTGATTGCAGAGCTGTGAGTTTCTGTTGTCAACAAAGCAGTGTCTATTCAGTTGGTGACTTACTCGAGTGTATCTGTGCAGTTCTTGTGACAGAGACCACCATTATTGCCCGCCAGCACGGAGAGGTGGGACCACCAGATTTCAGCACCAGAGCTACAACTACAAGATGAGTGAGCCTCTGGTCTGCTGGACATTCACCAACGCTTTGTAGTTACTAATATCCCCATAAAAATTCCCACCATTTTCTGGACACTGTGTAGTCAATATAGACAGGTGTGATGAGGCCACCCCAACAGCACAAACATTAACTATCCTCCCAAGTAGATGACTACTAGAACATTTTAATAAAACTAACTAGTATAGTACATATATATGTACACTATTGCATTTATGATATAATATTCCATGCATTTCTTTCATAATCTCTAAATCCTTTTAAGTTCTGGTCAACCTAAAAAAGTGATCCAGAACAAAATAAATGTAATATAATTCTATCAAAAAATTTTACACTATTGAGTTAGTTCAGTGTGTTGTAATATTTGTTAAATATTATTAGTCTACTTAAATATCTGTGGGTATATCTATATCTATCACACCACATTACATATCATAACCCTAGACACTTTACGTAGCCACATTCATTAGAGAAAAAAAAAAAAAGATAAGTGTGTGGTCGTAGTGGTAGCAAGAAAGGCCTTCTGTCAATTCACAACTACATTTTATCTCAGGGGTACCATCATAGGTTGGTACCATCATTTGTTGGTACCGTCATAGGTTGGTACCATCATAGGTTGGTACCATCATAGGTTGGTACCGTCATAGGTTGGTACCGTCATAGGTTGGTACCGTCAAAGTTTGGTACCGTCATAGGTTGGTACCATCGTAGGTTGGTACCATCATAGGTTGGTACCATCATAGGTTGGTACCATCATATGTTGGTACAATCATAGGTTGGTACCGTCATAGGTTGGTACCATCATAGGTTGGTACCATCATAGGTTGGTACCGTCATAGGTTGGTACCGTCATAGGTTGGTACCGTCAAAGTTTGGTACCGTCATAGGTTGGTACCATCGTAGGTTGGTACCATCATAGGTTGGTACCATCATAGGTTGGTACCATCGTATGTTGGTACAATCATAGGTTGGTACCGTCATAGGTTGGTACCATCATAGGTTGGTACCATTATAGGTTAGTACCGTCATAGGTTGGTAACATCATAGGCTGGTACCATCAAAGGCTGGTACCATCATAGGTTGGTCCTGTCGTAGGCTGGTACATCATACCCGTAGGTTGGTACCATAATGGGTTGGTACCATCATAGGCTGGTACAATAGTATTTGCCTTTGTCATAGCCATATCCACCTTCATTAAGTCCACAATTATTATTATTATTGCCCTTATTACTACTATCACAATTACCGAATCATCATTATATCCATTACTACTAACATGATCATCATCATCACGACCACAAAAACGACAGAGAACCCTGAAAAATACAGCTTCAACATTACTGCAAGTTCTTGTGGAACATGGTACATTTCCATGGCCTGCCATAACATCTGGTGTGGAACGGATCCATACGCATTAGCTAAATACAACTAGATTACACGAAGATTTGTTCTGCCGGACTTTGCCATGTG
This sequence comes from Oreohelix idahoensis, assembly GCA_024509875.1. Lineage (NCBI taxonomy): Eukaryota > Metazoa > Mollusca > Gastropoda > Stylommatophora > Oreohelicidae > Oreohelix > Oreohelix idahoensis. The sequence continues at coordinate 35,684 of JAMPIV010000311.1, read as the reverse complement.
AACTGCTTCTCAAATCATTGTGGCATGCTCTAGACACCCTGGTGTACCTGAGATACCTCCTTTCTGGATGGAAGTGTTAATGTACCCATTCTCCAGGAGGTATGTGGTTAGCCTGTTAGCCATCACTGAGAAGAATATCTTCCCTTCCACATTAAGGAGTGAAAATGGCCTGAAGTGACTGATGTCTGTGGAATTTTGTTCCTTCAGGATGTAGAATCCATTCGCCTTTCTCCATTCTTTGCTTACTAGCTGATTTTTGCAATGAATTTTTCAGCAAACGGAGTAGCCGTTTCAGAACTTCGGGACATCTCTTAATACAACATATGGGACACCATTAGGACCTGGAGCTGGCTTGCACCATGCTTTATGGACAATGCTTTAATAAAATGATATGATATAATATAATATAACATAATATAGAAATATAATATAATATAATATTATATAATAATACAGTGATAGCCCCTTCAGTGATAACTGACTATGGGAATGCGCCCCTGAGGTGACAGCCCTCAGCTGCTTATTTTCCTGGTCTTCCTTTCCACGTTTTCTCGTCTCTTCTGCTTGCTGTGAGAGCTTCTTTTCGCCCAATCTGAGGTGGCGCCGTAGAAAGCATCGCCATTTGTTGCGATCGGCAACTTCATCCTCCCAGGTTGCTGGATTTATGTCCAGTGTTTGAGGTCGGAGTGGCTAAGAGGTCCGCATCGAGTTTTAGAGGTACCGGGTTCGATTCCCAGTTGAGGGAATATAATTTATGGAAAAATGTTTTTTCAGAACTAGTGGTCCTAATGATGTCATACTCCCCCCTGGTCTCAAGGATAGTGGGATCGGATGCCTAGACCTCTCAGATAAGGGTGAAAAAATAGGAGGTGCAAGTTGAGCACGTTAAAAATCCCACGGTAGTTGGAAATGGTAAAGAGTAGGCCTATCAGGCCGCTGCCTGGCAAAATTTAAAAAATATTAAAAACCTACCCACAACAAAAATATTTATAGAATGTGTGATTCCTATATAAACACATTGGAATTCTTGCCGGTGCTACAGAGTTCAGTGTAGACAGAGAACCACTTTGGAAATTGATGAGGCATTATGGAGTTCCCCTAAAGATCATTAAGTTAATAAAGAAAGCATATGAAGACATGGCATGCACAGTTCTTCACGAAGGACAGCTTACAGAACCGTTTGGGATCAGAACAGGAGTGCGACAGGGATGCCTCTTGTCTCCATTTCTTTTCTTACTAGCAATAGACTTGGTTATGAGAACATCGACAACACACAACAGAAATGGAATCCAGTGGACTCTGACTAAGCAGTTGGATGATCTGGACTTTGCTGATGACTTGGCTCTTCTGTCCCACAAAAGTAATTAGATGCAGGACAAATTGAAAACACTCGATGAGAGGTCACAGCAATTGGGTCTGAAAATACACAGGGAAAAGACAAAACATAATGAGAATAAATGCAGGTAAAGATAACATGGTTGAACTTGAAGAAGCACCAATACAAGATGTAGAATCGTACACATATCTTGGCAGTAATATAGACAAAGTTGGAGGGACAGACAGTGATATCAAAATAAGAGTACAAAAAGCAAGAGGAGCTTTCATTGCATTGGGAAATATATGGAGATCAAGAGAAATCCGATCCAACACAAAAATAAGACTTTTCAACTCAAATGTGAAGTCAGTCCTATTGTATGGCTTTGAGACGTGGAGAACAACAAAGACAACAACCAAAAAGTTACAGACTTTCATAAATGGGTGCTTGCATAGAATAGAAGGATTAAAATGGTATGACAAGGTTACTGTGAGGAGTTACTGTGATTTTATCTTCCATAGGCCCCATTCTTTCGTTCTCCCTATAATTATGTTCTGTAAGTACTCGAGTTTGGTCTTCTTCTCTTGGTAATTTATTGCGCTTTCAGGAGGGATGACGGTCAGGTTTAATTTTAAGATTTTGCACCAGTCTTCTTTTCTATAAAATAATTTCGATCTCGTAGGCTTATCTTGGTAATATATATATTTGCGTTTATTTTATTTAGTAAGCAGCGAGCGCGTAGTTATTAGAGGGCTGAGCATTATCTCCCGACGAGTAGGACATAATTCCGTACTCCCGTACATTCTATGTTTAAACGGGGGATGGGGGTTAGTAATCACTACCCAGTTACGTCGAACGTACGCTTAGAACGAATCCAAGTCGATTCTGCTCACATGGGCGAGGTAACATGACGCAATTCGTTGCACGGGGCTTCCTAAACATAGGTCGTCGGGTTACGCTTAATTGCTAAAAATAGAGCATGAGCACGGGTGTTACCACTATGTTGAGGATTAAATTTTTGTATTACATATAATGTGCTGTTGATGGTTGTGGAATGTTTCTGGTGGGTGGTGTGGTGCATCAAAGACTGACAAGGACAGAGTCAGTGAGGTCGGGCTTACAGGTAGCCGACAGGTATATGAATATGTATCAACAAGCGAATGTCGTAGGATCTTGACGTACAAGTCTCAGGTATCACCCACACAAGGTTAGAAAAATCCACTAACGGGTAAGACTAGTGGGTTGATATTCACACAGTTTATTAACACAGCAACAATGACGTCGGGGACAGCACACTTCACAGGTTACAGTTCACGGCAAATCATGACACATCAGGTAAGCAAAAATTCATAGGTAATTGAGTGCATAATCCAAAGGTATATAATCATCGATAACCTCTCATAACAGATCATCAGACATCAGTAAGAAAATTCGTACGACTCAGTTACTGGTACAAAAATCCCAAGCACAAAGGCTGCAGAGCACAGCAGCTCATAATCATAAACATCATGGCAAAAATATCCATTCAAGAAAGGGACTGCATACATCGCAGTTTATAACAATATCTAGCCTGAATCAGCATACGCCAAGGCCTGAATAATACATCTCCTGGGAGAAAGAACATTCCCTTAAATAATCTATCTAACTTCAAAATCCGTCATCGGAGAATATGAATGTATATAATGGCCTACAATCCATGGCCTGCAAAATATTTCCCACACATCTTAAATTCTCCCTTTCACAAAAAATATGCTGGGACACACTAACGAGATGGGAACGACCATCTTGAAGCTCTGCCAGAAAACCCACTGTCACGAAATTACAGCTGCTCAAAACAGCTCAGTAAAAATTAATCAGGCGCGAAGAAACCGCGAGAGACTACAACTCAGCTCAACCGTCTCTTCCCCAAAAACCTAACTAAGAACATTCGAAAACTTCCTTTATCCTATTTTTAAAAACAAACTAACAGCTAGTCAAAAGAGCTGTGTTCAAAAATTACTGAGCATAAAGCCCCCAACTAAAAAATCATCTCATCACTAAAGCGTGTTAACTAACGTGTGTACAAAAATCCGACCCATACATACAAATCTTTAACACTAAACTCCCATAAATAAAACATGACTTAACAACGGGATATTTTTAGAAATTCCGGCATTTTTATTGGTTTCAGAGGGACGCTAAGCGAATTACCTAGCGGGGGTAGAGCGTGGTTTTTTTTTTTTTTTTGGGGGGGGGGGGATATATATACCAGAGTAAATCATTAGCGGGTCTCTTTTGGTTTTCAGAATTTCAGCCGTGTAGCTGTCAGAGGCGATTGCTTCTAGTAAGATATTCGAGAACTGGGTATGTTCATATTTTAATTTAGCGTAGTAATTATAGTTGTTTCTTTAATTGAATCTTAGCCCGACTAAGGAAAGTTTTCTTCGGGGGAATTAATCAAAGTTAATTTAGCGCGTGGTGCCATCAATTACTATCTTAGCGAAAGTGTAAACATGTAAGAGGTGCATATAATATTTTTTATATGATAAGCTAGTTATATCTTTGGTTGATGTGGCAGTTTGTGATATTATCTGTGTGAGTATAACGTTTAGACACGCTGCCGCTCTGTCATAGATAATTGGTAGACTGTGAAAATCGCAATGCGATTATGATAGAGACAGAGTAGATACCCGGGCGTAAGTGGGTATTTTTTAAAAAATTGGGATTACTGCGTTATGTAGTCAGAAGACAGGGGAGTGAGGGGTATTCATTTTCGGAGATGAGATTTCCTTTTGCTCGAGATATATATATATATATATATATATATATATATATATATATATATATATATATATATATATTAGTGTATGTACTGTTGTGACGGCAGACGGGTCAGCCGGCACGTAAGAGATCTAGGTCACCTTGTATCGGGGGTTTTATTTACTTACCAGTCAGACATTTAAGTTGTAGCGGTAGAGATGGGAGGAGATGGAAAGTGTATGGTAGGCTGACCTTTAAGTGAAACAATTGTTAATCGCTGGTGCGACAATAGAGCAGGGGAGCTGTATTGACTTAAGGGATAGATGGGAGATGCATTTATGGGAGGTATGTGTTAAAGATGAGATTATTTTGAAGTGTTGTACATTAGTGCTATTTCTTTGTCCACAGCAGTTTCACGGCCCCAACAATTGGGGGGGGGGGGGGTGTGAAACCGGCCCTTACAAGTTAACAACGGCTAATTTTGTCATCTCATGAGCCGAGTGCTCCAGATATCGCCAGTGGTGAAGGAACCGAGTCGTTCCCTTTGCAGAGAAGAAACAAATTTTCTGGTTCTAGAAATCAGGAGCTCTAAGCTCTCTAAAAGCACATCAGATAGCGCGTCGCCTAGTGCTCATCAGAAAGGCCATAATAAAGCCTTGAATCTATTTAACGCCTTCGGCTATCACATATCGTGGTAGTGAACCAGACTCGTTATCAGTACAACGGAAAAGAGATAGGAAAATCATACTTTTCCCAACCAGCCACTCATCAGATCCTCAGAAGATGACAGCCGCGTCAGAGAGTCATTGAATCTAAAGCCCAAGTCATCAACAGAGAAAATTAGAGGAGGGAGATAGGGTTACAATTCCTTCTGAATGCTTTAGAATGGAGAGACAGTAGTGATAAAGAGTAAAACAAAATCAGAGCAGAGGACAGCTTCTGAGGTTTTTTTGAAGAAGTCAGTTTGTGGATCAGTGTTCATGATCTGCAGTGTAGGACTTTAGAAATTTCAAGCAGAGGTTGTGTAGACAGTAGTTAGGTCCACAGTGGGACAGAGGTGTTAGATTTTTTAATAATTAAGAATAAGATAGTTAGGAGTGGTGGCTCTAAAAGTTAGAGACCCCACCTAGTAAATCCTGTTGTTTAATCCTTAACTTTCTTCCCTGCAGGTTGAAGGGGAGGGTGACATTGTGGGTTTATATATTGTATGCATTTTTAAAATTGGTTTGGTTCTGTTCCAGGTTTGTACGACCTCGCACGTTATTCATTTTTATTATGTTATCTGAATTTTACGGGCTGATCACCCGTTTGCCAGTCACTTCGATTACGGAAACAACAGCAAATGGATTGATTTGCCGTTGCCCTAAAGACGCCAATAGGCGTGATGGGAAACAATGGCAAAGAAAACCTATCTGCTGTTGCCCTAAGACGCCACTAGGCGTAATGGCCACTGACTGCTTTGACGGTCGGTGGCTAAGGACGGAAGAAGAAGAAGAAGAATCTGAATTTTGTTGTGTAAATAAACCATAAACTGTAATCTGGATCAGCCACTTTCTTTAACTATACTGTACGTATATATTTGTCTGTATAGTGTGTCTGTGGTCTTTAGTTAAACCTTATCTCCTTTAAGGGTGTCAGAGGTGATGAGTCTATAGCTATTAAATACGTCACAAGTGGCGAGGGAGAGTCAATCTCGGTTCTCATACCCTCGAAGCCAATAGTCTCATCTGTCCACATTCACTATCATTTCTCATCTAAATCTATCTTCTCAGTCTTTCTCATACTAGGGTTTTGTCTATACACTCAGACACACTCTATAATTAAATCCACTTCATGACAGTTACCAACGTGGAACTGATGACAAGAACTAGACAAGTGCCAGTGGAACAAGAGATGAGAAGAAGACAATGTCGATGGATAGGACAAACACTGAGGAAACCTGTTGATAGCATTACAAGGCAGTCCTTGTTCTGGAACCCCTAGGGCAAGAGAGGCAGAGGTAGACCAAGAAGCACATGGAGAAGAGAGATGAAAACGAGGTGAAAATGATGAGGAGAACGTGGAAAGAACTTGAGATGATGGCACGTGACAGGAGTACTTGGCATGTGTTTGTTGAAGGCCTATGCTCCTTTGGGAGTGGAGGGTTATGAATGAAATGAATGAAGTCACACAACTGTTCTTCTTTTGCCATCTGTCATTTACCCGTAGAAGATATCTTTCGGGATGCTACTATCTTAGCGTAGTCTGCGCTGTCTAAGCAGTGTAAACAAGTTTTGAAGATCAGCACATGACAACACCTCTACATTTGTCGCTTTGTCCTTCTACAAAATACCAAGGATGTGGAGTAGATACCGTTGATGGAAGGTATTGAGCCTTCTTTCGTGCTTAGCATAATTTGTCCATGTCTCGCCTCCATATAGAAGTTATCTGGTGACGCAGCCGTAATATACCACAGCTTTGTTCTTCGTTGTGAGTTTGGAGTTTCTCCAAACACGTGTTGTAAGACGGGTAAAGGTGGCTGCAGCTTTGCCAATGCAGTTGTTAATTTCTGTGTCCAGAGAGAGTTTGTCGTTGATGGTAGACTCCAGGAATGTAAAGTGGTGCACCACTGCCATATCATAGTTATAGATAGCGTTAACTGATGCAACATCAACACCCTGACCCTGCACATTTGCTTTATTTTAGATTTATTGTGAGGCTAAAGTCTTTGCATGCTTGGGTGAAGCGATTAATCAAGCTCTGAAGCTCCTATTGACATTAAGTGACTATTGCGGCGTCATCAGCGAATTATAAGTCTCTTATAGTGACCCTTCTGATTGTTCTTTTTGCCTTCAGCCTTGCGAGGTTAAATAGTTAACCATCTGTTCATATTATATATATATATATATATATATATATATATATATATATATATATATATATATATATATATATATATATATATATATATATATATATATATATATATATATATATATATATATATATTATCATGCTCGGAGATTTCAATGCCAGCGCTGGAAATAACCATGCTAGATGGGGTGGAGTTGTCGGAAGATATGGAGAAGATACTCTCAATGACAATGGAAAGCGACTCCTCAGATTCTGCAGTGAGCGGGGTCTGATCATTGCCAAGACAAAGTTCCCCCATGGGCGCATACATGCATGCACTGGATGTGGGCCAACGGGGAATGAGAGGTCAGTGATCAACTGTGCCATTGTTGGGAGGAGCTCATTCGGGTGTGTCCGGGGTGCTAGAGTCTGGAGGAGGCCAGGGATTGGAAGTGATCACTACCTGCTTACAATCAAAAGAACAACTGAAAGAGTTGCTCAGCCTGGGAACTGCCCAGCATCACGCAAGAAACCAAGTAAACGAACGGAAGAAATGAGCATTGGGACCTACAAGCTGAGAGAGCCAGAAATTAAGACCAGATATCAGGGGCTTATTGCTACAGCGGTGAGAAACACAGAAGAACAACCTGATGACTTGGAAACCCTGTGGCTTAAATTCAAGGACATCATGGGGACAGCTGCTGCAGAGGCGTGTGGTGAGGTCCGACTTGGGAACAAGAGAAAGAGGACACCTTGGTGGACAGAGGAAGTCAGAGAGAAAATAGGAGAGAAGAAAATGGCATGGAAACAATACTTAGGAGCTAAAAACACAACAGGACAAATAGAGAAATATAGAGAATATGTGATGCTCAGAAAAGAGGAAAGGAACAAGGTGCTGGCAACGGGACATATGTCCTGGGAAGAATTTGGAGAAAAGCTAGAAGGGGATGCGCGGGAAAACCAGAGATTGTTCTGTGGGGCCCTAGGGAGCATGAGGGGGGAGGGACAGTGCCCTCTCGGGTATGTAAAGGACAGGCAGGGCAGGTTGCTTGCTGCCCCGGGGGAAGTGATAGAAAGATGGAAAGAAAATTTTTCAGAACTCCTGGATGGTGAGCAAGGTCAAGCATCAGAAATGATAACCACTAGCACAGAAGAGAAAACCAATGGTGGTGAAGATGACATAAAGATGGAAGAACTGAAGGCAGCACTGGAGAAAATCAAGATGGGCAAAGCAGCAGGGCACGATGGTATAACACCAGAAATGGTTAAGTACATGGGAGCATCAGGCGACCTATTACTCTTAAGGGTCCTACAGGCAGCATGGTGCAACAAGACCATACCAAAGGATTGGGAGATTGCCATCATAACACCAATTTTCAAAAAGGGTGACGGTCGACAGTGTGGAAACCATAGAGGCATATCCCTTCTCAGTGTCCCTGGTAAAATCTACTCTAGAATCCTAGAGCTGAGACTCCTACGCCTAGCTGAGCCACAATTGGATGAGGTCCAGTGTGGATTCCGAGCAAACCGAAGTACTCAAGACCTAATCTTTGTAGCGAGAGGTTTGGATGTTACTAATTACAGATATCCTGGACAAATAGGTGTATCATAGGATACCAGGATAATGCCAGATAAGAGACTGGTCTTATAAGTAATACCCCTTCTCTGAAAAGAGCAAGGGTGTTTAGACATCAAAATGGGGTCAAGCTATGTAAGTTCCCAGAGAAGAAGATGATGATGATGTACTCTGAGTTCCTAACTGCTACCTCTCGTGATCCCACCAAGATTATTGATTAATGTTTAGTTTGACTGGTTTGCTATGGGTAATTTTAATAATAATAATAATAATGTATTGTTAATAATAATAATAATTCTCAAAACAGAACTTCAACTTTTCTATAAAAATATCAAGTACGCCTGGATGAAAGTTATTTACAATTTAATTTTCCTGCCCCATAACATGTTTTGGGCAGGAATACTCAAAAGAAATGAGAGAATATCTACAAATAAAAATAAATAAACTGGAAAATCTTTTTCCTTAGGAATAATGTTCCAAAGAATAAACTCAATTCACTTTCTGTTCTTCTTCTTGTTATATTCACAGTCTATGGAACTTTTTTTTATTCACTTATATCCTAAGCTGTCCTTGATATAATCATTCGAGGGAATTTTAGTTTGAAAGTTTTTTAAACTGTGGTGAGTCCTTGGATGTGCTATTCAGTGGTCCTTATAACCACTTATCTTGTTATAAGTTGCTGATCTTCACCACACGCGTCAGGACTAAACAACTTGCAGCTAAGTGATAGTAAAACGGCCAATTTATCTCTGTCTTTCTATATATTTATTTTTGCACTATTTCCTTGCATGTCAATATAATTAATTTTTGAGTAATTAGATCGCGTGTTACCCTGATGTGCAAATATTACTAAAATAAATTTTTCTCTTAATTGACTGAATTTTATGAGGCCGGATTTGTACCTATTTATAAAGTAATATATCCGATGTTATATCAACTATGTATTTATTTTTATCTATCGCTATTCTTACAGAAATAAAATAACTCCTTCCCGTCAAAAACATAGATTAGGCCCTTTTTGCCTATAATGTGAAAGGTATCTTTATAGACACTAGAAAAGGAGCTTTCTGATTGGTTCTTAATTTTTGGACTTTTTACTCTAGATTTTGAGAGCGGAAAATATGATCGTTTTCGGGGATTCAGATTCAAATTACGACAATCTTCACACTCAGACAGTTGAGTGAAGGGGCCCTTGAGTATAAGAGTGAGATCCATCTTTGTTTCATAAATCTGGAGGGGGTGTTTGGCAGGTCCCCTGGGGCAAACTTTGGGACTGTTTGGTAGGGAGGAACATTACAGCACCTCTGATTCATTCTATACAGAGCTTCTACAGGTCTTGCAGGAATTATGTGAGGACGGCAAACCATGGGTCAGAAGAGTTCAGGACCACCACTAGTGTAAGACAAGGTGATATCCTGACACCTTGTCTTTTCATACTCCTCATGGACGATGTTATCAAGTCGTGTAAGGAGAGAACAAGAAAGTATTCAGTGGGGTACTGGAAGATGAGACAGGTGTGTGTTTCGGAACTGGCATTTGCTGATGATGTTGCCCTGATTGGTAAATCAGAGGCACATCTCCAATCCAACCTGCAAGTCTGGAAGGAAGAGCTGGAGAAGAGAGGGATGGTCGTAAGTAGCTCTAAAACAAAATCCATGGTGATATCACGAGAGGAAAGAAGACATCAGATTAAGCTGAGAGAACAGGTCCTGGAGCAGGTCGACCACTTTAAATATCTCGGAGCTATTATAGACCGAAAGGGAGGCATCAAAGAAGAGTTGGCCACTCGAAAAGAAGCAGCTGGGAGACTTTTTCAGGCCATAAATCGAGGTTTCCTCAGCAAGAAAGAGGTTGGTAAGAAAACGAAGATGGCTGTATACCGCTCCACCTATGTCCCAGTCTTGACATATGGATGCGAGTCGTGGGCAATAACTGCAGCCTACGGGAGCCAGATCCAGGCCTCAGGGATGAGGTGTCTGGGGAAGATGGTTGAAGTAAGAAGAAGAGACATGGTCCGCAACCAGACTATACGTCAGGGCCTAAGGTGCCACCCCCTGCGGACCCAGGTGGAACAGTCCCGACTAAGATGGTTTGGTCATGTCTGCAGAATGGGAGAGGATCGGCTACCACGACAAGCATGGTAAACAAAGAGCCAGGGATCCAGACCCCCAGGACGACCCAGAGTCCGCTGGGAGGACAACATTAGACAATCTTTGGGGGACCGAGGACTGGAGTGGAGCCGGGCCGGGAGGAGGACAGCCGATGGGATAGTCTGGCGCTCTCTCTTCCAAACCTCTACACCTCACGGTAGAAGGGGAACGACTAAGTAAGTATATATATATATATACACACATATCTTGATCGAAGGCTGCTACCTTTGAAAAACTCATCCTTTTACTCAACTGTCAGGCCATTCGAGGACCACTACGGCAGATCAAGCCAGATAATATGCGATACTCTGCATTGTATATTCTGATAATAAATAAATGTGTTGCAAATGTTTTTTTCTCATCATGTAAATATCTTTGATTTTACTACGTCCTCTTGACCCCGAGATCTAACATATTTACTTTCCGGCACGTCTCTATGAACATTTTGCCAACCCCCAGTTTAGACCCGTGTTTTTAATGTGTAGTACGTGACAGGGGTTCAACGGGTACGCGGCAGAAATTCTTGTTTTACTTTATCGTGATTATTTTAACCACAGAACACAGTTAATAAAAATTTAACATACGAGAGGGGTAGGCTGGTGAGACTTAACTCACATAACGAGTACCCGATTATTGTATGTTTGGGAAACACTGAATTAGATGGATCCTGAAACTATGTAATGAGGGCAGTGTTCCGCCGCCTTAATATAGAAGGGCCGACACTGAGTATACACTAAACCCGAAAATTCACGTCAAAGTATGTGATATAGAAGGTATAGGCCTATCTCACAAAGGAATTTTATTTATGTTTATGTTCCTTTGTAGGACGTACCTTCAATATTGCTCACAACGAATCCATTGTTTTGGGTTTAGCGTAAACTATGCGAGCCAGAAATTAAGACCAGATATCAGGGGCTTATTGCTACAGCGGTGAGAAACACAGAAGAACAACCTGATGACTTGGAAACCCTGTGGCTTAAATTCAAGAACATCATAAAGACAGCTGCTGCAGAAGCATGTGGTGAAGTCCGACTTGGGAACAAGAGAAAGAGGACACCTTGGTGGACAGAAGAAGTCAAAGAGAAAATAAGAGAGAAGAAAATGGCATTGAAACAATACTTAAGAGCTAAAAACACAGCAGGACAAGTAGAGAAATATAGAGAATATGTGATACTCAGAACAGAAGCAAAGAACAAGGTGCTAGCAGCAAAACAGAAGTCCTAGGAAGAATTTGGAGAAAAGCTAGAAAAGGATGCGCAAGAAAACCAGAAATTGTTCTATAAGACCCTAAAGAACATGAGGAAGGAAAAACAATGCCCTCTTAAATTTATAAAGGACAAGCAAGGCAAATTGCTTACTGCCCCGAAGGAAGTAATGGAAAGATGGAAAGAATATTTCTCAGAACTCCTGGATGGTGAGCAAGGTAGAGCATCAGAAATGATAACCACTAGCACAGAAGAGGATACAAATGGTGATGAAGATGACATAAAGATGGAAGAACTGAAGGCAGCACTGGAGAAGATCAAGATGGGCAAAGCAGCAGGGCATGATGGTATAACACCAGAAATGGTTAAGTACATGGGAGCATCAGGCGACCTATTACTCCTAAGGGTCCTACAAGCAGCATGGTGCAACAAGGCCATACCAAAGGATTGGGAGATTGCCATCATAACACCGATTTTCAAAAAGGGTGACAATCGACAATGTGGAAACCACAGAGGCATATCCCTTCTCAGTGTCCCTGGTAAAATCTACTCTAGAATCCTAGAGCAGAGACTCCGATGCCTAGCTGAGCCACAATTGGATGAAGCCCAGTGCGGATTTTGAGCAAACCGAAGTACTCAAGACCTAATCTTCACACTCAGGCAGCTGAGTCAAAAGGCCCTTGAGTACAAGAGTGAGATTCATCTTTGTTTCATAGATCTGGAAAAGGCGTTTGACAGGGTCCCCTGGAGCAAACTTTGGGATTGTTTGGCAAGGAAGAACATTCCAGCACCTCTAATACATGCTATATAGAGATTCTACAAGTCTTGCAGAAATTATGTGAGGACAGCAAACTATAAGTCAGAAGAGTTCAGGACCACCACTGGTGTAAGACAAGGCGATATCCTGTCACCTTATCTTTTCATACTCCTCATGGACGATGTCATCAAGGCATGTAAGGAGAGAACAAGAAAGTATTCAGTGGGGTACTGGAAGATGAGACAGGTCTGTATTTCAGAGCTAGCATTTGCTGATGATGTTGTCCTGATTGCTAAATCAGAGACACATCTCCAATCCAACCTGCAAGTCTGGAAAGAAGAGCTGGAGAAGAGAGGGATGGTCATAAGCAGCTCTAAAACAAAATCCATGGTGATATCACGAGAAGAAAGAAAACATCAGATTAAGTTGGGAGAACAGATCCTGGAGCAGGTCGACCACTTTAAATATCTCGGAGCTATTATAGACCGAAAGGGGGGCATCAAAGAAGAGTTGGCCACTCGAAAAGCAGCAGCTGGGAGACTTTATCAGGCCATAAATCGAGGATTCCTCAGCAAGAAAGAGGTTGGTATGAAAACGAAGATGGCTGTATACCGCTCCACCTATGTCCCAGTCTTGACATATGGATGCGAGTCATGGGCAATGACTACAACCCACAAAAGCCAGATCCAAACCTCAGAAATGAGGTATCTGAGGAAGGTGGTTGAAGTAACAAGAAGAGACATGGTCCGCAACCAGACGATACGTCAAGGCCTAAAATCCCACCCGCTGCAGACCCAAATAGAACAGTCTCAACTAAGATGGTTTGGCCATGTCTGCAGAATGGGAGAAGATCGCTACCACGACAAGCATGGGAAACAAAGAGCCAGGGATCCAGACCTCCAGGACGACCCAGAGTCCGCTGGGAGGACAACATTAGACAATCTTTGAAGGACCGAGGACTGGAATGGAACCAGGCCAGGAAGAAGACAGCTGATAGAATAGTCTGGCGCTCTCTCTTCCAAACCTCTACACCTCACGGTAGAAGAGGAACGACTAAGTAAGTAAGTAAACTATGCGTCGGGCCTTCTCAATATAGGCGGACGTGGGCAGAGTTAAAACTGGAGATCTTTGCGCCAGAACTGAAAATAACTCCACACCACACAGTGGATAATAAAACGAAAGTAAGGATGAATGTGGCGTAAACTTAAGGGTCGTCCCATAGCAGAAATTACTGTAGGGGAATGAAGTGTTGGAGATTTCACAATAATAGGTCCAGTTTTACGAGGTGAGCTAACCATTTCCCTTCCACGCTTCCTTTGCTTCCTTAATCTGCATCATCTACATGTGAATTTCTTATATCTACAACATCTCCATTTTCTTATCATATACATATCAACAACTTCTCTATTTCGCTAACTTATTTTAATACGTTCCTGTATCCCAAACCCACCTCTATAAAATATGTAATGGATCTACAACTCAAAGATAAGAATACTTATGCAGATAACTCATAGTTGCTTTGACAGGAATCGTCTGACAAGACTGGGGCGCATCGCGCGGACAGAGGGAAAAAAACAAATAGAGGCCACAGAAAGCTGCGAATGAAAAGAGACGTCATAAATTAGATCAGTTAAAATATTTTGGTCACATAAAAAGCCATAAGACCTGATGAAAATCATGATGGAAGGAAGACAAACATGCATGGGGAAGACAATGTGTAATTTGGAAAATTACATAAAAAGATGTGAAAAAAATAGTCTGTAAGCGTGTACTGTCAAGACATGAGGCAGAAGACGTTTGAGATCCGTTGCCATGGGACGTTCGATGTGAATATGGTAGCTGATCTGATCTGCAACTGGAGCGTGACTTTACTAGGTTTCGAGCTCGGAACCCAGTAACTTTGCCGCGAGAGGCACATGCTTCAACCAATCGATCACTGAATTGGACGTAATCTGAAGAAACATGCCGCCATCGTAACCAAGGTAAACATAAATAAACATGGCGGGAATTTCAACCGATAATTGATTTAATGATATCAGCAAACAACATCTGTCGGAGGTTGCATATTGTTTGTATTTCTTTGTAGTAAATTGATTTTTGTCAACAGCGTTTACAAATGTCACAATGTGTTACGGAGTGCCTCCCCTGCTTTGCAGTAGTGGTCCAGCAGTGGCCAAAACTCAAGAGTATCTAAATGGGTCGTCAAAGGAGTCTACCTTCGCACAAGATTACTATTGGCAGAGATGTAGATAGAAGGTTAATGACGCTTCTACCTTCCGCCAATGTTTTCTCCAGACATATTTAACTGTAATAAAGATACAGACCGAGGACAGCGGAAGCGCTAATCTAATTATCGTCTGTGGGTGCGCCAGACAGATAGATATGACCGCCGACCGTCTTGACAAACCATCTGTGGTTCTATTAAACGATCGAGCATTACCCCGTTGTGTCCACACAGTCCTGTCTCTTTCAAAGGCGACTCAAGCGATAACCGCGTAATCCGTTGGCCTGTCTAATCACCTGATAATACTACAATTTACCTGGCGTAACGTAAACACGTCTGCGTGTAAAAAGATAAAGGTAGTCCCATAGCAGATACTTCCGTAGGGGAGTTGAATGTTAGAGACTTCACCCTAC
Organism: Oreohelix idahoensis; assembly: GCA_024509875.1. NCBI lineage: Eukaryota > Metazoa > Mollusca > Gastropoda > Stylommatophora > Oreohelicidae > Oreohelix > Oreohelix idahoensis. The sequence continues at coordinate 20,473 of JAMPIV010000311.1, read as the reverse complement.
TAGATCCTACTAGATAGATCAAAATAATGAATGAAAAAGCATGATTTTTGCCAAATAAAAACGATTGGTGAGAAAAATGAAGTAAAAGAAATGATACTGCCGTAGGGCTGAAGGTGTGAGAGTGCACACAAAAAGCATGTTCAGACGTTCTGTGACACTGTGGTACACTAACAAACACATTATAATCACGCTAGCTATCGTCTGTTACATTCCAGCTTATGTACCATGATACATAAGCTTACGCTGGCCAGCTGTGACAGTTCGCTTACGTAGTGACAGCACCATGGCTTATTACTGTAACGGCACACCATCTTAGTACTGTGACAGCAAAATGGCTCAATACTGTGACGGCATACCAGCTTAATACTGTGACAGCACAATGGCTTTTACTGTGACGGTACACCAGCTTAGTGCTGTGATAGCACAATGGCTTATTACTGTGACAGCATACCAGCTTAGTACTGTGACAGCACAATGGCTAATTACTGTGATAACATACCAGCTTAGTACTGTGACAGCACTCAAGCTTAGTACTGTTAGAGCACAATGGATTATTACTGTGTCAGCACACTGGCGTATTACTGTGACAACACATCAGCCTGGTACTGTGACACAGTAGTTAAAGTACTGTGTGTCACGGATTGCCTCCCCTGCTTTGCAGTAGTGGTCCAACAGTCACCAAAACTCAAGAGTATCTAATATTGGCTTCCAAGGTATCTGCATGCGCGCAAGATTACTCTTGGCAGAGATGTAGATAGAAGATTAATGACACTTCTACCTTAAGGGAGAATTCAAAAGATATTTCCAGAAGTCACGAACAATGTGGCATTGGGCTGAACAATTGTTAACGCATTATATCTGGTCCTTTTGTGAAGGATATAAGCAATGGTTTAGCTAGTTCAAGCCCCCCAGTTGGTGTAATCCAACGAAATCCCTCTTATAAGGTATAGCTCTGTTTAGAGGTAAATATATGTCTAAGTATTTATATATGTATATATATTAAATATTCTGGCTCACACGTTTGCTTTCATACATATAACTGAATTAACTATTATTGTTTAGTTTTAAAACAACCGGTAACAAATTTAATAGTGAATTAGTCTTTAGCAGGTTAAAATAAATATGGAAAGATTAGTGGAATTTTGATGGATATAAAGTTCTCGTCATTGAGACGTAGGTGGAAATTTAACTTTATACTTAAAGTTTAACTGAAATGTCCTTTTTGCTGGTGCCTTTTAGTTAGCACTTAGCTTGTATGAGTGAGTCCTGCCGCTTATGTTTTCGTCACGTTGTTCTGGTGATAAATGTACTTCTCTCACACGAGTGGCGTAGTAACTTCAGTACTTCATACAGTCTGATAGCTTGTTGCCACGTACTTTTAGAAAAAAATAGAAAGACAAAAATGCCTCTGCTAAGTTCACTGAGTTGGAAGTTTAACAGGCACATCCTCTCGTTGTCTATGCCAATGTTAATCTCTCAGAAGAGTTAAATTCCTCAGTTTACATAGTGCAACTCAGGAAAGATTAATAACATTCACCAATATTCCTCTGCGTATTAGCTGGGACAATGTGTCTGGACACCGCGAGCAAAGATTTGTGTCTGAATTAACATTAACAAGTTACATAAATCTCACAAAATAATATGCTACACTTGAGGCACATATGATGTAGTCATCACTCATAACTGCTCCAGTCGGAGTCTGGGGTCACCTCTGCTGTCAGGTTTTTCCGCACGACTAGCCAGAAGAAATCACAAGCGCCTGCTGTAGTGGTTCATGAATATACTGTTTCCGTATATTGAGGTTGCCAGCCTCATATATATGTAACCTCTTAGCAAGACAAACATGTTAAATTCGCATTTGTAAAAGAAATGTTCACAACGTATCCCAAATTTTTGGGAATACACAATCTCCTTGCCCAGATTCAGAATGGACCCGAGCAATTTCGGTGCATATGCTCTCGAATCAATCTCGTCTGAGAAATTCCTTTTATGACTGTGTTCTGTGATACACTTGGCCTGGGAAACTAGTAATTCCTCTTCGACGGGTGTTCTGCGATACACTTGGTCTGGGATATTATTTCTCTTATGACTGATGATCCAATTTCTAGGTTTCCAGTCTTGTATTTATAAAGTCATGGTCCCTGACGTTTTACAGTCTGTGTATTTAAATATGCGGGTTTACTCTTAAGGTTTCAGAGTTGCCAACATACTGTCGATCTGTCACTTTTGATACAGGAATTCTAGGTCCGATCCTTCTCTTTCTAGCTTCTTGGGAGTTGCTCGGTTGCAGTTGCGAAACTGTCTGCTCTGTGCCTCTGAATTCACTAGATTATATCTCTCATTCTCAGTTCGAATCACAGATTGTGGTTCCGCCGAAAGTTCCAATAAAATTCATTGTATATTCTTGTCGTGTGGTGCGTATTTCCAGTCTTGTATTTATAAAGTCATGGTCCCTGACGTTTTACAGTCTGTGTATTTAAATATGCGGGTTTACTCTTAAGGTTTCAGAGTTGCCAACATACTGTCGATCTGTCACTTTTGATACAGGAATTCTAGGTCCGATCCTTCTCTTTCTAGCTTCTTGGGAGTTGCTCGGTTGCAGTTGCGAAACTGTCTGCTCTGTGCCTCTGAATTCACTAGATTATATCTCTCATTCTCAGTTCGAATCACAGATTGTGGTTCCGCCGAAAGTTCCAATAAAATTCATTGTATATTCTTGTCGTGTGGTGCGTATTGGGGCAACTACGACAGTAGTTTTTGCCAGGAATAGCCTATGATATATTAGGTAGAAGGTCTCTAGAAATTGGCTCGTTAAGAAAGAATAAAGACCCATTCGTCTTTGACGGTCGGCGGCTAAGGATCAAAGAAAAAGAAGAAAGACCTATTCGAGATAGGGACAAGAAGACGGGAATGCGAATGCTTTCCACTGGACAGTGTTTTCTAATTAGTTATGGAAAGAGTTCTGTTTCCCCACGACCTTAGCTTCTGCCCTTAGATCCCGTAACAGAAAAAAGCCCCCAACCTCATCTGAGTAGAGAAATGTTCCTATAGGTGAATATGTAACACCGACAGCACGAGTGATACATTAACAAATTAGATAATGATCAAACGATAGTTGGGTTTATTAATGAAATATCCACACAAATAGGGTTAGTAATGGTTAGAATGTGATGATGGTGAAAGACGATTCACACAAAACACACAGATGAGATAATAAAATTGCAGTTAATTAAGTAGTAGTTAATTAAGAATGAACTGGTGCAAAGCGAAATGATGATGATGTGATATGATACGTGTTACCAAAATGGTGAGTAATCTACACAGTCCATGTGTCTCTAAATGCTTCTCATTGATATGATGATTCACACGTATGCATAAAATATCCCAAGTTGTTAAACGTTATGTCGAGTGGGATATCTCTAAGTCGAGGACGTTCTGACGAAAACTGTTGTCAGACTGAGAACGGTGTCGAGAGATATATATTCCTTCACTGGTTGAGTACATCTCTGTAATGTTGATCAACAGTTAATAGCTGTCATATGAACAAAAGGTCTGTTGTCTAATCTCCCGAGGGTACTAGTCAGGCTGGATATCTTCACGAAATGTTAGTGATATGTAGACGCATAATCTTGCGTATGTAGTCGTGATTCATAAAATATACTTTAGAGTCTGCTTCATAGAATGCGCTTAAGAGTGTGTCGCACTTGGTATAAATATGAGATTCAACTTTTGAGCTCTTTAGCTTGACTTCAGATAATAATGATCTTTCGAGTGATTTGAACATGTGGTAACTATGTATTGAACTTGTGAGCCAGTAGTATATGGTGACGAAAAATGCTGCGTCCACTTTCTGACTTGTGGGTGAGACAATATTCTTTTTCAATTGAGGAATGAAAGATGTCCTATGGCAAATTTTGCTAGCCAAATGTCCGTTTTTGATAACTTATTTCTGGTTAGACGTTAGACACGTTGCGTGTAGACTCAGACTTCTGATGAACTGAAGACATACATAAGTCTTCGTAAATTTTTCACATTTAACATCACAGGTTGACTTTCATTCATACTACTGCTCATTATTGATCTCTCTCTGAGTTCGATTCTAATGAGGTTAAATATCTTGTGCATGAGAGACTGTGATGATGATGAAGGTGAAGTATGAACTATTAATTACCTCCTATCATCCTATCATCTTCTAGGAAAATCTTCTGATCATATTAATCAGTTATGCAAAGAATTAATTGAAACTCTATCTTTCGCACCTTTAGCTGTGAGGTTAAAATAAATAAAGAATAAGAAAATGTATTAATAATCTGTATAAGATCTACTAACCTTCTTTTCCCTTCGCAAAATCCTTTAAGAACACAATTCACCACAGAACTGAATTATCATCCACTCTGAATAAACACGTGTATTTAGGCTAGGCGTTATAGTGATCTCTGTACCTCACAATGTAAAACTGGACTGCTTCCTCTCTAGCGAGCTACGTGGTATTATATCTCTGGAAGTCCAATGTGGGTTTCTTGCACCTGTAACGTACAGCTCCGCCCATACAACCAATCCATGAGAGCCTCTCTGGTCACTCATTCACAGGATCGCTCTTGTCCCCTGTCAGTCCAAACGTGGGTGTGGTAATTCGCGACCAACTTTCGTTGCCTGGCTTGTTTGACAAACAGGTAGTGAGATAATTGGCTGGCCAATTCAAAAGTGCTGTCACATTATTCTCTGGTTGTTTATTGTTCCATGTGTTGGCGGCACTCTTTGTTAACTCCGCCTATTGTTGCCAGCATGCTAACAAGTCCTCTTTGTGGCGCCGCCTATTGATTTACTGTACATGCCGGTTGGTTTAATCAGCATGAGACGATTTCACCTGGCCAAGCTGGGCGTCCAATGTGGTGACCTGGCCGAGCAACAAAGATAACAACAGTTCACAGAAATTGTATAATGCCCAGAAGTCTGATTGGGATGACCAGATGTGTTTTCACCAGATTTATCACGATGCAATGTGGGCTTCAAACGATAATGTCAGGTATGGGGACTCAATCAAAAGACTTTATTTCCCCCAATGAAAGAACAAATGCGGTTCTCTAGATACCGGTCGCGAGTAATCACAACGATGAAATAGCAAATGGGGGATAGCAAATGTGGGATGAAAGAGCACACATGTCGGAGAAAATACAATAAGAGAGAGGTAGGAAAAGATAGAGCAATAAGGCCTTTGCGCTCGTTTATCACAATTCTGGCATCTCACTTCAAACCAATCAAATCTCTGTAGCACTGTTCGGGTGAGGTTTTCGACAAAATAGATCCTGTACAGACCAGATAGCCACATTGAGAATAATAGGTGAACAAAGTCTGGAATGGAATTCACCGCTATACATCGAATTCGTGGACTATGAAAAGGCATTTGACAGTGTAGACAGATAATCGCTTTGGAAATTGATGAGGCATTATGGAGTTCCCATGAAGATAATTAAAGAAGACCTATGAAGATATAACTTGTAGAGTTCTTCATGAAGGACAACTTACAGAACCGTTTAGGATGAGAACGGGAGTGAGATAGGGATGCCTCTTGTCTCCATTTCTTTTCTTACTAGCAATAGATTGGGTCATGAAAACATCGACATCACAGAACAGAAATGGAATCCAGTGGAATCTGACTAAACAGCTTGATGATCTGGATTTTGCAGATGACTTGGCTCTTCTGTCCCATAACCATAATCAGATGCAAGAGAAAATGAAAATTCTCGATGAGAGGTCACAACAATTGGACCTGAAAATACACTGGAAAAAGACAAAGATTATGAGAATAAATGCAAGAAATGATAACAAGGTTGAACGTGAAGAAACACCACTAAAAGATGTAGAATCGTACAGATATCTTGGAAGTAATATAGACAAAGTTGGAGGGACAGACATTGATATCAAAATAAGAATACAAAAAGCAAGAGGAGCTTTCATTGCATTGTGAAACATATGGAGAACAAGAGAAATCAAGTCCAACACGAAAATAAGAATCTTCAACTCAAATGTGAAGTCAGTCCTATTGTATGGCTCTGAGACATGGAGAACAATAAAAACAACAACCAAAAAGCTACAGACTTTTATTAACGGGTGCTTGCGTAGAATAGAAGGACTGAAATGGTATGACAAAGTCACAAATGTGGAACTGATGACAAGAACCAGACAAGTGCTAGTGAAAACGGAGTTGAGAAGAAGACGCTGGCGATGGATATGACACATATTGAGGAAACCTGTTGATAGCATTACAAGGCAGTCCTTGTTCTGGAATCCATAGGGAAAGAGAGGCAGAGGTAGACCCAAAAAACACATGGAGAAGAGAACTGGAAACAGGTGAAAATGATATGGAAAAAATTGAAATAACTTGAGCGGATGGCACAGGACAGGAAGACTTGGCATGTGTTTGTTGAAGGCCTATGCTCCTTGGGGAGCTAAAGGGTATTGATTGACTGTTCGGGTGGGGACGTTTCAATTCAAAATATCCCCCGCGTGTTTAAAATTAAATTTAAAATTCCACGAATTAATAATACTGCATAATACTTCCGATGACATATATCTGCCTCTTCACATTCTTGTGACCATGTTTTCCTGCGTAATGTCTTCTGCCAAGATGTCTCTGCAGACAGATTATCTCTAACAGTCATCAGGGATTGTCCCACAAAAGCAATAAACGCATCTACCACCTGTGTAATCTGCCAGGCAAACAGACACGGTCGTGGGCAATCCCGACAGACAATCTTGGCTTCTATTGATGTTGACGGTGGCCTTTGTTACCTCGGTCCATTGTCGCCAGCATGCTAACAAGTCCCTATGTGGCGACGCCTATTGTATTACATGGCGGATTGTTTAAACAACATGAGAAGACTTCTGTTACGTGCAGTTTTCATAACTGATAATGTAGTCTGTCTGTATACTTGTTATGTTTGAAAATATTTCGATTGAACCCTAATCTAAGGGCGAATACTCATTTTTTGCTTTGAGGGAAAGTAAATATGTAGTTACTCCCCTAAAAGGTTATACCAGCTGACTGCATAGGTCAGAGGTGGATGCGAACAGCGCATGTCCAAACTAGATAGTTTCTTGGGAAAGATTTCCGGCGAGAGGCCGTTTTTGTTGAACTGGGTCTGTCAGACGAAATGTCTGATTAAGTCTCTGCATTGCCTCTGGGGATGGAAACTCTTCCACTGTTATTGAAAGTCCCCTGTGTTATTTCTGTTCATCAGGAAGACGGCAGTTGCTTCTAAGTTGTGTTAGGAATTCGTAGCAAGGTAAAAAAACGAAACTTTCACACTTCCTTGGTAAGGATCATATTTTGAGTCGACCGGTGACGAGAGCTCACGAATGGTTGAAAGGCAGAGTATTCTACTTGTTATGCTCGTTGGAGCCATCTAAGACCGTTAGGTCTAGATTTACACACAGAGACCCATGATAATAGATGTTATTCTAGAACCCGCATGATTAGCGGTATATATCTTTGAACTTAGACACTTATGTCTACAGATGAGGAATCCACAGTGTTTACTGTTCTATAGAGGCCTAATATATAATTATCTGGAGTGGAAGACCAGATGAATTATCAGTTATTGCTATTATAACTTTGAAAGTGAAAACTCGCCTGATGTACGAGGGAGTTATATAAGACTATCTTCGAAAGGACAGCCTATCTTTGATACGTCCGACTAGAGGGATGGACTATGCTATTTTCGTCACCAGCCATGTTTGGGGTTGACTTAAGGAGAGCGACTTAAGAGAAGTCAGAATGAAACTGTTGGATATTTATACAGTTATTTACCCGTTCTGTAATGCGGGGTTTTCTTCTGCTAGTTGTGGAATGAGAGTTAAATTGGAGTTTGCAACACATTGATAATCATATATTTATTGGAACTTATATACATGCACTTGTAGTGAATTGTCTTCATATCCGCCATGTTCCTGTGTCATGCTTACATGGATTTGTCTACGTCTTGTTGCTGTGACTATAATAAATGGTGAAAACGTACACAGCTGTTTACCAATATTTGTGACTCCATACCTGTAACACGTACAACATTTGGTTCCATCAACCCTACAGCTACACCTTTCAATTTGATGAATGCCACACACACTCTTGTATGTTACGTGTTGTGATACAAGTCTGCACTGCTACACAGATGTCCACCTTGACGAACTTTCCAACACGCATTCGCGCTATGTCTACATCACCAATATATATCAGCCTTATTGCATCAGATTTACTGCATAAGCATTACACCATCAGTGAACATATGTTTGCATCAGTTGTTTGCATCTTGATTGCATCAGTGGTGGATCAAATACGTGGGTTTACGAGGTGAGACTCTACACAGACGTTACGTTCATCAAATTGCAAAGTACCCGGCGTTGCCTGTGAGACTCTGATTTTCTACGCAGACGTTATTTTACAGAATGCAAAGTACCCGGCGTTGATTGTCAAAACTGCTGTTTAGAAGGCCAAGTTTCATGAACTTTAGTCATTACTGTTATTTTGAAGAACAGAAATCCGATTCTACCATCGCCACAGTTTCTGAAGCAGAATCAATCGTATATTTTTTCATCGTTGGAACGTCATTCCTAGAAAATTGACTGTTCTTGACTATTGAACAATATAATTATTAAAAAAGTGGCCCATTTCATGTTGTAGACTATACTTTATATGTTATAACTAAGCCTTCTTTACAACACTCTTCATTCATACTATATGTATGTATGTATTTATGTTACATGTTATTTGTCTATATATTATATTAGTATATATTTCAGTGGGAGGTTGGGTGTGTGACTAATATAAGATATACCACGTGATAGAGGTCTTATATTAGTGTTCTGTAAGTGCAATTTTCTTGATTGAAAATCTGCTTGCGACAATTTGTTGCTATTTGTGTTAGTTGTGACGAGGTGTGCTTTTTTTCGTTGTTTTTGTAACATTTTTCTATTCTTTAGTTTTGATTAAATTTGTTTGTATTTGTAGGTCTACTCTGTCCTGTCATTCAGTTCTATACACCTTTATGTTTATACACTGTGACGTCATTTGTTTTGTTTACATTTTCGCAGTTATCACCACATCCTTTGTGAGATTTCCTTCAGTTTAGTTTTTTTAGTTGACTTCTGCGAATGTTATCGTAGTGTTTTGAATATTTGTCTTCGTATTATTGTTATTGTTTTGTTTGCTATTGGTACACATACTTAGACATACACTATTAACATTTTTATTGAACTTATGATATAAATGTCTGATGGTATTATTATTGTAAAATAATCATACAAGTTCTTACAAAAGACTTGTCTTCAAAAGACATTGAAATTAAGGGAGCTGATTATACAAGTTTTTGTTAAAAACTTGCTCCTGTTTGGTTGAAATTAATTTATTTCAGGGATATAGTAACATTTGTTATTTGAGCAGGGATATTAGTAACATAAGTTGTTAGACATTATACCAGTCGAAAAAAGCACTACTTTATTGAGCAAGGGAAAAAAAGCTGGGAGAAAAGACTAGAATTTGAACAAAAGATAAGTTGGAGGAGTATGCTACCAGTCAATATGAAAAAGCACAAAAATTGAAAATTGTTAAAAACTTGAAACTGAAATGAAAAAAAAAACGAGGAGAAGAGATTCCCATGAAAAAAAAAAAGAAATTGCAGAGAGCGAAAAGGAACAGAAGAAGTGAAAAAGTTGAATTTAAAGAAAAAGAAAATTGCAGGATGAAGGTGGAATTAGAAAAGAATTCCAAATGGAAAAATGGAAAAACAAAATAGAGAAGCTGAACAAAAGAGATTAGACAGAGAAGCTGAGGCTGAACAAAAGAGGTTAGACAGAGAAGCTGAACAAAAGAGATTAGACAGAGAAGCTGAAGCTGAACAAAAGAGGTTAGACAGAGAGGCTGAAAAATAAAATACTAGCGGCTGAGAACAAAAGACTAGAATTGGATGCTGAAAATAAAAGGTTAGAAGCTGAGGAGAGAAAAACAAAGATGGAACATGAACACCAGGAAAAACATTTAGCTTTTGAGATAGAAAAATTATAGTTGACAAATATGAGTAAGGTTGATCAGTCATCTGGTAATGATGGTAAACCTTCTACTTACAAGGTTAAGCTTCCACCGTTCAATCAGTCCAGTGACGATATTACATTCTGGCTGGATAGATTTGAACGTTCTTGTCGTACTCATAATGTGGATAGATCACAATATGCAAATCAGTTATCAGAGAATTTGAGAGGTGATTCTCTGACTAGTTTAAGTCTGGTAGAAGAGGCTGATAAAGATAATTATGATGTTATTAGAGCAGCCTTGATAAAAAAATATCAATTGACAGAAAAAGGTTATCGTCTTTTGTTTAAGACGATGGTGCCTGAGGCAGGAGTAGAATTCTCAGAATTCATTGCAAAGGCACGTCTTACATTTACACGATGGATTGAGCTATCCAAGACAGAAAAAACATATGAAGTCCTTATGGATTTGTTGCTCAGGGATAAGATTATGTCATGTGTAAATAAACCATTCCTTGAATTTATACATGAGCGTAAACCCAAAACACTAAAACAAATGGAAGAATATTGTTCCCAATATGTCACTGCACATCCTGACGTGGCTTTTGGCAACATTAAGATTAAGGAGAGTATGCCAGTTGCTTCAGCAACACCATACAATCCTAATTATTAACACAAATTTCAGGGACCTCAAAACAGGTTTGATAAAAAAGGTAACCATAATAGTTATCAAAACCAAGGTAACCAATCATTTCAGGGTTCTTCTTCGAAGAACTGGAGACGAGCCGACAGCCCTCGATTCAGGGGTTATCATAATTATAGGAATTTCCGCAGAGGAAGTCATTATAGAAACTATCCAAGTTATCCGTCATGGAGACAACAAGATCATAATTACAGAGATACTCATTATAATGAACATGATAATGGTAACTATGAGAACTATGACTCAAACCCAAATAGGGGTTACAATAGAGGAAACAATAATGATTACAGATGCAATAATAATCGAGGTAGATCACAATACAAAAAACATAAATCACATTATCAGGCAAACTCTGCACAGCAAGAGTCCCATGAAGCCTATAAACAGACTAAAGATAATAATTATGCTAATAATATGGCATGTTCCGCTTTTGATTTTGGGAGAGCGTCTCAGTGCCCCCAATGCAAAACATTATTTGAACCAACTACGGTGTCTACTTTAAGTTGCGGCCATCCTCTTCCTGCGTCAGTCGCGCATGACGGAAGAGGTTCTCTTGTCTTACATAAAGGTCTAGTAAATGATAATCCAGTCTCAGTTCTTTTTGATTCTGGATGCACCACAATTGGTGTTAGGCAGTCACTCGTAGATCCTTCCCGTGCCACAGGAAAAGTAGTCAAATGTGTAACATTTGGCGGCACCTTAGAGAAATACTCTACTGCTATCATTAAGATTTCTACTCCTTTCTTTACAGGAGATGTACACGCATGTCTTCTGCCGAATCCGATCGCTGATCTTATCATCGGTCGTATTCACGGAGTCAAAGAATGCACTCCGCAACAAATTTCCTTTTGGGAAAAACAAAATATGCAAACTGCTAATGCTGTAGTCACTAGAGCTCAAGCTCTTAATATGCCTCAAACTTCATCTACTGAAGATAATGAAGTGCATAACCAAGATGATCCCTTGGTAATTTCTCGTGACTCATTTATACAACAGCAAGAAGATGATCCCACTCTAAAGAAATTCTTCACTCTTGCAACAAAAGGTGATCCAAATAAGGATACAAATCGTAAATCTTGGATTACAATGAAGAATGGCGTACTTGTACGTATGGTACAAGACTCCACTAAGTCAAGTCATTCTCAGATTCTTGTGCCCAAGAATTTGAGAGTTAAAATTTTGCAGCACGCTCACGACTCTCATTGTGCTGGACATATGGGTTTTTCCCGTACGAAGTCAAGAGTTCTTGCGGCTTTTTTTTGGCCATTAGTAAACAAGGACATACGGATATATTGTCGATCTTGTAAAGTATGTCAAGAGGTCAAATCCAAAGGTCCACGCCATGCTGCACCTATTCAGGCTGCAGACATTCCTATTCGGCCGTTTCAGAAAATGGCAATAGACATTATTGGTCCGTTTAAGATCAAGTCTGCCAGGGGACATCAGTTTATCCTGACGTGTGTTGATATGTGCACACGTTAGCCAGAGGCAATTCCTCTGAAGAGCATTACTACTGCTGATATTGCAGATGCTCTTTGGCTCATATTTTCTCGTCTGGGATTTCCCGGAGAAATATTATCAGACCATGGCACCCAACTAATATCGGATACCATGTCTCAAGTAATGTCTACTCTGCAGATAGAGAGATCTTTGAGTAGTATCTATCACCCAATGTCTAATGGGATGGTCTAACGCTTAAATAGAACACTCAAAAACGTATTAGGGAAGATAACTGAGGATACCCTCAAGATTGGGACAGGGTTTTACCTGCGGCCCTCTTCGCCTACAGAGAGGTCCCCAATGAACATACAGGATTTTCTCCCTTTGAACTTGTCTTTGGCGCGCAACCGCGCGGCCCTATGTCTTTGCTTCATGATCTCATAACCGCTGATAATATTAGCGATGACACAAAATCCTCTTACGAATATGTCATCGCGCTTAGACAAAAGATTATCGAAGCATGCAAATTAGCAACTTCTTCTTCTGAATTTGCTAAACAGAAGGCAAGGCAATTTGCAAATAAGAAAAGAACCTTACGACAACTTTGTCCTGGTGACAAAGCATTTGTTTTGCTACCTTGTAGGGAAAACAGACTTCTTATTTCTTGGAAAGGTCCGTACGATATAATATCGAAAATTTCAGATGTTGACTATATTGTCGATATTGACGGGAAGTATAAAACCTTCCACATCAACATGCTTACGGAATTCCATGAACGTCCGGATTATTTACAGCCTATTTTCCAGCAACGGACAATTCTCCAGTCCAACATGGTCATTACTCATCACTGTCCGTAATACAGGATGAGGAAACAAGTTTTTCAGATGTTAATCTTCCTCTTCCGATGATCCCACTTCATTCTGGTGAATCATGGAAATACGTTACTGTCTCTCCTGATTTATCACTAGGAGAACAGCGACAAGTTTCGGCTATGTTACAAACATTTCAGGATGTCCTTACTGACATCCCTGGACAAACTCATGTCATTGAACATGACATTGTTCTAACGGACCATACTCCTATTAGGGTTAGACCTTATCCTATACCTATACATTTTCAAGCACAGGTCGAGAAAGAGTTGGATGAGATGATAGATTTGAAAATAATCGAACCATCCACCTCTGCATATTCTTCGCCGATGGTTATTCGGTTCTAAAAAAAAAGACAATAACATACGTCTTTGCGTTGACTATCGCAAATTGAATCAAGTTACGAAGTTTGACGCTGAACCTATGCCTTTACTAGAAGAGCTACTTACTAGGCTTTCTAAATCTCATTTTTTCACTAAACTTGACTTGTCTAAAGGATATTGGCAAGTTCCTTTATCTGAACGCGCCAAACCACTTACGGCTTTTTCTACACCTAGAGATCTTTTCCAATGGAATTTCATGCCTTTCGGCCTTATGAACGCACCAGCTACATTCGTACGCATGATGCGTCGAATCCTATCTTATCGGTCAGATGTCATTGCGTACCTAGACGACATCTGTCTTTTCAGCGATACTTGGGAAGATCACTATTCGTGGTTAGATGAATTACTGTCTACTTTACGCGAGCATAACCTGACAGAGAAACCCTCTAAAGCTTGCATTGGTTTTAGCGAAATTTCTTTCCTAGGCCATCGAGTCGGTCATGGTTTCCTAAAGACAGAGGACCATAATATCACTAAGATACTTAACATCCCTATTCCTAAGACTAAAAAGCAAGTGCGAAGTCTCTTAGGTCTTATACAATTTTATGGACGATTCATTCCGAATCTATCCTCTATCATGGCACCTCTTTCTACACTACTAAAGAAAGGGTCTCCTAATATGGTTCACTGGTCTCAGGAATGCCAATCCTCGCTGGATAAGATCAAAACTATGTTTTCAACACCACCTATTCTAGTGTTACCTACTAAAGATAAGACATTTTTTCTTCGTAGTGACGCTTCATCCACTGGGAGTGGAGCGGCACTAATGCAAGAGTACTCTGGAACTCTGCATCCTGTAATGTATATCTCCAGAAAACTTAATGCGGCAGAAAGGAATTACTCGGTTTTAGACCGTGAACTATTGGCTATGGTCTGGTCAATTCTCAAACTACAAAGACTCCTTTTAGGCGCACATTTCATAGTAGAAACCGACCAGAAAGCTCTTACGGCTATACAGAGTAAGAATTTGAAGAGCTCGAGGTCTACTCGATATGCAATTGCTCTTCAACCTTTTCATTTCTCGGTACGAGCTATCCGTGGATCAGATAATGTGATGGCAGACATTTTGTCTAGATGCCCACAGGATTCCACCTAACTTTTATGTCTTGGACTTCCTAATACGTCGAAGTCTATAATAGTTTCTTTCTGTATCAAGTTAGGTACACATTTGTAATTTGTAATATAGTGATTGTATCACTACTTAGCGGTTCATTGATGTATATTCACCGCTGTTCTTTGATGATTTTTCTTCTTTGTTAATCATGAACTTAAGATACCTAATATGAAATTATTGTATGAAATTATTGTATGCATTGTGTCATTGCCAGTATTGTAGTATAAGTTGGTGACACCTCTCTGGAAACATTTATACTTAGAGAAACGCTTTCTCTCAGATTATGAGATATATTCTCACCAGTCGCTCCATATGTCGACTTAGCCTCACATTTGGCGTTATATTTATTATTTATACTTTTCATCTGCGCATTATTCATGCGTTGTGAGCCTATTGTATGTTGCTCCTAGATGTATTTTTTAAAAAAATGTTTCATTTTTTTTCCCGGGAGGTGTGGTAAGACTGTTACGTGCAGTTTTCATAACTGATAATGTAGTCTGTCTGTATACTTGTTATGTTTGAAAATATTTCGATTGAACCATAATCTAAGGGCGAATACTCATTTTTTGCTTTGAGGGAAAGTAAATATGTAGTTACTCCCCTAAAAGGTTATACCAGCTGACTGCATAGGTCAGAGGTGGATGCGAACAGCGCATGTCCAAACTAGATAGTTTCTTGGGAAAGATTTCCGGCGGGAGGCCGTTTTTGTTGAACTGGGTCTGTCAGACGAAATGTCTGATTAAGTCTCTGCATTGCCTCTGGGGATGGAAACTCTTCCACTGTTATTGAAAGTCCCCTGTGTTATTTCTGTTCGTCAGGAAGACGGCAGTTGCTTCTAAGTTGTGTTAGGAATTCGTAGCAAGGTAAAAAAACGAAACTTTCACACTTCCTTGGTAAGGATCATATTTTGAGTCGACCGGTGACGAGAGCTCACGAATGGTTGAAAGGCAGAGTATTCTACTTGTTATGCTCGTTGGAGCCATCTAAGACCGTTAGGTCTAGATTTACACACAGAGACCCATGAGAATAGATGTTATTCTAGAACCCGCATGATTAGCGGTATATATTTTGAACTTAGACACTTATGTCTACAGATGAGGAATCCACAGTGTTTACTGTTCTATAGAGGCCTAATATATAATTATCTGGAGTGGAAGACCAGATGAATTATCAGTTATTGCTATTATAACTTTGAAAGTGAAGACTCGCCTGATGTACGAGGGAGTTATATAAGACTATCTTCGAAAGGACAGCCTATCTTTGATACGTTCGACTAGAGGGGTGGACTATGCTATTTTCGTCGCCCGCCATTTTTGGGGTTGACTTAAGGAGAGCGACTTAAGAAAAGTCAGAATGAAACTGTTGGATATTTATACAATTATTTACCCGTTCTGTAATGCGGGGTTTTCTTCTGCTAGTTGTGGAATGAGAGTTAAATTGGAGTCTGCAACACATTGATAATCATATATTTATTGGAACTTATATACATGCACTTGTAGTGAATTGTCTTCATATCCGCCATGTTCCTGTGTCATGCTTACATGGATTTGTCTACGTCTTGTTGCTGTGACTATAATAAATGGTGAAAACGTACAAAGCTGTTTACCAATATTTGTGACTCCATACCTGTAACACGTACAACATTTGGTTCCATCAACCCTACAGCTACACCTTTCAATTTGATGAATGCCACACACACTCTTGTATGTTACGTGTTGTGATACAAGTCTGCACTGCTACACAGATGTCCACCTTGACGAACTTTCCAACACGTATTCGCGCTATGTCTACATCACCAATATATATCAGCCTTATTGCATCAGATTTTACTGCATAAGCATTACATCATCAATCAATATTATTGCATCAACTTCTTCACCTGGCTAAGCTGGGCGTCTACCTGCTTGTATGGACAGCGGCCGAGCAATAAAGAGACTAAGCTTTTGTGTCAGCTGGGCTCGCTTCAAAGTTAAGAAAAGTCCACAGAAATTGTGTCATGCCCAGAGGTCTGCTTTTGATGAAACCATATGGGTTTCACCCGATTTATCACGAGGCAATGTGGACTTCAAAAGATGATGCCAGGTATAGGGACTCAATCAAAAGAATTTATTTTAGCACAGATGAAAGAACAAGTGTGGTTCTCTAGATACCAGTCGCCAGTAATCAAAACGATGAAATATCAAATGTGGGATGAAAGAGCACAAATGTGGGAGAAAATAAAATAAGAGTGATGTAGGAAAAGATAGAGCGATAAGGCATTGGCGCTCGTTTATCACAGTGTCCTATCTAGCCTTCACTTTCTTTCCTTTCCCTGACGAAGGCCTTGTGGCCGTAACGTTGGCTATTTTTGATTATTATTATTTTGTCCTCGTAAGACGAATCACCTTTTTTCGATTTTTTTTTCTTCACACCCATACATTGTACCATTCCTGAAAAAGCTTTACGGAAATTCAAATAGCCTCATACTGACTACTGCTTTCTTTGAAAACATTCAAGTTGACATTCGAGAGTGTACGAAGAAGAAAGAAGATGTATAACATCTGTATTTTCCTTCCCCACATCTACATCATTTATATGTATATTTTCGCGTGACTGAAACGTCTTCATTTCCCTACAACGACATATCAACAACTTCTCGCTCTTACTCTGTCATGTTTTATAACACCCCTGTGTCCCAGTCTATTATATGTAGTCTTTTATTTTCTTATTTCATAAATACCGTATCTCAGTTTTCTATCCCGCACTTTTTGTAAAAATAAATTATGGTTCTTTTTTTTACAAGGCGCGCCTCGTTCAATATAGACACAAAGGCAGTCGGTTATATTATGCTGTATGTCCAAATATAGAAGACCGTTTGGTCTGGTAATGACTGCGTTATCCTATACCTACAGAATTTATGTTTCCGTATCCCGTGTAAACAATATCTCGATTTCAGTATCCCATGCTTACAACATCTCCCATATCTATAACAGCTCTGTTTCCTCACCACAACCATTACAACATCTCCTTCACCTGTAACACCTCTGTTTTCTTGTCCCAAACGTACATCTCCCATATCTGTAACACTTTTGTTTCCTTCTTCCAAACGTACATCTCCCACATCTGTAACACCTGTTTCCTTATCCCAAACGTACATCTCCCATATCTGTAACACCTCTGTTTCCTTATCCCAAAAGTACATCTCCCATATCTGTAACACCTCTGTTTCCTTCTCCCAACGTACATCTCCTATATCTGTAACACCTCTGTTTCCTTGTCCCAAACGTACATCTCCCATATCTGTAACACCTCTGTTTCCTCGTCACAAACGTACATCTCCCATATCTGTAACACTTTTGTTTCCTAATCCCAAACGTACATCTCCCATATCTGTAACACCTACGTTTCCTTATCCCACACGTACATCTCCCATATCTATAACACCTCTGTTTCCTCGTCCCAAACGTACATCTCCCATATCTGCAACACCTATGTTTACTTATCCCAAACGTACATCTCCCATTTCTGTAATACTTCTGTTTCCATATCCCAAACGTACATCTCTCATATCTGTGCCGCCGCTGTTTCCTTATTTCAAACTTTTCAACATCTCCCATTGTTAAGTCATGTTTTATTAATGGGAGTTAGGTGTTAAAGATTTGGATGTATGGGTCGGATTTTTGTACACACGTTAGTTAGCACGCTTTGGTGATGAGATGATTTTTTGAGTTGGGGGCTTATTGCTCGATAATTTTTGAACACAGCTCAACTGTGTGGTTGCTAGTTGTGTTAAAAAAAAATATGATAAAGCAAGTTGTCGAATATTCTTAGTGTCAGTTTTGGGAGAGACGGGTTGAGCTGAGCGATAGTCTCACGCGGTTAGTCACACGCATGAGTAATTTTTTACTGAGCTGTTCTGAGATGCAGTAATCTCGTGACAGTACGTTCCTGGCAGGGCTTCGGGATGGTGGACTATCCATCTCGCTAGTGTGTTCCAGTGGGTTTTTTTTGTTAAAGGAGAATATTTGATAAAAGTGCAGAGTATCTATATTATCGAAGTGAAGATAGATAGATTTACGGGAATGTTTTTCTCCCGGTGTATTTGTCATACAAAGCCTTGGATTGCACGGACTTATTGTTTATACTGCGTTTAGTTGTTCAAAGCTTGGATTATGATGGATTATTGATGTACTGTATTTATTACTCAAGCATTGGATTATGATGGCATATTGTTATACTGCATTTGTGTTCAAAGCCTTGGATTTACTATGCAGGCTTGTTTATGTTATAGTACTGATTATTCAAAAAACCTTGGAGTAGGTCAGCCCAAGTTATGTTATTATGAACCGTGAGGCATGCGGTCCCGGTTAACGGATATTTGGATTTATTCACCCGATGCTGTATGTTTATGCTGTGAACTATTTTATACCATGATGTCTACGTCACTGTGTCGGTAATAAACCGTGTATAACGTTACCAGTCGTTTCAAACATTTCCTGACTCTTACGTTTACTATGGTGTGTGGTTCCAGTTTCTGTTGGTATGCCAGAACCCTTTGCATTCGCGTATGTTGACAGTCACTCACTCACACACGGTCGGCCATCCGTAAGCCCGACCTAAGCTGATCGCATTCATCAGCGGCTAAATTATATATATTATTTATATTATATATATATATATATATTTATACCCCCCCCCCCCCCTATATATTTTTACTTTGTCATCGTCAGTGATCTGACACACCCGTACCACCACAAACATTTCAACAACCTTACAGAGATGTCAACAACCACACAGCAACATGATTTGTAACCAGGAAATAAACTTGGTAACATAAAGGGGTGAGCCAGTTCTCTGCCGTGCCATACCAAGTACAGAAGTTTGTTGTGATGTCAAGTTGAAACAGGATTTACTAGTGTTGACAGTGCTAGTTTTTGAGTGCAAGCTATTCAAGTAAAACGTCATCCTATGTCAAGGACCTGGGAAGCTAGGAGATCCAGTAGCCATCAACGTTGGACTGTATTGTGATACCGATGCCCATCATTGTCGTTGTCGCAGAGGCCGAGAATTCCTTATTTTGAAGATATAAGTAGTCTTTTTTTGTTTGTAAAAACTGTACCACTGTTCTGTGTTATCCGAGCCTTCTCAGAGCTTTGACTATTTATTCTATTTCTTATTCTATGTTATTTTTTTGTTCTATGTTTATGTGGGAGGTTGGAGTGGTGGTTACTTACGAAGGGAACATCCCAGTTCACCAGAGCCTTCGTATGCTTTCTGTAGGGACAATTTTGCAGACTTCCCTCAGTGGAATTCCAGGTCATGGTAGCTGTAGGATTTTGAGTCCACTGTGTTTGGTTGTCTGTGACAATTGATTGTTTAGCTGTATCGTCAAGTTATTTCACTGTTGTTATCGTCTTACTTTCTTATACGTATCTTATTTTGGTGATCATTTTGTTTGTAAACGTCCGTCTCAAACTGCCTATCGTTTATTTATATACAAATCTTTCGTTTATTACACTGTGCTGTTGCTTGTCTTGTCACGCTTTTCGCAGTGTCATTGCATTCTTTGCAATATTTTTTCTTTAGTTTGCTGTATTGATTTAGTTGATTCTGCGAACGTAGTCATTTGTTCTTATATTTTGTTCTTCGTCACTCTTGTTTACGTTGTATATTTCTCTCATGGGTCAGATTATATTATGATGCAATATTTTGTAAGTAATTAATGACATTGTTAATAGCTTTGAAAGTAAATTATACAAGTTCTTAAGCAAGGACGTGACACCCAACTGAGTTGGGAATTAAAGTTAAATTCTCCAGGTATATTTACATAAGTTACCTATTTCCATTAAAAATTAGACAAAAATGTCTACTTAAGACTACTTATTAAACAAGGAAATACCTTGGTATTGATTACTGAGGAAGTAAAAATTCGACTTGTCGATATGACAAGGTCAGAAACTAGAAG